>CM039673.1:460058871-461258871 GCA_022496015.1 Hordeum marinum
TTTATATAAGGGGTCAGAAAATCCGGGTCGTTACAATTGCTAACCGAGTCTCTCTCTATCTTCTTGCCCAAGCCGTCTCTGAGTCGGCTTGTACGCCCGGGTCTTCTCAGTCCGGACCGTCGTACGGCCCACACCGTGAGCCGCCTATCTTCCTGGGCCATTTAACATTACGACTCACCTTTGGGCCGGTTCACGAGCCAATATCATGACCCGAAGCCTCTTCGGCGGGTCATATCACCAACATTAGGCCCCAGGTTGAACTGAGCTTGCTCACTTCATCCTCCTCTCCCACTTTTGGCGAGCCGCCCGGAAATAAACCGGCATGACGTCATGAGATCTGCTAACGTGTCACCAAATCTTTCACTTAACTGTCATCCCGAGAATCGAGGCGTCCGCCTCGGTCGAACGGTGGCATCGCCTAGACTTTTGCGCCTTCCTTAACCCCCTTTTAAATATGACCCGTGCGGGTCGAGGTTTCCATTCTCCCACCCGTGCCTCTGTTTCTTCGTCTTCTTCCTGTCACCGCCCCAGCGCCTTCGAGCTCTGCACCGACGTCGTCCGTACATCGTCCCCGACCTTGGCCGCTGCATCACCCTGAACGTACCAGAGATCCATCCGCCTCTGCCGCGCCGTCTCCGGTAAGTTTTCCTGCTCCCTAGAAGGTCACCGCCGTAGTAGGGTTTTCACCGGTGCTCCGCCGCCGTCATTTGGGCTCCAGCACCGTTATCGCCAGTGCATCCTGACACCGCTAACGTCTTTAGGATGCGCTTTTGCTCTGCCGCCGCACGCGGGCCGGTCGCACGTAACGCATGGGCCTTGATGGCCCCAGTCTGTTTTCTTTTTCCTCCGCTGTTCATCGCTAGGTTAGAAATAAAATTCATTTTCTCTGCTTTTGTAGATCCGTAGATATAGTGACATCTTGCGGAATCTGTTTTTAGGACTTAGTCGTTTTTCGATCTTCCTTTTCCCTGTCGAGTCGCCAAACTCCTCCGGCTCTTACCAGCTGGGTCTTCAGCTTTATCCGTAGAGCCCTTAAACTTTTAAGCCGTCAAAAATATTTGCTTGCGCTTCGACTCATCGCGCCCTTTATCTTGCACATCACTTAAGCCGCCAATATGTCTCGTGCGTCCAACTCATGCAACTGGGTTGGGTCATGCATTACGGAGGACTTTTTGTCGGATTTTGTTCACGCGGGTACTCTTCCTCCCAAGGACGTCATTAGCTGGCGGGTCCCAGGTGATGAGACGCGACCCAAACCTCAAGAAGGTGAAGTGGTGGTGTTCTCTGACCATATTGAACGAGGGTTCGTGCCTCCCGGCTCAAATTTATTTTGGGATGTCCTTCATTGTTATAAGCTTCACCCGCAAGACTTGGCCCCCAATTCCGTATCAAACATATGCAATTTCCAAGTGCTCTGTGAAGCTTACCTTCAAATCAAGCCATCGGTGGGACTCTTTCGGGAATTCTTTTATGCTAACCGGCAAACTGAAGTGAAAGCCGGCCCGAGCTTAGAACTTGGAGGCATATCCATCCAACGGTGTAGGGATATCATCTTTCCGGCTACACAGATGCCGAGTCACCCCAAGGACTGGAACAGGACCTGGTTCTATTGCAAGGACACCTCTCCTGAGAATGAGCGTGCTTTGCCGGGTTATCGTCCTTCCCATCTCACAACAACATCAGAGCTTCTTGGTCGGCTACCAGCTTCAGAACGCGCAAGATATGAACCGGCTCATGCCAAAATCAAGGCTCTCATGGCCAACGGCTTAATCGGGCTGGACCTGATCCGTTGCTGGATTTCATGGCGGATTATGCCTTTGAGCCATAGAAGCCGGCTTATGTGTGAATATAAAGGCAAGTATGATAGCTCATTATGCTCCAGCCGATCTTTGTTGACAGAGGATGACATTACCCTCGCCATCTGGAGTCTTGTCCATGAAGCTTCCGGATCATGTAGCGAAATTGGCCTGGCGCCTTTCAGTGCTAACAATCCGGCTCTTGATGTAAGTTTAATATCTTCCCTTCCGTCCCTTAGATGTTGTTTGCATTTTGCTAATCTGATATTCACTCTCCAGGTCATCCTTATAGGCCGACTCAGAATTCTGGAAGAGGGAATATGTTGCTCCTCCGAAAAAATCCAGGAAGAAGGTCCCAACCAAGAAGGCTAAAAAACATGTCCCGCAAGATAATTTGTTTGACCTGCCACCATCGTCCAGCTCAGAGGTAAAGTTTCAACTCTCTTGCTTGATCCTTTACCTTCCTATTTTAACACTTACTTTACTCACAGGATGAAGTTGAAACCAGCCGTGCCAATGCTCCTGAGGTAAATTACTTTTCCTCCGGCTCAGAATGTTTCATCCCCCGAAAGCCGCGGTGGGTTATCAGAAAAGTTCCTCTTTCTCACCCTCTTGCTTATCTGGCTCCCGACTTCCTCTTAAAAAAAGCAACAGCAAATCGAGCGTCGACAAACTCGAAGCACCGGCTCTACCGAGCTCATGTCCAGGTTGCCAAATTCTCCGGATCCCAAGAAATGCCCTGCCGAGGTTTGAACCTCTTCTTTTCCTTTATCTTTCCCTTTGTAAACTTGATACTCTCTTCACCTTTCTGTTTTATTTTTGCAGAAATCTCCTTCCTCCGGCGACTCTTCGGAGTCAATCATACCACCGCCTAAGATTAATCCACTATAAGCATCTTGATAGCCGGCTGTTACTATGATTAGCAATATCTTCAACCGCTGATTCTTCTTCTTTTTTGCAGTGCTCAAGCTAAACGTCGCAAGGCCAACAAGCCCTCCTCCAGCCCAGTTACTGAGGAACCGGAGCCCAACCAGCCGGAAGAAACTCAACCGGAGGAAAACCCGCCGGCTGCCTCCACTGAACCGGCTGCTGAAGATGTCATCATGGAGAGCCCTCAAAAGGGCTCCTTCTAAGCCGGCAACTCCTGCCAAGACCCTTGACACCCCGGATGATGTTATCACCGGGTTTGATCATCAAACGCCTCCGGCTCATGTGTTGACCAAACATATAGAGCCGGCTGAAGCTTCAAAGAAACTAGACTTCGATTCTTCATACGAGAAGATGACCGTTGAAGAGCTACACGCTGGGTACATAGACCGGGTTACCACTAGCCGGGACTTTGAACTTCGGTTGATCTCTTCCATGAAGACAAAATATAAGGTACTTTTCCTTCTTTACTATATCCTTTCTTAGCCCCCAAGATCCGACTTAACGTATCAAATCGTTGAGCCGGGTCTTTCTGTGACCTCTTGTAGAGATTGTCAAGTCAAACCCCTTTAAAATTGCTTTAGCTTTGTACTGTAAGTAAAGTGAACTGCCAATCGTAGACCCCAAGGTTCATTTCAGATTATATTTGAGTCGGGCCTGTAATGTAGATAGCTTCAAGATGTAATCGTAGCCCCCCAAGGGCCGGCTCAATCTTGATCAAGTTGAGTCGGTGCTTCCATTATTAGCATATTGAAGAGCCATAATATAACCCCCAAGTTCCGGATCAACTTCGACGGAAATGAACCGGAACTACATGCTTGCAAGATTAAATAGACATTAGCCCCCAAGTGTCAAAAATATTGCTTGCAATCTGTTTGAGACTTGTATTTGCTTTTAACACCCGTCTTGCATTTTGGCGGCTTATCCTATATTTTGATGTTTTATAGGAAGCTTCGAAGGAAGCCGGGTCTCAGCTGACGGATCTGAAGGCCAAATTGGCAGCTCAGCAAGAAGCTCGAAGTATCGCAGATGAAAAATGTCGGCTTCTCACAGAAGAACTGGCTAGTGTTACCGCCGAGCTCACCTCTTTAAAAGAGACGGCTGAATCTGAAAAGGCCGCCTTAACCAAACGGGCGGATGATGCTGAACAGCGGCTTACAGCTGTGGCGGATGAACTTCAAGGTTTGAAACAGCATATTGCGAAGATGTCAGCCGCCCTATTTGGTAAGCTTCCTTGTTCACTTTGTCTTTTTTAGCATTGCTAGTAAGAAAACTGGCGGCTCATTAATTTTATCCGACTCATCCAGGTCCCAGGAGCCGGCAGTTGGCTTCTGATAGCCTTCTGCCACTGAAGGCCATTTATACTTTTGTAGAGCAGTTATACTGTGGCGCCATCTTCACAATCAAGAGCGTGCAGTACAAGGAGAAGATCCCCACTGCTCTGAAAGGGGTCTTGGAACTCTTCTCTACAATGCCGAAGCAGATTGAAGAGCTCAAGAAGTCCGCCTTCCGCCAAGGAGCCGTTGCTGGTTTGAGCCAGGCTCTTGCCTTTGCTCCTGAGCTAACGCCGGCTGAAATGATGGATGGCTATCCGTCTAAAAGAGATGACGGCTCAGATTTCACCGAGGAAGATTATACCCGGTGCGTCAAAGAGTCACGCTATTTGGCCTCTGTTTTGGCGGATGAAGCTGATTTGAAGACCTATCAGGCGGCTTACGACGCAGAAGAGAAGAGAATCCGCGGGCCGCTCTACGAGTGGAAAGATCTGACACCCGCCCGCAGTAAGGATCTCTTTCCTTGTGAGCTTGATGCATCTCCGTTCCTTGAGGGGTCATTTGCTGCCTGGCTGACTGTAACTGGGACTTGGGCAATCTTCCGATAAAGCCAGCAGAAGACCCGGAGCAGGATGACCGCCAACAAATGAATTGTAATCTCTTAGCCTTTCTGAGCGCAGACTTTATGTAATGACCCGCCGTGGGCACTGACAATGCTTTTGCTCTTTCTAAGAGCATCTTTTGTAATAGAGTAACCATGACTCTGCCACTTGGTGGCCATATATATTTGCACCTCCCTGTGTTTTGACGTGTTGCCGGCTCTACCTTTGAAATTTTCTGATGAGGGGCCTGTCCTTTAAGACGCCATTCCTTTCTCCAGAATATTACAGCCAGACAATCTCTTGAAGACCTTCAATTTTGTTGACCAAAGCCACATGGCTCCGGCTTTCATCAGACGGAGCTATTAAAGTTCCGGTTGTCTTTAGGATAATGCAAGCTATACCTGATGGTAAGAAGCCTCTATCGACAACTACGGCTATTGATGAACCGGAACCTTTGAGGAGAGTTTGGCTGTGTAGCCCCCAAGTGTCGGGTAGTTTCGCCTGCGGCAACCCGGGACTTACAATTGCCCGGCTTTGATAAGCCGGCATGATACCATATGCGATGATGATCTTTCCTTCCACAAAAACTCATATGAAGGCTCTTCTGCGTGGATCCGAATGGTTAAACTCATACCAGTTCAGGGTCTCTGTCGAGATTGGCCGTCAATTTTTTGAACCAGCTCAGGGTCTCTAAGCCAGATTGGCCGTTAATTTCTTGAACCGGCTCAGGGTCTCTAGGCAAGATTGGCCGTCAATTTCTTGAAATGGCTCAGAGTCTCTAGGCGAGATTGGCCGTCGATTTCTTGAACTGGCTCAGGGTCTCTAAGCAAGATTGACTGGTAAGAGTATAGTGAACACTGGCTGTCAATGGGAGATGTAAGCTATACCTCAAGGAAAGAAGCCTCCATCGACAACCGCGGCCAATATTTAGCCTGAGACGGCATAAAGTCGGCTGTTTGAAAGGAGAAGTAAGCTATACCTGAAGGTAAGAAGCCTCTTTCAACAGCTACAATTGATAAGCAACTGAATTTTGGCGTAAACGCAGGTTGTTATGGTGAGATAAGCGAACCCGTCGGTAAGAAGCCCCCTTCGACAACCGTGGTTAATAAGTAACCGGAAGTGGCATAAAGCCGGCCATTAGGATGAGATAAGCGATACCCGTCGGTAAGAAGCCCCTTCGATGGCCGCTGTTGATAAGCAACTGGAATTTGGTATACACGTTGTTGTGTTAGGGCACTATAAGCTATACCAAAAGGTAAGAAGCCTCCGTTAACAATCAGCACTTAATGTAACCAAACTAGGCATAAAGCCAACTGTGCAAGGGAGAAGTAAGCTATACCCAGAGGCAAGAAGCCTCATTGCAACAGTTTAATGACAGCCAGCTGTGCAAAGGATAAGTAAGCTATACCCGAAGGCAAGAAGCCTCTTTGCAACAGGATTTAATAAAGCGTAAAGCCAAAAGGTAGATCAGCCGTTTTGACGGCGAACAACCCTCTTCAACTCAAACTTTTTGAACTAGAAGACTTCATCTTGATCGTACAAAGGTACACATAAGAGTAGAGGCCTCAGTCTTGTGCGAGGATGCTAGATTTTACTCATGTGCTCATCATATATACAATGATAGCGGCTTTCAACCCCTGTTAAGTAAAGTATGGTCGTAGATGTGCGACATTCCAGGGTCGCAACGTCTCTTGTCCCGCGGTTTCCGACTCATCTCTGACATCCATGAGGTAATATGACACGTTGTTAAGGTTCCTGCTGACCACAAAAGGCCCCTCCCATGGTGGAGATAACTTATGCATTCCAGATTGGTCTTGAATCAACCGGAGCACCAGGTCACCTTCCTGGAACGTCCGAGTCTTTACCCTGCGGCTATGATAGCGTCGCAGGTCTTGTTGATAAATTGCCGATCTGGCTGCTGCTAACTCTCGTGCTTCATCCAAGACGTCCAACGCATCTTGGCGGGTACCTCATTGTCCGTCTCAACATAAGCCGCCACCCTTGGTGAGTCATGCCAGATGTCACTGGGTAGAACCGCCTCAGCGCCGTACACCATGAAGAAAGGCGTAAAACCTGTAGATCTGTTAGGTGTAGTTCTGATGCTCCATAGGACGGAAGGAAACTCCTCAACCCAACATCCGGGTGTCCGTTTCAAAGGAACCATGAGTCGTGGCTTGACACCTCTCAAAATTTCCTGATTGGCTCCTGACCATTAGACTATGGATGTGCCACGGCTGAAACATCAAGCCGGATATGCTCTTTCTCACAGAACGTTTTCAAAGCTCCTTTGGATAAATTTGTCCCATTGTCTGTAATAATATTGTGTGGGTAACCAAAGCGATAAATCAGCTTCTTAATAAGTTGAACTGCCGTAGCTGCGTCACATTTACTGACCGGCTCTGCCTCGACCCACTTAGTAAATTTATCAACCGCTACCAGAAGGTGCGTTTTCTTATCCTTAGATCCCTTTAAAGGTCCTACCATATCAAGCCCCCAGACCGCAAACGGCCAAGTGATTGGTATCATCCTCAACTCTTGAGCCGGAACGTGAGCGCGCCGGCCGAATTTCTGACAGCCGTCACACTTGTGAACTAAGTCCTCTGCATCCTTGTGAGCCGTCAACCAGAAAAACCCATGTCAAAAGGCTTTAGCCACCAAAGATTTTGACCCAGCGTGATGCCCACAGTCACCAGCATGAATTTCACTTCATATTTGCCGGCCCTCCTCTGGTGAGATGCAGCGCTGAAAGACACACGTCACACTACACTTATGTAACTCACCATTGATAATCGTCATAGACTTAGAATGGTGAGTGATCTTCCTGGCCAGATCCTCCTCTTGAGGTAACTCGCCGTGAGTTAGATACGCCACATAAGGAATAGTCCAATCTGGGGTAGCATGCAGAGCCGCCACCAGTTCCGCCTCCGGGTCAGGAATAGCTAGATCCTCCTTAGAAGGTATAGCTAGATCCTCCTCCGGGTCAAGGACGCAGAGCGCAGTCAATCAGCTCTGTCAAAGCAAAAGCAGTCGCTACGCACTTCTGGCTGGGCCCGTCCTGGCGGCCTGTGACCCTAGGTCCTTCCTGGAGGGTATCTTGACAGTCGGATGATACAATACATCTAGAAAAATATTAGGTGGTACTGGCTTTCGTTGTGAACCTAACCGTGACAAGGCATCAACCGCCTCATTCCTACGACGATCAATGTGATCCACCTGGTAGCCCTTGAAGTGACCAGCATGATATCCACCGCCTGCCGGTAAGCCGCCATCCGCGGATCCTTTGAATCCCAAGTGCCTGAAACTTGCTGAGCCACCAGATCTGAGTCGCCTAAACACCTGACCCGGCTTAAGTTCATCTCTTTAGCGACTCTGAGACCATGGAGCAGTGCTTCATACTAAGCTGCATTATTAGTACAAAGGAACATTAACCGGAGCACATAACAAAACTTGTCACCCTTGGGGGAGGTGAGAACAACTCCTGCTCCGGACCCTTCCAGCTGCTTGGATCCATCAAAGTGTATAGTCCAATACGTGTTATCCGGCTTCTCTTCAGGGGCTTGACATTCAGTCCAATCATTTATGAAATCCACGAAAGCTTGAGACTTAATTTTTGTACGAGGAACATACTTGACGTCAAAAGGACTTAGCTCTAAGGCCCACTTGGTAATCCTTCCTGTAGCCTCTCTATTTTGAATGATATCCCCCAACGGGGCAGAACTGACCACTGTTATTTGGTGCCCCAAAAAGTAATGCTTTAACTTGCGATTGGCCATGAAAACTCCGTATACTAACTTCTGCCAATGCGGATGCCTCTGTTTAGACTCCTCCAAAACTTCACTGATGTAATAAGCCGGCCTTTGCACAGGGTACTCTTTCCCTGCCTCCTTGCGCTCAACCACAATTGCTACGCTAACCACTCTGTTGTTAGCTGCCACATACAGGAGCAAAGGCTCTTTCTCAACCGGAGCGGTTAACACTGGCGGCTCAGTCAACTGCTTTTTAAGAGCTTCAAGTGCTTCAGCCGCTGCTGCACTCCATTTAAACTTGTCTGTTTTCTTCATCATCTAGTATAGAGGAATAGCTTTCTCCCCAAGCCGGCTTATGAAGCGGCTCAACGCAGCAATCCGCCCTGCAAGGCGCTGAACATCATTAATACACGTCGGCTCACCCAAAGAAGTGATGGCTTTAATCTTATCTGGGTTAGCCTCAATGCCCCGCTCAGAGACCAAGAAACTCAAAAGCTTTCCTGCTGGAACACCAAAGACACACTTTGTCGGGTTAAGCATCCTCTTGTAGACATGGAGATTGTCAAAGGTTTCTTTCAAGTCCTCTAAAAGAGTTTCCTTCTTTCTGGATTTAACCACGATGTCGTCTACATAAGCTTGGACATTTCGGCCAATCTGACTATGGAGGCAATTCTGCACACAACGTTGGTAAGTCGCCTGGGCACTCTTGAGCCCGAAGGGCATGGAGACATAGCAGAACGCGCCAAAAGGTGTAATGTACGCCGTCTTCTCCTGATCCTTTATTGCCATCTTGATCTGATGATATCCTGAATAAGCGTCCAGGAAGCATAAACTTTCGCATCCGGCTGTTGCATCAATAATTTGATCGATACGAGGGAGCGCAAAAGGGTCAGCCGGGCAAGCCTTGTTAAGGTCCGTGTAATCTATGCACATGCGCCACGTGCCGTTCTTTTTTAGTACTAGCACCGGGTTAGCCAACCACTCCGGATGAAAAACTTCCACTATAAAGCCTGCAGCCAAAAGCCGAGCAACTTCCTCCCCAATAGCTTTACATCTCTCTTCGTTGAACCGTCGTAGAAACTGTTTGATCGGCTTAAACTTTGGATCCACATTAAGATTGTGCTCAGCGAACTCTCTCGGTATACCCGGCATGTCAGAAGGCTTCCATCCAAAGATGTCCCGATTCTCACGGATGAATTCGATGAGCGCGCTTTCCTATTTGGGATCCATGTGAGCCCAATGATGAACTGCTTGGATGAATCACCCGGATTGAAGTCTACTGCCTTGGTATCATCCGCTGAAAACTTGAGTGGCGGCTCAACTTCTATAGTAGGCTTCTTGAGTGGGGTCATATCCTCTGGATCAACATTCTCTTTATAAAATTTCAGTTCCTCTTGAGCACAAGTAGACTCTGCATAAGCCGCATATCCTTCTTCACAATCAAGAGCCATTTTCATGTTACCGTGAACGGTAATTGTGCCATTTAAGCTGGGCATCTTAAGTTACAGATAAACATAACAAGGCCTAGCCATAAATTTAGCATAAGTCGGCCTCCCAAATAGCGCATTATAGGGAATTTTGATTTTGACCACCTCGAACCACAAAGACTCCACCCTGTAATTATGCTCATCACCAAAAGCTACTTCCAATGATATCCGTCCCATCGGGTATGCTGATTTACCCGGGACCACACCATGAAAGACAGTGGAGGAGGGTTTGAGATCCTTGTCAAGCAACTACATTCGTCGGAAAGTGTCGTAGTAAAGGATGTTGATGCTGCTACCTCCATCCATGAGTACCTTATTCACCATATAGCGATTCACTTGAGGGGCCACAACTAGAGCCAGTCGGCCCGGGTCATCCACCCGCGGCGGGTGGTCCTCCCTGCTCCACATTATATCATATTCAGACCACGGCAAATATCACGGTAGAGCCGGAGCAACCATATTAACCGCTCGCCTCCGCAACTTCTCGTCTCGTTTACTATGACCGGTCATGAATACATGATACTGCCCAGAACTGAGCTGCTTTGGGTTACTCTGAAACCCGGACTGATTGCGCTGCTGCTGACTGTTGTTATTGTCGTTGTCGCGAGGATGCTGTTGGTGCCCCCCTTGGTTATTCTGACCCGGATGCCCGTTTCCGGAACCGCCGGCACCGAATCCAGCCCCTGACCCGCCGTGCCCTGAGCCGCCGGGCGGGCCACCGCCCTGGTATTACGCGGTTGGGAATGCTGGTTTTTGAACCTATGCATGATAAAGCAATCACCCCATGCATGTAACGCCAGCTTGTCGGGCATGCTGTGCTCCGGACAAGGCTTCCTAAGCGCCTCCTCTAAATTAAAGGGGCCCCTATTCCTTGGCCTAAATCTTCCACACCCCTTGGGATGATTCTGTCCTATGTTGGTATTCGCCACCAGCTCGGATCCGCCATCAGTGTTCTTCCGCTTATTTTGATTCCCATTGTTCGCAAACCCCTTTCCTTGATTGTTTTTCTTTGCTTGATTGGCCTTCTCATCATTCGTACCCGGATCCTTTGTGTTATCTGAGTCGGCATACTTCGTCAAGGCCATCGTGAGCTCTCCCATATCCTGACACGTGCGTTTCAGCCGGCCGAGCTTGTGCTTTAATGGAACAAAATGACAATTCTTCTCTAAGATAAGCACCGCTTGAGCCGTTGTGATCTGTTCTGAAGAGTGAATAATGGTCGACACCCGCCGGACCCAATGATGGGCCGACTCATTCTCCTGCTGAACACAGTGGTCCAGATCGACAATAGTCATAGGCTGCTTACAGGTCCCCTGGAAATTCGTAATAAACTTTGCTCTCAGCTCCGCCCATGAGCTTATCGTGTTAGGCGGCAGACCTTTCAGCCATGTACGGGCTAGACCCTCTAGCATCATGATGAAGAATTTTGCACAGACCGCCTCACTGACATCCAGCATCTCCATGGCCAGTTCATAACTTTCAACCCATGCCTCCGGGGGTAGATCAGTTGTGTAATTCGGAACCTTTCGAGGCCCCTTAAAATCTTTGGGCAGCCGTTCAGTCCTCAGAGCCGGAGTTAAACATGGCACCCCTACGGCTCTCGTACTAACTACTCCCATTGACACGGAAGGCGCCGGCTCTGGATGGGCTGCAGCTATCTCCGCCTCTCGCCCGTCCCCTGCCTGGTCCATGATGGCTTGTGCATCTAGAGCCGCCCTATTCTCCTCCGGGGGTCCGCGGCGTGGGTGACTGTTGGAACCCGCTGGCGACTCATAATGCCGGCTGAAACTTCGACTGGGGAGGGGGGTAGACTGAACCCGGCTCCGGCTGTGAGTATACTTCTCCTGTTGGGCCATGGCCGTCTGTAAATATCCAATGGCGTTCCGCACCTCCTCCGCAAAGGGCGCCTCATCTGGGATGGGGATCGTCTCAAGCCGGGCGGCCGCTGCTACCATGTTCTCGGCCGGGTTAGAATAATGACCTGCCGGTGTTGTAAAAACCCTAGGTGAGATTTGGTTATGCTGGGGCGGACGAGTTACTGGGCGCTCCATTGGGCGGCTAGCTGGCACACCCGTAACCCGCCCACTCTAGGGGTGTTAAAAAGGCTTCTTGCTTCGTAACGTTCTGGTAGACGGGATTGATGCCTCCTCCGGTGCACCGCGACCGTTGACCTTTGCTCTAGCTCCAGTCGGAAAGCGTCTACCTTGATACGCTCCGCCTCTTCCTCCATCTGGGCTTTCAGCTCATCAATCCTTTGTCGTTCCTCTGCCATCCGGCCCTTGATCCGTGCCACCTCTAGATTCCTAGCTGCTTGATTATCCGGAGTTACCTCTGTGGCCATGAGAGCTGTGAGTTTGTCCATCAATTCCACTAGAACCTGAGCCGGCGGCGGCGGGTTGTCACCTGCTGCGGCGGCTCCCGTAGTCGTGTCACCGGCGGCTGAGGCCGATCCTACCATGAACACTGCCGCATGAACCGGGGGGCTCAGAGCATCTGTCTCAATGAACTCTACCTCATAATAGCTGTCGAAATAGCCCCCAAGTCCACCGAACTATGTTCGCAGAGTAGAAAGGCTTACCCATTCGACGGCATTATGGCTTGAATACCCTTCCTTGGTTGTCCAATGAATAAAATCTTCTTGTTCTCCCTTATAGATCGGCAAGGGCGGCGGCCAACACCGTCTGATTGGCAGGCCCTAATCTCTGGGAGCGAGTGGTGTTGCTTGTAGTGTTGTAGCGGCACAGGGGATGTATCCTCTGTTGGAGAGGCTGCACGCGCCGGCTGATGGCAGTGGCCATGACATCAGGAAGGGTCAGGTGACGGTGGGGAAGCATCCGCACCTGGGCCGCCAAACGTTGTACTTCAACGATGTCCTCTTGGGACGAACTCTTCGGCCGCCAGTTGTATCTCTTCTTCAAAGGGGCATCAGAGTATTCAGGCAGACCTCTCCAAGCTGGCTCGAACAGTGGGACATCTTCAATATAAAACCACTTTGAGATCCATTCTTTGGATTCGTTCGGTGTACCCATTGGATACCAAGTTCCCTCTATTCGGCATACTTCGGCTCCGCCAACCTTCAAGATTGCCTTGTCCCGAGTTCGAGGGACCAGACAGAAGTACTTCCTACATAGCTCGAAATGCGCCTCGCAGCCGAGGAACATCTCGTAGAGGGCTAGAAAGCCCGAGATGTGCATGATTGACCCTGGGATGAGGTGGTGGAGTTGGATCCCATAGAATTCCAATAATCCCCTCAGGAACGGGTGGTTGGGAAACCCGAGGCACCGCCGGAGGAAGGGCATGAAGCATACACGTTCCCCCCTTTGAGGATTGGGGAAATGCTCCACAAAAACCTTGTTGTTGTAGGAAGTTAAACCTGCGTGGGTCGCCGCCAGATCCGAAGAAGGGAGATATCCCTAGGTCTCCAGATTGCGCAGCCGCAGAAGCGATACATAGCAGCTGGTCCAGTCCCCGGGACATGAACCGTAGGGACGCGCAGAAGAGCTGGGGGTCCTTGCCATGTTTTCTGTGGATCTTCCACTAGGAGTTTTTCTATTGGGTAGAAGGAGAAGGATGTGATCTAAACCACGATCCTATTTGCTTAAATGGGGCTAGCCTCCGTTACGGAAGGGCAGCACCGTAAAAAATAGTTCAGTCGCTTGCCTACCCACAATACGCGAGAATCGAAGAACGCTGGCGATTATTATAATGGACCTAGAGATACCGTGACGCTTGGGATTCCACCGATAACTGGATGATTGCCGAATAAAAAGGAGTACGGTACTCGCCTTGCAAGCCGAAGATTATGAAGATCATCTGGATATACATCGACGTTGAAGACTAGTCCGGGGGCTACTGAGGGAGTCCTGGATTTAGGGGTCCTCGGGCAGCCGACCTGTTTCCCATGGACCAGACTATATGGGCCGCAAAGTGACCATTGGGTGATCAAGGGCCCCGTTGCTAGGGTGGATGCTTTGAGGAGCCGTGGCGTGTTCTCCAAGATTGTCAATTGTAGATAGGCATGTTTATCTCTTCGGCATGTAACCCTAGGTGCCCCCGGTGTCTATATAAACCGAAGGGTTTTAGGTTGTAGACAGGACAACTCATCTAGGGTTAGATATTCGATCTTGAGGTAGATCAACTCTGTAACCCCCATATCATCAATACAATCAAGCAGGACGTAGGGTATTACATCCATAGGAGGGGCCGACCCTGGGTAAAACCTTGTCCCCTTCATCTCCTATTACCATTGCTTCTAGTATCACAGCTCGGGACCCCCTACCCGAGTTCCGCTGGTTTTGACACCGATAACCCGCCAGCCATCTTTATGTAACAAAATCACATGTCAGTCGATGGAACCGGTCTCTCGTAAGTGTACGAGTAAGGTTGGTCCAGGCCACTTCATCCCACAATACAGCCAAATCAAGAAAACACCAAGAAAGGAAGCAATCTGAGCATCAATGCCCACAAAATCCTTTGTGTTCTATTCATGATCTCATTTACGCATAGACCTAGACAAAAAAAATTCGTCCTCCGTGTTGCATGGGAGAACGTTGCATGGGAAACAAAAAAATTCCTACACACACGCCAGATCTATCCATGGTGATGAGCATCTACGAGAGGGAGAGTGCATCTACATAACCTTGTAGATTGCTAAGCGGGAATCATTAAGAAACGCGGTTGATGTAGTCAAATGTTTTTGCGATCCAAATCGCTAGCTGTCCCGCGTTCCGATCATGATTCGTCCCGATCTAGAGCCGAATGGACGGCACCTCCGTGTTAAGAACACGTACAGATCGATGATGATCTCCTCCTTCTAGATCCAGCAAGAGGGAGCGGAGAGGTATATGTCAACTTCGGCAGCGCGATGGCGGTGGCGCGCGACGGCAGGACCACCGAATCTATAGGGAGACGATCTAGTGGGGAGACAGGGTTGCACTGAGGCTTAGGGTTGGGTGCGGCTGCCCTCTCTCCCTCCAATATATATAGGAGGGAGTGGAGGGGTCGGCTCCCTAGAGCTTCCCCTAGGTGTCGGCCGAAGGAGGAGGTGGAGGAGTCCACCTCCAATCCTACTTGGGATCCCTTCCCCACTTGGGTTTTTTTCCTTTCTCCACACCCTAGACACATTGGCCCTTAGGTATTGGCTTGCCCAGCCCACTAAGGACTGGCTCTCCACCCCTTAGGCCCATGTGGCCTCCCAGCGTGGGTGGCCCCTCCCGATGGTCCCCGAAACCCTCCCGGCACCCCCGGTACACTACCGGAAATACCCGATTTTTTTCCGGTGACCAAAACGGGACTTCCTATATATCAATCTTTACCACCGGACCATTCCTGAGCTCCTCGTGATGTATGATATATCATACGGGACTCTGAACAACCTTCTCTCACCAACACATATATCTCAATACTACCGAAATTTCACCGAACGTTAAGTGTGCAAACCCTACGGAATCGAGAACTATTTAGACATGACCGAGACACCTCTATGGTCAATAACCAATAGCAGGACCTGGATGAATGTATTGGTTCCTACATATTCTACAAATATCTTTTTTGGTTGAACCTCTATGTCAAGGATTCATTTAACCCCGCATGGTTTTCCCTTTGTTCTTCGGTATGTTACTTGCCCGAGATTCAATCGTTGGTATCCCTATACCTAGTTCAATCTCGTTACCGGCAAGTATCTTTACTCGTTCCGTAATACAAGATCTCATGACTAACACTTTAGTCACTTTTCTTGTAAGGCTTGTTCTGATTTTGTATTACTAAGTGGCCCCTGAGATACCTCTCCATCACACGGAGTAACAAATCCCAGTCTTGATCCATGCCCACTCAACAGACACCTTCAGAGATACCTATAGAGCAACTTTATTGTCACCTAGTTATGTTGTGATGTTTGATACACATAAGGTATTCCTCGGATGTTAGTGAGTTGCATGATCTCATGGTCATAGGAACAAATACTTGACATGCAGAAAACAATAGCAATAAACTGACACCATCATATGCTACGTTCATAGTTTGTGTCTTGTCCATCACATTATTCTCCTAATGATGTGATCCCGTTATCAAATGGCATCTCATGTCAACGTCTAGGAAACCTTGACCATCTTTGAGCAACAAGCTAGTCTACTAGAGGCATACTAGGTACACAGTGTTTTCTATGTATCCACACATGCATTTCAGTTTCCAATCAATACAATTATAGCATGGATAATAAACTATTATCATGAACAAGGAACCACTTTATTATTGCCTCTAGGGCATATTTCCAACAATATTCATGCCCCAATCATGACATTCCGAGGGAAGTTATCATTCAGAATTTTAATGCTAGGCTTTCTCATAATGACCAAACCATGCTCGATACTTCTTGTGTTTGTTCTTATATGAAGAAGACTATTGATTTCAAGTGGGATCTCTTAGAAAGAATTAAATGCAACTTTGAAGATTGGGAACTCAAGAAAGGTAATGACTCGGGTATAAAGCTTGAATCCGATTGTGTTCAATCTTTCATGAATACCGATACTTTTCATAAGTTTAGCACTAAATATGGACTTGATCTAAGATAGTAGCCTCTTTCCATGAAGCATTTGCTACTCATGTTGACCTTCCTAAGGAAAAGTGGTTTACATATCATCCCCCTATTAAAGAAGAAATTAAAGAACCGGTCATAGCTAAAGAAGAAACTATTGTTTACAATGTTGATCCAGTTGTGCCTATTGCTTATATTGAGAAAGCACCTTTCCCTGTTAGGATAAAGGAACATGCTAAGGTATCAACTATGGTTCACAAAATTAATATTAGAACACCTAATCCCTCTAAACAAATTAAAGTAGAACCTACTGTTGCTATGGTTAAAGATCTCTTGGTAGAAAATGTTTATGGGCATGTCATTTACTTCTTTGATGAAGCTGCTAGAATTGCTAAACCCGATGAAATATAAAAATACAGACATGTATTTGGCTTGCATGTTGTCTCAGTTAAAATAGGAGATCATTGTTATCATGGATTATGTGATTTGAGTAATAGTGTGAGTGCTATTGCTTTTACCTTATACCAAGAAATTATGAATGAAATATATAGCACCTGCTAAAATAGAAGATATTGTTGCTACTATTAAACTTGCTAATAGAGACACTGTCACACCACTTGGGACTGTTAGAGATGTTGAAGTCTTATGTGGGAATGTAAAATACCCTACTGATTTTCTAGTCCTTGCTTCCCCACAAGATGACTTTTGTCCCATTATGTTTGGTAGACCTTTCTTGAGAACCGTGAATGCTAAGATAGATTGTGAAAAACAAATCATCGGTGTCAGTTTAGGTAATGTGTCTCATGAGTTTAATTTTTCCAAGTTCAGTAGACAACCTCGTGATAGAGAAGTACCTAATAAGGATGAAATAATTGGTCTTGCTTCTATTGTTGTGCCACCTACTGATCCATTAGAACAATATTTGCTTGACCATGAAAATAATATGCACTTGCATGAAACAAATCAAATAGGTCAAATTTTCTTCGAACAACAACCTCTCCTGAAACCCAATTTTCCTATTGAAACCCTTGGAGGTCCTCCCCCACCTAAAGGTGATCCAGTGTTTGAATTGAAACAATTGCTTGACACTTTGAAGTATGCTTATCTTGATGAGAAAAAGATATATCCTGTTATTATTAGTGCTACCCTTTCAGAACATGAAGAAGAGAGATTATTGAAAGTTCTAAGGAAGCATCGGGCTACTATTGGATATACTCTTGATGCTCTTAAGGGGTTTAGCCCCACTCTATGTCAGCACAAGATTAATATGGAATGTGATGCTAAACCCGTTGTTGATCACTAACGGTGATTAAATCGTAAGATGAAGGAACTGGTAAGAACTGAAATATTAAAGCTTCAGGAAGCAGGTATAATCTATCCCATAGCTGATAGTAGATGGGTAAGTCCCGTTCATTGTGTCCCTCGGAAAGGAGGTATTACCGTTGCTCCTAAAGATAAGAATGAGCTCATTCCACAAAGAATTGTCATTGGCTATAGAATGGTAATTGATTTTAGAAAATTAAATAAAGCTACTAGGAAAGATCATTACCCTTTGAATTTCATTGATAAAATGCTAGAGAGACTATCTAAGCACACACACTTTTGTTTCCTAGATGGATATTCTAGTTTCTCTCAAATACCTGTGTCACAATCCGATCAAGAGAAAACCACCTTTACTTGCCCTTTTGGAACATATGCTTATAAACGTATGCCTTTTGGTTTATGCAATGCACCCGCTACCTTTCAAAGATGTATGACTCCTATATTCTCTCATTTTTGTGAAAATATTGTGGAGGTTTTCATGGATGATTTTTTCTATTTACAGAACTTCTTTGGATGATTGCTTAAGCAACCTTGATCGAGTTTTGCATAGATGTGAACAAACTAATCTCGTCTTGAATTGGGAGAAGTGCCACTTTATAGTTAATGACAGTATTTTCTTGGGGCATAAAATTTCCGAACGAGGTATTGAGGTGGATCAAGCTGAAGTTGATGCAATTGAGAAAATGGCATGTCCTAAAGATATCAAAGGTATTCAAAGTTTCCTTGGCCATGCTGGTTTTTATAGGAGGTTAATTAAAGACTTCTCTAAAATTTCTAGGCCTCTTACTAATCTTTCGCAGAAGGATATGCCCTTTGGCTTTGATGACGATTGCATGGAAGCCTTTGAAACACTAAAGAAAGCCTTAAGCACTACACCTATTGTTCAACCACCTGATTGGAACTTGCCTTTTGAAATTATGTGTGATGCTAGTGATTATGCTGTTGGTGCGGAAATGCCATTCTGAAGCTTATGTAGGACATCATGCGGGAGATAGAACTGCACACAAGGTATTGCAATCTGGTTTTTATTGGCCTACTCTCTTCAAGGATGCCGTAAGTTTGTCTTGTCTTGTGATGAATGTCAAAGAATTGGTAATATCGGTAAGCGTCAAGAACTGCCTATGAATTATTCACTTGTTATTGAACCATTTGACGTATGGGGTTTTGATTATATGGGACCTTTCCCTTCCTCTAACAGATACACTCATATTTTAGTTGCGGTTGATTATGTCACTAAGTGGGTAGAGGCTATTCCAACTAGTAGTGCTGATCTCCACACCTCCATTAAAATGTTGAAAGAGGTTATCTTTCTAAGGTTTGGAGTCCCTAGATATTTAGTGAGTGATGGTGGTTCACACTTTATTCGTGGTGCTTTCCGTAAGATGCTTGCTAAATATGATGTTAACCATAGAATTGCATCACCCTATCATCCTCAACCTAGTGGTCAGGTAGAACTTAGCAATAGAGAAATAAAATTAATATTACAAAAAACTGTCAATAGGTCTCGTAAGAATTGTTCTCAGAAATTAGATGCTGCACTTTGGGCCTGTAGAACAGTTTATAAATATCCTATGGGTATGTCTCCATATAAAATGTTATATTGGAAAGCTTGTCATTTGTCTCTAGAATTATAACATAAAGCATTTGGGGCAATTAAAGAATCTAACTATGATTTCAAACTTGCCGGTGAAAAGAGGCTATTTGATATTAGCTCCCTAGATTGGTGGAGAACCCAAGCGTATGAAAATTCTATGCTATTCAAAGAAAAAGTAAAAAGATGGCATGACAAAAGAACTCAAAAGTGGGAATTAAAAACAAGAGACCATGTTCTTTTGTTCAATTCTCGTTTAAGACTTTTTGCAGGAAAGCTTCTCTCCAAATGGGAAGGACCATGTATTATCGAAGTGGTCTATCGTTATGGAGCTATCAAGATAAATAATGTCGTAGGTACTAACCCGAAGGTGGTCAATGGACAAAGAATTAAGCACTATATCTCATGTACGCCAATTAACGATGAAAGCAATGTTATCCAAACCATGACACCGGAGGAGCACATAAAAAACCTTCCGGAACAGTCCAGAAATCTTAAAAATAGAAGGTACGCGATTCAGTAAGTAAACGGACTCCAAAAAATCCGCAAAAATATTTTCTGTCAGTTTTGTAATATTTTAGAATTTTGGAAATAAAGAAATAAACCGGAAGGTGATTGACGTGAGCACGATACACCCCGGGGCACCAGGCCCCCCTGGTCACGCCCTGGTGGGGTGTGCCCACCTCGGATGCCTTCTCGACTCCGTTTCCCTTCCAAATACTTGTTTCCCAAGAAAACAAAATTCTCTATATATACCCACGACTGTTTTGACTATGACATCATAGAAAACTCCACTCTTCTTGTTCCTTGTTGTTTTCCTGCCAGATTTGCCGAGTCAGACATCATGTCTTCCCCCTCTTCTAACAACGTGGAAGAAGATGTTTCGCTAATGAAGATAGAGCTAAAGGGGGAGGAGTCGGATGAAGTCAATAATATAGACAAGGGCAAGGAGGCTATGGTGGGTTAGCCCCCTGAAGAAGAGCGACCCACGGGCATAGTGGAAGAAGAAGAAGAAGATATCCTTCAGACTTACTATCGTCATCTCACCCCTCTTTTAATTGAAGCTTTCAGGGCATTTGAGGAGGTAAGTGTTCAGAATAAATACCTCACCCATGAATATATTTTGCTAGAGGAGCATATCACCACCCTCAGGAGCGCCATCCGCAAATTGAAGTACTTATTAGAGCTGAAGTGTGAAGCCTCACCACCACCTTCTTCATCACCACCACGAAGGGATACTTGAGCACACGAGTATGGGCACTCCCCTTAGCTCAAGTCAAGCTTGGGGAGGTGCCACGGTATCGTATCATCACCACTTTTATTCACCTTTACCTATTTTAGTTCAATCCTTAGTTTCCCTTTACTTTAGTAGAATAAAAGCTTAGCATGATCTATTTTGTGTGTTAGTTCCGTGGACTATCTATTTATGTAATCGAGTAAAAGTTATATAATAAAGTTATTTTTAGTTTTTTCCTCTTTACTTTCTGGTTGCAATCAAAGAAAGGAAAAGAAACAAATGAAAAAAATCATACACTAATCTTATGGTGAGTAATGACATAACATAAGGAAAGTATAAGTAGTAAATTTATTGAAGATTGACAAACATAGCATTGGTCAATGATGTAATTCATGAAAGAATTAATAAGGGAAGAGAATATTTACATGCAAATACACTATCTTGGACATCTTTTATGATTGTGAGCTCCCATCAAATATTATATGACAAAATTGTTGACGTTGGATGAGGAAGACAACGTAATGATTTATGTTTGTTCATATCCACATAGAAGTTATATTGTCATAGATCCTTTAACATTTGGTGCTTACCCAATATCTTTGCTAGCCAAAAATTCCGCACTAAGTAAAGATACTACTTGTGCATCCAAAAACCCAAACCAAACTCTTTCTTTGAGTGTCCACCATACCTACCTACGGATCAAGAAAGATCCTTCAAGTAAGTTGTAATCAGTGAAATAAGGCAATAAAAATTGCTTCCAAAAGTGTTTTGATCAATTAGTGTAAGAGAAAATTGAGCGTTATACGAACTTATGATGGCAAAGTAATAAAAGCGATGGACTTCATAATAATGGTTACTATCATAGGGGGAAATATAGTGTGACGTTCTTTTACATTAAGGGATTGGGCATACAAATCAATAAGCGCATGAAAACCTCTGCTTCCCTCTATGAAGGGACTATCTTTTACTTTTATGCGCTTACTTTTATGCAAGAGTCAAAGTATTCTTCCCTATTTAATTTTTACTTTTCCTTTTGCAAGCATCATGTGGTGAGAAAAGATCTAGGCACATATATCTAGCTGGATATGGGTGGGCATGAGTTATTATTGTTGACATCACATTTCAGGTGAGTGAGTTGAGAGGCGAAACTATAAGCCCCTATCTTCCTACGTGTCCGATTGATACTTTTTGTTCATGGGTATGCCGTGAGTGTTAGCAATCATGGAAGACTAGATGATAGTTGAGTATGTGGACTTGCCAAAAGGCTTCGACATGAGACCCTTCCTGAAAATATGATGAATTGTAGTTGCGAAGTTGATTGAGAACATAGTTTGTTGGTTTCCAATAAGGTTTATGCTTCATACTTCTATGTTGTGATGAATAGTTAGTTGTTCATGAGAAGCCTTATAATAAAAATGTATTGAAATAAGTTCTGATGTTAGAATTTGTTGCTATTATGTTAATACGCATGATGCTTCTATGTCTCTATTTTGTTTTTATCGACACCTCTCTCTCATACCAAGTGGACATACTTTTCAATTTTGTCTTTTGCTTCAGGACAAGCGAGGTCTAAGCTTGGGGGAGTTGATACGTCCATTTTGCGTCATGATTTCCTATTGTTATTTACTTTGTTTTGTTGAATAATAATGCTTTGGGAAGTGATTCTAATGTTTTCTCTCATAATATTCAAGGTTTACACAAAGAGGGAGAATATGGGAAGCTGGAATTTTGGACCCAAGAAAAGCACGTCAGAGATACCTATTCTGCACAAATCCAATGAAGCTGAAAATTTATGGAGATTATTTTTGCATTTTAGATAAATTACTAGACCTGAAAACTATTGGGGGAGGCCCCCTAGGTGGGCACAACCCACGAGGGCGCACCAGGCACACCTAACGGTGCCCTGGTGTATCGTGCCTAGCCTGGCCCGCTTCTGGTGCCCATCTTCTAGTATATGGTCACTCTTGACCTAGAAAAATCAGAGGCGGACTTTCGGGATGAAGCGTCGTCACCTCGAGGCGGAACTTCGGCAGGAGCACTTTTCCCCTCCAGCGGAGCGATTCTGCCAGGGGAAGTTCCCTCCCAGAGGTGGAAATCGAAGCCATCATCATCACCTACACCCCTCTCATCTTTGGGAGGCAATCTTCATCAACATCTTCAATAGCACCATCTCCTATCAAACCCTAGTTCATCTCTTGTGTTCAATCTTTGTACCGGAACCTCAGATTGGTACCTGTGGGTGACTAGTAGTGTTTATTACCTTGTGTAGTTGATTACCATATGGTTTGTTTGGTGGAAGATTATATGTTCAGATCCATTATGCTATTCAATACTCCTCTGATCTTGAGCATGCATATCATTTGTGAGTAGTTACCTTTGTTGTTGAGCTCACGGGAGAAGTCATGTTGCGAGTAATCATGTGAATTTGATATGTGTTCGATATTTTCATGATATGTATGTTGTGATTCCCTTAGTGGTGTCATGTGAACGTAGACTTCATGACACTTCACCATTCATGGTCCTAAGGGAATGCATTTTGGAGTAGTTATTAGATGATGGGTTGCTAGAGTGACAGAAGCTTAAACCCTAGTTTATGTGCTACTTTGTAAGGGGCTGATTTGGATCCACATGTTTAATGCTATGGTTATACTTTGTCTTAATACTTTTCTCATAGTTGCGGATGCTTGCTAGGGGGTTAATCAGAAGTAGGTTGTTATTTCAAGTAAGAACATCACCTTAGCACTGGTCCACCCACATATTTAATTATCAAAGTAGCAAACACGAATCAAACCAACATGATAAAAGTGACTAGACAAAATTCCCGTGTACCCTCAAGAACACTTCGCCTATTACTAGTGATTGTTTTGGCCTGTCCTTTGCCTCAAAAGGATTGAGCTACCTTGCTTCACCTTGTTCAACGCTACCGTTACTTGCTCGTTAAAAATTACCTTGCTATCAAACTATCTGTTACCTACAATTTCAGTGCTTGCGGAGTATACCTTGTTGAAAACCGCTTGTCATTTCCTTCTGCTCCTCGTTGGGTTCGACACTCTTACTTATCGAAAGAACTACGACACTAATAGAATGTCGATCAGTAGTCCCGGTCGGGATGTTCCTTTAGTACCGGTTCCCCAACCAGTACTAACGGGTCGGGACTAATGGTCCAGACCTTTAGTACCGGCTGGCCCACGGACCTGTACTAAAGGCCCACCACGTGGCTACCTACCTGGGCTGGTGGTGGAGGACCTTTAGTACCGGTTGGTGATACAAACCGGTACTAAAGGCCCACCACGTGGCTGCCTGCGTGGGCTTGTGGTGGAGGACTAAGTGTTACCAACCAGTTTTTAAAATAATTTTTTTGTTTTTAGATTTTTTTAATTTTTTTCTGATTTTCAATTATGTGAATTATCTGACAATTTGATCTCTAATCACCACTCTTCACTGCTTTTGAATTATTTGACAATTTAATCTCTAATCACCCTCACTCCAAATCATCTAATTTCCCAGCCGGTCACCCATCCTCTCACTGGTCTAACCCGAGCACGCTTAACTTTCGAGTTCTATCACCCTTTGTTTCCAAGTCTGCACTTGTTGTTTTCTTGACAATAGTAAGCTATCAATCCTATTAACCCTTAGGTCTTGATGTCACATTATTTAATTTTTTGAATTCCAAACAATTATTCAAATAAAAAATATATACTGAATTTCTATGAAAATAAAATAAGTAATAATATTATTTTATTCATTTTTTTGCCATATATTCAATTCATATGCCATAATTAATATCTTTAAATCTATAAATCGAAATTCAACAAATAATATATCCATTATTATTAGAAAAATATGAGGAATCCAAATATGACATCATTTATTTATTTTTAAATAAAATTATTTTAATTTTTTTTGATTTTGTAGGAAAAAATCTTCTTTTTGTAATAACTTTTATTACTTTTAGGATTTGGAGAATTTGAGAAAACTTCACCGGGTAAACCCCGGTGAAATCGAGTCCCAATTTTTCTCTAGTTTTTTGATATATTAAACTAACCCCGATGATCCTCTAACATGCATTTCAACTTCAACCTCTCCTTATCATTTTCGCAGTTTCTCTTCGCATGAGCAATGACCCGACCCAAATCATCAGCGGGCTCATCTGATGCCTCTTCTTCAGCTTCCTGCATTGATGCCTCTTCTTCAGCTTCCCCCAATGTTGTATCAGCGAAAGGATAGTTATCATCATCCTCTTCTTCTACATTGTCTTCCATTATAACCCCAATTTCTCCGTGCTTGGTCCAACAACTATAGACGAACATGAAACCGGACTTCAGCAGGTGGTAGTGAAGGGTTTTTGAGGTAGAGTAATTCCTATCTTTTTTATAGTCATGACATGGACAACACATTAAGCCATTCTGCTTGTTTGCATCAGCCACACGAATAAAATCATGCAGGGAATTAAGAAACCCTGGACTTAGTCGGTCATCGTACATCCATTGCCGGCTCAGGTTCACTACACAACATCGAAGTGACCAAATTAATACAACTTCATCATCACATTACAACCAAAAGTAGAGCTAGCAGTGACCAAATGTTATTATTGCAAATAATAGATACTTACAGTTCATACATACATCTCATAAAACAACATACAACTATCTCAACTTATTATGCACCAAGCACGAAGAAAGAGAGGTTATTATGGAAGACAACAAAGAAGAAGAGGATGACGACAAATACCCTCCACCTAAATACGGTGATGCTGCAATGGGGGAAGCTGAAGTTCAAGAATGGTGCATTTTGAACACACAAAAAGCCTGGAGTTCAAATAAGTTCAGAAAAATGAAATGCCTTTTGCAACAGATGAGTTTATGTCCGAAACCCTGATACTTCGAAAGAGACTGTCCGTTTTGTACACGAAGTGCATCCAGCTTTTGCCGTAACCCTCTCAACTTTTTAGCACATACTATGTGGGTGAAATGATGATACCATGCCAACTTTCAACCTTGTCAGAGTTCATTTGTAGTGCTTTTCAATTTCAGGGTCATTTAGCACAAAAAAATCAATAACTGCATGAAAATAACAAATGAAGTCAGAAAGGATTGAAAATTGATGATGTCACTTTGAATGGTGCATTTTTGACACACAAAAATCCAGTAGTTCAAATAAGTTCAAGAAAATGAAATGCCTTTTGTATCAAATGAGTTTATGTCTGAAACCCTGATACTTCGAAAGAGACTGTCCGTTTTGTACACGAAGTGCATCCAGCTTTTGCCATAACCCTCTCAACTTTTTAGCACATGCTATGTGGGTGAAATGATGATACCATACCAACTTTCAACCTTTTCAGAGTTCATTTGTAGTGCTTTTCACTTTCAGGGTCATTTAGCTCAAAAAATCAATAATTGCATGAAAAATAACAAATGAAGTCAGAAAGGGTTGAAAATTGATGATGTGGCTTTGAATGGTGCATTTTGAACACACAAAAAGCCTGGAGTTCAAATAAGTTCAAGAAAATGAAATGCCTTTTGTAACAGATGAGTTTATGTCCGAAACCCTGATACTTCGAAAGAGACTGTCCATTTTGTACACGAAGTGCATCCAGCTTTTGTCGTAACCCTCTCAACTTTTTAGCACATGCTATGTGGGTGAAATGATGGTACCATGCTAACTTTCAACCTTTTCAGAGTTCATTTGTAGTGCTTTTCAATTTTAGGGTCATTTTGCTCAAAAAAATCAATAACTGCATGAAAAATAACAAATGTAGTTAGAAGGGGTTGAAAATTCATGATGTGGCTTTGAATGGTGCATTTTGAAGCACAAAAAAAACCTAGAGTTCAACTAAATTCATGAAAATGAAATGTCTTTTGTAACCGATGACTTTCCGTCCGAAACCCTGATACTTCGAAAGAGACTGTCCGTTTTGTACACGAAGTGCATCCAGCTTTTGTCGTAACCCTCTCAACTTTTTATCACATTCTATGTGGGTGAAATGATGATACCATGCCAACTTTCAACCTTTTCAGAGTTCATTTGTAGTGCTTTTCAATTTCAGGGTCATTTAGCTCAAAAAATCAATAACTGCATGAAAAATAACAAATGAAGTCTGAAAGGGTTGAAAATTGACGATGTGGCTTTGAATGGTGCATTTTGAACACACAAAAATCCTGAAGTTCAAATAAGTTCAAGAAAAGGAAAAGCCTTTTGTAATAGATGAGTTTCTGTCCGAAACCCTGATACTTCGAAAGAGACCGTCCGTTTTGTACATAAAGTGCATCCAGCAAAAATAATGAACTAAAAATAATCAATTTAATATTATTTTATTGACTATAATATTCTTCAATATCAAAAAGAATCAACTAAAAAGCTTTCATAAAACTCTAATAGCAAAAAGAAACTCTAAAAGGTTTTATAAACCTCTAGTATTTTTGAAACTAAAATGATATAAAACCTAAAAATTACCATATATGTAGGAAGTCTTTAGTACTGGCTGGTGACACCAGCCGGTACTAAAGGTTGCCCTTTAGTACCGGTTGGTGTCACCAGCCGGTACTAAAGGTGCACGCGGGCCCAAGTCTGACCAAAAGCCTGCCACGCCCCTTTAGTACCGGCTCGTGACACTAACTGGTACTAAAGATTGCTCACGAGCTGGTACTAAAGGTTGCCCTGCTCCTAGCCGTTGGAGCTGGCACGAACCGGGACTAATATCGTTGTTAGTACCGGCTCGTAACCAGACCGGGACTAATGCTTGGGACGAAAGGTCTATTTTCTACTAGTGTGATTGATCCCCTATACTTGTGGGTCATCAAGACTCTTTTCTGGCGCCATTGCCAGGGAGTGAAGCATTCTTGTTAAGTGGAAATCGGTAAAGAAAAACTTATACTATGTGCTGAAATTTATTGCTACTTGCTACTATGGTGAACAATCCTTTGAGGGGTTTGTCCGGGTTATCTTCACCTCGATCGGAACCACAATTAGTTACCCCTCAACCTACAGCACCTACTGAAAATGTTAGTTATGAAATTCCTTCTAGTATGCTAGATTCACGGCTTGCTAAACCTTATGGAGGATATGGAACTGAACATCATGATATGCATCTTTTATATATGAACGAAACATGTTGATTATTTAAGCTTGTAGGTTTATCCGGAGATGAAGTTAAGAAGAAGGTTTTCCCTTTATATTTGGAGGGAAAAGCAATTACATTGTATAGGCTATGTGATGATCTTGGATCGTGTAGTTGGAATCGTTTGCAATTGGAATTCCATCAAAAGTTTTATCCTATGCATCTAGTTCATCGTGATCGGAATTATAGATCTAATTTTGGGCCTCATGAAGGAGAAAGTATTTCTCTAGCTTGGGGGAGGCTTAAGTCAATGTTATATTCACGCCCCAATCATGACATTCTGAGGGAAGTTATCATTCAGAATTTTTATGCTCGGCTTTCTCATAATGATCAAACCATGCTCGATACTTCTTGTGTTGGTTCTTATATGAAGAAGACTATTGATTTCAAGTGGGATCTCTTAGAAAGAATTAACCACAACTCCGAAGATTGGGAAATGTAATGAGTCAGGTATAAAGCTTGAATTCGATTGTGTTAAATCTTTCACGAATACTAATACTTTTCATAAGTTTAGCACCAAGTATGGACTTGACTCTGAGATAGTAGCCTCTTTCTGTGAAGCGCTCCCCCTAAATATGGACTTGAAGGCCTCCTCCTAAATATGTTCATTTTCCTAAGAACAAATTTCTGAAATTTTTAGACCACAAAATTATGTGAACAAACCTTTCTAGATTGATAGAAATTACTCATATAGATGCCTAGAGGCCATATCAAGCATTCAAACTACTTGTGACTCAAAGAATTCAACATGCAAGATCGTTTTCAGTAGTACCAAGATCAGCTAAGCATGCAAAATATAATCCACTAAATAAAAATTGATTGAAGCAATGGGAGGGTCACATACTAAGGAACAATCCCTCAAAATAGTTTCGGAAACGGAGTTTCGAGCAAAGAGATCGAAAATCTCAGGTTTGGGAGCAAGAGCATGAGGGAGTGAGCAACAGGATTTTTTTAGAGGTAAGAGATGAAGTGGGGTGAACGAATAAGTGAGGGGGTCCCCGTGGGCCCCCAAGCCATTAGGGTGCGCCCGGGGGGTGTGGGCGTGCCATGTTGGCTTGGCAGCAATAAGTGCACCCCCTAGGGTGTTTGTAGCTCCATAAATATTTAAATATCCTACAACATTTCATGTAGAAATTTTGTGACATTTTGAGAACTTTTATTTTTGGGACATTTTTTATTGTATGGATAATTCAAAAACAGGATAATCATGTCATTTTATTCTATTAAATACAAAATAACATAGAGTAAATTATTGGTACAGAAAGTTGACTTACTAAATTCATCGATCACATGCCTCTCAAAAATGATCCATTAATAAGGTTGATTACGTCTTATTAACAAACCATTTTCGATTTACATGAAACGGTAGAATTTTTGTATAACACTAGGTTAACTCAATGGGATTTTCATCTCCCCAACAATAAAATGTCATATTTCTTCTTGGTAATAGGAATAAGAAATTTAAACCCTCCAATAGTAATTGTGGCAACTTGCTCCATGGCTTTAATATTATTCACTGAAGCTTGCATCTTCGAGAAGTGCATTGTATGGTGTTTACCATTGACCTCAAAGGTAATCTCGGTTTTGTTGCAATCAATAATAGCCCCTGCAGTATTTAGAAAAGGCCTACCAAGGATAATCGATATGTTGTCATCCTCGTACATCTCAAGAATAACAAAGTCTATTAAGATAGTAACATTTCCAACCACAACACGGACATCCTCACAAATTCCAATACGTATAATAGTGGATTTGTCAGCCATTTGCAAATATATTTTAGTAGGTGTAAGCTTATTAAAATCAGGTCTTTTATATAAGGATAAAGGCATAACACTAACAACGGCTCCTAGGTCAAATAACGCAGCTTTAACATAACTTCACTCAATGGAGCAAGGTATTATGTTATACCCGGATCTGCCAACTTCTTAGGCACTCCACCATCAAAGTAATAATTAGCAAGCATGGTGGATATCTTAGTTTGAGGTATCTATATTTTATTGGTGATAATATCTTTCATGTACTTAGCATACGGGGGCATTTTCAAAATATCATTCAAGCGAGTGCGCAAAATTACATGTCTAATCATTTCAGCAAAGCGCTCAAAATCCTCCTCGTCCTTACTCTTAGAAGGGTTACGAGGAATGGAATGGGTTTCTGAACCCATGGCTCTCTTTCTCTACCATGTTTTCTAGCCACAAAGTCTCTTTTATCATAATGTTTATTTTTAGGATGTGGGTTATCAAGATCTTCAGCAGGTTCAATTTCCGCATCATTATCAGGTTATTTATCATTACCTGGTTGAGCATCTACGTTAACATCATTATTATCATTGTCATTGTCATTATTACTAGTGAATGTTCACTACCAGGTTGTGTCTCAACATCAAAAATAAAAAAATCATTACCATTCTCAGTAGGTTTTTCTATAATAGGTTCACTAGGAGCATGCATAGTCGTATCATTTTCGTCAAATTCATCCATGCATTGAGTAGTAGTTTTAGTGTAAGGTATATCACTTTCATCAAATCTACGGGAAGATTTTACCTCTAGTACTTGTGTCACTTTCATCAAATCTACGGAGAGCTTTCACCTCTAGTACTTGTGTAGGGATATCAAGTCCATGTACTTCTTCAATAGGTGGTATATTGTTGACATCTTTAGATTTAATACCTTTTTCTTTCATAGATCTCTTAGCTTCTTGCATATCTTATGGACCGAGGAATAGAATACCTCGCTTCTTTTGGATAGGTTCTGATGGTGGTTCAGGAAGTGTCCAATCATCAGGATTTCTCAATATATTATTCAATAGGTCTTTAGCTTGTCCAATAGGTCGTTCCCTGAAAACACAACCAGCACAACTATCTGGGTAATCCTAAAAGCATTGGTTAGTGCATTATAAAAGATATCAAGTATTTCATTTTTCTTAAGAGGATGATCAGGCAAAGCTTTAAGCAGCCGGAGAAGCCTCTCCCAAGCTTGAGGAAGATTCCATTCTTCAGTTTCCACAAAGTTAAATTCTTCCTATAAAGCAGCTAGTTTATTATGAGCATGAAAATATTTTCCAACAAAGTAATAGATCATATCCTGGGGACAACGCACACAACCAGGAGCAAGAGAAAGGAACCACTTCTTAGCATCACATTTTAGTGAAAAAGGAAAAGGCTTAAGTATGTAAAAGTAGAGAATATTTTCCTCCTAAGAAAACAAGGAGTTAATATCCTGAAATTTAGTAAGGTGTGCCATACCATTTTCAGTTTCATAACCACGGGAAGGATTAGATTCTACTATAGTGATTAACTCAGGATCAACAAAGAATTAGTAAGTGATACTTGTAAACTGTGTTCTGATTTCCCCCAGAGAGGAGGGGATGATGCAACATAGTAGAGGTACATTTTCCCTCAGTGGGAACCAAGGCTATCGAACCACGCAAACTCCCATCTTCAACGCCTATGCACAGAAGAGCAAACACTTGCAACCAATGCGGGCAAGAGGGTTCTCAATCCCCTTGAACTCGTTACTTGCAAGCGATAAGTAGTGATGGATAGATGATTTTATAAATATAAATTATAAATAAAAAGAAAGTAAATAATGGCAGAAAAATTTTAGGAGCTTTTGTAAATATATTTGTGAGGAGACCCCGAGGCCATAGTGTTCACTAGAGGCTTATCTCGAAGAAGAAGGCATAGGGTGGGTAAACAAATTAATGTTGGGCAATTGATAGAAAAGAGCATAGTTATGAAATATTTATTCATGACAATGATCATGTATATAGGCATCAGGTCCATAAGCAAGTAGACTGACTCCTGCCAATATCTACTACTATTACTCCACCATTGACCGCTATCCAACATGCATCTAAAGTATTAAGTAAAAACAGAGTAATGTTTGGAGGATGATGATATCATCTAGACAAAGTAAATCCAATTAATATGAATGAACCCTGTCATTTTACCCTTAGTGGAAGCAATACAATATGTGGCATATCCCTTTCTGTCACTGGGATTGATCACCGCAAGATTAAACCAACTACAACGCACCAGTCCCGCTTGAAGATAAATCAATCTAGTTGGCCAAACCAAACAATATTTCACGGAGCATTACGAAGCTATAACAATCATGCATATAAAATACGAGCAAGGATTCAACATATTTTGTCAAATAATCTGAACATAAACCCACAATTCATCGGATCCCAACAAACACACCACAAAGATTAATTACATAATATGGATCGTCATGGGAATCACGGTGATCTTGGCAATGAAGAACATAGAGAGAGATGGCCATATAGGTACTAACTACGAACCTGTAGTTTTGTAGTGAACTTCTCACACATCACCATGGGGTCGGGAAGGATGATGTAGAGGCTCTTCGTAATTGATCCCCCTCCGGCGAGGCACTGGATTAGGGCTCTAGATAGGCACACGGCGGAATAGAGACTTGCGGCGGCAGAAAAAGTGTTTCTAGGGGATCTCTGTGCTTTTTGGAATATGTCTCAATTTATAGGCTAGAGATCGGGTCTAGGAGAGTGGGGAGGTGGCCACAAGCCATTAGGGCACGACTGCCCCCTCGGCGCGCCCAGTTGGCTTGGGGGAACCTCGTGTGCCCTCCGGTCTTCCTAGGAAGCTTTGGTCCACAAAAATCATCAAAAAGTTTAGGGTTATTTGGACTTCGTTGGGTACAATATTTTTGAAAAGCGAAAAACATGTAGAAAACAACAACTCACACTTGGTACTGGGTTAATAGGAGTGTTCAAAATAATATAAAACAACAAGTAAATGCTTAATACTTCTCCTAGAATGATAATATAATATCATGGAACTATGAAAAATTATAGATACGTTGGAGACGTATCAACATCCCCAAGCTTCATTCATGCTTGTCCTCGAGTAGGTAAATGATAAAAACATAATTTTTGAAGTGACATGCTACCAACATGTAATATTTTCAGGTATGATCATTGAGAAACATGAATCAACAAAGACTAATATAGTAATATCCATAAACATAAGTAACATAATCATCAACTTTCAAAATATACGATCCTTAAAGAATGTTTACCCCCATTAATTTTATCGTATTAGCATGACATGGCTCTGTATTCACCACATAAATACAAATGTCAAGCACCATGGTGTTAAGCCAAGAAACTGGATCGTACCTTTTTACGTGCTTTAGCATTTTATACCTCACTGAATACATGAGCATCAACGATGGACATAATATATACGTGAAATAGAATGGTAGGTTTCAAAGGGGTAAAAGTGGAATTCTTGCATAAACTAAGTGGATAAACGGGCTATGGAGATGCCAATCGATCGATATCAATGCGAGGAGTAGGGATTGCCATGCAACGGATGCACTTGAGCTACAAGTGTATGAAAGCTCGACTGAAGCTAAGTGGGTGTGCATCCAACTTGCTTGCTCTTGAAGACCTTGGGCATTTGAGTAAGCCCGTCATCATAATATAAAGGCCAAGTTCTATAATGATAAATCCCACTAGCATATGAAAATGACAAAACATGATACTCTATATGAAAAAACACGGTGCTTTCTCTAAGCACAAGTGTAGAAAAGGAGGTAGTAGCACTATCCCTTCTCTCTTTTCACTGATTTATTTAGTTTTTCTTCTTTTTTTCCTTTTTTTGAGTTAGTTTTATCCCTTTTTCTTTCTTGGTCGGATCATTTCGCCTCCCCCATTTTTTCATTTTTTTCTCCGAGTCTCATCCTGACTTGTGGGGAAATCATTGTCTCCATCCTACTTTCCTTAACGAGATACTGCTCTAATAATGATAATCATCACACTTTTATTTACTTAAAACTCAATATGGAAAATTACTAAACAATATGACTCCATATGAATGCCTCTAGTAGTCTACCAGGATGTGCAACGATCTAGAATAACATGTAAACAATGATGAACGGTGGCTTTGCCACAAATACTATGTCAGCTACATGATCATGCAAAGCAATATGACAATAAGTGCACGAGTCATATCATGTAGTTGCATGGAAATATATCTTGGAATGACTATGGAAATGCCATCATAGGTAGGTATGGCGGTTGTTTTGAGGAATATATAAGGAAGCTTATGTGCAACAAACAATATCATGTCATGGGCTTTTGATGCATAGGCGAAAGCTGCACCGATCCTCAACATGAGAATGGGGAATGCATGATACCGATGAGGCTAGCATACTATGAAAAGGTGAGTGTGCGTACATCCATGGTTTCACATCAGTCATAAAGAACTCACATACTTATTGCAAAGTTTAATTAGCTCTCTTGAAGAAAATTACTTCTCGCATGCCCCTAGGGAGGGAGGAGGTTGAACAAGGAATAAGAATGCTCACACATCGTCACCATGCCATAACTAATATTTAGATGAAAAGCAAATTAACACCCTTTAATTATCCATATTTCTAGTAACCAACAACCATGCACTCATGCCCTTTCATATTACCACATCAATATCATTAACTCACAATTTCTCTTTTATGTGCTACAGGAAGGTTTTCGTTATGCACTCCTTGAATACCTATCTTTTTGGACTAATCCTATAACCCATGCAAATTATTTTCACTATATATTATTCCCAAAAAAATTAAGTGAAGAACGAGAGTGCAATTATTTCTATAAAATCTATATGCCACCATGCTCTAAAACATATAAGTGAAGAACTAGAGCAACTTCTTAGTTCAAAAGATCTAAGTGAAGCATATAGCGTATTCTAACAGATCATGGTGAACATGTGTATCTCTCAAGTAGGTGTGTCCAGCAAACAATGATTGTGGAAACTAAAAAACTATAACACATGACCCTCCAAACAAAACATATCATGTGATGAATAAAAATGTAGCTCCAAGTGACATACCGATGGATTGAGACGAAAGAGCGGATGCCTTCCGAGGCATCCTCAAGCTTAGGCTTTTTTCCACTCCTTATTCCTTTATCCATTGTGATAGCACCCAAAACTTAAAAACTTCAGCAGACAAAACTCAATAGAAAACTTGTGAGCTCCATTAGTATGATAGGTAAATCAAAAACATTAGATTGTTATAAATTTATTAATATCTTATTATTTCATAAGGTATTGTATTCTAACTTCTCCATGGATTATACCCCCCTATACAATCCATAAAACCATCAAAACAAGCAAACCATGTAAGCAAAAACAGAATCTGTCTAAAAGCAAATCATCCTGTAATGATCTGCAGAATCACCATAGTTCTGTAACCCCAACAATTCTCAAAAATAGGAAAACCTGGGAAATTTGTATACAAATACTGTGTAAAACATTTAGATCAAAAGCAGAAATTCTGCAATGGAAGCAAAAGTTTATGTTTTGCACCGTATCAATTCTACTTATCATTCAAGTCACCCCAAAGGTTATACTTGGCACAAACACTAATTTAAATAAAATCAAAATCATTACAGTATTAATAATCATGTTAATTCAAAATAACACAAAGTTTTGGTTGTCTCCCAACAAGATCTTTCTTTATAGCCATTAAGATAGGCTTGTGATATTAATGATGCTCACATAAAAGACAAGAATTGGAGCACAAAGAGAGTGACATATATCATGTAGTTAACACATTTAAGTCTAACCCTCTTCCTATGCATAGGCATTTTATAGCAAAACAAATTATCAAGACAAATAATATCTAGCACATGCAAATAACAAGAATGAAGCATTAATAATTTCAACATCACGATAGGTAATTGGATAACATGAAAGTTTCTACAACAATATTTTCCTCTCTCATAATAATTACATGTAGGATCATTATCAAATACAACAATATAGTTGTCATATAAAATATTATCTTCATGATCCACATGCATAAAAGTTTTATAATCTTCCAAGATAGTGCAATTAATATTAACTAAAGTCATGACCTCTCCAAGCCCACTTTTATCAAAAACTTCGTAAGATGGATTGTTCTACAAGGTAGTGGAATCGTCTAAAGTCGACACTCTTCCAAATCCACTTTTAATATTCATAGCATTATAATCACCCCAATCATAGTCATTATAATAAATAATAGGCATGACAAAATCTTTATGTAAAATGGTAAAATGCAACCCATTAGCATAATCTCTAATAAGTGCAAACTTCTCCGATATAGGTGTTTTGGGAGAATTAAAAAAGATAATAGCACTATCAAGTGTGGGTGCAACAGTAATAATTTCATTCTTAAAATAAGAACTATTGCAATCTCATCATCATAAGCATCATTAGTATTGGCATCATTTCCATGATCATAACAAGCATCACATTCATCAAAAAGGGATATTTCAAGCGAATTAACAAGCTCATAACCTATACATTCATGCATATTATCATTCTCTTCCAAAGCAGCAGACATTCTCCCAATAAATTCATTAACATGGGTATTATGAGCATAGTTTTTATTGCAATATTTAAGTATGGCAAAAAATTAGATCTGTGGAGAGTAGCATAATACTTTTCAATCAAAGAAGCAACTTCATAGGCACCCTTAAAAGAAACAAGTTCTTCAATTTGTTCGATATCATAATAAATATAAACACCCTTGGCATAAGAAGATATGATTTCATTATCATTAAATTCACATAGGTAGGTGTTGGGATGAAAACCAGCATATCTCGGGTAGGGGGTCCCAAACTGTGGACATTGGATCGAGGGTTACATGAGATAAGGGAGACGATGTGTACCCAGGTTTGGGCTCTCTTGATGGAGGCAATAGCCTACGTCCTCCTTTGTTTGTATTGATGATGGAGTATCGAGTACAGAGTTGAACTACCTCGAGATTGTATGTTGTGGTCTAAAACCCTAAGAGTGATGATTCTAATCTGCCCTATGGACTAAAACCCTCTAGTTTGTGTAGATACCAGGGGTGCCTAGGGTTACATATTGTCGGTTACATTAGAGAAGGAACATGCCAAATCTTTCATATTGTCCATGGAGTACACGCCACGGCTTGGGAAGCTTCCATCTTGGATACAACAGTTCCATAGTCTTCGGTTCTTTAATGTCGGTCATAGATTGGCCCACTATCTGGCCCAAAAGACAGGCCGGCGGCCCAAGGACCCCTTAGTCCAGGACTACATGAGTAGCCCCCTAACTGGCCTCCAATGCCGTATTCTTAACGCTCAGCAGATCCTAGCGTCCATGGTCTTTGGCTAGCGGGGCGAGTTCCTCTCCTTGTTCATATATAGCTGATAATAGTCCGTCCATCGAAGACTTCTCCGTTTCCGGACAATATATGTGACTTAACCTCAAAGGCCAACTGTTCAAGCGTAAATAGTGTTTCTTCTTGAGAATTTTTTAATGAAAGGTCACGACCGGTCATAACTACTAACTGGTTTACTGAAAAACTCAATCCATCAGTACGGATATCATGCACCGTTCTTTAAGGGATACGATTTATGATTTGGGTTATCCCATGCATGCATAATTGCACAATTAATCAGAAAGTGGTGAAGTCTGCAGCGCAACAGAGGTACTCTTGCTATTACAGTAGCTTATAAAAAGGAAACTGCCACCATAACCCTCATAAGCACTCCAGATCTCATATCGCCAATGCCTTCCCAAACCTCCTGAGCTCCAAGCTCCCTAGCTCCCTCTTCCCCCTAATCTATTCAATCCCTTAACCTCTTCGGTTGGGGCTAGAGCGGGCTCTAAGGGCAAGTGGGAGGCCTCCAGTTTCACCAACAAGGACATCTTGGAGCTGAAGCGCGCTGGTTACTTGTCGGCGGATATTGTCCGTCATGGTCCCGAGAAGGACCAAGTCATCCCCATGCCTCAAGAAGGAGAGAAGGTGGTGTTCATCCCCCATTTATTCTAGGGCCTTGGCTTCCCCCTCCTCCCCTTCGTGATGGTCTGATGTTTTATTACACGTTGGACTTCCATGACTTCCCCCCAAATTATTTTATGTAGAATTTTGCTTTCATCACCATCCGTGAGGCCTTTCTACAGGTTCACCCCCACTTCGGCTTGTGGTTGAAAGTGTTCAACGTCAAGCCGAAGGTAGTTAGAGGAGAGTAGGCAGACTGCGGGGGAGTGATGATTAGCAAGCTTCCCCTGGTACAATGGTCAAATGGTTCTTTCATAGGTACCATCAAGGTCTAGCAGATTCCCTCAGATTCATATCCGAGCCCCCTACCAGACTGACGTCCTGGATAAGGAAGGGGATTGATTGGGGGGAGATGCAAAAGTGAAGGCGTTGCAAAGGTGCGTCTCCATCCTGTTGACGAAGAAGATTGAGCTGACCAACGTAGTTCAGGTCATGTTGCATCGCCGCCTCGTCCCCTATCAAGCTCGGGCTGATCCTATGTGGGACTGCAGTCCGGATGACTTGGTCTAAGTGCAACACTTCTTCCACATCGAGCATGACAAGCTATGGAAGGTGTTGTCTAGCCACAAAAGAGTTGGTCCGCTAAGGAGGAGGACCTGGGCATTGAAGCCTCGAACCCTCTAGGACTAGTAAGATTTTATTATTTGTGTTTGTATTCTTCTCCTTTGATAAAGTTCTTACACATCTTTCTTTCATATTTGGTGGTTGGAGAAACCAAGCAGATAAATTGCCCGACACCATTGCCCAAAGGACTCACGTGGCTTGAGACTGCGTCGGTATTTCCCCAAAGAGGAAGGGATGATGCAACACAGCTAAAGTAAGTATTTCCCTCAGTTATGAAACTAAGGTTATCGAACCAAAAGGGGAATCAAGAAACACTATGTAAACAATACCTGCACACATAGAACAAATACTTGCAACCCGACACGTCAGAGAGGTTGTTAATCTCTCCATGGTAAAAGATAGATCGGTTTGTATGAGATTGGATAAATATATTGTGTAAGAACACAAAATAAATATGCAAATAAAAAGTGCAGCAAGGTATTTTTGGGTTTTTGGAGTAGTAGATCTGAAAGCAAAATGTGGAAAAAGAAAGATCGGCAAGAAATTTGTTAAAGGATAGACCCGGGGGTCGTAGGTTTCACTAGTGGCTTCTCTCATGAGTATAGCACATGGTGGGTAGAAAATTGCTGTTGGGAAATTCATAGAATATCACATAATCATGACAATATCCAAGTCAATGATCATTATATAGGCATCACGTCCAAGATTAGTAGACCGAAATGGTTCTGCATCTACTACTATTACTCCACACATCGACCGCTATTGAGCATGCATCTACTGTATTAAGTTCATGGAGAAACGAAGTAATGCAATAAAAATGATGACATGATGTAGACAAGATCTATTCATGTAGGAATAAATGATACATGCGTGCCTAGCTGGCCCTTCTGTCTCTAGGAGAGGACACCGCAAGATCGAACCCATTACAAAACATCTCTTCCCATGGCAAGAAAAATCAATCTATTTGGCCTAACTAAACCAAAGATTCGAAGAAGAAATACGAGGCTATAAGTAATCATGTATATAAGAGATCAAAGAAGACACAAATAATATTCATGGATATAAATTGATCATGAATTCAAACTTCATCAATAACACACCGCAAAAACTCATTACGTCAAATAGATCTCCAAGAGACCATTTTATTGAGAATCAAGAGAGAGAGAGAGCCATCTAGCTACTGCCTATGGACCAATAGGTCCATGGTGGACTACTCAAGCATCATCGGAGAGGCACCCATGAAGATGATGCACCCCTTCGTGATGGTGTTAGATTGGATCTCGTGGTTCTGGAACTTGCGGCGGGTGGAATTGTGTTTCGTCAACTCTCCTAGGGTTTTTGGAATATTTGGGTATTTATAGAACTGATAGGCGGTTGAGAGGGGTCCCGTGGTGGGCACATCCGACAAGGCCGCGCCATGGGCCTCTGGCATGCCCTGGTGTCTCGTGGTCTCCACGGCCCTCCTCTCAGGTGCTCCTTTGGTCCCCCAATTTTCTTCTGGCCAGAAAAAATCTCCAAATAGTTTTTGCGGTGTTTGGGCTTCGTTTGGTACTGATATTCTGTGAAGTAAAAAGCAAGAAAAAACAGCAACTAGCACTTAGCACTATGTCAATAGGTTAGTCCCAAAAATTGATATAAAGCTGCTATAAAATGATTGTAAAACATTAAAGATTGATAATATAACAGCATGGAACAATCAAAAATTATAGATACGTTGGAGATGTATCAGCATCCCCAAGCTTAATTCCTACTCATCCTCGAGTAGGCAAATGATAAAAACAGAATTTTTTATGTGGAATGCTACATAACATGTTCATCACATATTCTTTTCTTTTGTAGTATGGACATTTGGACTTTTAGATGGTTCAAAGCAGTAGTCTAGTTTTGACATGAAGACTTTAATACTCAAGCATACCAACAAGCAACCATGTCTTTCAAAATATAAACACTAAATAAAGTTATCCCTTGCCCATCATGCTCAGTCATTGATCCATTCATGAAACACGCTCAAATATTAGCTACACCCAATGCTCAAGTACGATCATAGTGCCCCCTAGTTGGTGCTTTATAAGAGAAGATGGAGACTCAAATAAATGTGAAAAATGCATAAAGAAAATAGATAGGCCCTTTGCAAAGGGAAGTAGGGATTTGTAGATGTGCCAGAGCTCAAAGTTTAAATTGAGAGAGAAAAATATTTGGGTGGCATGCCTTTCGTATCAACGAAAACGACCAAGAGATTTCAATAACTTTCCATGCTAGATACAAAAATAAATTTTATTCCTTTTTCCACCATTCTTTCACAATCCAGGGCTAGCTGAATCCATGATTGCCTACCATACCAACACTTTCCAAGGAATTTATTATTTCACAACATAAAGTAAATTTCTTTTCATTTTGGGACTGGGCATCCCTATTACCGCCATACTCTCGTGCAACGACAAGTGAATACATACTCATCTTGAGAATAACACATCTAGCATGGAAAAATAACGGTCACGCCCTGCTGTTTCATGAGCGGTACGAGCACACAAAAAGAAAATTCATTTTGAAAATTAGAGATGGAACATACAAATTTGCTTGGAACGGCACGGGAATACCGCATATTGGTAGGTATGGTGGACTCATATGGCAAAATTGGGTTCAAGGATTTTAGATGCACACGTAGTATTTCTACTTAATACAAGTGAAGGCTAGCAAATAGATTGAGAAGCAACCAACCAAGAAACGAAAATTCACATAAACGAGCATTAAGCATAACTAACACCGAATAATGCACCATAATTAGCATGTAATTTCATTGTATAACTATTGACTTTCATGCTTGCATAGGGAATATGTCGGTGCACTAGAGTTTTGGGCTCTCGAGTGCCCCTTACTCGTGCACGGGTAGTAGTAGCCACCCTAGCGACGAGGCCCAGCATGGACTTTCCAGGCACAAACAAGGAAGAATCAATACCCCCGGCAAGACCTTGCTAGGACGACCCTCCAACCCAAGAGCGAGGACAAAGCCCCGACAAGGCCCCGCCAGCACACAGTACAGGTGTCGTTCCGCCTGGACATGCGTCGCGGTGAAGGCGGTGGAGGAGGCTAAGCGGTGCCGATGGGACGGGCCTCTGTCCCGTCCTGCAGACGGACAGAGATGCCTGATGATGCATTAAATGTGCCTGTCCTACTCCGTCAGTGTTAGGTATGATAGCACTGTAACTCTGTACACCCTGTGTACACACTGTACGCCACTGTTGGGATCCCCTTCAGAGTATAAAAGGAGGCCCGGGGCGATACGGTAGGGGACTTTTTGGTCCCTGGCACTTTTGCACCTTCTAGCAGATACACGTAGCAGCTGCTCATAGCGCTCTTGTAGCTAGAACCCTAAGAACATTAGGAATAAAACCAAGCAGGAGTCGGGTTTTACGCATCCTTGCAGCTCGAACCTGGGTAAGAACCCCGCGTGCTGCTCATCAGGCCTGCTCTTCCCCCCGCCGAACCAAAAGGGGTCCTTTAGATCTCATAGGTGCTCGTTCCCCACAACATCTTTGGCGCGCCAGGTAGGGGGCATAGGGTTGTGCGAACCTATCCTGGTGATCAGCATGCCAGTTTCTTCATGCTCGTCATCGCCATGGCCCCCAAGAAGAAGGGCCTGACGATGGTAGGCCCAACTACGTCCGCTGTCCCTGTATCCGCATAGACAAGCGACGGCGTAGACACGGGTGGAGGAGGAGGCGGGGGTCCAGAACTCCCGCGACCCTCCAGTGATCACGGCCAAGCAAGTGGCAATGCCCGCCGTAGAGACGTCCATGGCGGCGGTGAGAACCCCCTTGCCGTTGGGTCTCAGGGTGGAGATGTACCGCCTGCGGGTGGTACGATGAACCCCAGAGATAGAGGGGTATCTTCCAGAGTGTCGATGCCGGCGCCTACGCCGCGGCCTTCTCAGGACGCGTGCGAGGAGCCTTGTCACGACGCCCGTAGTTCTCAATGTCCCCATGGAAAAGCTCCTGAGCATCACTCCCAAGATGTGCGGGACCAGCATGCTCGTCAGCATGCTAGCGCGAGTGGAGCGCCGATGCAAGACCGCGACAGTGCTCCTTCTAACATAGTTAGAAGTCAGAGCACCTCGCGTTCCTCGCGTCGTTCGCTACCAACCACATCGGAAGAAGCGATGGCGCGGGCACAGCTACTCCTGAACTTCCGTCCTACCGTGGAGAAGCTCGACAAATGAAGAGCCACCATTTAGTGCCTCCTCAGCCTCGCAGATAGGCCTCGGTCCACCGAGCCGGCTCAAGCTAGTCGTGAGAAAGCTGGAGGTGGTGCGCCCAGAGTGCACTCTCCTCTGCAACAACAAGACGGGTCACCGGCTCGACTGACTGACGCATACGATGGTTACACTACGGTGTCGTCTGATCCACGGACACGCACGACCAGCGTCAAGTTCTTCGGGAACAAAGCAAGGAAGACGCTCAAACTGCAATCGAGCGGCGGCGAGAAACAAGCCTTCAGTCTGATAGGCACATGGGGCCCATTGTAGACAAGTCTGGGTCAGGGTATCTTGTCAGCCTACCTTACGAGGTGGGTTGTCCAGCGTTTACCCGTGAGCTGCGGCTAGTCCAATGGCCCAATTAGTTCCCGCATGTTCAAGCCAGAAGTCCCAGAGAAGTATGATGGAAAGACTCACCCGTCGGAGTTCTTGAGCATCTACACCATTGCGGTGCAGGCTGCCAGGGCTCGCGACGACAAGATATTGGCCAACTACTTCCCGTTGGTGCGTAAGCCCCATGACCGGTCATGGTTGATCCATCTGCCGGAGGGATCCATCTCCTCCTGGGCAGACCTGTGCCACGAGTTTGTTGGCACCTTTACTAGGGGTCACCAAGCTCCCAGCCAAGCAAGCGACTTGCACATCATCCCCCAGAAGGAGGGCGAGACTTTGCGCAAGTACATCCAAAGGTTCAGCCGCGTGCACCACAACATACCAGATGTTCATCCTACCGCTGTTATCAGCACGTTCCATCAGAACTTGCACAACCGCAGGATGTGGGAAGAGCTAGTGATGAACGGAGTCAGGAATGTTGCCAAGCTTTACGCTCTGGCGGACAAATGTGCTTGGGATGAAGAAGGAAGGAGACTCCCTCGCGAAGACGCTAGCGCAGGAGTCGACTCTGAAGATGAAGACGCCGCCGCCCCGGCAAATAAGGGCCGGCGGCGCAACAAGAAGCACAAGGGCAAGGCCATGTTAGCCGTCGAGTGATCCAGCAACCCCGGTACCTCCAAGAAAGGCAACCCCGGCAAGGATGTTGCTGGGTGCGTCCCTTTCTAGGCGATGGCGGCTGCCAACAAGGCAGAAGGCTCCGGCAAACGATATTGCAAGATCCATCGCACCAAGGGCCGGAATCTCCAAGACTGCCATCAAGTTGAGCAGCTCTCCAAGAAGCAAAAGGATGAGTACGAGAGGCGAGGCAAGGAGAAAGGCTAGGATGGTGCTGAGGGATCCGTAAAGAAGCACATTGGCCAAGGTGGTCGCCGTGGCAAGCCCGCACAACAAGAAGTCCGACCGGCTCGTGGTCGCGACAAGCAAGAGGGTGATGATGATGACGCCCTAGAGGACGACGAGTCCAGTGAGCATGAGTTTCAGAAGGCTACAGAGATGATGTGCATCAAAGGAGGCGCCGTGTCGCATTCCTCTCACTGCCAACTTAAATAGTGAGTGCGCAAGGTAAACGCAGCGGAGCCCTCCATCGGTGCGTAGAGACCTCTGAAATGGTCCAACACTCCTATCATCTTCGACGCCGAGGATCACCCTGATCACATAACTACGGTCGGGTGCCTGTTCTTGTTGGTTTCGCCAACAATTCGCAACCTCAAGGTGACAAACATGCTAGTCGACAGTGGGGCCAGCCTGAACCTGATCTCCCCCGATGTCATCCAGGGACTGCAAATCCCCAATGAAGATCTCTAGTCGACATGCGCTTTCCAAGGGGTCAGTTCAGGGAAAACTCAGCCGAAGGGCAAGATCACACTGCCGGTGACATTCGACAGTGATATGAATTTTAGAACAGAGAAGATCGCCTTTGACATCGCTGAGATATCGTTACCTTACAACGGCATCCTTAGTCGCCCGGCGCTGGCCAAGTTCATGGCGGCCACCCACTTCACGTACAATGTGCTGAAGATGCCTGGCCCCATGAGCGTCATCATGGTCCACTCCGACAAGAAGGGCGCAATTATTTGTGTCGATCAACTATGTCAGGAGGCACTTGCGGCACCTGCCACCAAGGCACTTGCTCCTGTCGTTGAAGCTCCCGGAGGGAAGAAGACCGACAAGGCCTCTAGCGCACATTCTGGCAAGCGTGTCCCCTCGGGGTGGTGCGCTCCCATTGACGATGTGCTAGAGAGCTCCATCGGCAAGAGCAAGAAGTCCAAGGCAGCTCCGCCAGAGACTAAGAAAGTGCCCGCCAAGGAGGATGGCACGGGAGGAACTTTTACCATAAATTCCACCCTCGACGACAAATAGGAAAGCGCGCTCGTCGCCTTCCTGTGGGCGAATGTTGATGTGTTTGCATGACAACCATCTGATAACCCTTGTGTTCTCAGGAAGGAGATTGAGCACCACCTAGCCATCTGCCCTAACGCGCGGCCCGTCAAGCAGAAGGTCCGAAAGATAGCTTTGGAGTGGCAACAGTTCATTGCCAAAGAGATCAAGAAGTTAGAAGTGGCTGGCTTGATCAGAGGAGTACTCCATCCGACATGGTTTGCCAATCTAGTTGTAGTGCCCAAGGCGAATGGGAAGTGGAGGTTGTGCATTGATTTCACAAACATCAACAAAGCCTACATCGAAGATCCTTTTCCCTTTTTGCGCATTGACCAGATTGTGGACTCCACTACTGGATGCGACTTATTGTCTTTCCGAGATGCCTATTCCGGCTATCATGCGCTCCCGTTGACGATGTGCCAGAGAGCTCCACCGGCACGAGAAAGAAGTCCAAGGCAGCTCTGCCAGAGACAAAGAAAGTGCCCGCCAAGACGGACGACACGCGAGGAACTTTTACCATAAGTTCCACCCTCTATGACAAATTGGAAAGCGTGCTCATCGCCTTCCTGCAGGCGAATGTCGATGTGTTGGCATGGCAACCATCTGATATCCCTGGTGTTCCTAGGAAGGTGATTGAGCACCACCTAGCCGTCTACCCTCACGCGCGACCCATCAAACAGAAGGTTCGGAAGCAAGCTTTAGAGCGGCAACAGTTCATTGCCGAAGAGATCAAGAAGTTAGAAGCGGATGTCTTGATCAGAGGAGTACTCCATCCGACATGGTTGGCCAATCCATTTGTAGTGTGCAAGGCGAATGGGAAGTGGAGGTTGTGCATTGACTTCACAGACATCAACAAAACCTACCCCAAAGATCATTTTCCCTTGCCGTGCATCGACCAGATTGTGGACTCCACTGCTGGCTGCGACTTATTGTCTTTCCTCGATGCCTATTCCGACTATCATCATATTTTCATGGCCAAGGAAGACGAGGAGAAGACCGCATTTATCACCCCATGTGGTACGTATTGCTTTTTACGTATGCCTTTCGGGTTGAAAAGTGTTGACTCTACATTTGCAAGAGCGGTCCAGATTGGTTTTGAGCCCCAGCTACATAGAAATATGGAAGCTTACATGGATGACATAGTGGTCAAAACCAAGGATAAAGCCATGCTCATATCAGACCTAGAAGAAACATTTGCAAACCTACACAAGATCAACGTGAAGCTCAATCCTGAGAAGTGTGTGTTCGGCGTCCCATCCGGCAAGCTTCTCAAGTTCTTTATATCTCAACGTGGAATTGAAGCAAATCCTGACAAGATCAAAGTGATTGAGCAAATTGAAGCACCAAGACGTGTCAAAGACGTGCGTCGTCTTGCCAGCTGTGTCGCTGCTATGAGTAGGTTCATCTCAAAGTCTGCTGAGCACGCCTTGCCGTTCTTCAACATCTTGAAGAAGGCAGGTCCAATGAAATGGACTCCGGAAGCGGAGGCAACGCTGCAGGATTTGAAGAAGTACGTACCTCTCCTCTTCGCCAGTCCTAGTCGCGCCAAAACCACAAGAGCCGTTGCTACTATATCTAGCGGCAACGAATCAAGTGGTGAGTGCTGCACTAGTGGCTGAAAGAGAGGTGGACGAAGAAGCAGCAGCAACGGCATGACCGCCAATCGACGAGGCAGGACATTCCCTAGCAGGGTCAGGTGCCGGCAAAGAAGGATCTACGTAGTTTACTGAGACAATCCTGAAGAAGAAGGTGGTGCAGCGACCAGTTTATTTTGTCAGCTCCTTGCTGGAGGGGGCTAGGTCAAGATATTTTGGCGTGCAAGAGTTGCTCTTCGGCCTTCTTATGGCCTCGAGGAAGCTGCGCCATTACTTCTAAGTGCACGAGATCACCGTCATCACACGCTTCCCACTACAACGGATCTTGCAGAACCCATAAGCTACCGGCAGGATTGTGGAGTGGGCTTTGGAACTGTCAAGCTTTGGTCTCAAGTTTGAAAGCACCTTGACCATCCAGAGCAGAGCACTGGTGGAGTTCATTGCAGAATGGACCCCAACGCCAGATGAAGAAGTTCCAAATTCAAATCTCCCCAGCAAGGAAACCGATCAAGAGTGGGTCATGTACTCGATGGAGCTTTCTCGCTGCAAGGCGCCGGTGTCGGAGTGTTGCTAGTCGCACCCACTAGAGAGCACCTCAAGTGTGTGTTTCAGATGCACTTTCCTCAAGAGAGATCAATGAACAACACTGCTGAGTACAAAGGACTACTTACCGGTCTCAGGATCGTGATAGACCTTGGGATCAAGAAGCTTATTGTCAGAGGTGATTCTCAACTTGTTGTCACGCAGCTGAACAAAGATTATCAGAGTCCATTGATGGAAGCTTATGTAGATGAAGTGAGGAAGTTGGAAGAACGTTTTGACGGCCTGCAAATGGAGCACGTTCCACATGCAGAGAACGACATTGCCGATGGTCTGTCAAAATGTACTGCCCTTAAGTTGCCTGTGGAACTAGGGACTTTGGTGCTCCGACTAACTCAACCCTTCGTGACGCCATCATGTGGACAAGAGAAGAGAAGGAAGTTAAGTTCTGGCAAGTATTTCCTGGCAGAGCTACTGGAAGCCGCCGACGAGGAGGTTGTCAGGGACAACTACAGGCATGTCGGTGAGCACTATGCTCTGGCAGGGCCCTCGGCTCTTGCCGAGGAAGAGTAAGTTCTTTCCAAGCTTGCCGTGGGGCAGCAAACTCTGGCAGGGCCTCAGGCCCTTGCCGTCGAGGCAAATGCTTCCCCGGCAAAGGATATGCCTTTGGTACTTGTTGTCGAGCCCCAGGCTCCAGCATGGGCACAGCACATCGTCTGTTTCCTACAAACAGGAGAGCTTCCCGAGGAACAAGAAAAAACAAAGAGAGTAGCCCGCCGGTCTAATATGTATCAGTTTGTGGACAACGTCCTGTACAGAAAAAGGCCAAATGGTGTGAAACTAAAATGCATTTCCCAGGAAGATGGATAGGAGCTGTTGGCAGAGATATATGGAGGCTTATGTGGCTCCCACATAGGATCAACAGCCCTTGCCAGAAAGGCATTCCGGCAAGGTTTCTTTTGGCCTACTTCCCTCCAGGATGCGACAGCATTAGTAACCAAGTGTGAAGTATGCCAGTTTCATTCAAAGAAACTACATCAACCAGCTCAAGCCCTTCAAACAATCCCTCTCTCCTAGCCATTTTCGGTCTGGGGGCTCGACATCCTAGGCCCCTTTCCCGCGCTGCTGCAGGCTTTGAGTACTTGTACGTTGCAAACAACAAGTTCACAAAGTGGCCAGAAGTGGAAGCAGTGAGGAAGGTGACCACACAGTCAGCCATCAAGTTCTTCAAAGGACTAGTCTATCGCTTTGGTGTTCCCACTAGGATCATCACTGACAATGGCACACAGTTCACGAGCCGCACCTTCATGCAGTATGTCCAAGACCTTGGGAGCAGAATCTATTTTGCTTCTGTTGCCCACCCAAGGAGCAACGACCAAGAGGAAAGGGCTAATGCTGAAGTGTTGCGAGGCCTCAAGATAAGAACTTTCGACGGGCTGGACAAGTGCGGAAGGCGCTGGATTGATGAGGTTCTAGTGGTTCTTAGTCAATCAGAATGACACCAAATCGAGCCATAGGCCATTAACCCTTCTCCCTCGTCTATGGAGCGGAGGCAGTTCTCTCCATGAAACTCATATACGGGTCACCTCGAGTGCTCGCTTATGATGAGCTTGAGCAAGAGCAGTTGCGGCAAGAGGACACGGCGCTCCTTGAGGAAGACCGTCTTCAGGCTGTTGTGAGAGCTGCATGCTACCAGTAAGCTTTGTGCCGCTATCATAGCTGCAAATTTAATGCCAGAAGTCTTGAGGAAGGCGACCTTGTTCTTCGGCGAGTTCAGTCCGCCAAGAATTCCAACAAGTTGACGCTGAAGTGGGAAGGCCCTTACCGGGTAATACGAGTCACCAGGCCTAGTGCAGTCCCCCTAGAGACCGAAGATGGCATCCCAGTGAGCAGCTCCTGGAATATCGAACATCTTCTCAAGTTCTACCCATGAGGCGCGGTTGCCGCCCCCCCCCCCCCCCCCCCGGCAACCACCTTTTGTACAAGTCTTGCCGCTGAAGCATATAAACCTTGGTACAAAGCCAGGCTTAGACCCTATGCGTAGTTAAATAAAGATAAGTGCCTTGCAATCTTCGTTGATTCTCATGTTTACTTATATGCATGTTTGTCTGAGATATTGCATTACACTTTCTACCCGCAAGGGCTAACGGACCGCCAAGGTTCCACACCCATATTTTCTCTTCTTTATTTTTCTCAAAGGATAGAAGGTTACCTCGCGTGCAGCTTTGTCGAGGGGAATGGTGGTATGGATACCTACGAGCGACGTCCCAAAACAAGTGCCTCTTGCCGGAAGGAATATGGCAACGAAAAGATAAGTTGCAAAACCCCAAGTAAAATCTTGCCGTGGAGTAGTTTTCCTTGGGGATTTCGGCCTCTGTACGGAAAACCTGCACGCTAGGGAACCTTGTCGCGATTGGCTACGTCCTCATTATATTTCAGGATTACTCAACGGTTTAAGCGGCCGTGCCCGTGCTCCTTGCTTCGTTTCGAGTCCGCTCAATGACTCAAGTGCCAGTGCTCGTGCCATTATTCTGTTTCGAGCAAAACCAATACCTTGAGCGGCGGCACCAAAAACACCAAGGTGTCTTGCTGGCAATAGCACAGCCAGCAGGATGCTAAGGACTCGTTCCTCAAAGCGCTCGTGGTAGGGCTACACACGCCGGCAAGATTCTTTCAAGAAGGCGTAGGGAAAATTCCATGCAAAGAAATAGTCCAAAGGAAGATGACATAACGATTGTCCAAAGCATGGCACGCAATATTACATTGATCTTGCCAAGATTCTGACTTAGGATAAATTGCTCTTGGCATGTGCGGCAGCAAGGAGAAAGGCAGCTAATCCCGGCGATTGCCTTCAACCCGCTTGACTTGGCTTACCGTCTCGATGATGGGCTCGACAAGTTCCTCAAGCACCTTGGTGTCTACATTCTTTGGCAAGCGGTCGAGGACGTTGATGAGGTTGAGGCCGTGGTTCTTGTATGCCACCTTGACAAGCACCTTGCGGAGAACGGCCTGATAGAGCTTGCGCGATTCGCTGGCCAAGTAGGATGCCCGGTCAGAGTGAAGCTTCTCCAGGACTCCAAGCAGGCTGTCGAAGAACATGGTCACCTTGGCGCTCGTGGACACCCTGTCGTCAGGAGAATACGTGGGACCTTCTAGTCCCATGGCAGAGAGTTGTTCGGCAAGCTTTCCCATGACGTCGACGAGCTTCTCGGTCCAGATCTCCACTCCATGCACATAATCATTGTGGGCGGTGGAGGCGTTTCAGACCCGCTCCCTCTCATTGCGGAGATCCTTGACTAGAGCCTTCTCTTGGGTCCTGGTGGCCTCGAGGGTCTCGGTCAGCGTGGCCAGCTTCAGATTCAGGTCATTGATGGACTCGCTGACTGAAGAGAGTCGTTGGTCTTATCAGAAATGGCGACCTGCATCTCCATCAGACCGGCGACGGCTTTGTCCCTTTTAGCCTTGAGCGACGAGACCTCCTTGCCGAGATCCTCAAGATTAGCCTCGAGATTCTTCACCAGCTCCTCCTGCAAGTTCCTGGCGGCCTCCCTGACTTCGGTGGCATGGGTGGCCTCCATCAGCTTGTCGGTGTGGTCTACAGTTAGAGCCTCGAGCACGTCTTTGTGTTTCTGGTCCAGCTCCCGGGTCCGCTGCGCAAAAAGCTCCTCGAGCTCCGCTTCCTTGCCATGAAGCTTGTCGGCAAGCGCCTCCTCATGAGCAGCAAGGTCTTCCTCTTGGGCGTCAAGCAAGATACGGCGCTTTGTCAAACGAGCGTCCTTTGCAGCGGCCCGTTGTTTGGCCTCCTTCTGTGCCTGCTCGGCGTCGGACTATTGCATGTAGAGCTGACTCCATCCTTGGCTCAATTGCGACTAGTCAGTCTTCAGTTCCTGGGAAGCTTGGGTAAACCAAGCCTGAGTTACTTTGACGCGCCTCTGGAAATTGGCCTCGGATGCTTCCATAACCGCAGCCCTGGAGTCCAGTTTCTCCTTGCGGGCGCGGTTAAGCACTTGGGGCTTTCGGAAGCTATCACCCATGGCCTGAAGGAGTTGCTCTTCCTGGGATTTGCCTCTGGTGCATGGCTCATTAACAATATCGAGCCCGGCAGCAGTGATGGCCTCCTCAACAAGGACTTCCCCTTTAGATGGCACCCTAGGGCTTGCCATGCCGGGGATGCTGGCGAACAGGTTGTTGCCGACCTTGAAGTATCTACTCAATGAGGGAGCTTCGGGCGGAGGTGGCTAGTCCTCGGATTGATCTCTGGATTGATGATGGTCGTCCTTGGCATGCCTGAGGTGCTTTCCGATGACTCCTCAATCGTCGAGGTCCTCGCCCTCTTCACGACCCATTGCGCCAGTGTTTCTGCATCCCTGTAAAGGAAAACCAAGGCAAACCAAATGAGTAAAGTAAAAATCAGAAATTGGAAAGATACGACAAGATCCTTACTCCTCATCTTCTTCTCCCAAGCTAAGGGCAGAAAGGTCAAAGGCGACCTTTGCGTGGTGCCCATGGGAGGAGCTGGAGGAGGACTCCTGGATCGCTTGGCCACGGTAGGTGCGGGTTGCTGATGAGTTTCTTGCCGTCGCGTGGCCTTGCCGGTTGCCCCCTTGTCGAGGATTGTGCTGCTCGGAGAGGCTTGGCAAACAGGGAGCCCAGTGGCAATGCTCCGACGGACATGCCTTTTCCTTTGCACAAGGGACTAGGCCTCCTCGAGAAGCTCCTCCTCATTTGTGTCCCCGACAGGGCAGCCCCGACCGGATGTGCCGCCTTGCTCCTTGACGGCCCCGCCTCGCCCGACGAGGTCTTTGTCCGGTAGTGTTTCCCATCTGTCGGCTTCATCTTCCAAAAAGCCGACGCTGCCGGTCTCCATGGCAAGATCCGCTTCCTCATCCCTGCGGGCGATGTACTCCAGTTCCTCCTTAGTGATGTCATGGATGAGGCCCTCTTCTCCACAGATGGCCCTCTCCACCAAACTATCAAATAATTCTTGTGCCTGCTTGGCGGATGGCTCGATCCAGGATGCATCAAGACTATGGGCGTCGAACACTGGCATCATGGCGATAATTCTACCCAAGGCAAAATTGTTGCACCAGGGGACTATGCCTACCGGCAGCTCAGGTACCGCAGCACTCCTGAACAGCTTCTAGCAGAGAGGCCCAAGCTGCATAATGTTCAGGTTATGGTTCAGCCCGGGGTGCAGCATCATGATGTCCGCCGTATTCCAAAAGTCCCAAGCTGGCCGCCCCCTATTTTGTAGAGGAGCAATACGCCAGCGATGGAAATCGTCTCCTATCATCGCTACGGATAGGCCAGCATTCCTGAGGTGGTGGATCCTTGTAGTCGCAAGCACAAGCTTCCCATCCTCAGGGTCGATAGCACTCCAGGCTTCGCCGTGCACCATTTTGGTTTGTCGTGGCAAGCAAAAGGGCAGGACCTTCTCCTCCTGAATCCAGCACCATTTGCCCCGCCACTCGTCCCAGCTCTCGCAGTAGGCCCCGTCTAGGTAGACCTCCTTGGTCCCTAGCTGTGGAATCCAAGTGACGGTGCCGGAAAGGACCCCGCCTTGTTGGATGCAGGGGGTAAAGTAGTGGCGGAAAAGAGCGGTGCTAGGGACTACTCCGGTAAAGTTTTCTCAAGGATGGGTGAAAACTGCCATGGTCGTCATGGCGTTCGGCGTGAAATCCAAGAGTTGGAAGCCGTAGGTGAACATGAGGTCATTGAAGAAGTCCAAAAAGGGGGACAGAGCCCGCAATAAAAGTAATCGTTAAAGAAAGGGTATTTTCCTGGTCCGCCCCCGGAAGGGCCTGGACTCACGCGGGTGGCGGGATGCGCCGTCGTCCCCGTCGCCCACATCCACCGGTACTGCCTCTTCAGGGCATCCACGTCGAGCCCCGGCGGAAAGACGACATGCTCCTTTTCCAGTCCAGAATTCCAGCTGTCGGCATTCTCTCTCTTCATGTAAACCTTGTAAAAGAAAAGAGAGAAAAGGCATAAGTATTGTACCATAACGTGTAATAACAGCCCATAATGCAATAAATATAAATATAAAAGCATGATGCAAAATGGACGTATCAACTCCCCCAAGCTTAGACCTTGCTTGCCCTCAAGAGAAAGCCGAGATCGATGAATATGTCCACATGTTTAGAGATAGGGGTGTCGATAAAATAAAATACGGACATGAGGGCATCATGATCAACTTTAGAACAGAAATACTCATTGTATGAGATTCTTCATGATAGAGTAACAATTCATTCACAAGATCAAGTATGAACCAAGAACCATGTTGACAACCAACAAACTATCATCTCAGTCATTGAAGCAATTGACAATTTATCATAACATCGGAAAGAGTCAATATAAGAGCTTGTAATGCAAATCCACATACTCAATCATCTTTTAGTGTTTCACAATTGCTAGCACTCACGCAGTACCCATGATGACCCACAAGTATATGGGATCTATCGTAGTCCTTTCAATAAGTAAGAGTGTCAAACCCAACGAGGAGCATCAGGAAATGACAAGTGGTTTCCAGTAAGGTATTCTCTGCAAGCACTGAAATTATCGGTAACAGATAGTTTTGTGATAAGATAATTCGTAACGAGTAAAAAGTAACAAGTGTAGCAAAGGTGCAGCAAGGTAGGACAATCCTTTTTATAGCAAAGGACAGGCCTGGACAAACTCTTATATAAAGCAAAGCGTTCCCGAGGACACATGGGGATTTCCGTCAAGCTAGTTTTCATCATGCTCATTTGATTCGCGTTCGTTACTTTGGTAATTTGATATGTGGGTGGACTGGTCCTTGGGTGCTGCCCTTACTTGGACAAACCTCCCACTGATGAATAACCCCTATCGCAAGAATCCGCAACTACGAAAGAAGAATTAAGGTAAACCTAACCACAACATGAAACATATGGATCCAAATCAGCCCCGTATGAAGCAACGCATAAACAAGGGTTTAAGCTTATGTCACTCCAGCAACCCATCATCTACTTATTACTTCCCAATGCCTTCCCCTAGCCCCAAATAATGGTGAAGTGTTATGTGGTCGACGTTCACATAACACCACTAGAGGAGAGACAACATACATCTCATTAAAATATCGAACGAATACCAAATTCACATGATTACTTATAACAAGACTTATCCCATGTCCTCATGAAAAAACGAAACTACTCACAAAGCATGTTCATGTTCAAGATCATAGGAGTATTAATTATCATAAAGGATCTGAACATATGATCTTCCACCAAATAAACCAACTAGCATCAACTACAAGGAGTAATCAACACTACTAGCAACCCACAGGTACCAATCTGAAGTGTTGAGACAAAGATTGGATACAAAAGATGAACTAGGGTTTGGAGAGGAGATGGTGCTTGTGAATATGTTGATGGAGATTGACTCCCTCTCGAAGAGAGGATCATTGGTGATGATAATGGCTTCGATTTGCCCCTCCGGGAGGGAAGTTTCCCTAGCAGGATCGCCCTGCCGGAGCTTTAGATTGGTTCTGCCCAAGTTCCACCTCGAGACGGTGGCGCTTCATCCGGAAAGCTCCCTTCTGATTTTTCCAGGTCAAAACGCTTCATATAGGAGAAGATGGGCATCGGAGGAGCCACAAGTGCCCCCGGAATCCTGCTAGGCGCGGCCAGGGGGTTGGCCGCACCTAGCAGGCTTGTGGACTGCTGGTGGCTCCCCTTTGGTAAATTCTTGCACCAGTATTTTTTATTAATTCCAAAAATATTGTCCCTAAATTTTTAGGACTATTGGAGTTGTGCAGAATAGGTATCTCAGGTTTGCTCCTTTTCCAGTCCAGAATTCCAGCTGTCGGCATTCTCCCTCTTCATGTAAACCTTGTAAAATAAGAGAGAAAAGGCATAAGTATTGTACCATAACTTGTAATAACAGCCCATAATGCAATAAATATCAATATAAAATCATGATGCAAAATGGGCGTATCAAATCCCCCAAGCTTAGACCTCTTACCCTCAAGCGAAAGCCGAGATCGATGAATATGTCCACATGTTAGAGATAGAGGTGTCGATAAAAATAAGATACGGACATGAGGGCATCATGATCAAATTTAGAACAATAATACTCATTGTATGAGATTCTTTATACTAGAGTAACAATTCATTCACAAGATAAAGTATGAACCAAGAAATCTATTGACAACCAATAAACTATGATCTCAGTCATTGTAGCAATTGATAATTTATCATGACATTGGAAAGAGTCAATATAAGAGCTTGTAAAGAAAATCCACATACTCAATCATCTTTTAGTCTTTCACAATTGCTAGCACTCACGCAGTACCCATGACGTCCACCCTTCAATCGAACACAGAGAAAGATGGGGGCTTACAATTCTGCCTCCCAACTATTCACCTAAAGGGTGATGTCAACAATAATAACTCATGATCACCCACATCCAAGTGGATACATAAGTCTAGATCATTCCCCCAACACATAATGCTTGCCAAGAGATATGGAATATAGGAAGTGGTGAAAACCACCATGACTCTTGCATAAAGGTAAGTACTAGAAAGTAAAAGTAAAAGTAACAGACAGGCCCTTTGTAGAGGGAAGCAGAAGTTGTCATGCGCTTTTTGTTTTTGGATGCACAAACTCTTAATGCAGAGGAACGCCACCTTGTATTGCCCTTTGTGATAGCAACCTTTATTATGCAATCTATCGCTTTTATTTCTTCATTATCACAAGTTCGTACAATGCTTATTTCTCTTACAATAAAAGATCACACATATTTAGAAGCAGTTTTTATTGCCTTTTTGCACCGATGACAACTTAGTTGAAGGATCTTATTCAATCCATAGGTAGGTATGGTGGACTCTCATGGCAAAACTGGGTTGAGGTGTTTGGATGCACAAGTAGTATCTCTACTTGGTGCGGAGGTTTTGTCTAATATGAGGTGGAAGCAAGCACGACATGTTGAAGGATCTAAAACCGTATAACTTATATCCGGATGCAAGCAAACATAACCTATTATGTTATCTTCCTTGTCCAACATCAACTTCTTGGCATGTAATATTTTAATGAGTGGTCACAATTATAAAAGATGTCCAAGATGATATATTTATATGTGAATCTCTCTTTCTTTATCACTTCCTTTCAATTGCACCAATGACCAATTACTATGTTTGTTAACTCCCAACAAATTTAAATCACCATACTTTTTATATGTGAAGTCATCACTCCCCATAAGATCAGTATGTATTCTCTTTGCTTTTGTTCTATCGTTCTTTGTTGCTTTCAAGAGCATAGTAATCTAGCAAATCCCTCTCATCAAAACTACTTTTTATTATATAACTCTTGGACTTGCTTACATAAGGGGAGCAAAAGAAAAAACTAAAAGGTAGATCATACTAAAAACTTTTATTCTACTAGATCAAAGCAAAAACAAAAAGGAGCAAACTAGGAAAGATAAAAACAAAAAGGGAAAAAGGTGTGGTGTGATACGATACCGGGGCACCTCCCCCAAGCTTGGCACAAGCCAAGGGGAGTGCCCATACCCATGTACTCAAGTGTCCTTCTTCGGAGGTGATGGTGGTGCAGTTGTTGATGAGGCTGGAAGCTTATTCAATTTCCTCTTGAGCATGAAATTTTGTTCCCTTAGGTCATCTACTTCCTGCTCGAGCTTCAATATCCTTTGACATAATTCTTCTTTACTTTCCTATAGAAAACGAGAAGGGATAAATATAACTTTAGGTTTTCTTCTTGCGTTTGGGAGGCTTGATTTCCTGAACTCCACGTGCATGTTTCCCGGTTGAGGCATAGGAGTCTCATCTTCATATGAGCTTTCTTCTAGGTACTTGTCTTGTTGTTCATCCTCCAAGAATAATCCATAAGGATCTAGGTCCCCATAGAGCTTGGGGTTGGCAAGATAGTGCGATATGCAGCTCTCCCCATCAGACTCTTGGGACAACATCTTGCTCTAAATCTGCGGTGGAAACAACTCAAAGCGAAAACAAGAGATATTGTCATGATACGGAAGTCAAAATCTTCGGGAGATCATATAATGAATTTTGGCCGACCCCAAGGGATGTTCCACAAGAAAACGGAGTCCAGGGGGCACATGTGGTGGTGAAAAGCCCCCTAGGCGCGACCAAGGGGGTGGCCGCGCATAGCAGGCTTCTCGCCTCCCCGTGCCTCCTTTGGACTACTTTTTATTTTCCTAATTTTTCAAATATTCCAAAACAGAGTAAAATTGCTATTGGGAAGGTTTTGGAGTCAGTTTACTTACTATACCATGTACCTATTCGTTTTCAGAGTCTAAAACATTATGGTAAGTCTCCCTAATATGCTCTTCGGGAGTTATGGTATTGATAACGTTGGTTTGACATTAATGGGAGTACCTGAAATATAGTGTTTGATTCTTTGCCCGTTTACCACCTTTGGATTTTTGCCTTCAACGTTGTTGATCTTGATGGCACCGGAATGATAGACCTCCTCGACGATATAAGGCCCTTCCCATTTGGAGAGGAGTTTACCTACAAAAAATCTTAACCGAGAATTGTATAGCAAGACATTATCACCTACATTGAATTCGCGCTTTTCTATCATTTTATCATGCCATCTCTTAAATTTTTCTTCAAGAAACTTGGCATTCTCAAAGGCCTGGGTTCTCCATTCATCAAGTGAGCTAATGTCAAATAACCTCTTCTCACCAGCAAGTTTGAAATCATAGTTGAGCTCTTTGATTGCCCAATAAGCCTTATGCTCTAGCTCTAGAGGTAAGTGACATGCTTTACCATAAACCATTTTATATAGAGACATACCCATAGGATTCTTGTAAGCAGTTCTATAAGTCCATAATGAATCGTCAAGTTTCTTAGACCAATTCTTCCTAGATCTACTAACCGTCTTTTGCAAGATCAATTTAATTTCTCTATTTCTTAATTCTACTTAACCACTAGACCGAGGATGGTAAGGAGATGCAATTCTATGATTAACATCATATTTAGCAAGCAATTTACGAAATGCAGCATGAATAAAATGTGAACCACCATCAGTCATTAAATATCTGGGGTCTCCAAATCTAGGGAAAATAACTTCTTTAAGCATCTTAATAGAGGTGTTATGATCAACACTACTAGTTGGAATAGCTTCTACCCACTTAGTAACATAATCAACAGCAACTAATATATGAGTACACCCATTGGACGTTGGAAAAGGTCCCATATAATCAAAACCCCAAACATCAAATGGTTCAATAACAAGAGAGTAATTCATAGGCATTTCCTGACGTCTACTAATATTGCCAATTCGTTGACTCTCATCACATGACAAGACAAACTTACGAGCTGTTGGAAATATGCCCTAACAGGTAGTTTCCAGTAAGGTTTCCAGTAAGGTATTCTCTACAAGCACTGAAATTATCGGTAACAGGTAGTTTTGTGATAAGATAATTCGTAACGAGTAACAAGTAACAAGTGTAGCAAAGGTGCAGCAAGGTATCCCCATCCTTTTTGTAGCAAAGGATAGGCCTGGACAAACTCTTATAAAGCAAAGCGCTCCCGAGGACACATGGGAATTTCTGTCAAGCTAGTTTTCAGCATACTCATTTGATTCGTGTTCATTACTTTGATAATTTGATATGTGGGTGGACTGGTGCTTGGGTGCTGCCCTTACTTGGACAAACCTCCCACTTATGATTAACCCCTATTGCAATCATTAGCAACTACGGAAGAAGAATTAAGGTAAACCTAACCACATCATGAAACATATGGATCCAAATCAACCCCTTACGAAGCAATACATAAACTAGGGTTTAAGCTTCTGTCACTCTAGCAACCCATCATCTACTTATTACTTCCCAATGCCTTCCCCTAGGCCCAAATAATGGTGAAGTGTCATGTAGTCGATGTTTACATAACACCACTAGAGGAGAGACAACATACATCTCATCAAAATATTGAACGAATACCAAATTCACATGATTACTTATAACAAGACTTATCTCATGTCCCCAGGAACAAACATAACTACTCACGAAACATGTTCATGTTCAAGATCATAGGAGTATTAATTGTCATAAAGGATCTAGACATATGATCTTCCACCAAGTAAACCAACTAGCATCAACTACAAGGAGGAATCAACACTACTAGCAACCCACAGGTACCAATCTGAGGTGTTGAGACAAAGATCGCATACAAGAGATGAACTAAGATTTGGAGAGGAGATGGTGCTGGTGAAGATGATGATGGATATTTACCCCTTCTCGATGAGAGGATCGTTGGTGATGACGATGGCTTCGATTTCCCCCTTCGGGAGGGAAGTTTCCTCGGCAGAATGGCCCTGCCGGCGCTCTAGATTGGTTCTGCCCAAGTTCCGCCTCGAGACAATGGCGCTTAGTCCCGAAAGCTCTCCTTTGATTTTCTTTCCATGTCAAAATGCTTCATATAGGAGAAGATGGGCGTCGTAGGAGCCACAGGGGCCCCACAAGCCTGCTAGGCGTGGCCAGGGGTGGCCGCGCCTAGCAGGCTTGTAACCTGCAGGTGGCCCCCTCTCATTAATTCTTGTGCTAGTATTTTTTATTAATTCCAAAAATATTCTCCATAAATTTTCAGGACTTTTGGAGTTGTGCAGAATAGGTATCTCAGATTTGCTCCTTTTCTAGTCCGGAATTCCAGCTGCTGGCATTCTCCCTCTTCATGTAAACCTTGTAAAATAAGAGAAAAAAGGCATAAGTATTGTACTATAACGTGTAATAATAACCCATAATGCAATAAATAACAATATAAAAGCATGATGCAAAATGGACGTATCAGCGGGTGGAATTGTTTTTCGTTGACTCTCCTAGGGTTTTGGAATATTTGGGTATTTATAGAGCTGATAGGCAGTGAAGAGGGGTCCCATTGAGGGCACAACCCACCAGGACGCGCCAGAGGCCTCTGGCGTGCCCTGGTGTCTCATGGTATCCACGTCCCTCCTCTCAGGTGCTTCTTTGGTCCCCTAGTTGTCTTATGGACCCAAAAAATCTCCAATAAGTTTCGTTGTGTTTGGACTTCGTTTGGTACTGATATTCAGTGAAGTAAAAAAACAAGCAAAAAACAGCAACCGGCACTAGGCACTATGCCAATAGGTTAGTCCCAAAAAATGATATAAAGTTGCTATGAAATGATTATAAAACATGCAAGATCAATAATATAATAGCATGGAGCAATAAAAAATTATAGATACGTTGGAGACGTATCAAGGCCCTAGGACGACCTTATTAACGGCCATGCTGGTCGAAAATCTATACACGGTGCCGAAGAAGAAAGAAGAGAAGAAGGGGATTCGACGTCTCCGTTCAAAAGGTCCTTTGGACACCGGTTCCGAGGATACACATGCTCCTTATACTCTTGAAGGACAGCAGGAAGAGGACGGGGGAGGAGAGTGACTTCTCCCACAGAAAGAAGAGGGCGGTATCTGAAGACGACAAGGGAGATCAGGGCTAAAGTGGCCCTGTTTGATGATGTTTCGGACTCCGGCGGGGAGTCCAAGGACTTTGAAAGGGTTCCTAGAAGGACCCTCGGAATCAAGCCCTGGGCACAAAGGTATGAATCTGAAGATTATATCGTCCTTTCACTTCGAAGGATTCATTGTGAACCATGCATGTTTTTCCTTTGCAGCCCACCACGTGACTTTCCCACTGACCAAGCGTCGGAAGGGGAACCTCTGTCAGCCGAACTGGTGGAGAGTGGGACCGCATCCCACAACTCCCTTCCTCCAGCCATCGAGGAGGTGGTGGATGAAAAGACCCTCCCCGAGACGGATACAAGGGGCAGGGATGAAGTCATGGTCGAGGTGAACACCTCGGTTCCTGAAGACTAGGAGGGTGAGTCTCTTCTGGCAAGCTAAGGAGGAGTGCTCGGTCAACCCGAGCTCTCTTCGGAGGCAGTTCCGGAGGCCTCCAAGCCTCTAAAGTCATCTACTCTGGCTTCTCCAAGGGGAGAAGCTGCAATGTCACACACGAAGCCGCCCATGACAGAGCGGCCCCAAATCGGGTAGACGACCATGATGGAGGAGGGCTTAAATGACTCCTCCATTGTCGAATAGCATCGCACTCTTCTAAGTGCGGCTTTACAAGGCATTCGATCCGTCGACAACGGATTTAAGGAAGCCTTTGGTGGCCTGGTGACAGGCTTTAAGGTACTTTATAAAATATTTCTTTTTTATGAAGTAATTTTAATTTATGGGTTTATATGCAATCCCCATATTTAGTAGCCCCTGGGCCGTATGTGAGCTTGAAAAACTCATGCGGGGGTCAAATTGTTCTAGAAAAGACACTCATAATATCATTTTCAAAATGAACCGTAGCCCCCAAGACTCTGACAGGATGAAAGAAAAACCTGGCAGAGGGTAAAAATTCTGATAACTTGGGAGTCTAACGCATATGAACTGTATATGTAGGCCTCGTCTTTGCCAGTAGCCCCCGATGCCATGGAATGGGCGGAAATAAATCAAAAGATGAAGAGCTCCGAGGACGAGCTCGGTCGCCTCAATAAATGGTTTGATGACGCACAAGATAAGTCTGAATTAGACTACTTATCAATATTTCCCTTGTTTAGGTGAGGTGTTATTGCTTTATCCTTAAGTGAGGATTTGTTTATATTATAACTATAGTTGTCGCCATGGACATCGAGAAGCTCAAGGCCGAGCTGAGCAAGGCGAGACAAGAGGTTGACAATCAGAAAGCGACAGCCAGCAAGTAGCAGTCGATCTATTGTCGGCAAGTCTATCATAGACAAACACGAGGCCAAGGTGGCTGAAGTGCAACAAGAGATCAAGGACGCCATCACTACATGTGAGGACCTTAAGAAGAAAAATAATGATCTATCTTCCGAATTGTCCTCCTCCACCTCGTCTATCTAGGAGGCGAGGAAGGAAACTCAAGGCCTCCAGAAGGAGCTCTACTAGATCACACGAATTGCAGAGGGTAAGAGATATTTACTGCAATGTCCCTTTGATGGGAAAAGGTTCTTGTTGCTTACTCGGATTTGGCATTCACTAGGCGTGTTTGCAGACCTCCCGAAGAGTGTGGCAGATGCAGCACGACACTATGCATCCCAGGAAGGAGATGCTAAGCTGAGGCTATTATGGGAGCAATTTCAGGCCCCTGAGGACCCTCTCCTTGTGTCTGATTGGCTAAAACAGCTGATGGAGTTGCATCAGTTGGCGAAGCCAGCCATGAAGGACCTCTGCATCAGGCTGTGTCCTGCAGAGCCATTGCTGAGCAGCTACTTCGGCTTTGTGGAGAGGCCGATTGTTGTCACGCCCCGGATTGATGCCTTGACGCGTTCTGCATTCATTGAGGGAGCTCGGATAGCATTCTCGAAGACCATGGTGTATTGGCTGAAGTTAAAGCCGATCGAGATGGCCACCGCTCCTTCGCTGCCCGGGAAAGAGCATAGGCGCCTCGAGTTGTACTTCCCTGCCGTCATGTAATTCATGAGTGAAAATACTATCTTGTGTTGATAGTAAAACTTTGGTGTATCTTACTTTGCATCGTATATATCATGCTTTCCTTTGTTTTAATTTTGACTCCTGTGTGGCCGTTTTTAATCTAAAAGTTACTAGTCGCCGGCTTCCGCCCCCTTGTAGATACTAGAAGGGGTGTTTGCAATATCCGGACAATTACCCTTAGCCAACTTCTTGGCGCCCGGAAGCGATAGTGCGGTAAAAACAAGGTAATCAGACTATGCGATTTTAAATCTTTCACTTAGCCGTAGGAGCTTGAATGCGGGAACTAAGTACTAGCCCCATGTATTTTGTGATGTTTGGATAGACCGAGGTTAAAAACTTATCTCATGGTTTGGGTATGTTCAAACCCTTTGTATAATACGGTGAACTTTTATCAATTTGTAGTTTAACACTTGTCATCGGATCGTAGACCGATTCACGCTTTTCATGCCAGTCAGTTTTCGGCTTTGTCCACTGAGATACTTAACTAGACGAACTAGAAGTACAATTGAGAGGTTCTCCCTTTACCCTTTTAGCCGAACATGCGGAACATAAAGGGATAAACACGGGAGCCAGGCAACCAAACTTTTGACCCAAGACATAATTCAGAACCAATGCATATAACGCAATATCCAAGACACCGAACACACACAAAAATTGTGGTGTCAGAGTGATGCTTGGGGTGAGCTTAATGGCCAAGCCCCCGGTTGATTAGCCGGTCATATCTAAAATATGTACCAAACTAGCTTGTTTTGATGTCGGGGAGTGATGAAGAAAAGAGGGGAACGGAAAGGCTTGTACAAGATAAATGATTGTCGTAGGACCGTAAAAATTGGTCTTTATTTCAGATAAAATTTTCATCCATACACTCCGATCTGTCCAAGCAACTTTTACGGATACGTAAACATAAATTTTACAGAGTAAAAAGATTTACACAGGACCTTTACTAATTGTTTGATGTCTTTTACTATGACCTGTTGGACGTCTGCGCCTTTGTTCTCGAGAGGGTGTTCCTTTAGAGGATGTTGTAGCCGGCGATCGGGCCTTTGAAGAAGAAGGTGTTGAGAAGTCACAGAATCATAATATCTTGATTCTCCTATGTAGGTCCTTGATGGTACCTAATATCGCCCGAAGACATGTCTGCCCATAGTTCGGTCAAGCCGAACACTGGGCCTTTGGATGGGGGTCCCCACAGCTGCCCATGGTATTTTAAGCGCGAAATTGTGCCTCCGAGGTACACACCTTATGGATGGCAGAGCCATACTATGGGGAGCATATTCCTATTTGTTTGGAGCATGAGGCTTTGGGAACTGAAACAGAGCTCGATCCCGCTTACTTACCTTCTGTGCCTTGACGGTGGACTGGGCATTTGGCGTTTCATTGCCGAGCTGAACCTCGACTGCTAGAGGCACATCGTGTTCCTCTGTTCGGAGCGAGCGCTCCATGTTGTTGCTAACAATGATGACCCCCTTGGGTCCGGGCATCTTGAGCTTCATATAGGCATAGTGGGGGGCGTCATTACAGCAGGTGAATGTTGTTCGGCCAAGAAGTGAGTGATAGCCGCTGCGAAAAGGGACGATGTCGAAGATCAAGTCCTCACTGCGGAAGTTATCGGGCGAGCCAAACACGACTTCCAGAGTTATGGTGCCCGAACAACGGGCCTGGACACAAGGGATTATTCCTTTAAAGGTGGTATTACTGGCTTTGATCCTTGACGGATCGATGCCCATTTTCTGCACAGTATATGCATAGATGAGATTGAGGCTATTGCTTCCATCCATTAAGACTCTTGTGAGGTTGTACCCGTCTACTATGGGGTCAAGTACCAAGGCTGCTGATTCGCCATGTCGAATACTGGCCGGGTGGTCAGTGCGGTTGAAAGTGATCGGGCATGCAGACCACGAGTTCTACTTCGTGGCTATAGGCTCTATGGCGCAGACATCCCTGAGTGCGCACTTCCTCTCCTTCTTTGGTATGTGTGTGACATAAATCATGTTCACAATTTTTACCTTGGGGGGGAACTGCTTCTGGCCTCCATTGTAAGGCCTACGAGGCTCTTCATCATCCTCTATGAGGGAGCCCTTGCCTTGCTCCTCGGCTGCAAGTTTGCCTGCCCGCTTAAACACCCAACAATTAAGGTTCGTGTGGGTGGGGGGCTTGTCTTGGATGACGTGGATCTGGCAGGGCCTATCCATGATTCTCTAGGTCCATCCTTATTCCCTTTAGAGGGCTTATTCTGCTATGATGATTTTGAATTGGTGAATCCGGCGTTGACTGTAGTGTCTATGGACTCACCGACGTTGTGCCGATGCTTATTCTTATTGCGTCGTGCCCTTCCGTTGTCGTCTCGAACTTCAAAAGTGCCAGGGTTTTCAAGAGGATTGCTTCGAGGGCTAGCCAGCTATCCTCGCCAGCGCAAATGCAGGTCAGAAGTGAGGTAAGGGCGGCCATTGTTCTTCGCCTATCCTGCCCAAGTTGACGGGGTAGCCATTCATCCCGGATATTGTTCCTGAAGGAGGCTAGTGCCTCGACGTCCGAGAAGTCGACAATTTGATATTTCTTCGTCAGGAATCGGTTCCAGAATTGCCAGGATGAGTTAATAGCTTGTTGGACGATGTGGCTCAAGTCTTCGTCATCCGGGGACCGAACATAGGTGCCCTGAAAGTTAGCTTGAAAAGCATCCTCGAGCTCTTCCCAAATCCCAATGGAATTTTCGGGGAGGCTGTTCAGCCAATGCCGTGCTAGTCCCTTAAACTTCAATGGTAAGTATTTTATGACGTGGAGGTCATCTCCTTGAGCCATATGTATGTGGAGAAGCAAGTCTTCAATCCACACGACTGGGTCTATTTTCCCATCGTATTGTTCTATGTTTATGGGTTTAAACCCTTCGAGGAACTAATGCTACATCACCTCATCTGTAAAACACATTGGGTGAGCAGCGCCTCTGGCCCTAGCTACCTTGTGTTGGAGGTTGGATGGAACCATGTCCCGGTGCTATCCCCGGACTCTATTTTTCTGGTCGAGCCAAGCTTGGTACCCATCTAGTCTAGAGGGGGTCGCCCTCTGGATCCGTAGATGGATCTTGTCTGGCCTGCTTTAGCATTCAGGTTGTGTCATAGGTCGAACGGGTCTTCAGGCTGCGTTGGCTCTTTCCCTCTTCTGTGGGGGTGTTCGGGCTGGTCTTCGATTTTTCCAGCCGCCCTATCCCATCTTCGAGGGGGGGCATTCCGGCTGGTCGTCCTTAGCCCGTCTAGGTAATCCACGCTCAAGGCCTTGTCTTCGAATTTTGGCAGTAACCGATGGCATGGGTAATTTTTATTTTGTCCCTGTCGTTCCTGGCCATACCCTTCTTCGGCGGCTAGGACTTGCGTCCATTGGCCGTTAATGGTGTCTTGTTCGTCCTTAATTTGTTGTTGTTTTATCTTGAGGCCTCTAGCAGTGGCTATAAGCTGCCGCTTGAACCGTTCTTGATCTAGCAGATCATCAAGGATGACAAAATCCTCGTCTTCGAGACTAACCTCATCCTAGGAAAGAGGGAGTTAGTTGTTGTCTTTGAAATCGTCAAGGTCCTCAGGTCCTTCTGGATCCATAAGCCCCTCCGACTCGTCGAGGTTGTGTTTGGGAGCAGCGGCGTCGACAAGATTTTCTGGGTCATCCGGGGTAGCAGTTTCTTCGGTGCCCATGTTGCTTTCTCTACCCTTGTGCTCCTTGGGTTTTTCCACTAACGACGGTGCTTGGTGGACCGCTCTTCCCGCTATTTTTTATCAGTGTGTCAGCATCGCTCTTCCCTATGGCGTCATCGTCTTTAGGGGTGTCCACCATGTACACATAATAGGTGGAGGTGGTTGTCCACTGTCCAGGTCAGGGGGGGCGGTGATGTCGACATTCGCATATGTATCCTCTGCCTCAACTGAGGAGAAGTCCTACACATCGTTTAAATCTTCGATGGTGGATACCAAGTGGGTGGTGGGTGGGAAACAAAAATCCTTGTGACCGATCTCGAGATCGATTTGATCATGGATCGAGGTCAAGTCGTCTGTAATTTCCAAAGTTTAAATCCGTCCCAGCGTCTCGTTTAATAGTGAGCGATTGGCCGGACTAGTCATCAGAACTTTGGTGGAGTTGATCTCTGATGTGTCGGCATGGAGAGCGTGTTTGACCAGGGCTAACCCCTGATCTTCGAACGTCATGCCCGAATCCATGCTCGAGGCCGGATCAGGAGCGGGTATCATCCACACACGAAGTCAGGGTGGGGGTCCGAAGTCAACGCTTTGGGTTTTTCGGGCTCATCGGATGGAGCCGAGAATCCAATGAGGACCAGATCGCCTTGGGCATCGACAACGTAAACCAGGTTGCGGAACATGATTCCCTGAGCTAGGACGAACCCGACGATCTGATCAAATTGACCATCCACCTCGACACGCGGAACAACGCTTCCAAGCGCGGAAATCTGGTTGGGGACTAAGATTTCCTAGTGCTAATGCCACCGCTGATGACCAGGCGATCCATCGACCCTTCTAGCAATCCTACGGTGGAATTCTCAATGAAAGTGCCAATGTCGGGTTGAAAACCAGCAGATCTCGGGTAGGGGGTCCCGAACTGTGGACCTTGGATCGATGGGTTACAGGAGACAAGGGAGACGATGTTTACCTAGGTTCGGGCCCTCTTGATGGAGGTAATACTCTACTTCCTAGTTTGTTTGTATTGATGATGGAGTATCGAGTACAAAGTTGATCTACCTCGAGATCGTATGTTGTGGTCTAAAACCCTAAGAGGGATGATTAGTATCTGTCCTATGGACTAAAACCCGCTGGTTTATATAGATACCAGGGGTGCCTAGGGTTACATAATGTCGGTTACATCAGAGAAGGAACATGCTAAATCTTTCATCTTGTCCATGGAGTACACGCCATGGCTTGGGAAGTTTCCATCCTGGATACGGCAGTTCCATAGTCTTTGGTTCTTTAATGATGGTCATAGATCGGCCCACTATCCAGCTCACAAGACAGGCCGGCGGCCCGAGGACCCCTTAGTCTAGGACTCCCTCAGTAGGGAAGGTGTTTTTTAGGGTTCTCGGAGCAACAAGTAAAATCATAGATTTCACATAGTTTCCAAGCATAGCACAACAAACAATTTATTTGATTACATAAGAGTCTCCCTTTTTGACATAACCCGTGATGCGCAAAATAAGCATGCTCATCTAATGATTTTCCCTCAACTAAGCTAGTTGGGGTTTCAGCACGAGCACAAATGGATCGAAGATGACCAAAGTGGAAAACTTTAAGTGGATCCATAAGTCTTTAACTTCTGTTTTCGTGTGGTGACATGATTATTGCAAGGAAACTAGCAAGGATAAATTTGTATTTTTTTTTATAGCAAGCGAAATATTAAAAAAATTAGAACAAGTTAATGATAATTTGAGAAGGTACTTCATAAGAATTTGGTGGTACTCCCCGACAACGGCGCCAGAAATCCTTCCAGATACTTGTAAACTGCGTTGGAATTTTCCCGAAGAGGAGGGGATGATACAGCATAGTAGAGGTAAGTATTTCCCTCAGTGAGAACCAAGGTTATCAAACCAATAGTATAACCAAGCAAACTCCCGTCTTCAGTGCCTACGCATAAAATAGCAAATACTTGCACCCAACACGGGCAAGAGGGTTGTCAATCCCCTTGAACTAGTTACTTGCAAGAAATAAGTAGTGATAGATAGATGATTTGATAAATATAAATTGTAAATAAAAATAAAGTAAATATCGGCAGCAATATTTTAGGAGCTTTTGTAAATATATTTGTGACGAGACCCCGGGGACATAGTGTTCACTAGAGGCTTCTCTCTCGAAGAAGGTATACGGGGGGTAAACAAATTAATGTTGGGCAATTGATAGAAAAGTGCATAGTTATGCAACATTTATTCACGACAATGATCGTGTATATAGGCATCATGTCCATAAGAAAGTACACTGACTCCTATCTGCATCTACTACTATTACTCTATCCATTGACCGCAATCCAACATGCATCTAGAGCATTAAGTAAAAACAGAGTAATGCTTGGAGGATGATGACATGATATAGACAAAGTAAATCCAATTAATATGAATGAACCCCATCATTTTATCCTAAATGGCAGCAATACAAAACATGTCATGTCCCTTTCTATCAGTGGGATTGAGCCTCACAAGATTAAACCTACTACAACGCACCACTCCCATTTGAAGATAAATCAATCTAGTTGGCCAAACCAAACTGTTAGATCAAAGAGTATTGCGAAGCTATAACAATCATTCATATAAAATACCATCAAGGATTTAATATATTTTCAGGAATAATCTAAACATAAACCCACAATTCATCGGATCCCAACAAACACACTACAAAGATTGATTACATAAGATAGATCATCGCGGGAATCGCGGTGATCTTGGCAATGAAGAACATAGAGAGAGATAGCCATCTAGGTACTAACTACGGACCCATAGGTCTGTAATGAACTACTCACACATCACCTTGGGAGTGATACTTGTGATTTGTGTTGGGTTTTCCGTAAAGAGGAATGGGTGATGCATCACAATATAGGTAAATATTTCCCTCGCTATAGAATCAAAGTTTATTATCGAACCAATAGGAGTAACAACCAACCCCCGCCTTCAACGACTACACACAAAAGAGCAAACACTTGGATCCAACGCATGCAAGAGGGTTGTCAATCTCCTTGGACTCGTTATTTGCAAGCTTGTAAGTAGTGTCGTTGCTAGTACATAATTGTAAATTGTAAAATAAATATAAAATAAATAAATGGCAGCAAGGTATTATAGTGTTTGTAAACTTAAAAGTGAATAGACCTGGGGGGCATAGTTTTTCCTAGTGGCATCTCTCATGAAAATAAGCATACGATGGGTAAAAAAAATACTATTGGGCAATGTAACACCCTAGTGTCATGTTACAGTGACCTCACACTAGTGTTGTCATGTCATCAAGTTTAACAAAGCCAAATTGCCACTTGGTAAAAATCAAAGCCAAATTATAGTTTAAAACAAAGTCAAATAAATTATTTCTTCAAACTGTAAAAGGAAAATCTTGGTTGGGTTGCAAATATTCACTAAGTAATTGTCATGTAGGAACCAACATATTTTGAAATATTTAAATACCCCTAACCTACTTAAAGCTGAGCCAACCACACTTATATTTGGTCATTTAAAAATAAACAAATACTTATGCATTCCCAAATGACCTGAAACTTTGTGTGCTTCTACAAAATATTGCATCTGATTTATGTGTCAAGTTTCAACTGAAACAAAATACATTTTCTATTTTAAATAAATGGAAAATAGTACCTGATTCAATTGACAGAAAAAGGTATTCAAAAGGATCTAATTTGAAAGGCCTCACGAGATACATGAATACGAAAACATAACTTAATCTAAATCTTTCATATGAAAGATAAAAATATTTGAAAATCAAAAACTCAGAGAGAAAGCACGCGCGAGGGACTCGGTGCCCCGGCGTGCCACAAATCATGTCTCAGATGTACACTTACTTGGTGCGAATCAAACCGGGAGCTATATACCGTTAGCAAAACTAATAGCTCAAAACCTTCATCCACCATTGATCACGTTTCTTTGGCAAATCACCAAACAATGTTACAGCTAGCACCGGATGCACGTAGTAAAAATAAACTTTATTCATCATGCAGATTGTACAAAACGAATACAACGCACACGCCATGAAAGACCTCTCCAATAAAGAAAGAAAATGATTTATAAGAACAAATAAATAAAAAGATGAAATCGCCTACAATCGTACTTCTCCGTAGCATGCATGCATGCATATGCAGACTTGTGGCTAGCACGTCAAGTAGCAAAACCAAACAAACAGCGTAACCGGCTGAAACCAAACAATTGATCAGGTAGAATAATGGCACTCACGCGACACTAATCCGCATGGCTGCATGCAGCCAACGCATGCGTGGGCGGCATGCCACACATTGCTAGATCGTTTAGCACATGAATCCGGTGGGCTTGCTCCTGCCGCAGTGGTTGAGGATGATGCTGAGGTCAACGGGGAGGTTGAGCTTGACGATGCTGAGAACGTTGGCCTTGATCACCGTGCAGAGGCACACGGCCGCCTCGAGGTCGACGAGCCCATCCAGCAGCGGGCAGCACGGCAACGTGGGCGGCCCGCCCACCTTGGCCTTGATCAGGTTCAGCACGTTGACGCAGACGCCCAGCTTCAGCGCGTCGCGTGGGCACCTGCCGAACGAGGCCGGGGTCGGTGTGGGCGTTGATGGGGTGGGCGTCGATGGGGTGGGCCTGGACGGGGTCGGGGTCGGGCAGTTTCCCCCGCACGCGCTGGCCAGGGAGAGCACGACCAGGTTCACGGCGAGGAACAGCGCGACCGATGCCTTGCCTGCCATTGCTGACGACTGATCTGATCACTACACCGCAGAAGCACAGAACCAAATGATCAAGTAGCTGCTTGATCTGGAGCTCTGGACTGCTAAGTGCTTGTGATGCCCTGAGGGTGGTGCCAGGGTGTGGTATTTATAGTGGAAAGATCGGTGCCATGCTGGTGAATCATTAGCGTGCCTTGCGTTCTCTTGCCCATGAGGTTGCATGTGATCCAGGGCAATTGGGAGTCTGATCTGGATCGGTGTGCTCAAAACTATGGCCGATACACGTAGAATGTACGTACGTTAATTAGTACAGCAGTAGTTAAATAATTTGGAATGGCACTAGTGACAAGATTGCTGCATTAGTGGATGCATGTTCACGTTTGGTCCTGCTCGCTGATTGATGTTATTCTTGAATGTTACGTATTGGATTGTTGCTAAATCGTTTAGCTGGCTTAATTTGAATAGTGCATCTATAAGTCACGGACGGGAGAACTTTGCCCAAAAGTCGAATCTTAAGATGCAAGGACCAACTTGTTTGAGAGCTTTCTAGAGGGGCCAACCATATTCTAACCTGCACTAAACCAGTTATTCTTTCAGATGGTTACCGATCATAGTTATACCTCTTCGCCATTACTGGATCATTCGGAGAAGGACGATGGTGGGCGACCTTTCGGCATGGCACAAAATTCTGTCGAAATGAAATTCTAATTTTACTTCTTGCGAAGTCTTTGGTGCAATATTGAAGATATCTATGTATATCTTGTTATGAAAGCAACTTGTATTATTAGAAGACCAAAGCCAATATATATACACATACATAAGGATGCCAAAAGGCTATATGAGGATGCCAAGAGACTAGAATACAAAAGACCAAAAAACATCACTAATATAACTATACCATCCCCCTTCCTTCTCAAACTCATGGTGGATACACAACACTGAGTTTGGAAAGGTGAAATCTATGTTGCGCTCTAGTCTGGGCCTTCGTAAAGAAGTCAGCTAGTTGTAACTCAGAAGGCACATACTGAAGAGCAACAAGATGATCATACACGGCAGCGCGCACATAAGAAGCATCAACACTAATATGCTTGGTAAGCTCATACTTTATAGGATCCCGCGCAATACTGATAGCGCATGTACTGTCTGGCAAGAGGGTGGTAGGTGTAGTAACAGAAACACCAAAATCCTCCAGTTACCATCATAACCAAGTCACCTCTACCGTCAAAAGAGACATGGCTCGCAACTCAGCCTCTGCACTCGAACGACAAATTGCAGTCTGTTTCTTCGTCTTCCAGACAATGAGAGAACCACCAAGAAAAACACAGTAAGCAAAAAGTGAACGGCGATCCGTAGGATCACTAGCCCACGTAGCATCCGAATAGGCCTAGAGCTCTAACGAGCTGGAGCGGGGAAAGAAGAGACGGTGAGAGATCGTGCCACGAAGATATCGTAGAACACGAAGAAGGTGACTATAGTGTATCGAAGTGGGAGAAGAAACAAACTGACTCAAGATATGGACAGGATAGGAGATATCCGAACGAGTGACAGCGAGATAGACAAGACTCCCAACTAGATGACGATAACGTGTCGAATCAGACAAGGGCTCACCATCAGAAGCACGAAGGTGAACATTGACCTCCATAGGAGTCTCAACAGTATGTTCATCACTAAGAGACGCACGAGTAAGAAGATCCTGAATATACTTTTCTTGGGAAATAAAAAATCCATCAGAGGTGGAAGAAACCTCAATCCTAAGAAAGTAACGAAGAGGACCAAGATCGGACATAAGAAACTGCACACTGAGACGGGCCTTGACAAAGGCAATGTACTCAGGGTCGTCGCCAGTGATGATCATGTCATCAACATATAGAAGAAGAAGAGTCCGCGCGCGAGATGAAAGGTGGACAAACAGCGTCGGATTATGAGCACTCGCTGAAAAACCAGCGGTGGTTACCACAGAGGCAAAATGCTCAAACCAGGCGTGAGGGGCTTGCTTAAGGCCATAAAGAGAGCGGCGAAGATGGCATACCATGCCATCAGGAACAGAATACCCTGGTGGTGGCTACATATAAACCTCCTCACGCAACTCACCATTAAAAAAGGCATTCTTAACAATAAGCTGAGAAACAGACCAATGGCGAATAGTGGCCACAGCAAGAAATGTGCGGATAGTGATCATATGGGCCACAGGAGCAAATGTCTCGTCGTAATCACGACCATGCTCCTGCTGAAAGCCACGAGCCACAAGATGAGCTTTGTAACGCACAAGAGAACTAACAGAGTGAGTCTTAACTTTGTATACCCACTTACAAGTGATAGGACGAACACGGGGAGGAAGAGAAACAAGATCCCATGTGCCAGTGCGCTCAAGAGCAGCAAGCTCCTCTGCCATCACAAACTGCCATTCAAGATGAACAACAGCATCGCGATAGGAGGTAGGCTCAAGTACAGCCAAAAGAACATATCGACTAGGAGAGTAGCGGTCAGGGGGAGGGCGAGTCCGAGCACAAAGACCATAAGTTGGCTGAGATGAGGAGGATGACGCACCAGAAGTAGATGCCACGTCAGTGGATTTATCCACAACACGTGGACGACGAGTATAATGGAAAGGAAAGGAGGGAAGAGGTGGAATCACTGGAAGTGGAGACGGAGAATGTATCGGTAATGAAGATGGAGAAGGGGAAGGTATCGGTGTTGAAGGTGGAGAAGGGGAAGGTATCGGTGATGAAGGTGGAGTCTGGAGAGTCATGCGATGAGGGAGGAGAAGAAACTGTAGGAGAGGACGGCGTCAGATCTGCAACAGCAGGACGAGGAATAGGAATACTGGGCACAGAGGGAGGTGTCTCTGGAAACGTAAGAAAAGAGATGTCCTCTATTGAAAAACCCGATGAGGATGGACGCGGGTAGAAGGAACGAGACTCATCAAAAGTCACATCCCGGGAAATATGCATCCGGTGGCCGACAGGATCCCAACACCGATGGACCTTATGCTCATCACTGTATCCGAGAAAGACACACTCAACAGACTGAGCGGTCAGTTTGGTTCGTTCACGAGGGGCAAGCAAAACATAGCAAACACAACCAAATAAACGAAGCGTCAAATAATCAGGAGGATGACCAAAAAGACGCTCGAGAGGAATACCACCTTGTAGAGCAGTAGAAGGCTGAATGTTGATGAGATAGATGGAAGTGATAACAGCCTCAGCCCAAAAGTGAGGCGGAAGAGAGGTGGCGATCATCATCGCACGCGTCGTCTCAAGAAGGTGACGATGCTTGCGCTCAGCCACACCATTTTGAGCATGAGCACCAGGGCAAGAGAACTGAGCAAGAGTACCCTGCTCAACAAGAAATCCTCGTAGCGCATGAGAGATATACTCGCCAGCTAAATCTGCACGGAAAACACGAATAGGAGTGGAAAACTGGGTATGAACCATGGCAGCAAAAAATTTGTATATAGATAAGACCTCACTACGATAAGACATGAAATAGATCCAAGTGTACCGAGAAAATCGTCTATAAAGATAATATAGTAGCGATGACCCCCTTTCAAAGCGAAGGGAGCCGGACCCCAAACATCAGAGTGAACGAGATCAAACGGACGCTCGGACACTGCCTCACTATGAGGATAGGGCAGCTGAATCTGCTTATCAAGTCTACAACCCAGACAATCCAACGAAGCGTTACCGGAGACAGACCCCAGAACACCGTGATGAACCAGAGACGAGAGACGAGAACCACATAAATGGACAAGACGATGATGCCACTGCTGAAAACAGCTGGTAGATGCAACTATAGGGGTTACGAGACTGGCTGCGGTGACAGTGGAGGTAAGACGAAGCCAGTCAAGCTCCCAGAGACCATCAGAGCGTCGAGGGCCAGCACCAAGCAGAGCGCCCGTGTGACGATCCTGAACAGAACACGAATCAAAGTCGAGAATAACCCTACAATTAGAGTCAATAATCTGACCATCAGATATGAGTTGCATGGTAAGTTGAGGAACATGAGCGACAGAAGGAACATGAAATGAAGAAGTGCTAAGAATGCCTCGACTAGCTACAGGAAGAAGAGTGCCATCAACCGTAATAACATGAACTGGAGACTCAACAAGTCGAACGGAGGTCAAAGTGGACGAATCATAAGTCATATGAAAAGACGCTCCAGTATCAAGAATCCAGAGGATGTGTCTGAATGAGTAGATGGTGATTTCTCAAAATGAGTAGATGGTGATTTCTCACTGACAGAAGAGTCAGCCACAGAAACCCAGGGCCACACGAAGCGGGCCACGCACAGATCTCAGCAGCGGTTGACTCGGGGCAGTCCCAACGCGAGATGGTCGGGCGGCCGGGCAGCTGAGGAACGGCGGCCGGACGGTGGTGGAGGCGGACAGCTGCCGGGCGACGGCGAAGGCCGGAGGACATGCGTTGATCTGTTGGCCTGTAGATGAACGACGGCCAACGTCACGGGAGAAAATAGCACTCGGTGGAAGGCAGTTTTGCTTCCTGCAGACCCACGATCAGATTGGATCACGGGACTCACGAGTGGATGATGCAGCTCATGCACGAGTGGACACACCAGCTGAAACTAGCAGCGGCTCACGCAAGATTTAGAGGCGGCCGCACGGTTAACGCAGGAGGCCGGCTAGTAGGTTGGACCGGGAGCCTTCTGACGAGCAGATTGGACGGCCGGACAGGAGAAAACAACAGCCAAGCACAGCAGCGGCGCCGGAGCAGCGGACGACGTGGAGCAGCGCAGCCGGCAAGAGGACGAGCGCGGCGACGCGAGTGGATCTGAGCACGAGTTAGCGCGTGCGGAAAAGAAAACTAAAGCTTTAATACCATGTTATGAAAGCAATTTATATTATTAGCAGGCTAAAGTCAACATATATACATACATGAGGATGCCAAAAGGCTACATGAGAATGTCAAGAGACTAGAATGCAAACACCAAAAATCATCACTAATATAACTCTAACATATCTCTTATGATGACCACATGTATAGGCTTTATAATCGGTTTGTCTAATTAATGAAATATATGTGGTTATTTTAACAAAATTTGGGCCTCAAGGTTTTTTCTCTAAAGAGGCCTGCGATTGACAGATTTTATTCATAAATTAGTATTCATATCGGCCCAGAGAATGCTGCGGACTACCCTGACAAATCAAAAAACTCTACCCGCATCTCCTGCGCTTTTCGTCGAACGATTGCATCGCATTCATACCTGCCCAGAGAATGCAGCGACCGACCTTGATGTCCAGCGATGTGACCGGACGGGAGGGCAGCGCTGCCGGGCGCGACCTCTTGGGTGTCGCTACTTCAATGTGGACGTTGCATCCCGAGAAACCAACTCCGATCGTTGTGCCGTATTGAAACGGGCTGACCGACCCTTCACCTGGCCTAGTCACGGCTATTTAAGCAATGCGTCGGCCACGTACACATCCGCACTCCCCCACCCCGAGCCCCATCCCCCTCCCTCTCCCCGTTCATGAGTCCTTCCTCCTTTCCGAGCCCAGTGGCGATGCCGAACTCGTAATTCTCCACGTCGGTAGGGGGAGGCGGTGGCAGTTCATCATTAGGCGGATTTAGGTGCCACCACCCTCGCTCTCCAGACTCGTCGGCGTCCATGGCAGCGGGCTCCTTCAGCAAGGAGGAGGTCTTCATCTCCTTCGGCGACGAGGAGGACCATCAGCCGCAGCAGCGTCCCCGTCTCGTCGTGGAGGCCTAGTCCGTCAGATGGAGATCAAGATGGCATGCTCGCTCCGTCAGATGGGCCCGACGTTACCATCGCCAGCGCGCGTCAAGGAGGAGCCACCGTCCCCGACGCGCGTCCATGATCTCCACATGGGAGTGGGAGCTAGCATCCTCACTCTGGCAGGTTAAGGTTAACCCGCGTCCTCGTCGTGCAATCGCGACCTCCACATCGGAGGTCACCTCAAGAAGGAGCCCGCATCGCCCCAGGTGCACAACCTGTATACCCGCACTGACGGGCCCGCATCGCCGCCATGCCACAACCGCCGCCCCGTAAAGGAGGAGCTACTGCCTGTGACCATGAAGGTGCATGGCCATATCCTCCATCACCTCGGAGGAGGTGGTTATGGTGGTGCCTCAGACTCGAGGGTTGTCATGTCCGAGGAGGAGCGCACGAAGAGGTAATAGGCGTCATACGACCGGCGCAAAACCGCTCGCAGCTCTACATTCGCCAAGTCCGACACGGTGCCGAAATGGGTCTACAACAACCCGGACCAAGCCATCGCATGGACCCTTGACCACTTTGTGACCACCGTGGAGATGAACGCTCTTTGTCACCTCCACCTTGAAAGTGACCTCACCAAGATCGGCAAGAGTGGTCTCTTACCGACCGCCAACGCCGGCAAGGTCAAGGCCGCCGTCAGAGCTCAGCGGGCACTGTCTGCTTTGGCCGTAGCGGCCCTCGGCACCTTGCAGGAGGAGGCAAAGAGGCTCCTCCACGGGCACCAGGCATTTCTTGGACAAAGCTACCACGACCCTCCGACGTCCTTTCACAGTTGGAGGGACAACGATGGCGACGACGACAATGATGCCATGAACAACGATGGTGGTGCGGGAGAGCAGAGCGGCCGCGCATACAAGGTGGTCGTCCGTAATAAGGTTTAGGTATTTTCTTATAGTTTTTAGTTAAATGGTCGAAATATTGACCGTTTTATATAAATTATGTCCGAACTTTGAAATCGTCCGTGCTTGTATGAATTTCGTCCGGTCATTTTGAACCATGTTTCAACTGTATGCGGGTAGCGTTGGTTGACCGGCTCCCGCATTCGTGTCCATGAATTGATCCTCTTGTGTAAGGACGGATGTGGGGAAAAATTGCGGACCAACGTTTGAGATTCCCTAAAGAATTTATAAGCATCTCACTCCTCCACTCCTTCACCTCCGCACACCATTCGGTGGTGCTCATCTCCCCCTCTACAAAAATATGCCAACTACTCACAAAATATTATGGAGGCGAATAAGTCATAAATTTGCATGGATTTTATGAGATAATATGGAGTATGTGGAGTTTATCAAACAACATGTTTGTGTGGGACAACAATTTTGCCTACATGTCATGACTTTGTGTGATGACGGACTTTTCCTTATTGAAAAGCTACAAATCCAAATAAAGCTTACATAAATACTAATGCGACTATAAATAAATGTAGAGTTGGTTAAAGACGTATATTTTAATACTCTGAAGTGAAAATATATAAATAATTACGCTGCAGTAAAAATGTCAAATTAAATATAATAATATTTAAATAACATATGTCTTTATGTGTGCGCACGCACGCCTACACCACCATTGGTCTCTTATCCACACCATCTCCACATTTATCTTAGCTTCTAAGTATTTGAAATGCCCTAGGTGCATAACCCATATCAATGTATTATTTGGTTTGATTTAAGTTATTTTTAAATTTATCTTCTCTCTCATAGTCTTCCAAACTCCTCTTGCATGCAATGCCTACACCCAAACTTCTCCTTTACGAGCTTCTCCTCCAAATTGCTTCTGCCTCTTCATAGCATCTCCATCTCACATGTAATCCCCCCCCCCCCCCAAGCGACATGGATGAGCTCGTGTTCTTGCACCCGAGCTCGAAAGGAAATCATCATGAAGGAATGGACCTGAGTTCACTTGATCCATCTCTAACAAGGCTTCAGTGATCTTAATATGTCGATGATGTTCCCAAATCTGCGAAAGCCTCTGTCTCAAACGTTGGTGGTGAAAAGTTAGTGGGATTTGTAATTTTTCAATGTTGTGTATGTTATTTCAGCTTGCTCTAAGCGTATGTACTTTTTGTTGAATACACATGATCAACATGTTGCAAACAATCTGAACTTTTGTTGCCAAAGGTTGAATATATGTTGTGAATGTGTTTTTCATCATTGAATGTGTTGTTGTCACATTTGGTTGTGCTAGTTTTCATGTGGATGTGTAGCTACACATCTCTCACCGCTTTTGTTTCAACAAATGTGGATTTTCTTAGATATTCATATGTTTTGTTGTACGAAAGAACTTGACATGTTGTGATCATGTTACATACCACTAGTAGAAAACAGGGCATCGGTTCGGGCCGGGCCATGCCATTAGTCCCGGTTCAGTCACGAACCGGGACCAATGGGTGCAATAGTCCCGGTTCGAGAGGCCAAGGGGTCGGGCGAGCCACGTGGGGCATTGGTCCCGGTTCGTAGGACACCTTTGGTCCCGGTTCCAGACACGAACCGGGACCAATGTGCCTCGCTCCTGGCCCACAACCATTGGTCCCGGTTCGTGGCTAGAACCGGGACCAAAGGGGGTGACCGTTCGCCTGGTGCGAGCCCCTTTAGTCCCGGTTGGTGGCTCAAACCGGGACTAAACGTTCGAACGGTTCGCATCCCATGACGTTTCGCGGTTCGAGGAAGAGGCAACTGTTCCGACCGCTTCGCCCATTTCTCTTCTTCTCCTCCATTCTCCTCTCTTCTTATCCTCCATTCTCCTCTCTTCTTCCCCATATCTTCTACCATGAATCCAATCACTCGCTACGGGGAGGTGCTCGCACATGGCACGACCAATCTCGATGTCGTCTACACGAACGACAGCGCCATGGTACCACGTATTCTTTCCCTTTTGCAGAAATGGCTTGAAGTGGCGGATGAGAAATACAAGTTCATAGGGCTTGATCTCGAGTACATGGCCAAGCAAGACGATGTTGCCGTCATCCAGCTATGTTTCAAGAAACATGTGATTATCTTCCAATGGGCAAGGTGAGTTTTGAGGGTTTTCTTTGATCAATTAATAATTTATAGATTATTATGAAAATTGCATAGGATAGAAATATGTTGCATATTGAATCCTATTGGAAAGATCAATATTTCTTTTAAGTTTATAGTGAATAAAAATTTTCCTTGTTGCAAAACGTGGGAGAACATATATGTCATATAGTTAATTTAGGGTCTCTTCATCAATTCATAGGATATGGAAATTTCATATATATATATATATATATATATATGTTCTATTTTGAATCCTATGGCAAAGATCAATTTCTCTTAAGTTGTAGTGAAATATTTTTTGATTTTTTATGATATTAATTAACATTTGTTCCATTTTAATTTGTTGATGTTGCAGTAGTGACAAGCACTGTCCAGCACTCATGGACTTCCTATGCAGCGGCATACATTTTGCTAGCGTTGACGTAAGGAATGACAAGCTGAAGATGAGGCACAGCTTTGGTATTGAGATAGCAGCTGGCTGCCTTATTGATATCCAAGACATATTCAGGCTTCGATATGAGAGGACTTCGATGGCTTCTATGGCAGTCGCCTTGATCGATGACTATTACGGAGATATGAAGACCAAATTTCCCCCGGCGCAGCACAAAGAGTGGGAGAGGACCCCACTTCAGCCTATGAACATTGAGTATGCAGCAAAAGATGCATACGTTGCATATGAGTTGTACCGCAAGATTCGAACCGTGAACTACGGGCAGCATCACCTCGCACCACCATCACCATGGGGCGGATATTCTTCTGATTCAGACTAGATAGTAGCGTTCGCTTGGACGAGTACTTTCTGTAATGGATATTTCAACTATTATATATTACATATCTATCTAGCTATTATATATTTGTAGTGCTTTTCAATTCAGGTTTTCTTAAATTTTGATTGTGGCCGAGAACAATATACAACAAAAAAGTGGGTTGTCATCGTTGGCAACAAGCACGCACACACCATGCCAACTTTCAACCTTTTCAGACTTCATTTGAAGTGCTTTTCAATTTCAGTGTCATTTAGCTCAAAAAAACAGTAAATGCATGAAAAATATCAAATGAAGTCAGAAAGGGTTGAAAATTGATGATGTGGCTTTGAATGGTGCATTTTGAACACACAAAAAAGCCTGGAGTTCAAATAAGTTCAAGAAAATGAAATGCCTTTTCTAACCGATGAGTTTCCGTCCGAAACCCCGATACTTCGAAAGATACTGTCCGTTTTGTACGCGAAGTGCATCCTGCTTTTGCCGTAACCCTCCTAACTTTTTAGCACATGCAATGTGGATGAAATGATGATATCATGCCAACTTTCAACCTTTTCAGACTTCATTTGAAGTGCTTTTCAATTTCAGGGTCATTTAGCTCCAAAAAAAAGTAAATGCATGAAAAATATCAAATGAAGTCAGAAAGGGTTGAAAATTGATGATGTGGCTTTGAATGGTGCAATTTGAACACACAAAAAGCCTGGAATTCAAATAAGTTCAACAAAATGAAATGCCTTTTGTAACCGATGAGTTTTCGTCCGAAACGCCCAATACTTCGAAAGAGACTGTCCGTTATGTACGCAAAGTGCATCCTGCTTTTGCCGTAACCCTCCTAACTTTTTAGCACATGCTATATGGGTGAAATGTTGATACCATGCGAACTTTCAACCTTTTCAGACTTCATTTAAAGTGCTTTTCAATTTCAGGGTCATTTAGCTCAAAAAATTCAGTAAATGCATGAAAAATATCAAATGAAGTCAGAAAGGGTTGAAAATTGATGATGTGGCTTTGAATGGTGCATTTTGAACACACAAAAAGCCTGGAGTTCAAATAAGTTTAACATATAGAAATGCCTTTTGTAACTGATGAGTTTCTGTCCGAAACCCCGATACTTCGAAAGAGTCTGTCTGTTTTGTATGCGAAGTGCATCCTGCTTTTGCCGTAACCCTCTCAACTTTTTAGCACATGCTATGGGGGTGAAATGATGATACCATGCCAACTTTCAACATTTTCAGACTTCATTTGAAGTGTTTTTCAATTTCAGGGTCATTTAGCTCAAAAAAACAGTAAATGGATGAAAAATATCAAATGAAGTCACAAAGGGTTGAAAAGTTGATGATGTGGCTTAGAATGGTACATTTTGAACACACGAAAAGCCTGGAGTTCAAATAAGTTCAAGAAAATGAAATGCCTTTTGTAACCGATGAGTTTCCGTTCGAAACCCCGATACTTCGAAAAAGACTGTCCGTTTTGTACACGATACTTCGAAAGAAACTTGATATTATATACAATTCATGCAACTAAAATTATCAAAGTTATTTTTGTTAAAAAAATGAATAGCAAAATAAATATTCATAAAGTATTTTTTGTTAAAAACTTTTAATATGCAAAGAAATAACATAAAAAATATCAAAAATGAAAATGGATGCACTTACACTGAAATTCAGCCTAAAATCAAAGTGCTAGTTAGGCACCTAAGTAGCCTTTTGAATTTAGGCCGAATTTCAGTATCAACACATCTATTATCACTATCAGAGGAGCTCAACGTAACAGGCGTGGCGGGGCTTATAAGCAGGTTCGGGCAACCTTCGCTTGGCGAGGTGGGACTAAACTCCCACCACACCATTGTGCAAGGCCATTGGTCCCGGTTGGTGGACCCAAGCGGGACCAATGCCCCCCTTTAGTCCCGATTTGTCGCACCAACCGGGACCAAAGGGCCTGTTTCCCGCCATTTGGGCTGCTGAAAATAGGGCTTGGTCCCGGTTGGTGGCACCAGCCGGGACCAAAGGTCCCTGTTTCCCGCCCTTTGGGCGGCGGAAAATAGGGCTTTGGTCCCGGTTGGTGCGACAAACCGGGACTAAAGGGGGGCATTGGTCCCGATTGGGTGCACCAACCGGGACCAATGCTCCTCCTATATGACAAGCACTTAGCAAACTTCGCAGTTTTCATTCCAGTTCGCCCTCGTCGCCGCCCCGAGCCCGCCGTCGCCGTCGCCGTTCCCGTCCTCATCATCGCCCCCGTCGCCGCCCCGTCGCCTTCCCCGCCGCCCCCGACGCCTCCCCCGCCGCCCCCGTCGCCTCCCCCGTTGTCCCCGTCGCCGCCCCCATCACCTTCCCCGTCGCCACCCCGCTCCCGTCGCTGCCCCTCCTCCGTCGTTGTCACGCCCAAGATGCGCGTCTATCCATTTTAAGGCACGAGGGCCTCGCAAGGGATAGATGCGCATCTTGCCGTTAGCAAGAATAGTATCATCACAATATACAATACTGAGAGAGATGAGTATACAAGATTGGCTTACACTTGCCACATGCTAACTTACAATGTCACTCAAATTCATACCATCAAGTTGAACATAGGGTCTGACTACGGACGAAATCAAATGATAAAACAGTTGCAAATGATACTATCAAGCTATCCCAAAGATCACGACCATGGTCCTCTACTCATCCGGGTAAGTCACATACATCCTGCCCCTCTCCTCATCATATTCCCACTGGAGCTGGGTAAGATCATCCTGCACGTACTCATCTGAACCTGTACTTGGAGTGTTGTAGTAAACTATGAGCCACAAGGACTCAGCAATCATGCGCCCGGGTACCGACACTATTCAAGCTTAAAGGTTGGGATGGGGTAAGTGTTTAGTTTGCAGCAGCACTAAGTGACGGGGATATACCCCATGGTATGACCCGGCCTGGCGACTCACAGGAGACCTGGACGAAGACATGACATCTTATTAATGACCCGGCAGGCGGGTCACAGGATGACCAAGCCCAAGACCCAGGGGGTGAGCCGGCGCCAGGCGGCTCACAAGAGAAGGCCCACAGGAGAAGGCCCACAAGAGAGAAGGATTCCCTTAAAAGGAAATAAGACCCGGAGTAGGATTCATGAGAGACTAGTCCTAATCCTACTCCTAGTAGGACTCTATTTGTAAACCTACCCTCTCCACTTATATAAGGAGGGGTAGAGCACCCCTAGAGGGAGAAGTTCTCAAGAGACACAAGTCTACAAGGTTAGACAACACAAGAGATTAGAGGCACAAGAGATTAGAGGTAGCGATTAGCACCCTTGTAACCGAGAGATCTTCATCATCATCAATACCAGACAAGCACGACGTAGGCTTTTACCTCCATCGGAGGGGCTGAACCTGGGTAAACCTCCGTGTCTTCTAGATTCTGATCAACCCCTTCAAGCCGACACATAGTTGCGTCTCGCCCCGAACCTAAGTCCGTTGACCCGGACATCTGCCATGACAAATCCACGACAGTTGGCGCCCACCGTGGGGCCAGTGGTGATGTTGTGATCTTGAAGGGATTTCCTTAGGGATCGAGAAGCTTGCTAAATGATCAGATAATGAAAGAGTCGGTTCGAAGGATTTGCAGCGGTTCAGAGTTTATCAGTCAAGATTGGAAAAGTTCTAGCGACTCAACCAATGCGCCGGCCCGAAAGAAAATCAGCGGCGCGATGCTTGTCATCAAAAAGAAATCAATTAGAAAAAAACTTCCATGTGGTAACATCCACGTGAAAACCCCAGCGTATATGCCTACTCACAAGATCGAGATAAAAAAAGAAGGCAACGATGACCCGGAAGTCAAAACAAACGCGGACTCGGCCTCGACCGTCCAAAGCGCCGGCCACCCACTCCCGATCGGTCTGGTCGCTGCCTCTCATCGCCGCCACTGTGGCCTTGCCTCCTCTCCATTGAAACCGTGGCTCGCCCGCCATACTTGCCGCATTCGCCGTGGCTGGCCCCACCTCTCCTCACCGCACGACGTGCTCCAATTCACCTTGCTCCGCCGCACTTAGCGCCGCCTCTGCGGCTTCGCCGTGATGACTCGCCTCGCAGCACCTCGATGGTGGCATCCCTCCACCCGCGCGCTTCAGCCGCCGCATTCCCGAGCTGTTGTAGTCACCTCTGCCGAGGATTGAACCACCGCGGACTGTGCCCGCCCCGCCTTTTGGCCGGTTCCATCATGCCCGCTGTGCTGATCCACTCCGCCTCGGCTTGAGTTTGCCAGGTCACGCCGCTGTTCTCACCACATCGGCTTCCCCGCCGCTACTCCCACGCGCCACATCCACCACTGCGGATTCGCCCATCTGCGTTGCGCCTGCCTCACCTTTGGCCGGTTCCGTTACACCCACGGACACCGGCTCCTCTCCGCACGCGCCGACTGTGCAACCATGCGTCGAACGGCCTCTCCTATCAAGAGCCGCCCCTCGGGGGCACCACCGCCAACGCCGTGGCCCTTCCCCGCTACGTCCGACCAATGCTCCTCCTCCCCACACCGCAAGCCACGGCCGGCTGTGCAGCATCCCGCCGGCAGCCTGTTGCGCTCTGTCTCGGTTCTGCTCAAAACACGACGCAGCTGCTGCCTCCATCCTGCTCTGGCCAGCGCGCTCAAGCCGCCCGGACCTTGGCGCCCCTCGCGCCCCTCCTACCAGCTCCCGCGTCGCGAACCGATGGCTGGCTATGTCGCGCGTACCCGGCAGCCGGCTGGGCCGCGTCTCCGGCCTACAGTCGTCTCCTCCGCTCTGTCGTGGCCTCCGAATTGCCTTGCAACGGCCACCACCACGCCGGGAGCGCCCATCCTTGCGCAAACGAACCGGCCGCCGGCTCCCAGCCGCTGCCAGCTCCGCACCGTACCTCTCCTGTGCGCTGTCGCCGTGCACCTGCCTCTCGCCGGCTCTCCGCCGCCATCAGCATGGCCCCACCTTCACCTGACCCCTCCAATGGTCGAGTCACCGCGGCCTCGCTGCGTGCCCAGCCATCGCTGTGGTGGCCGCCTGCCGGCTTGCGTCCCCTGCGTCGGCCGCTCCTCTTGTACGGGGAAAACTAGTGGGAGGAGTTTTGGATAAGAAAGAAGTATAAAAAAATTACCCAGAAGGGTCCGTTTCGAGCCGCTCTGCTCTGACCCTGGTGCAATCGCGTTTCAAGTCGCCCTGCTGGACTTCTTTTGACGAAAACGCCGTCACTACCGAACCGCCCCGGTCCAGCGCCGTCTCCGAGTCGTCGTGGCCGAGTTGCCACCTCCGTTGCGGTTTCGAGAGTGGTTCAATCACTGTTGAAATTACGAGATGACTCAGCTCATCGTCGAGATGAAACAGGTATTGTCCACCCAATTTATTTTATCTATACTTTTTTGATTCTATTGAAGAACAATTACTTCGTCTTTGTAATATTTTTTGACACAGGACAATTAGTCATTACCAAAGGGGCACTATACCGCGGTGATGGAGGCATGCCAAAGGTGGTGGTGTGTGTCATGTTATTCAAGGGACTCCCTCGCCATTGCACCGGCTTACAATGTCGCGACCGTCTCTTGCCACTGCGCCGGTTTACAATGTCGCGACCGTCTCTCGCCACTGCGCCGGCTTACAACGCCGTGGCCGACTCTCGCCACCGCGCCGGCTTACAAACGCCGTGACTGTCTCTCGCCACCCACGCCGGCTTACAACGCCGTGGCGTCTTTCACAACATCACCGGCTTACAATGTCGCGGTTGGTTTTTACGTCTACATCAACCTATTAGTGCAGTGCTCGCCGGTATGAGCCGCCCGGCGGACAGGCGCACAAGTCACCACCACTACTGTTTGGATCACTTCAATAACCAGACGGAACGAACCCTCGACCGGATTATTGAAACAAATCATGCGGGATCATCTATAACCCACCATGGCCAACCTCAACTTTCAATGGAGATTCTCAAGCTGCCTCTTCGAGTCAACTTAAGACTCGGGGGCTACAGACATGGCGAGACACATTTGGTCGTTTTCAATGAGAAGCCCGGGTCTTTGCAAGATGAAATTTTCCGGCTCAGAAATTTGAGTTGAAGTGGTCTGTTCGCCGTCAAAACGGCTGATCTATCATCCTGCTTTATGACCTATCAAGCGTTGTGGCAGGGAGGCTTCTTGCCTTTGGGTATAGCTCACATCTCCCTTGCGCAATCGGCTTTTATGCTGGTGCAAGGAGGATTTTTGCCTTCGGGTATAGCTCAGTTCTCCCTTGCACAGCCGGCGATATGCCCAATTAAGCACTGTTGCAAAGAGGCTTCTTGCCTTCGGGTATAGCTTACTTCTCCTTTGCACAGCCAGCTGTTATTAAACTGTTGCAAGGAGGCTTCTTGCCTCCGGGTATAGCTTACTTCTCCCTTGCACAGTTGGCTTTATGTCTAGTTTGGTTACATTAAGCGTTGTTGTTGATGGAGGCTTCTTACCTTTGGTATAGCTTACAGGACCCTAAGACAACAGCGTCTACACCAAATTCCAGTTGCTTATCAATTGCAGCCATCGAAGGGGGCTTCTTACCGACGGGTATTGCTTATCTCATCCTAATGGCCGGCTTTATGCCACTTCCGGTTACTTATTAACCGCGGTTGTCGAAGGGGGCTTCTTACCGACGGGTTCGCTTATCTCACCCTAACAACCGGCGTTTACGCCAAAATTCAGTTGCTTATCAACTGTAGATGTTGAAACAGGCTTCTTGCCTTCGGGTATAGCTTACTTCTCCTTTCAAACACCCGGCTTTATGCCGTCTCAAGCTAATTGTTAGCCACGGCTGTCGATGGAGGCTTCTTGCCTTGGGGTATAGCTTACATCTCCCATCGACAGCCGGCATTCGCTGTACTCTTACCAGTCAATCTCGCCTAGACACCCTGAGCCGGTTCAAGAAATTGACGGCCAATCTCGCCTAGAGACCCTGAGCTGGTTCAAGAAATTGACGGCCAATCTCGCCTAGAGACCCTGAGCCGGTTCAAGAAATTAACGACACTATAATCGGGTGTTAAACAAATATACAAGTTGCCACATAACTGCGGGCACGGCTTTCCGAAAGATTTAACCCTGCGGTGCTCCAACTAATCCATCACAAATTAACCACACTCCGTAGGAATAGCCTCGAGCACGGATCTCGCGGTCATCGTAGGTAATTCCAAAGGAATTCCAACACCTCGATAAAACCCGAAGAAAGTCAGACTTCACACGCAAGACATTCGATAAAGGTAAAACAAATCCAGCAAGACCTCCCGACGTGTCGACGAACCCGATAAGAGCCTCGTATCTCATTCTCAGGACACGACGGATGAGCGATGGTTACCACGCCAATCACCGAGTTGCCCCGGGCGGCATTCATAAGCTGCTATGGGTTGGACCAACACTCATGTTGAGCACTGGCCCGGGGGTTGATTAAATTATCCACGGGTTTGCAAGACCCTATGCAAATTTTATTAAGTTTTTAAGCAAATATAGTACCAATGTTGGGTCTTGCCAGACAAGTTTTAATCTCAACCGAATAAACCAGGGGGTCCCCATAACAACCCCGAGCATGTTAGGAGCGCAAAATATGGAAAATATAACACCGGTAACAAGGAACTAATGGCGGTAACAACGGAACAAATCACTTAGCAAAAGGCCAAACCTTCCACCAATACCAAGATATATATGTGCATTAAGTTAAATAACAGATAATGTTGTGATATCCAAATCCATGTTATCACATGGAACAACCTGCACCTGCAACTACAATGCTATAAGAGGGGCTAAGCAACGGTAACTTAGCCAATCAAAGGTTTGCTAGGATATGGAGGTTAGAGGCTGTCATGGCAACATGAGGGCTGATATCAAGTGGTAGGTAGCGCAATTGTAACGATAAGAGTGAGAAACTAGCAAGCAAAAATAGTATCGGGATCCGGGTACGATCATCTTGCATGTTGGTTCTTCAGCGGAACAAGTAGCGGGATCCTCGTACTGGTACTCTTCTGGGTCCTCATACTCAGTATCAACACTCGCGTCTACCCAGAGAAATGGAAACAATAAATATCCAACCAAGGTGCAATGCACAACCAAGATGATGTATGATTCATTTATGAAGAATTAATCATGGCAATCCAAAACTAGTCATGTTTCACGTGCAAAATTCGTTCATTAATGAATCTGGACAGAATCTCATGTTAAGTTATTTAAACATGCATGATCATGGAAAATATGGATGCATCATGCAAAATCGATAGAAATGCATATAAAGAACGCAAGAAACGGAGTTACGGTTCTCACGATACGCTCACGACAAGGTACGGAGGCAAAATCACAAGACCACCAAGCCATGGGCTAATTCTTGGCATTCCAAGGTATCCACTGGATAGGTGATGAAAAACCAATCACAATAGCCTCAAGAATCAATCAATTCCATGGAGCATAGCCCCCACAAGCCACAAAACAATAAAACCCACAATCTGCCACAAAACAGCAACATAGCAACTTTCACAGCTCACAACTTGAGCTACAGGAACCCTACAGCCACAAATAAGAGATTAACGGAATCTACTCAACACACACAGCAACTTATCCAACTACACCATCAGCAAAGGAGCTACACATCAATAAGCATGAAGCAATCAAGATGACATGATGAAACAGTTTTCTGGGACTTAGTGAAAATTCCAGTTTTCCGGAATCTGAGAATATAACGTAGCAAGTTGACAGCAGTAGCTAAATATGCTATAGAGCCCCTATTGGCATGAAAATTAACAGGATGTTAGAAGGCAATATCTACTAAAAATAACTAACACTGAGAATGAGCAAATTCCCAACATGTAACTAGATGTCACCCACTCTTCATGGCATAAAAATAACAGCAGATTTCCAGACTTAGTCATTTCTAGCATGCTGAAACAGAAACATTAAGTTGGTCACTTAACAGCATGTTTTCCACTTATACGGGTGATTCTCATGTTAAACAAAAATACCATGGCATACTAGGTACAAAATACTAGAACTTCCTAGTTGACACATATCCCAAAGAAAGCATGGATTAAATCATGCAAAAATAACAAAATGGCACCTCAACTAAAATGACAGGTTTATGAACTTGCTCAAAAGTGAAATCTTAGAGTTCCAGTGAGTTCATTGGCTCTTCCTACCCCAAAACCATGGGTCATACTCATATGTCCATGTGAATCAACAAGGCACATCCAATTTAACAAAACTTCTCACCAGAACATGGCATGACAACTCTAAATAGAAATGCACTTAGATGGCAAGAGCATGATAGCACCCTAGATAAGAATGGCAAAGAAATGACAAGGCATACATGTCAAGCATGAACAACAAGGGTATGCCAAGTGGGAAAGCCCACTAGTCCCCTACACCACATGTACCTCTACTCACAGACACTACAAGCACACAAACACACATGACACTCTCACACACCCTCAAGCTCATGAGTGTGGGTGTGCATCCACACACATAAGCATACACATATGCTCAATGCATATATGCATTGCATATGTAGATGGCCGCACATACACTTACTCTCTCACACAAGACCACAAGCACAAGTGCATACTCATGCACTACACCTCTCACATACACAAGAACTACCCAAGACATACACAAGGTTCAAACATACACATGCATATGTATATACCCTTAGGTGTGCATGCACATGAACATACACAAGTATGTGTGCAAAGGCACACACACACACCTGCAACAACAGAAATAAAAACCCCTACTCATGTTCATATATCTACACATACATGCAATGCAATGGAGTAACAAAGAAACGAAAATAAGAAAAAGAAAAACAGAAAACAAAAATGGGGAGGGGTTCGGATTCGAACCCGAGACCTCCTGGTCTCCTCCCGCACATACTACCACTGGGCTACGAACGCGGCACTTGACAGAGAGGGGCAACTAGCCCACTTATACATGCCCACCACACTACTGACGAAACTGAAGCGAGAACAGGACACCGGCGACAGGAAACGACGGCGATGATGTCGGCCACTACAGGGGTTCTCCGGCGGCGCGAATGGGCAGAATCGAAGTGGGGATCCACAGGGAACCCATCCATCGGCTCATCTTGGGATGAGGGGGACCGGAGGCGAGATCAAGCTCGAGCTTTTCGAACCGGCAGCGACGAGCACCACGGTGGCGATTCTACGATCTACGGCGAGGAGAGGGGGTAGCGGGGACTGGCTGCTCACCAAGGGGAAGCTCGGCGATGCGGGGACACGGGCGATGACGAGAAGAAGAGGAAGAAGGCGCCGGCGACACGCAGCACCCTTGTGGTTGACGGGGACGGCAGAGCGGCGCCGCGGGGAGGTGCTCCTCACCCCCCTAGCGCTCGGGATGGAACACGGACGCCACCGGGGAGGCGCACGCCATCCTGACGATGACGGACACCACCAGAGGCGACGTCGGCGATGAGCCCATCGATCTCTGCGCTCTCTCAACCCACTTACCTCTCTGAACCCGAGAAGAAAGAAGAAGCAAGAGGGAGAGGAAGGAGGAGGTGTTGGAAATATGCCCTAGAGGCAAAAAAAATAAAGTGTTTATTATTCTATTTCCTTGTTTATGATAATCGTTTATTATCCATGCTATAATTGTATTAATTGGAAACATGGATACATGTGTGGATACATAGACAAACACAATGTCCCTAGTATGCCTCTAGTGAACTAGCTCGTTGATCGAAAGATGGTTAAGGTTTCCTAGCCATGGACATGAAATGTCATTTGATAACGGGATCACATCATTAGGAGAATGATGTGATGGACAAGACCCAAACTACAAACATAGCTTATGATCGTGTCAGTTTATTGCTATTGTTTTCTTCATGTCAAGTATATGTTCCTATGACCATGAGATCATGCAACTCACAGATATCAGAGGAGTATCTTGTGTGTATCAAATGTCACAACATAACTGGGTGACTATAAAGGTGCTCTACAGGTATCTCCGAGGGTGTCTGTTGAGTTGGCATGGATCAAGACTGGAATTTGTTACTCCGTGTGACGGAGAGGTATCTCAGGGCCCACTCGATAATACAACATCACAATAAGCCTTGCAAGCAATGTGACTAAGTGTTAGTTGCGAGATCTTGTATTACGGAACGAGTAAAGAGACTTGCCAGTAACGAGGTTGAACTAGGTATGGAGATACCGACGATCGAATCTCGGGCAAGTAACATACCGAAGAACAAAGGGAACATCATACGGGATTAACTGAATCCTTGACACAGAGGTTCGACCGATAAAGATCTTCGTAGAATATGTAGGAACCAATGTGGACATCTAGGTCCCGCCATTGGTTATTGACCGCAGAGGTGTCTCGGTCATGTCTACATAGTTCTCGAACCCACAGGGTCTGCACACTTAAGGTTTGGTGACGTTTCGGTAGTATAGAGTTATGTATGGTGGTGACCGAAGTTTGTTCGGAGTCCCGGATGAGATCCCGGACGTCACGAGGAGCTCCGAAATGGTCCGGAGGTAAAGATTCATATATAGGAAGTCCTGTTTTGGTCGTCGGAAAAGTTTCGGGCTCATCGGTAGTGTACCGGGAGTGCCGGTAGTGTACCGGGAGGCCATCGGGAGGGGTATTTCGACCCAAGAGGCTACATGGGATGTAGGAGGGTGTAAACCAGACCTTAGTTGGCTGGTGGAACATCCACAAGAGGCCCATGCGGCTGGAGGAAAAAAGGCCTAAGAGAAAAAGTGGAAAAAAAGGCAAAATAGGGTGAATCCTAGTCCTACTAGGATTGGAGGTGGACTCCACCTCTCCCTCTCTCCTTCGGCCGAAGCAAGGAGGCCTTGGACCTTGTACCAAGGCCTCTCCTCCTATCCTCTTATATATACTGGAGGTTTTAGGGTTTTTGCACTAGATTTTCAGCCACGTGCTACCCGTTCCTCCAGTGCATAGTTTCTCCTCTAGATTGGATTTCTGCAGTGCTTAGGCGAAGCCCTGCCGGAATTGCTCCACCACCATCGCCGAAGCGGCGTCAGGCTGCCGGACAACCCTTCTTCCTCCCCACTCCTTCTTGCTGGATCAAGACGGTGGAGATCGTTATCAAGCTGTACGTGTGCTGAACGCGGAGGTGTCGTCCGTTCGGTGCTAGATCGGAAGGATCGTGATCAAGTTCGTGGGACGGATCGTGATCAAGTTCGTGGGTTGGATCGTGATCGGATCGCGGGACGGATCGTGATTGGATCAAGGGACGGATCGTGGTTGGATCGCGGGACGCACGGCGATTTGGATCACGAAGACGTTCGACTACATCAACCGCGTTTCTTAACGCTTCCCGCTTAGTGATCTACAAGGGTATGTAGATCCACTCTCCCTCTCGTAGATAGATCTGCGTGTGCGTAGGAAAAAATTTGTTTCCCATGCAACGTTCCCCAACAGTGGCACCATGAGCTAGGTCTATGTGTTGATGAGATCTCGAGTAGAACACAAAAGGTTTGTGGGCGTTGATGCTTAGATTGCTTCCTCCCTTCGACGGATTTTGGTTCAGCGGTATTGTGAGATGAAGCGGCCCGGACCAACATTACTCGTACGCTTACGAGAGACCGATTCCCTCGACGCAACTTGTTGCCTAGATGGCTTGCAGGTGGCAGTTTCTCTCACTTTAGTTGGATCTGATTCGACAAAGGTGGTCCTTGAGAAGGTTGAAAAGAAAATTATGTATCACCGTTGTGGTTTATGCGTAGGTGAGAATCGTTCTTGCTAGAAACCCGTAGCAGCCACGTAAAACATGCAACAACAATTAGAGGACGTCTAACTTGTTTTTGCAGGGTATGTTGTGATGTGATATGGCCAATTACATGATGTGATATATGTGATGTATGAGATGATCATGTGATGTATAGAATATCACGACTTGCATGTCGATGAGTACGGCAACCAACAGGAGCCATAGAGTTGTCTTTAATTATTGTATGATCTGCGTGTCAATCATTAAGCGCTATGTAATGCTTTACTTTATCGCTAAACGGTAGCAATAGTAGTAGAAGCATGTTGGGCGTGACAACCCCGATGGCGACACGTTGATGGAGATCAAGATGATGGAGATCATGGTGTCTTATCGGTGACGATGGAGATCATGCCGGTGCTTTCAAGATGGAGATCTAAAGCACAAGTTCATGACCATATCATGTCACTTATGAATTGCATGTGATGTTAATCCTTTTATGCACCTTGTTTTGCTTAGTACGACGGTAGCATTATAAGGTGATCCCTCACTTAAATTTTCAACATAAATTGTGTTCTCCCCGAGTGTGCACCGTTGCAAAAGTTCGTCATGTCGAGACACCACGTGATGATCGGGTGTGATAGACTCTACGTTCACATACAACGGGTGCAAGCCAGTGTTGCTCATGCAGAACACTCGGGTTAAACTTGACGAGCCTAGCATGTACAGACATGGCCTCGGAACACAAGAGACCGAAAGGTCGAACATGAGTCATATAGTAGATATGATCAACCTGATGATGTTCACCATTGAAACCACCTCAACTCACGTGATGATCGGACTTGAGTTCGTGAATTTGGATCATGTGACACTCAGATGACCTGAGGGATGTCAATTTGAGCGGGAGCTTTAGTAATTTGATTAACTAATAAACTCATTATCTTGAACAATAGTCTTACTAACCTTTGCATATTTATGTTGTAGATCAATGGCTCGCACAGTAGCACCCCTGAATTTTAATGCGTTCCTAGAGAGAGCTAAGTTGAAAGATGATGGAAGTAACTTTGTTGACTGGGCCCGTAATCTGAGGATTATCCTCATGGCTTCCTAGAAATCATATGTCCTTGATGCACCGCTTGGTGACCAACCAGAAGACATGACCTCCAAAGACGTTAAGAATGCTTGGGAGGCACGTACTGGATATTACTCAATAGTTCAGTGTGCAATATTGTATGGCTTAGAATCGGGACTTCAAAGACGTTTTGAACGTCATGGAGCATATGAGATGTTCCAGGAGTTGAAGTTTATCTTTCAGAAGAACGCCCGGATCGAGAGGTATGAAACCTCCGATAAGTTCTATGCTTGCAAGATGGAAGAGAACGGGTCTATCAGTGAACATATACTCAGAATGTCTAGGTATTCAACTCGCCTAGCGGAGTTGGGAATTGCCCTTCCGCCAGAAGCGATCACTGACAGAGTTCTTCAATCACTGCCACCTAGTTACAAGAGCTTTGTGATGAACTATAACATGCACGGTATGAACAAGTCAGTCGCCGAGCTGTTTGCGATGCTAAAAGTCGCTGAGTCTGAAATCCAGAAAGAACAACAAGTGTTGATGGTCAATAAAACCACTAGTTTCAAGAAAAATGGCAAAGTCAAGGGCAAGGGCAAGAAGGGTAAAACCAAGAAGGATGGCAAAGCAGTTGCTACTCTTGCAAAGAAGCCCAAGCATGGACCCAAGCCAGAAACTGAGTGCTTTCATTGCAAGGGAACTGGTCACTGGAAGCGGAACTGCCCCAAGTACCTGGCTGACAAGAAGGCGGCCAACGACAAACAAGGTATATATGATATACATGTTATTGATGTGAACCTTACTAGCTCTCGTAGTAGTGCCTGGGTATTTGATACCGGTTCGGTTGCTCACATTTGCAACTCAAAGCAGGAACTACGGAATAAACAAAGTGACGATGCGCGTGGGAAATGGTTCCAAGGTTGATGTGATCGCCGTCGGCACGCTCTCTTTTCGATTACCATCAGGATTAGTGATGAACCTGAATAATTGTTATTTAGTGCCTGCGTTAAGCATGAACATTATATCTGGATCTTGTTTATTGCGAGACGTTACTCATTTAAATCAGAGAATAAAGGTTGTTCTATTTATATGAGTAAAATCTTTTATGGTCATGCACCCAATGTTAGGGGTTTATTCATATTGAATCTTGATAGTGATGACACAAATGTTCATAACATTGATGCCAAAAGATGTAGAGTTGATAATGATAGTACCACTTTCTTGTGGCACTGCCGTTTAGGTCATATTGGTGTAAAATGCATGAGGAAGCTCCATGCTGATGGACTTTTGGAGTCACTTGATTTTGAATCACTTGACACATGTGAACTATGCCTCATGGGCAAGATGACTAAAACACCGTTCTCTGGAATAATGGAACGTGCAAGTGACTTATTGGAAATCATACATACTGATGTGTGCGGCCCAATGAATGTTACAACGCGTGGTGGATATCGTTATTTTCTCACCTTCACTGACGACTTAAGTAGATATGGGTATATTTACTTAATGAAACACAAGTCTGAAACATTTGAAAAGTTCAAGCAATTTTAGAGTGAAGATGAGAATCATTGTAACAAGAAGATTAAATTCCCGCGATCTGATCGAGAAGGTGAATATCTGAGTTATGAGTTTGGCAGTCACTTAAGACAGTGTGGAATTGTTTCGTAGTTGACACCGCCCGGAACACCACAGCGTAATGGTGTGTCCGAACGTCGTAATCGAACCTTATTAGATATGGTGCGTTCTATGATGTCTCTTGCTGATTTGCCACTATCGTTTTGGGGTTATGCATTAGAGACAGCTGCATTCACTTTAAATAGGACACCATCAAAATCCGTTGAGACGACGCCATATGAACTGTGGTTTGGCAAGAAGTCAAAGTTGTCGTTTCTTAAAGTTTGGGGATGTGATGCTTATGTCAAAAAGTTTTAGCCTGAAAAGCTGGAACCCAAAGCGGAGAAATGCGTCTTCATAGGATACCCGAAAGAGACAGTCGGGTATACCTTCTATCTCAGATCCGAAGGCAAAGTGTTTGTCGCTAAGAACGGAACATTTCTTGAGAAAGAGTTTCTCTCGAAAGAATAGAGTAGGAGGAAAATAGAGCTTGATGAGGTTATTGAACCTTTACTTCAACCAGAAAGTAGCGCAGCGCAGAAAGATGTTTCTGTGGAACCTACGACGGTAGAAGAGGAAGTTAATGATGATGATCATGAAGCTTCGGATCAAACTGCTATTAAACCTCGTAGGTCGACAAGGCCGCGTACTACCCCTGAGTGGTATGGCAACCCTGTCTTGAAGGTCATGTTGTTGGACAACAATGAACCTACGAGCTATGTAGGAGCAGTGATGGGCCCGGATTCCGAGAAATGATTAGAGGCCATGAAATCCGAGATGGGATCCATGTATGAAAACAAAGTATGGACTTTGGAAGTATTACCTGAAGGGCGAAAGGCTATTCAGAACAAATGGATCTTTAAGAAGAAGACAGACGCGGACGGTAATGTCACCGTCTATAAAGCTCGACTTGTGGCAAAGGGTTTTTCACAAGTTCAAGGAGTTGACTACGATGAGACATTCTCACCTGTAGCGATGCTTAAGTCTGTCACAATCATGTTAGCAATAGCTGCTTATTTCGACTATGAAATTTGGCAGATGGATGTCAAAACAGCGTTCCTCAACGGTTTCCTTGAGGAAGAGTTGTATATGATGCAACCCGAAGGTTTTGTCGATCCAGAGAATGCTGACAAAGTTTGCAAACTCCAGTGATCCATTTATGGACTGGTGCAAGCATCTCGGAGTTGGAATAAGCATTTTGATGAGGTGATCAAAGCGTTTGAGTTTATACAAGTTTATGGAGAAGCTTGTATTTACAAGAAAGTGAGTGGGAGCTCTATAGCGTTTCTAGTATTATATGTGGATGACATATTGCTGATTGGAAACAATATAGAAATACTGGAAAGTGTGAAGGAATATTTGAACAAGAGTTTTTCAATCAAGGACCTAGGAGAAGCTGCTTTCATATTAGGCATTAAGATCTATAGAGATAGATCGAGACGCTTAATAGCACTTTCACAGAGCACATACCTTGATAAAGTTTTGAAGAAGTTCAAAATGGAACAGTCCAAGAAGGGGTTCTTGCCTGTGTTACAAGGTGTAAAGTTGAGTAAGACTCAATGCCCAGTAACTACAGAAGATAGAGAAAAGATGAGTGCCATCCCCTATGCTTCTGCCATAGGCTCTATCATGTATGCAATGCTGTGCACAAGACCCGATGTCAGCCTTGCCATAAGTATGGCCGGAAGGTTTCAAAGTGAACCTAGAATGGAGCACTGGCAAGCGATCAAGAATATCCTTAAGTACCTGAAAAGGACTAAGGAAATGTTTCTCGTTTATGGAGGTGAAGAAGAGCTCGTCGTAAAGGGTTACGTCGATGCAAGCTTTGACACTGATCTGGACGATTCTAAGTCGCAAACCGGATACGTATTTATTCTTAACGGGGGAGCGGTAAGCTGGTGCAGTTCCAAGCAAAGCGTGGTAGCTGATTCTACATGCGAAGCGGAATACATCGCAGCCTCGGAGGCACCGAAGGAAGGTGTCTGGATGAAGCAGTTCATGACAGATCTTGGAGTAGTGCGCAGTGCACTGAATCCAATGAACATGTTCTATGACAACACTGGTGCCATTGCTCTGGCCAAGGAACCAAGGTTTCACAAGAGGACCAGACACATAAAGCGACGCTTCAACTCCATCCGCGATTACATCGAGGAGAAAGACATAAATATTTGCAAAGTGCATACGGATCTGAATGTTGCAGACCCGTTGACTAAACCTCTTCCTAAGGCTAAACATGATCAACACCAGAACTGCATGGGTGTTTGATTCATTACAATGTAAATCACATAGTGATGTGAACTAGATTACTGACTCTAGTGCAAGTGAGAGACTATTGGAAATATGCCCTAGAGGCAATAAATAAAGTGTTTATTATTATATTTCCTTGTTCATGATAATCGTTTATTATCCATGCTATAATTGTATTAATTGGAAACATGGATACATGTGTGGATACATAGACAAACACAATGTCCCTAGTATGCCTTTAGTGAACTAGCTCGTTGATTGAAAGATGGTTAAGGTTTCCTAGCCATGGACATGACATGTCATTTGATAACGGGATCACATCATTAGGAGAATGATGTGATGGACAAGACCCAAACTACAAACATAGCTTATGATCATGTCAGTTTATTGCTACTGTTTTCTTCATGTCAAGTATATGTTCCTATGACCATGAGATCATGCAACTCACAGATATCGGAGGAGTACCTTGTGTGTATCAAACATCGCAATGTAACTGCGTGACTATAAAGGTGCTCTACAAGTATCTTCGAGGGTGTCTGTTGAGTTGGCATGCATCAAGACTGGAATTTGTTACTCTGTGTGACGGAGAGGTATCTCAGGGCCCACTCGGTAATACAACATCACAATAAGCCTTGCAAGCAATGTGACTAAGTGTTAGTTGCGAGATCTTGTATTACGGAACGAGTAAAGAGACTTGCCAGTAATGAGGTTGAACTAGGTATGGAGATACCGACGATCGAATCTCGGGCAAGTAACATACCGAAGAACAAAGGGAACATCATACGAGATTAACTGAGTCCTTGACATAGAGGTTCGACCGATAAAGATCTTCGTAGAATATGTAGGAACCAATGTGGACATCCAGGTCCCGCTGTTGGTTATTGACCGTAGAAGTGTCTCGGTCATGTCTACATAGTTCTCGAACCCGCAGGGTCTGCACACTTAAGGTTTGGTGACGTTTCAGTAGTATAGAGTTATGTATGGTGGTGACCGAAGTTTGTTCGGAGTCTCGGATGAGATCCCGGATGTCACGAGTATCTCCAGAATGGTCCGGAGGTAAAGATTCATATATAGGAAGTCCTGTTTTGGTCGCCGGAAAAGTTTCGGGCTCATCGGTAGTGTACCGGGAGTGCCGGTAGTGTACCGAGAGGCCATCGGGAGGGGTATTTCGACCCAAGAGGCTGCATGGGCTGTAGGAGGGTGTAAACCAGCCCTTAGTGGGCTGGTGGAACATCCACAAGAGGCCCATGCGGCTGGAGGAAAAAAGGCCTAAGAGAAAAAGTGGAAAAAAGGCAAAATAGGGTGAATCCTAGTCCTACTAGGATTGGAGGTGGACTCCACCTCTCCCTCTCTCCTTCGGCCGAAGCAAGAAGGCCTTGGCCCTTGTGCCAAGGCCTCTCCTCCTATCCTATTATATATACTGGAGGTTTTAGGGTTTTCGCACTAGATTTTCAGCCACGTGCTACCCATTCCTCCAGTGCATAGTTTCTCCTCTAGATCAGTTTCCTGTAGTGCTTAGGCGAAGCCCTGCCGAAATTGCTCCACCATCATCGCCGGAGTGCCATCAGGCTGCCGAAGAACCCTTCTTCCTCCCCACTCCTTCTTATTGGATCAAGACGGTGGAGATCGTCATCAAGCTATATGTGTGCTGAACGCGAATGTGTCGTCCGTTCGGTGCTAGATCAGAAGGATCGTGATCAAGTTCGTGGGACGGATCGTGATCGGACCGCAGGACAGACCGTGATTGGATCGCGGGACACACGGCGATTTGGATTGTGAAGACGTTCGACTACACCAACCGAGTTTATTAACGCTTCCCGCTTAGCGATCTACAAGGGTATGTAGATCCACTCTCCCTTTCATAGATGCTCATCACCATGGATAGATCTGCGTGTGCGTAGGAAAACTTTTGTTTCCCATGCAACGTTCCCCAACAGGAGGAAGAAGGGGAAGAGCGGCGGTGACGAGGGAGAAGGAACCCTAGGGATCCGTGCGCTTAAATAGGGGGGTCGCCTCGACGTCCGTGAGCCCCTAACAGCGATGACGACGATGTCGCTCTTCTCTCTCTCTGCACTCTGCTCTCTCTCACACACACTGACGGAGAAGGACGGGAGCAGGTAGCCGTCGGCTACCTGCTGGGCTGAGTGGGCCTGGAGCTCACAGCCCACACTCACACACTCTCTTAACAAAAACAACAAACAGGAAGTTTTACATTTAACAACATCACCCACACTAAACAAAAATCCCAGAATAGCAGAAAAGGGTTTTGTGCCAAATAAAAAAAATCTGTGCAAAGGAAATAATGTGCACTATTTATTAAAATTATTAAGTTGATTTAATGAACAAGTAATTTTTAATACTTATGAAAATGCCAGCCCTTGTTTATTTAAATCACAAAACAAACAAACCCCAAATAACAAAAGAACAACACTCTAAATTATTAATAGGAACAGGGCCACCTGACGAACATTTTTTTAATTAATTTAAAAGGCAACTTAATTCTGATCATTAATTAACATGGGAATTAAGTCAAATGTTGGGGTTTAATAGAATAAAGAAAAGAGAAGGGAAGAAGGAGGAGTTGCACACAAGGATTCCACCACACTCAAACACCTCACACACACCACATAACAAACACACTCACCACCATCAAATCATAGCAAGACACATGAAAACCAACATGGCAAGAAGAATGAGATGATGCATGAATGCATAACGACACATGGGAGACAAGTGCAAAACCTAACATAGCTCATGACACAAGATTCATACAAAGGGGGGTTACATGCCATAAATGGTAGGGACAGCACTTGGGCTGTCACAGTCGCCTCCTTCGTCGCCTCCCCCGCTGCCCCCGCCGCCACCCCGCCCCCGTTGTGAGCCGCCGTCGCCCCGGTTCGTTGCAAATTTTTTTAAATATATGTTGATTTTTATGCTTTTTTAGTATGTGTATGCATGTTAGATTAGTATGTTTAAGTTAGCTAGATTAGTATATGTATGTTAGATTAGTATGTTTATGCTTTTTTTAAAGTAGATTAGTATGTTTATGTTAGCTAGATTAGTATGTGTATGTTAGATTAGTATGTTTATACTTTTTTTAAAGTAGATTAGTATGTGTATGTTGATTTTGGGTTTTACGAAAAATTAGTCGACGATGCCCGGCCCGCATCCTCGTCGTCGAGTAGTCCGCGAGAGCCTGCTTGATAGGCGCCATGTCCGGGACTGGGCTCCGCCGGGCTGGCACTGGGAGGTGCTACCTTTCCGGGCTCGGAGGTTGGTGAGGAATGCAGGTATCATCGTCGACCCGAACCTTTTGTGGTGGCGGTCACGCCGGCCACTTTTAGTGCGGAGGGAGCCGGCATCCGCAGAGGTGGTACGTCGCCTTGTCAGGGAGGAGGACGAGCACGTATGTCGCTACATGGCGGCGTTTGACGCCCGGTTTGACAATACCTGGCAGATCCTTCCGGGATCTCACTTGAATTATGATCCCGTGATGGTTCCTTATCTTTGGGTGTCCACCACCGGCGACTCAGAGACCGCTAGTGAACTGAGTTCACCGTCCTCCATTTTGGATTCTAGGATATTCGATCTGTATTAGTGATATTATATTCGAGGTCATTATAAATATTAATGTATTAGTGATATTTTATCGGTATAATGCGTGTGTGACTTTCGGTCTGTTGTTGCTCCTTGTGTGACTTTCATGTGTGTTCTGGATGGAGGAAGGAATCCCGACTGTTGTCGTGGGGGACGCTTCCTTTTTCTTCTCTTCCTCGTGATATACTCATCGATATATTGCGCAAGAAGAGAAGAGGGGAGGCGTCCATCACGGACAGTCGAACTATTACTATGAGAGAGTGTCCACCAACATATATACACCACTGTATCAATGTGAGAGGGTGCGCACCAACACACCATGAGATATGAGAGTTATTTAAGGAAAGCCTCGACGGACCGAAAGTCACACACGCATTAATCAAGATCCAAAGCGTGTTGTAATTCTTGAACTGGATTATTTCGGATGATGTATTAGTGATATTATATTCAAGTTCATTATAAATGTATTTGTGATTTGCAAGTCATTTCAGTATTTTTTTCTATGTCATTGCTCGATATATGAAACGGGTTGACTTTAGGTCTGTTTCGTCTCATTGTGTGTCTTTCAGTGAGGGAGAGTGTCCACCATATGTATATATATATATATGAGAGAGGAAGAATCCCGACTGTTGTCGTGAGGGTCGCTTCTCCTTCGTTCCCGTGTGCTAGACATTTTGGTGTAATGCACTCGGGGACGAATGGAGGAGCCACCATCACCGACGGTCGCAATATCAGAGGGAATGCCCACCATATACGTGAGATGAGAGTTTAGGAAGGAAAGACTCGACAGACCTAAAGTCAACCCGTTGCATATTGAGTAATAGTGATCTGTGTGTTGATCAGTTTTCTCGTAGTTTCCTTCGATCGATTTTAAATGTTTCAACTATGAGCCCGTGCCATTATTCTTGAATCATGAACACAGGAAATGTCGTCGTCATCAGACGACGATGGGATCCAAGCGTGTGAATTTTGCGGTGAAGATAAAGGTCTTTGTGACCAGACTTGGCTGCGAGATGGCAGGTTCTTCACCATGAAGCTTTATGAGGACTTTGATATTTCTACGGTACGCAACGATGACAACTGTTTTTTCGTAATTAAGCATGACTTCTGTTTCTTTCCTTCAACGCGTAATTTCTATTTTATACAATTCGACTAGTTCGTCCCCTGTCATGCAAGACAGTATTTCTTGGAGATGCTCGGTTTCGAAGAGCACGAGAGTTTTGAGACGAGGACAGCCAACCTAAGGACTAAACATGGTCACGCATTTCTTGTGAAAGTAATGAATGCACCTAATAACACAGAAATAGGGTGCTCAAATTGGGAAGCTCTTTGCAAGGCATATGGATTTCAGGAAGATATGGAAATAACCTTCGATCTTCGTCCCGAAGATCATATTGAAGGAAACATCGACATTTGGATGGATGTCGATATGTTTCCTGTTTTACCTCCATGTGAGCTTGTCAACCATGCATATTTGTCAAGTAATTTGCATTATATATATAAATATTAGGTGTTCATGCATACTAAATTTGTTAATTTTTAATTTATAACTTATTTCGTTTCTTCGAGTGAAATACAGAACATAATCGACATGACACACTGCACTTATGGATCACATCTAACTTGGGAGGAGAAGGATGATCTTCTCTACTTTGTTATTGGTGTCATAGCTGATAGAGACATCTTCCCGTATAATTTGGAAACTGGCCCAAATTATACATTGTACAGGACACTAGTGCATAGGTTGAGGACGGATGACATTCGTCGAAATATCTTGGTAAGAATTGCTAATTAAGTATACTAGTACTATTGCGTAAATGGTATTGATTACATTGCTAACTAGGCTACTATATATTATGTTCTTCAACAGAAATTGCCAAATGAAGTTGTGCCACCGTTGATGCAACCCGAAGGTAATATGACAATAAAAAGCCCCTTCCATCCCCAGTTATCTTTTGCATACTCGACTGAGCGGAAACTACCAAGAAGGCTCCAAATTAAAGCACGGGGACAAATAAAGAAGGATCGCCAGCCACAAGTTGGAGACCGTTGGATCTCTTTGCTTCATCATGGAGACATTGGTGTGATTCTTTTTTATGTCATTTTACCTAAGAGGGAGGAGTAGGTCCTATGAGGGAGGACTATGTTATTTTATCTTTTTTGTTTTGTTTTATGAGACTTTAACTTTGTATGCTTAAGATGATGATGAGCTGTTAGATCTTGTGTAATTAATGGTTTTTCGTCATTTGCTTACTAGCTAGCGTCGAGTTGTCTATATGTATAGTAGCTAGCGTCGACCAAGCACAAAAAAAAGAGATCACTTCTCTCTATTAGCTAGCTAACACAATATGAAACCCCTAAATTAACCCTTCAAAACCCCTAAAACCCCTAACCCCCCCCCCCTTCAAAAAAAACCAGCTCCTGTCAGATGCTGACGCGTGGATGCCTTTTGGTCCCGATTGGTGTTACAAACCGGGACTAAAGGTCCTCCTGACTGTGCTCCCGTAGGGGCCACGTGGAACTCTTTTGGTCCCGGTTCGTAAGCAAATCAGGACTAAAGGTTTAGGGTTTTAGTCCCGACCCTTTAGTCCTGGTTCCAGAACCGGGACAAATGGGCCTCTGCAATCGGGACAAATGGGTCGTTTTCTACTAGTGTACACACGAAAAATAATGTTTGGTGTCCGAATTACTAGGAGTTCCAGATTTAACTTTGAGTTGATCGGACAAGTAACATCATAAACCCTATCTTCAAGTTTTCATCCTAACTTCAAGTTTGTGGCATTATAAACCATATCTAGTAGAAATTCCGCTCGATACCATATTTAATCAAATATGTCTTGCCTTTTACCCATCTTAGAGGTTTACCCCTTTCTGTTAGGTAGGGCATGCTTCCAAATCATCGTGGTTAGCTGAGTGACACTCTAGATTTGTGGCATATTCATGCAACTCAACCCCCACACAACGGATGGGGTGTGTGTGGGAGAGCCTATTAATCCATACCACGTCCCTAACTATGGCCAAATCACCATCAAATCACCCTATCCATCCCAACGCAAGTTAGGGATTCAAAAGTGGGAGCGTTGTTAGCTAGTTATCCAGGCGTATCAACGTCATTGATTTCTATGTTGCTTCATATGGAATATAAGCACAACCTAGCAATGAAAGGATGGAATCATCTTACCGACGTGCATGCTCTTCCTCTAGGGATCACCGGATATCACCCCGGTCCTAGTGGTCTAGCACCCACGCCTCCTCTCGCCACCCTATCTCGCATGGTACCTAGAAGGACAGGGAGGATGTGTGGCTCGAGTCAAGGAAGCTAGTCCCACATAATTAGCTCCCTTAGTGACCTCAATAACACCATCCACGAATGTGCCTCTAACCAAGAGGTTGAGTGAGCCATCCAGGACGGACGAGCAACAAAACCCATTGGACAAAACAAGAAAAGGTACAAAAAAACAAGGCATGTGAAAAAGTTGAACAAAAATTCTCAATTTGATTTTTTATAAAACTCCTAAATAGGGTAAAATGTGTCACAAACTAAAACCTATGGGGAAAAGTGGATTCGTCATTTTCGAGAACTCCTTTGGTTTTGATATTTATAGAAAAAATCATACACTTGGGGAGATATTAAATGGGTTGTCATTACAAGGTCCTAGGCCTAACACCAGTTTCATGTATTGTTTCTATTTTTGTTTCTCTATTCCTCTTCTTCGTTTATTTCATTATTCTAGTATCTACTCCTAATTGCTCAGTTGGTAGAATAGCATTCAGGTCTTTTTTTGTCCGGTTAAATTTCGTCTCCTCCCCTCACCACCCCTTTCATCCTGGTCTATCAGTTTATTTTTCTCTTCATTTTTTATTACAAACCAACACTTTCCTAACTTATAATAAATCATGGGTCTAACTTTCTTATTAAGTTATCCAAATCAATTAATACATCTAATTAGTGCAATTTGTTTTAGGAAACAAATAACAATTTTTCGGAAAATAAATAACAGATTTTAAACTAGTTTTTTAACATTTCTATTTCTTTCTTTGAATAATTACTATTAGTAACCACTCTGTATTATATTTATATTTACCTTTTTGATACACACATGATTAATGTTTGTGAGATATATGACCATTTCTTCCACTAATCTTATTATTATTATTTTTTGCTTGCGTTTTCATTCAAAATTTAATTTTCCCTTTTTATTTACTATGGATACACATTTGGTGTTAAATACATTAATATCCAATAAACATAAAAGTAAATACAACGTACACAAACATTATTTTTCATAGGTGTGCATTTCTCCATTTTGAAAAACATGAACCTCTTTTAAAGAAATTTGAACATTCTTTTTTGAAATACATGAAGTGGATGTTTGTGTTTACGACAATGCACATCTTTTTATTATTCATATACATAAATATAAAAATAAATACACTAGCGATTTATATAAAACGGGGATTGAAATTTTTGTGGATACCTCTATACCAATATAAAAAGACTCAAAGAGGCGGATCCAACAAATCTAGGCCATCAAACCATGTCATTCCAATGACTTGTATTGCTCCAATGGCAAGCGTTTAACATGTTTAGCATGCAATTAATCGTACTCCCTCCATCTAGAATTAAGTTACATACATACGTTTGGGTGAAAAGTAATTCCGTCCAGGGGAAGTACTAAATGTCAACGTCTATATTATCCAAGGTAAACTGATATCCTACCTAATACTAGTAGAATGTCCGTGTATTGCCACGGGCTTCTCGATCAAATTAAGAAGGTACTTATGGAGCTAAAATAACCGAGAACAATGTTATCTCAGCTAACACACACATCCTTTTTTTTCTAAATCAGCTAACACACATCATACTATCAAACACAATAATATGTTATTAACAACTCCAAAAAATATGTTTTTTAGTTGAAACTGGTTATGTTTTATTTCTTCATCTCGACACGATCTGAGTCCAAACATAATGAATACAATCCGGTGGGTACCTGACCCAAGTTTTACATAACTTATTCGCAAAACCCTCCTTCGCTAGCCGACACCTCCCTTGATCTCATGCACTCCTTTACCTCCTAACAATATTGTTTGTGTGTTCATGCAATCCATTATGCATGTTAGTTCTAAAATGACGCACTGCGTTATTTTCTACAATATTATGATAACTCATAAATGTGATATTCTTCAAGCTCATACAACCCATGACCAGTTTCGTTGCTTCTTCTTTATTTGACCACTTCCAGAGCTTCAAATCCTTGAAGACCTTGGCAAACGCCATCCAAAATGACACACTACCCACAAGTGTGCTTCTACGGTCTCCAACCCTAATGCCGGCCTCCCCTTGGCTTCTACTCCCTCTGTTCTTAAATATAAGTCTTTTAATATGCACTATATAGGAAGCAAAATGAGTGAATTTATACTCTAAAATATGTCTATTTATACGTATGTAGTCCATATTCAACTCTATAAAAAGAATTAAATTTAGGAACAGAGCGAGTACCTTTCATTCAACTCCATCACCAGACTTACCTTCTTCTTCACCTAACCGTCCTTGACAAGCTCCTGGAGTCCTACCCCTCTATCAGCATTCCAACCTTCATAAGAACCACCACAAATGTAATCTGATTTTTTTTTATAAATTTCAAATTTTGTATAAAGAAATTCAGGCAGTAAATGATCAGTGTATACCACACTTGTCTAGTACGCACGCACGCGCACGTGCAATAGTGCAATCCTCCATGTATGTAATAATTCTGAACTATGACTTTAGTATATTCACCATCAGATAGATGGTAATTTAGCATCTCTCCTAGTATCTCAAATGCCAGCGGTAGAAGTTCCAAATTAAAGTAATTTAGATAGTTAATATGCCAATCTTTAAGAGATATGATGAATTCGGCAGCTCAAAATCAAAATAATCGATTGGATCCTTCATACAATAAGACTGGTAGATACTTCTAATGGGAAATCTGCGTATATTTGCAATATAGATGCAGTGAGCACAGACCTACAGAAGGGAAGGGTACATCGGAAAATGCAAATGGAGGCCGAGCATTAGGTAGGCCGGTATCCTGGCCATTCACATGCGCTAGGGATGTGTGCCCTCCCGGTATTTCTGGTTCCTGCTCCCTTGTATAGCTGCATCATCGCGTGTATTGAGGGCAGGCCAGCTAGCACGGAGCTACAGAATCTAGGCATTTGAGTAGTTGTTCTCAGGTCCATACTGAACATAGTACATCTCCAGGGGCACAGTAAGGAATCCCGGCAGGCACGGTCGACAACAAGCTCGGTTATTGCACACGTGGATTAACAGTGTCCAATGAACACGGATTTATTAGTAACAAATAACCAAATCATCAGGCTTCCTAAACAGCCACCCACCAAGATGATGTTGATTTTGAGGTTGTAAAACTAATTAACAGGATTAGGGGCAAATGCCAAGTTGCACATAACAACAATTAAGAAGTAAGGTCCATGCTCATTCCACGACGACATGGATGAACTCAAGCCAGGAGCACTGAAATTTGTCTAATCATCGGCTATCTGACAGTCTTAATACCATAATTAAGATTTTTGTGAATGTTGCATAAACTAGTGGTTAAACAGACCCGACCCTGCAAGATAGTAGCTGTAAAACTATTACGATGCTAATGAAAATGATTTGTAAATTTAATGCATCAACATTAACACAAAATCTTCTGATCATTCCACATGTCATTTGCACAACAATCAGGTGCACGTCTGAACATAATTAGGATTGGTAGGAGCAATCAACGGAGTCATTTGGCAAATTAATCAAAGTTCAATAGCAGAGTCAGTGCAAAAAGTTGGGACTGTATGAATTAGCAGCCCAAAAAACATTTTTCTCATGATTATCCGTCACATATACTGTCTAAAAAACATCACAGTAAATTCGGATCTACTCCAACAGGAGGAGAGACCTATCCTGTCCAAAACGAAGGCGATTACAAGGTTACAAAAGAAAATCGCATCGGCACAAAAGTACAACTGTACAAGCATCAGAGAGCACTCTATTCTGGATTATCAACACAAATGGTATACATCTCGATCGAGCCACGCATCCAAATCAGCCGTTCCAAACGAATATAAGGAACAAAATTAAAATCGCCAAAAACGTGCAAATCTGGAACAGATGAAACCCAACTAGGAGAAAAGCATAAATACATGACGTGATCCAGCCTCACCGACGGAAACAATGAAGAGAATGATTTTTCCCGGCCAGATCCGTGAACTAGGACCTCGCCCTGGACAGATCAGGTGCTCTGCAAACTCGAGGAGATCCGGTCGCCGGAGCGGAAGATGACGCGGGATCCGGGTGATTTGGCTGTCGCAGTGGAAGTGGACGAGCGCTCCGGCCGTCGCTTCGGTCGCAGGTGCGGAGAGAGAGTGGGGCTGCACCCGGTGTCCTGGCCACGGCTGAAGGGTAGCGTGGTCGCCGACGAGAACCCCCGCAAGAACCACGAGAGAGAGGGAGGTGGGTGGGTGGGCGAAGGGACAAGAACGTGGACGGCAGAGAGGAACACGAGCAGGCCGATGGGCCAAACATGTACGCGCAGGCTGTATCCCAGACCGTATACGAGAGCATATAGACTGACACGAGCCGACACTAGGCTGCCAACAGGCTGACAGATTCATGATCCCAAAGCCCATTGCAATGGCCAGGATAGCGGCCTACCTGTAGGCCGAACACCAAAAGCCCGCACTCAGGGCACATGCTCTTTAAATGACCCTAGCACTTCTAGTGTATACAGTAGGGAATAGATCACACACCATGTTCTTTTTTTCGAAGTACACTACGGTAGCCTAAAATTCCACCATCGTGACATGTACTACAAGCTAAAAGTGTGCAAGAGAAATGCAGTTGCGCCAACAGAAACTTGCAAACATTATAAGAAATGGCCGCTCTCTCTATATAAAACTTGATCAAATAACAACTAATCCTGATTATTGATTATTACCATATATTGTTTAAAATTTTGATACATCAACCATGTGAGAAGATTACCACATAATTTAGTATGCTAATGGGTAATAGCATTAAGTATGCAGCTTAAAAATTGCACAAGATGCATCTTCATAATTGACTATCTGTTCCAGCTAATGATGGGCCTTAGCAAAAAGAAAATGTAAAAATCTTATCTGTTCACTTGAGAGAGGGGAAGCTTCTCAACAAGTTTTTAGTACATGCCATGCCACAAATTTTTATTGTTTGGTTTTGGAGTCATGTGGGTCATGTGTGCAGAAACTTCTTGGTGCCTTTTAACATATATATATCTGATTGCTTTCGTCCCTTTGAAACATGAATTTTCCCTACATCTATATTGAACGCACTGTAATCATAATGAAGAGATATTTTATTATACCAAAGCATAAGATTCAAATCAATAAAATCCATTATTTTTGTTGAAAATTGAGGCACAGTGAAGTAATTCATCGTCAATGGTGTTTATCACAAAGAAAGTTCACTATATGTTCTCATATGTTACAAGAAAAATATGTTACATTGAACTTTGTTACACTACATCTTCTAGAATGTATGTATAAGCTTGGGCTTTAAACTACACGTCGTGAGGTTGTTTGGTAGACATTATTATACGTAAGAGTATGAGATAGTTCCTGGATGAGCAAGCTGGTATGCAATCCTGTTGTATGCACGTTATTAGCGGTCACAATGTGTTAATGCTCCCTCCCATCTTCAAGTCTAACCATCATGCTTTCTCTCATCTTTCAGTCTAACTGAATCTTTCTGGCATCTGAAACTACAGGTTTTGTGATAAAAAATGAGATTATAGTCGCTACTTTAGAAAGATTTCATCAAAGTACTACTTGACCATCCCATTTATGAGTTGCAACAGAAAAAATTGTAGTGCATGAAAAATATTTATGAGCTAACAATTGACAATACTTGTAAATCCAGTTCACTATAACTAAGAGAACAATGAGTTACTCAAGCCAGCATAGAGTCACCCAATACAGTAAAACCATTGTGGACGAAGGATACTCACCTAAATTTTACATTAATGTATCAAAGGAAAGTATGAAAACACTCGATGCAAAATTAAAATAAACTACAGAGAAGGGTGTCTCTTACATAACCATGTAGCCATGCAAGACAACAATTCTTGTACTACTGGTATAAGGAGATGACCTCGCTTGCTGCTGGCAGACAGTCTGCACATGATAGTAATTAAAATTTGTATGCAATTAAATCTAATTAATGTCTATAATCACGCTTTCTGCCACTTAACAATATTGTTTTTGAGTATGTTCCAATCATCTTGATCAGTGTCAATCCAGCTTCCAAATTCCTATTCCAAAAAATTAACACCACGCAGAGATCCTAGTTTTGGAATCATCATTTAGAACATTAAAATAAGACCTACCACCAGCACCATCTCAGACAGAGAGCAGACCCGCCACCTTCGTTAGCAGGGCCCACCGCCACCACTGCGGAGGCCGGCGACAGTAGGGGCGAACGGGAGAGGGTGACTAGAGGCGGCCGGCGCACTGTTGCGGGGGTGGGTGCTTGTGGAGGAGGAGGGAGAGACAAATGGGGAGGGGGAGGAGACCTGTGACGGCTAGGGTTTGTGGAGGGGTGCGCCTCCTCCGTGGGCCAAATCTGTCGTCGGAGATGACGGGCTCGTCGGTCTTTGACCTGGATCCGCCACCAAGACGAAGCAGAGGTGCGGGATGGGAGCGGGCAGATGGACGGCGGTGGCGTGCGAGCAGGATGGGGACGAGAGGACGGACATCAGCGGCGCGCGAGCGGGATGGGGACGGGCAGACCGCGGCGTCTACGAGGGAATCGAAGGTAGCGTGCGGGATTGGACTGAGTATGGGTTTTTTGGTGCGTGCAATAGGGATGTTGGAAGACAAAATTAAACCGTTTGAAAATAAACCTAGATGCTATTCTATCAAGTGAGCAATTAGAAGTAGAGATTAAAATGCAGTTAGTTTTCTTCTTAATATAAATGTGCATTGCACATACACACATACTAGTACCAGCAAATGGCTCACAAAATTCTAACCCACGTAAACGTTTCAGCTAGTGGTGGGCCGGAACACAATCTTGAAGTAGTGCCTGTTCTTTGGTCGTCCATATGTCTCGCTTATAGCTGGTGGTGGACCCAGCTCTCTGCATGCCACAGTATCATTTTTTCTGTTTGATTTTCTCATTTTTTTATTTTTTTACTTTTAATACTTCCAAATATTCTAAATATATATTATATTACAAGAAACACTACATAAAATATTTTAAAATGTTAATTTAGCATTTGAAAATATTAAATGTGTATAGAAAAATTGTTTCCCATGAATATGAAAATGTATACAGAAAAAGAATGTATATGAAAATGGATCATGTATTTAAAAATATTTATCAAGCACATAAAGAATTTGTTTAGTAATCTATTATATATTTTAAACGTGTCTACCAAAACTATTATTATGTATGAAAAATGATAACTTGTATTGTCAAATTAAATATGAGAACATTATAATTTTTAAAAAGTTGATCATGTATAAAATTAATGTTAATTATATATTTATAAAAATTAAGCATATATGAAAAAAATATTCGTATGCATACCAAATATACAATGTGAATGAAAAAAATAGTCATCAAATAGATAATCTGAAAAATGTTTTTCATCTATTTAAAAAGGGTTAATTGTGTACAAAACATGTTCATCGTAGATATCAAAACTGTTGAACGCATTTTTAAAACATTCAACATAAAATTATTTTTACAAATGTTGACCATTTATAAAAAAATGTTAGTCGTGGATTTAAAAAATATTAAACATATGCTAACAAGTATATGACATATATAAATGTACAATATATATGAAAAAAAGTAGTCATCAAACATATTGAAACAATATTAAGTATGTAGTTGAAAAATATTAAACATGTATAAAAAGGCTCCTGGCATATATGTTAAATTTGCAAATGTGTATAAAAAATGTAGGAAATTATTGAAGGAAAAAATGAAGAGCGGTGAAAACTGAGGAAACTTAAGAAACAAACAAAAGAAACACATTAGGTCAGAAGAAAAATGAAATAATCCAAAGAAAGCCGTGAAAAATCCATGAGGAAACAAAAAGACCAGAAAAAGGTAGTGCAAAAAAAGGAAACAAAGAAATAAGAAAAACCAAAGAAAAGTAGCCAAGAAACAAAAAACTAAAGAAAAAGAAGAAACAAAAGAAAAATAACCAGTGAAAACCAATAAATGAATAATGAAAACTAATGAAAAACCAAACCAAGAAGAGGAAAAAAAACATGTAAGAACCATGAAGTAATGAAAAAATAAAGAAAAAGAAAAAACAAAGGACGGCAAGAGTGCATCCAGCGAGTGATCAGCAAGAGATATGGACGAACACAAACGAACGAACCCGAACGAGCGAGCGAGCAATAGGGAAAAACCAACAACACAGACATCCCTATAAATAACAACAAGATAGAAAAACCTCCAGTCGGAATCATTAATTAAGGAGCACTCTTTGCAAAGATCACGCTTACCTTCTTAGATTGCGAAAAGTGACGCACTGCATGTATCCACTTGTTGCAACTCGGAAGTTTTTCCTTTTTTCGTAAATCTGTTTATTCAAAACGGTTTATCTCTTAAACTGTATATCCAAATATTGAACCGTTTTTACCGTTGGATTGCTCGTGTTGAGATTTTTAAAACTAAATCCCTTATTGATAAGTTTTGACAAACATTTTTTCATGAAAAAAAGGAAGGAAAAACCTAAGCGGGTGCACTTTTTTGTTTCAGAAAGAGACACGACTATGCCTCTCGTGAAAGAAAATGCATGCGTTCACGAAAAGTAAATCCATGCCTCTCAAGGAAGAAAAAAAGAAAATGTGTCTTTTTCCGTTTTTGAGAAGCACGGCCATGCCTCCCCCGAAACCAAACCCGTGTCTCTCGTGAAAGCAAAACTGTATCTCTTACGAAATGAAAATAAAACATATTTTTTTCGTTTTCAAGAGGCACGGCCGCAGAAGCAAATTCGTGCCTTTAGCGAGAAAAATGCATTTTTTTCGTTTTTAAGAGACATGGCCGAGCCTCTCACGAAACAAAATGTGGTTTCACACATTTTTTTTTTCCAAAATCTAAGAAAGACCGACGAAAAGCCAAAAAAAGAACAAAAAAAAACATGTAAGAAACTAAAAATGAGTGCAAAACGATAAAATAAAGAAAGAAAATCTGGAGGATGTGTGCCAAGTGACAGGCTCTCATCCCATCCAAGTGATCCTTGAAAGGTTTCCAAAGGAGCGGTCCTTCGTTAGTTGATGATGATGACTTAAGGCTCGCGTTAGGCAAGATAGTCTTGGTGCTATTCTTTTGAAGGGACCTGCAAAACTAGCCCTATATCTATACCTACATATATACCTACTAATAAAACAAGGTAATATTTTTAATTTCGTCCCGTATCTATTTCTACGTTACGTGAAAAATACACGAGGCGGTACTAATTTGTAGAGTCAAGTTTTGTTGAAAAAGTCGCAGCTCGACTGGGCCTGTGTTCCTCGGCCCGTCACGCATGCTTCTCAATTATGGTTTTGGGCCTTTGACTACCTTTTTCTGTTTCCACGCACGTCTTTACAATCAGCAAGGGAAAAGGAGGGAAGAGGTGATTCGATGGAGGCGATGCGGCAGCAAACCAAGCCGTCGAACGAGAAGACAACTTTCGACCGTCGGCGTGAGATCGAAGAGGTGAACTGCAATTCCGTCGGAGAAGAGCTAGGCGGTGAACCTTCGGAGCCAGAGCGAATCCGAGATCCCCATGGCGCTTTTCTCGCAGCTTGAGAACTTCGGTCGCCTATGCTCCTGCCAGATCATAAAAATAAATAGAACCAGCCCACTATGCCTGGACCATGCGACGCATCGTTCTCGTTCCCTTGCCTAAGAAAAAAACTTGACGAGCAGACTCAATTTTTTTTTATGAGTTTGCTTCAAAATAAAAAACTTGATGAGTTTTTGAGATTGCGGTTACTCCCACCCTCCCCCGTCAAAAATGCACACGCTCTCGCCTCACGAGGCACGCACAAATCAGATCGAATTTGCGCGCTCGCAACGATGCGGTTACCAGAGCGCGCGCGCACGTTTACGCCAAGAGCCGCAACTCCTCAAACCTCACACGCGGCCGCTCGAACCGCGACAAAACCGCCCATTCCCACATCACTGCGCGCACCACCGATGGAGAACGCCACTGCCGCGCCAGAAACGGAAGAAGCCTTGCCCATGGACACGCCACTGGTGACGACGCAGTCGGCGCGCCAGCGCCCCAACCCCGTGTTGGAGCGGAGGCTCGGCGATCTTGAAGCGTGCCTCGCCGAGGCTGTCACGTCCCCGCGGCGGCGCTACGGCGGACGCTTTCCGGAGATCAAGGCCAGGACCGACTTCCTCCGCACGCTCATCGCCGCCGAGCGGGAGTGCCACGGCTCCAGGAGGCCGGGGCACCTGGTCGAAGTAGAGGAGCGCTTCGGCGTCCTCGAGAGGAGGTTCGAGCAGTGGGCGCAGAGTGGCGTCGCCGCGCCAACCGAGGAAGAAGAACCTGATCAGGCGGCGTCCGAGTCCGGGTCTGAGTCGTCCGCTGGCTGCTCATGCAACGACTCCTGCTCCGGCTTCGAGTTCACGGGCCCGGAGGTGGCGTTCGACCCCAAGTGCAGCCCCGGGAGCAACGACGCGGCGGAAGCACACAAGGAGGCGGCCGCGGCGATGGAGGTGGCGCCCACGACTGGTACTACCGCTCGGCGGCGCTGGTGGAGACGGCGCGCCGCTCTCTGCGGCGCTGCTGGCGTGGTGGCGGTGATCGCGCTCGCGGCCGGGTTGGCGTTAGAGTTTGCCGCGGTGGCGGGGCCATCAGTCAACCTTGTTCCGACGTAGAGGACGTGATATCGATAGGTGTTTGTTTATCCTTGTTCTTCCGATGTTATGTCAGTGTTGTGAAGTTGAAGTTAACTTGCAATCTGTTTATTTTTCTTACGAGCAAGTATCAATCTCCTTGCTTTATTCAGTAAAGTACTACAAGTGTATCATTGTAAGTTTCTGAATAAATACTCGGTTTCAAAGTTTCTCTGGAACCATCAAGTTAACCTCCTTTAATGAAATTTGTTGTTTTTAAATTTGCCTCTTTCTGTTTACCACTTACAACTTTCATCTTTTTTGTTAGGGCTTTTATCATTCATTAGTTATGTTTCACTAGTCAGTTTTGACACTAAGAATTTTAACTGGTCAAAAATACCATCACTTCGTTGGGAGCATGTTGAAAACTAACACTAGACATAATTATTGTCAACCCAGATCCCGTTTACCATGTTATTAGTCAGAAAACACATGGACCAACATGTCAACTCTTCCTCTGTCTCTGTATGATAAAGTGTGGGTCAAACTCGATCCCCATAAGCGGTTTTATTTTCCTCTAAAATTATTCGCTTGCTTACTCTTGACAAGTGAGACCCATGCTTATCATTGTGACATAGAGAGAGATGGCATGTGGGTTTAGAGGTATTTTGGTCATATAACCTGGTCAACTAGGTTTAACTAAAATTAACGGTGTCTAATGACATTTTGAGCAAACATTTAATGGAACAATTGCAATATAGGTATCTAATGGCATTTTTTAGCAAACATCTCACAGAACGATGGCATTTTTGAGTAGTTATAAATTTTAATGGAAAAACTGAGTTGTGAGACACAACTAGTGACATAAATGATAAAAACCATTTTTGTTAAGCTTTATTTTTTGAAGTTTTCTTAAGCTTTATTACATGCTCGATTTGACCTAAGTCACAATAACTTCAAAAATTGTAATGCACTAGTCTCCATGTACAAAATCAAAAGGTCACTAGTTCCATCCAAAATTAGGAAATATCATTTCACCTGATCAGATCCTAGATGCATAGTCCATTTTCTTCACTCCATCAAATTTGATGTTGCTTTCTCATGCTCATCTTCATTCGCGTCGCTTTCACCATGGAATTTCTTCCTCGCTCGCGCTCGACGGCTGCAAGAAATCAAGCAATGTATGCAGGCACGATCTCTCCAGCAAGGTACATGTGATTCCATTGGGTTTTTTCATTGTTGCTTTGAGCGTGGTAAGCTGGGGATTAAGAGGGGTGCGAGGTGGGTCAAATTGGGAGGGAGCCAAAGTGGTGATGGCTCCTCCAATCATTGAGGAGGGGGTTGGCTAGAGCTTGTAGGTTGTCCGTCTGTTCCGGGCGGTGGCATGTTGCTCGATTGGGGCGTAGGAGGAGGCAGAACACAATGAAGATTGCTTGCTTGGAGACAGGCGGGAGGGGCAGGTGGTGGCATCACCGAGAGAGTAGATGCGGGGCGTGTGTGCGTGCGTATGTGTGTGTGTGTGTGATGGAGGGAGGGGGAATTCACAATTTGGAGTACGATTTTCATGGGATGTGGCTTTGATTTCAAGCTAGTTAATTAACAAGTTGTGCTAACTTGTTGCAAAGCTTGAATTGGCAAAATGCCACATGTGGGTTTTGTATGTGTTTCATGCTCTCCACTTTAATGAGGAGGTGTGGTGACTTCTTCAAACTTTGTATGGTAGTTGATAGCCATGATTTGTTACTTTTTTCATGTTAGATATCTTGCAACTACTACACAGTGGCATTTTTCATAGAGTAAATGGTAGGTGATAGCTCTACGCCTTTTGTGGCGAATGGGGTGATAGCTCTTGGGTTTTCCTAGATATTCACGTGCGGTACTTGCAGGCAATTTTGTTTCAACAAAGACATAACCACGACAACAAGATTGAGGCAATCCTTTGGGTGTTCTTTATTCTGTTTTATAATAAAAACATCACACCCACAACCACGATCTAGAAAAAAATTAACTACTTTTACTAGTGTTGGCAACTCTTTTAAGCACTTGGTGGAAAATGTATTGTCTGTATGGTGAGAATCTACCTGTATTTTCTTAAACACATTGCTATGAGAATTTGTTGGAAATATGCCCTAGAGGCAATAATAAATTAGTTATTATCATATTTCCTTGTTCATGATAATTGTTTATTATCCATGCTATAATTGTATTGATCGGAGACTTAAATGCATGTGTGGATACATAGACAAAAACCATGTCCCTAGTATGCCTCTAATGGACTAGCTCGTTGATCAAAGGATGGTTAAGGTTTCCTAGCCATGGACATGAGATGTCATTTGATAACGGGATCACATCATTAGGAGAATGATGTGATGGATAAGACCCAAACTACAAACATAGCATATGATCGTGTCACTTTATTGCTACTGTTTTCTGCATGTCAAGTATATGTTCCTATGACCATGAGATCATGCAACTCACGGATATCGGAGGAGTGCCTTGTGTGTATCAAATGTCGCAATGTAACTGGGTAACTATAAAGGTGCTCTACAGGTATCTCCGATGGTGTCTGTTGAGTTGGCATGGATCGAGACTGGGATTTGTTACTCCGTGTGACGGAGAGGTATCTCAGGGCCCACTCGGTAATACAACATCACAATGAGCCTTGCAAGCAATGTGACTAATTGTTAGTTGCGGGATCTTGTATTATGGAACGAGTAAAGAGACTTGCCGGTAACGAGGTTGAACTAGGTATGGAGATACCGACGATCGAATCTCGGGCAAGTAACATACCGAAGAACAAAGGGAACGTTATACGGGATTAACTGAATCCTTGACATAGAGGTTCGACCGATAAAGATCTTCGTAGAATATGTAGGAACCAATGTGGACGTCCAAGTCCCGCCATTGGTTATTGACTGTAGAGGTGTCTCGGTCATGTCTACATAGTTCTCGAACCCGCAGTGTCTGCACACTTAAGGTTCGGTGACGTTTCGGTAGTGTAGAGTTATGTATGGTGGTGACCGAAGGTTGTTCGAAGTCCCGGATGAGATCCCGGACATCACGAGGAGCTCCAGAATAGTCCGGAGGGAAAGATTCATATATAGGAAGTCCCAGTTTGGTTTCCGGAAAAGTTTCGGGCTCATCGGTAGTGTACCGGGAGTATCGGTAGTGTACCGGGAGTGCCGGTAGTGTACCGGGAGTCCTCCGGGAGGGGTACTTCGACCCCAAGAGTTCCATGGGCTGTGGGAGAATAATAACCAGCCCTTAGTGGGCTGGGAAAACAGCCACAAAGGCCCATGGCGCAGGAGAGAAAGTCCTAAAGCAAAAAGTGGAAAATCAGCCAATAGGAGGCAATCCTACTCCAACTAGGATTGGAGGTGAAGTAGGATTGCTCCCACCTCCTATTTCGGCCGACCCAAAGGCCTTGGCTGCCTCTCCTCTCCTCTCCTACTATATATACTAGTGGATTGGGTGGTTTTTGGACAGAATTTCCGGCCACGTGCTACCCGTTCCACCGGTGCATAGTTTCTCCTCTAGATCGGTTTTCTGCAGCGCTTAGGCGAAGCCCTGCCGGAATTGCTCCACCACCATCACCGGAGCGCCGTCACGCTGCCAGTGAACTCTCTCTCCTCTCCACCTCCTCTTGCTGGATCAAGACGGTGGAGATCGTCATCAAGCTGCACGTGTGCTGAATGCGGAGGTGCCGTCCGTTCGGCGCTAGATCGGAAGGACCGTGATCGAGATCACGAGACGGATTGTGATGAGATCACGGGACGGATCGTGATGAGTTCACAGGACGGATCATGATTGTATCGCGAGACGGATCGTGATGAGATTGCGGGACGCTCGGCGATTTGGATCGCGAAGATGTTCGACTACACCAACCGCGTTTCTTAACGCTTCCCGCTTAGCGATCTACAAGGGTACGTAGATCCACTCTCCCTCTCGTAGATGCTCATCACCATGGATAGGTTTGCGTGTGCGTAGGAAAATTTTTGTTTCCCATGCGACGTTGCGAAAGTTCGTCGTGTTGAGACACCACATGATGATCGGGTGTGATAGACTCTACGTTCACATACAATGGGTGCAAGCCAGATTTGCACGCGCAGAACACTCGGGTTAAACTTGACGAGCCTAGCATGTACAGACATGGCCTCGGAACACGAGAGACCGAAAGGTCGAACATGAGTCATATAGTAGATATGATCAACATAATGATGTTCACCATTGCAGCCACCTCAACTCACGTGATGATCGGACTTGAGTTGGTGAATTTGGATCATGTATCACTCGAATGATCGGAGGGATGTCAATTTGAGTGGGAGTTCTTAAGTAATATGATTAATTGAACTCATTATCATGAACATAGTCAAAGTGTCTTTGCAAATTATGTTGTAGATTACTAGCTCGCGCTGTAGCTCCCTTGTATTTTTATATGTTCCTAGAGAAATAGAATTGAAATATGTTGGTAGCAAAATTGCGGACTGGGTCCGTGATCTGAGGATTGTCCTCATTGCTGCACAGAAGGCTTATGTCCTTAATGCACCGCTCGGTGCGCCACCCCCTCTAGCGTCGTCTATAGATGTTGTGAACATCTAACAGGCACGTTGCGATGACTACTTGATAGTTTAGTGCGTCATGCATTACGGCTTAGGTTTGAGGCTCCAAAACGTTTTGAACGTCATGGAACATATGAGATGTTCTAGGAGCAGAGATTGTGATCTCAGGCTCGTGCCTTTGTTGCGAGATATGAGATCTCCAACAAGATTCTTTGCTTGTAAGATGAAGGAGAATAGCTCAATCGTTGAGCATGTACTCAGATTGTCTGGGTACTACAATCGCTTGAATCAAGTGGGAGTTGATCTTCCAGATAAGATAGTGATTGATATAGTTCTCCAAGTCACTGTCACTAAAGCTACTAGAACTTAGTGATGAACTATAATACACCAGGGATAGAAGTATTGATCCCTGAGCTGTTCGCGATGTTTGACACCGCGAAGGTAGAAATCAAGAAGGAGCGTCAAGTGTTGATGGTTAATCAAACCACTAGTTTCGAAAAGGGCAAGAGCAAGGAGGGAAACTTCATGGATAGCAAGTCAGTTGCTGCTCCAGTGAAGCAACCCAAAGTTGAACTCAAACCCGAGACTAAGTGCTTCTATTATGAGGTGAGAGGTCGCTGAAGCGAAACAACCCTAGATACTTGGTAGATAAGAAGGCTGGCAACATCGACAGAAGTATATTTGATATACGAGTTATTGATGTGTACCTTGCTAGTACTCCTAGTAGCACCTGGGTATTGGATACCGGTTCGGTTGCTAAATGTTAGTAACTCGAAATAAAAGCTACGGAATAAACGGAGAACTAGCTAAGGGTGAGGTGACGATGTGTGTTGGAAATGTTTCCAAGGTTGATGTGATCAACATCGCATGCTCTCTCTACCTTCAGGATTAGTGACGAACCTAAATAAATGTTATTTGGTGTTTTGCGTTGAGCATGAACATGATTAGATCATGTTTGTTGCAATACGGTTATTCATTTAAGTCAGAGAATAATAGTTATTCTGGTTACATGAATAATACCTTCAATGGTCATGCACCCAGTGAGAATGGTTTGTTGAAATCTTGATCGTAGTAGTACACATGTTCATAACATTGATGTCAAAAGATACAAAGTTAATAATGATAGTACCACATACTTGTGGCACTGTCGCTGAATGTCATATTGGTATAAAGCGCATGTAGAAACTCCATGCTGATGGATATTTGGACTCATCGATTTCGAATCGGTTGAGACATGCGAACCATGCCTCTTGGGCAAGATGACTAAAGGACCCCGTTGGATGGAGCGGGCAAGTGATTCATTGGAAATGATACATGTTGATGTATGCAACCTAGTGAGTCTTGTAGCGTGCAGTGGATATCGTTATTTTCTTACCTTCACTGATGATTTGAGTAGATATAGTGTATATTTACTTAATGAAACACAAGTCTGAATCGTTTGAAAGGTTCAAGCAAATTCAGAGTGAAGTTTAAAGATCATCGTGACAAGAAGATAAAAATGATCGCGATATGATCATGGAGGTGAATATCTGAGTTACGAGTTTGGCATACAACTTAAGACAACGTGAAATTTGTTTCACAACTAACGCCACCTGGAACACCATGGTGTGATGGTGTGTCCGAACATCATAGTCATGCTCTATTGATATAGTGCATACTGTGATGTCTCTTATCGTTTTACTACTATAATTTTTGGGGTTATGCATTAGAGACAACTACATTCACTTTAAATAGGGCATCATCTAAATCCGTTGAGATGACACCGTGTGAATTATGGTTTGATAGAAACCTAAGCTGTCATTTCTTAATGTTTGGGGCTGCGATGCTTGTGTGGAAAATGTTTTCACATAATAAGCTAGAACCCAAAGCGGACAAATGTATCTTCATAGAATACCCTAAGAACAGATGGGTATGCCTTCTATCTCAGATCCGAGTGCAAAGTGTTTGTTGCTAGAACTGGGTCCTTTCTCGAGAAAAAGTTTCTCTCGAAAGAATTGAGTGGGAGGAAGATAGAACTTGATGAGGTTGTTGAACCTTTGTTCAACCAGAGAGTAGCGCAGCGCAGAAAGATGTTTCTGTGAAGCCTACGTTAGTTGAAGAGGAAGTTAATGATGATGATCATGAAGCTTCAGGATCAAGTTACTATCGAACTTCGTAGGTCGACAAGGATGTGTACTGCTCCTGAGCGGTACGACAACTCTGTCTTGGAGGTCATGTTGTTGGACAACGATGAACCTACGAGCTATGGAGAAGCGATGATGGGCCCGGATTCCGACAAATGGTTGGAGGCCATGAAATCCGAGATAGGATCCATGTATTAAAACCAAGTGTAGACTTTGGTAGACTTGCTCGTTGGACGGCAGGTCGTTGAGTACAAATGGATCTTTAAAATGAAGACAGACACTGATGGTGAATGTCACTATTTGTAAAGCTCGACTTGTTGCAAAGATGTTTGTGACAAGTTCAAGGAGTTGACTACGATGAGACTTTCTCACTCGTAGCGATGCTAAAAGTCTGTTGGAATTATGTTAGCAGTTGCTGTGTTTTCAATTATGAAATCTGGCAGATGGATGTCAAAACATCGTTTCCTTAATGGTTTACTTGAGGAAAGGTTGTATGTGATACAACCAGAAGGTTTTGTCAGGCCTAAGGATGCTAAAAGGTGTGCAAGCTTCGGTGATCCTTCCATGGACTGAAGCAAGCATCTCGGAGTTGGAATATACGCTTTGATGAGGTGATCAAAGTTTTGATGTTTATACAAAGTTTATGAGAAACTTGTATTTGCAATAAAGTGAGTGGGAGCACTATAGAATTTCTGATAAGTATATGTGGATGACATATTGTTGTTCAGAAATAATGTAGAGTTTCTGGAAAGCATAAAACGGTTATTTGGAAAGTGATTTTCAAAGGAAGGCCTGGATAAAGCTACCTAATTGTTGAGCATCAAAATCTATAGAGATAGATCAAGATGCTTGATGAGACTTTCAATGAGTGCATACCTTGACAAGATTTTGAAAGAGTTCAAAATGGATCAGCCAGAGAAATAGTTCTCGTCTGATTTGTAAGGTGTGAAGTTGAGTGAGACTCAAAGCTCGACAACGGCAGAAGAAAGAGAAAGGACGAATGTCGTCCCCTATGCCTTAGCCATAGGCTCTATATTATGCCATGCTGTGTACCACACCTATGTGTGCCTTGCCATGAGTCTGTCAAGGGGTACAAGGGTGGTCCAGGAGTGGATCACTGGATAGCGGTCGGAATTATCCTTAGTAACCAGAGGACTAAGGAAATGTTTCTTGATTATGGAGGTGATAAAGAGTTCGTCGTATAGAGTTACGTCGATGCAAGCTTTAACACCTATCCGGATGACTAGTAGTAGCAATCTGGATACGTATAGTGGAGCAGCCATTTGGAAATAGTACCAAGTGGAGTGTGGTAGCAGTGTTTACGGTTTGACATAGAGATTTGCAAAGTACACACGGATCTGAATATCGCAGACCCGTTGACTATAAGACCTCTCTCACATGCAAAGCATGATCGAGCCCCAGAACTCATTGGGTGTTAGATTCATAACAATGCGAATCACATGGTGATGTGAACTAGATTATTGACTCTAGTGCAAGTGGGAGACTGTTGGAAATATGCCCTAGAGGCAATAATAAATTAGTTATTATCATATTTCCTTGTTCATGATAATTGTTTATTATCCATGCTATAATTATATTGATCAGAGACTTAAATGCATGTGTGGATACATAGACAAAAACCATGTCCCTAGTATGCCTCTAATGGACTAGCTCGTTGATCAAAGGATGGTTAAGGTTTCCTAGCCATGGACATGAGATGTCATTTGATAACGGGATCACATCATTAGGAGAATGATGTGATGGATAAGACCCAAACTACAAACATAGCATATGATCGTGTCACTTTATTGCTACTGTTTTCTGCATGTCAAGTATATGTTCCTATGACCATGAGATCATGCAACTCACAGATATCGGAGGAGTGCCTTGTGTGTATCAAATGTCGCAACGTAACTGGGTGACTATAAAGGTGCTCTACAGGTATCTCCGATGGTGTCTGTTGAGTTGGCATGGATCAAGACTGGGATTTGTTACTCCGTGTGACGGAGAGGTATCTCAGGGCCCACTCGGTAATACAACATCACAATGAGCCTTGCAAGCAATGTGACTAATTTTTAGTTGCGGGATCTTGTATTATGGAACGAGTAAAGAGACTTGCCGGTAACGAGGTTGAACTAGGTATGGAGATATCGACGATCGAATCTCGGGCAAGTAACATACCGAAGAACAAAGGGAACGTTATACGGGATTAACTGAATCCTTGACATAGAGGTTCGACCGATAAAGATCTTCGTAGAATATGTAGGAACCAATGTGGACGTCCAAGTACCACCATTGGTTATCGACTGTAGAGGTGTCTCGGTCATGTCTACATAGTTCTCGAACCCGCAGGGTCTGCACACTTAAGGTTCGGTGACGTTTCGGTAGTGTAGAGTTATGTATGGTGGTGATCGAAGGTTGTTCGGAGTCCCGGATGAGATCCCAGACATCACGAGGAGCTCCAGAATGGTCCGGAGGGAAAGATTCATATATAGGAAGTCCCAGTTTGGTTTCCGGAAAAGTTTCGGGCTCATCGGTAGTGTACCGGGAGTATCGGTAGTGTACCGGGAGTGCCGGTAGTGTACCGGGAGACCTCCAGGAGGGGTACTTCGACCCCAAGAGGTCCATGGGATGTGGGAGAATAATAACCAGCCCTTAGTGGGCTGGGAAAACAGCCACAAAGGCCCATGGCGCAGGAGAGAAAGTCCTAAAGCAAAAAGTGGAAAATCAGCCAATAGGAGGCAATCCTACTCCAACTAGGATTGGAGGTGAAGTAGGATTGCTCCCACCTCCTATTTCGGCTGACCCAAAGGCCTTGGCTTCCTCTCCTCTCCTCTCCTCCTATATATACTAGTGGATTGGGTGGTTTTTGGACAGAATTTCCGGCCACGTGCTACCCGTTCCACCGGTGCATAGTTTCTCCTCTAGATCGGTTTTCTGCAGCGCTTAGGCGAAGCCCTGCCGGATTTGCTCCACCACCATCACCGGAGCGCCGTCACGCTGCCGTTGAACTCTCTCTCCTCTCCACCTCCTCTTGCTGGATCAAGACGGTGGAGATCGTCATCAAGCTGCACGTGTGCTGAATGCGGAGGTGCCGTCCGTTCGGCGCTAGATCGGAAGGACCGTGATCGAGATCACGAGACGGATTGTGATGAGATCGCGGGACGGATCGTGATGAGTTCACGGGACGTATCGTGATTGGATCGCGGGACAGATCGTGATGAGATCGCGGGACGCTCGGCGATTTGGATCGCGAAGATGTTCGACTACACCAACCGCGTTTCTTAACGCTTCCCGCTTAGCGATCTACAAGGGTACGTAGATCCACTCTCCCTCTCGTAGATGCTCATCACCATGGATAGGTTTGCGTGTGCATAGGAAATTTTTTGTTTCCCATGCGACGTTCCCCAACAAACTTTTGTTGCAACTAGATGGTAACTTTTGCCAAATATGTTTGTGTGGCATTCCCTCTGCATAAACATTTTTGTTCAGTTAATGGAAGTAGATTCGATTTAGCATTGACTCGGGGATAGAGTAGTCAAAGGGAGCGTGCGGCGTAAATGGGTGATTGACCATGGGTTTGTTTGAGCAACTCATTTTACGGCTAATTGGCTTTGGGTGTTTTTGGATGTGTATTACTGTCTTGACAATACTCATGTAGTTTTATTTCGGTTGTAGCTTAATTTATAGACTTCAGTGTTGTCAACTTCCAAACAGATTACATGGAAACTCATGCACTCTTCTTTTGTGCTGGTAGTCTATGAACCAACATGAAAGTGGAAGGGGGAGGAAGGTGTTGGAAATATGCACTAGAGGCAATAATAAAATGGTTATTATTGTATTTCCTTGATCATGATAATTGTCTATTGTTCATGCTATAATTGTGTTAACCGGAAACCGTAATGCATGTGTGAATACATAGACCACAACGTGTCCCTAGTGAGCCTTTAGTTGGTTAGCTCGTTGATCAATAGATGGTCACGGTTTCATGACCATGGACATTGGATGTCGTTGGTAATGGGATCACATCATTAGGAGAATGATGTGATGGACAAGACCCAATCCTAAGCATAGCACAAGATCGTGTAGTTTGTCTGCTAAAGCTTTTCCAATGTCAAGTATCATTTCCTTAGACCATGAGATAGTGCAACTCCCAGATACCGTAGGAATACTTTGGATGTGCCAAATGTCACAACGTAACTGGGTGGCTATAAAGGTGCACTACAGGTTTCTCGGAAAGTGTCTGTTGGGTTGGCACGAATCGAGACTGGGATTTGTCACTCCGTGTGACGAAGAGGTATCTCTGGGCCCACTCGGTAAGACCTCATCACAATGAGCTCAATGTGACTAAGGAGTTAGCCACGAGATGATGTGTTACGGAACGAGTAAAGAGACTTGCTGGTAACGAAATTGAACAAGGTATAGGGATACCGACGATCGAATCTCGGGCAAGTATCATACCGGTAGACAAAGGGACTTGTATACGGGATTGATTGAATCCCTGACGTCGTGGTTCATCCGACGAGATCATCATGGAGCATGTGGGAGCCAACATGGGTATCCAGATCCTGCTGTTGGTTATTGACCGGAGAGGTGTCTCGGTCATATCTACGTGTCTCCCGAACCCGTAGGGTCTACACACTTAAGGTTCAATGACGCTAGGGTTATAGGGAAATAGTGTACGTGGTTACCAAAGGTAGTTCAGAGTCCCGGATGAGATCCCGGAAGTCACGAGGAGTTCCGGAATGGTCCGGAGGTAAAGAATGATATATAGGAAGTGAGGATTTGGCCACCGGAAGTGTTTCGAGAATTACCAGTAACATACCGGGACCACCGGAAGGGTTCCGGGGGTCCACCAAGTGGGGCCACCAGCCCCAGAGGGCTGCGTGGGCCGATAGTGGAAGGGACCAGCCCCAGAGTGGGCTGGTGCGCCCTCCACCCTGGCCTAAGGCACAGGAAAGGTGGGAAGGAGGGGAAACCCTAGGCCCAGATGGGCCTAAGGCCCACCTAGGGCTATGCCCTCCCCTCTCCCTATCCAGCCACCGGCCAGATGGCCAATCTAGGGCCGACCACAGCCCCTAGGGTGGGAACCCTAGGGATGTGCCCTCCCTCCCCCTCCTCCTATATATACTGGAGGGTTTTGGGGCTGCCAGACACACGAGTTCTCTCTCTCTCGGCGCAGCCCTACTGTAAGAGCACATTTCTCCATGTGTGGTTTTGGTAATTGATGACACCCCTATGGACTAATGGTTGCCTTGAGTTATATTCTAAGGACTTGTCCATAGGTACTTCTTGGAGTCCATCTGTTGGTTTCGAGGAGTTTATATGGTGACCAAGGTGGTATTCAAGGTTTATCCAAAGATTGGGCATGTGGGAATTGAGTTTATTGCAAGCATGTATTGAAGAGGAAGATTGTGTAAGCATTCATGTTTACCTTCAATACATCATATTTATGAAGAGAGAAGCTAAGATGCAAGGTTGATCAAGACTAAGTCAAAAAGTGAATCAAGTTGATCAACACACAAAGCGTACAAGATGTACCAAGAGGGATCAAGTGATCCCATGGTGTGGTAAGTATTGTCCATTACGCTTTGTGTACTAACCCATGGTTTACGCAAGAGTTCTTTGTGGGGTTAGGTATATTTCCATAGGCTTGCATCAAGAGGCAGATCCCATACATCCCATGGAAGATGACATCAAGTGGAGATCGTCATCAAGGTTGCGATGTGCAAGATCAAGTGAAGCATCATGGAGAGATCATGCTTGAGGCTCGCCATTCATTGTGGTGATAATGGACTTGTGAAGATGTGCCGAAGAGTGTCTCACCCATAGTGGAGTGTGGGGGAGCAATCATCTAGTCTTCATCAAGCCAACGCAATCAAGAAATGTGGTCCATCTTGAGGAAGTCAAGATCATCATCATCTAGCTCAAGTGGACTATGCGCAAGGCTAAGATTTGACCTTGATAGGGTTTTCTATTTTACCGGTCTCATGGTGGTAGTTGAGAGACCGGGTTATAGGATCGATTGTCATACTATCAAGGGGGGCTCTCAACTGAGTAGCTTGATCGTATCGTTCGTTGAGAGCTCAAACCATTGCATTCTTGGCATCATCATATTTCTTGGTTCTTGGTTGGCTTTTCTCTATGTGGGTTCTTGAGCTTGTGGTTATCTCCGTGACAAGCTCTAGTACATCGAAAACGGATTTCATATGCTTCGTCTATTGCATTTTCTGTGTTGGAAGTTTTACCGGTCTTATTCGAGGAAGGGTTCTCACTATTTTCTTAAGGTCCTTTTCTCATTTTCTTATTATTGATATTTCAATCAAGATTCTGTTATCACATATCATTAGCTTTCCAACAAACTTTGTTTCATTGAATTCGGAGTCCATTTGCAAAAGTTGTGGCAGTTTTGGTGTTCTTAAAAAGCCGCAACGGTACTACCGCGGCTAGAGCGGATGTAATTTTTTACTACCGCTCCAGAGCGGTACTACCACTCTAGACCAAAATATCGGGTTATTTACAGCCGTGGTAGGCACGAATGTAATTTTTTAGTACCGCTCACAAGCAGTAGTATCGCTACCCGTAGCGGTAGTACCGCTATCCATAGCGGTAGTACCGTGAGGACGAGCTGTAGTACCGCTCCGATGGTTCTACTGGCCTTTTGCCTCCTCGGTGTTGTTTTTCAAAGGGGTACTACCGCCCTAGCAGTAGTACCGCTCCTTGGAGCGGTAGTACCGCTCTGTGCAGGTTGTGAGGATAATGGTTGGATTTTTCCCCACCTATAAAAGGGGGTCTTCTTCTCCAATGGACCTCATCCTTTGAACTCGTGTTCTCCCCTCATTGTTGACATTCTTAGAGCTTTCTAAATCTCAATCCCTCCAATGATTCTTGCTAGTTCTTGATGAAAAAGAGAGAGGAGATCTAGATCCACATTTCCACCAATCACTTTCTCCTCTAAGTGAGGGGAACCCCTTGGATCTAGATCTTGGAGTTCCTCGTGTTCTTCTTCGTTCCTCCTCTCATTTCCCTCCCTAGCATTAGTTGCTTTAGTGGGATTTGGGAGAGAAGAACTTGGGCACTCTATGTTCCCTTGCCATTGCATTTGGTGCATAGGTTTGAGTTCTCCACGGTGATACGTGGAAGTGAGAAGTTGAGAAGCTATTACTCTTGGGTGTTTGAGCACCCTAGAGCTTGTTCCTCTTGGGTGCTTTGGCGCCCTAGATGGTTGGTGGTGCCTCGGAGCTCAATTATTGTGGTGCAAAGCTCCGGGCAAGCTTCGGGGTCTCCAATTAGGTTGTGGAGATTGCCCCGAGCATTTGAGGTCAACTCGGAGCCACAATCCATTATGGTGAAGCTTCGTGGTGTCGTTGGGAGCCTCCAATAAAGTTGTGGAGATTGCCCCAACCTTGTTTGTACGGGTTCGGTGACCACCCTCAAGGGTCCCTTAGTGGAATCACGGCATCTTGCATTGTGCGCGGGCGTGAGGAGATTACGGTGGCCCTAGTGCTTCTTGGGGAGCATTGTGCCTCCACACCGCTCCGAACGGAGATTAGCATCCGCAAGGGTGTAAACTTCGGGATACATTGTCGTCTCCGCGTGCCTCGGTTATCTCTTACCCGAGCCCCTTTACTTATGCACTTTACTTTGTGATAGCCATATTGTTTCTTGGTATATATCTTGCTATCACCTAGTTGTATATCTTGCTTAGCATAAGTTGTTGGTGCACATAGGTGAGCCTAGTTGTTTTAGGTTTTGTGCTTGACTAATTAAACGATAGTTTTATTCCGCATTTGTTCAAGCCTAAACCGTAATTATTTTAAAGCGCCTATTCACCCCCCCTCTAGGCGACATCCACATCCTTTCAATTGGTATCAGATCTAGGTCTCTCATTATTAGGTTTAACCACCTAGAGAGTAAGGATGTCGACTAAGGGATTAGGATTCTCTGAGACTCTTAGTTTCAATGGCACAAATTTTGATGTTTGGGTAATTCGCATGCTTAATCTCTATAGGGTCATGGACCCAAATTTAGAGCGAATTGTAGATATGGGTTTTTCTCCTCCAAAGGTTTCTATACACATATCTTTAGAGGATGAGAAAAACTCTCATCTCAATGCTCAAGCTTCTAATGTGATTTTTGATTCTTTGAGCAATGTAGTTATATTTGAACTCATGCCGTTCTGGGATGCTCATGAGTTGTGAACAAAGCTTCAAGATAAATTTGGTGAGTCCAAGAATTTTAGGGATGATTGTTCTCCCTCCACCCCCGGTCGTGTTGTCTTCTCAACTTCATCTACTTCACCTACATGTGGATTGCCACAAGGTAATTATATGGTGAGTAGTGATGATCATTGCAATGATGATAGTGTGCTTATTGTTGACAATTCTTCTTCACTATCTTATTACAATGCTTCATCTTTGGACTTTAACACCTCGAGCACTTTAAATGTTTCACATGCTTGTATTGATAGTCCTTGTATATCATGTACAAGTTGATTGACTAAATCTCATAATGATATGCTTGATATATCTTGTTGCCTTGATAAAAATGTATGTATTTCCTAGACTTGTTGTGCTAACAATATAGAGGAAATCCAACACTCCATGGAACGAGATGTGGTCTTGAATGGTACTTCAAGGGATCCTACATCATCATCTATTGTTTCTCATATTTGCCTTATGGCTAAGGCTTCAAAGGTATCTCCTACTTTGAATCCCAATATATCTCATGATGATGATGTTGATGATAATGAGGATAATCATGAAGAGTGTGATAATGTTGCTTCCTTAGAAATTAAGGGAGAAATGATTTTTAAAGCTCTTCATAAGAATAAACTTGCTTGTTCCAACTTCATGAAAATCATGTCTATTGCCATTGAAGGAAATAAATATATTGAGGAATTGGAATCTCATCTCGAGGAGCATGAGGCCACCACTGAGAAAATGGAAGGTCATGAGTGTGATTACGCTAATGAGATCACGGAGCTATCTCAAGCTCTTGAAAATGAAAAAACCACCAAGGAATCTCTTGAGGAGACCTTTGCTCTAGAATTATCTAGATTAAAGGAATCCCATGAAAGAGCTCTCAATGTGGCTAATGATTTTAGAACTAAAAATGATAACCTTGAAGTCGCACATGCTAAACTCCTTGAGGACTTTGAGCACCTCGAAAATGGCTCAAGGGTCGTTAAGAGTTCGCTCATTGAACTCATCAAGTCGCATGCTCAACTTAAAGTTTCATATGATAAAGAGCTTGCCAAGTTTCCTTCTCCTCTTGTTGTTAATGATGATGCTTGTGTTACTAACTCTATTTCTTGTGAAGCATCCATATTAAAGGAGAATGTTGAGCTGAGGGCTCAACTTGAGTTGCTATCTAGCAATTATGGGAAATTGGAAGAAAGTCATGAAAAGCTTTCTAGCTCTCATGCCGATCTTCTAGTATCTCATAATGTGCTAAAGATAGCTCATGAGGCTAGTACTACTAAGGTAACATCTAGTGAGCCTCATGTGGAAATTAGCACTACATCTAATAGAAATGCTTTATTGCCATGTGCTAGTCCTCGTAGTTCATCTACTCATAATGTTGGTACTTCTTGTGATGAATTATTTTCCTTGCCTTATTTCTCTAACGATGAATCTTATACTTCCTCTAGCACTTTTGTTGATTATAACCATGTAGAGGAAATCAATGATCTCAAGGCCCAAGTCACTTCTTTGAAGAAAGACTTGGAAAAGAGTCATGAAGGGAAGTCCACACTCAACAATATCTTGAGTGTGCAAAAACTCCCAAATGAAAAAGGTGGACTTGGATTCAACTCCAAGAAGAAGAAGAAGAAGAAGATGTCCACAAACTACAAGAAGAAGGGCCAAGAACAAGTCAAGAATTTGGCCAAGATTATTTGCTTCAAGTGCAAAATTGAAGGGCACCATGTTAGATCTTGCCCATTAAATAAGAATCCCCAAAGTAACAAGCAACAAGGGAAGCGGCCACAAGTTCAATCTCATGCTCAACCACAAGTTGAAGAAAGGCCTCTTCCCAAGAAGACCCAAGTCACCGCTCTTCAAGTTGAGAAATCAATTGAGAAGAAAGCAAAGGGTAAATGTTGCTACCTATGTCGTGAGAAGGGTCACTTCGCTTCTTCTTGCACAAAAGGTAACTTATCCAACCCAATCATTATTGATGATATCTATTCTCTTGGGAAGGATAAGCTTGGCAATGTGTTTGCCAAATGTGTTGGTACTCAAAGTGGTGTCAAGAAAATAACCATTTGGGTAGCCAAGCCTATTGTGACTAACCTCTTAGGACCCAACTTGGTTGGGGACCAACAAGCTCAAACTTGATCAATAGGCATTGTTGGAGGGCATTGGTGACTTGGCTACATCATGAAGAATTAAGGGATCTTCATCATTCATATTATCTCAAGCCAAGTCATGTGGATTATCAAGTTTCTATCTTATATCCAATGTTCCTTCTTGTGGTAACTTGTACTTAAATTGAATACATTGTTAGTTACTTGCCCCTTTGCATGTTGTGGTTTTGTACCTTGCATGTGTTTGTATATGTTGTGCTTACTATTTGTTTATCTTGAGAACTCAAGTATGTATGATGGGTTGCACATCATGTATGTGTGAGTATTGTGTAGAGCCTTTTTGCATCTTGTCTTATCTTAGTTGGCTCTCTTGAGAGATAAATGGATTATCCCATTTTGGGAGAGTGATGTGCTTTGTGCACTTCACAATCCTAAAAATGTGTGTACATGAGGAATACCTCTTAGTATTGATATTACAAGATTATCTAGCTTCTATGTGATATGTCTTCTCATGAGAAATTCAAATTCTAAAAGGTCCATTAATCATCTCTTGTTATATTTCATTTGCCACTTGTTATTATCGTTGGGTTACCACATTATGGGGGAGTAATATGCTATGTGCATATTACAAGCCCACAGAATGTGTACATTTGAGTTATTGCCACTTAGATTTGATATTATAATTTATCTTGTTCCTAGGTGGCATGTTAGCTCTACAAGTGTCATTTGCTTATGATTTTCGTGTAAAGATGATGTTGGATTTCTTTGCAATCTACCAATAGAAAATATTTCGAATTACTTCTTGTCCTTCGACATTTGGTATCCTTTCATGGTAGAAATTGCTAATCATCTTTACATTGTATTTTGTTTATCGTTTGTCTTCCTTGTCTCTTGTGGATCTTTTTGAGCATGTCTAGTGTTTCTATAAATATAGGGAAATTGATGATCCCATCAAGTGCATGTTGTATCCAAATGCAAATTCTATATAATGCACATCTCTTGGGGGAGCCCTCCTATTTTCTTTAGAACACTCTCTTTATGTGTTTATCATAAAATCTTTTGATCCTCATCAAGTGTGTGTTGGTGGGAGGCAAGCATTTTCTCTATGGTACATTGTGCTAGCATGAAAATTTGTGGAGGGTGTGGTTTTTGGAACCTAGCTCTCTTTTGGGAACTTGATACCTCTTGTTTTCCTTCAATAGGTATCTTGTTTCCTTCTATTTGGCATGTGTCAATGGATATCTCATTCCTTGATATATATTTTAGTTGGTATCCATCAAGTGATATTTTTTTGTTTGATATCTTATTTTCACTTGATTCCTTTTCTCTCGGTGTCTTATCAACCGTGTGTTGATTTGATTCTCGAAAGCCTTGAGCATGCATATTTACTACATGTACTTTCGTTGGCATGTTCTCTTTCCTGGACCCAATATATAGGGGAAACTCCACTATGACATAAATTGGTTAAAGTGTGCATGAAATTCAATTTCATATCTATATGCACATATTTATGTGGATTTTTGTCATATGTATTGTTGGTACACTAACTTTTTGGTCCCAATAAGTTTGGGGACCACTTTGTTTGTGGTGTTGTTCTAGGAACAATTGGAGATACATTGGACACTCGGCTCACTTACAAGGAAGGTGTTGACACCATGTGCTTATTGCAGCCTTGCTAGGATGATCGAAGAACCATTGTATGCTACATTAATCCAATGCTATCTCAGTAACAAGTATCTACTTCATGCATACATTTCTCGCATTCAACTGTTTATAGGTTGCATCATGGAAGGAATTTCTTGAGTCATTCTTGTGGTACTTGTTTCCCGTCTCAAAGAGTCTCAACGATCATGTCATATTTCTAGTTGTGATGTCTTTGATGTATTGGGAGTTCATTTATGTACAATAAGAAAATATTAGGCTATGTTCTATGCTTTCAAGCAAAGATCTTATTGGTATAGTTATGACTTCCTTGTGGATATCTTGTTTGTTCCTTCTTGTAACTATTTCGTATGTGCATCATTCTTTGTGGATATATCATCATAATTTTTCTCTACCTAGAATCTTATACACATGAGAGAAGTTACATCTCTAGTTGATTTCCTATTTTCTTTCACGTCCACCGTTTCATTCTCATTTTATTTCCATGGTGGTTTCGTGAAAGAATCTGTCTTGAGTGCGGATCTTATATCCTAGCATGTTGATGCACTCTTTGGTGGTGAAGATTATTTTCCCCATGCTTGTCTTCACGAGGGTTTTGCCATTTCGATTGGTATCCCTCCTCTTGACAAGGATATCGTTTTCCTATCTTCACTAGGGTTCACAAGCTTTGGTTTTTAATTTTCCTATTACTAAGCTTGTGAACCCTTTTTCTAGTGGTTTGTGTGTGGGAAGTATATGGTTTGCACTTTGTGTCTCATTTCATCAAGACTATGTTGATGCTTTATGCTCATCCTTATACTAGTCTTCTCAAGTGCTTTGCCATGACTCACACACATCATTTTGGTTGAGCCTATTCTTAAGATTTCCTCTTTTACATGTTTCTCAACCATATGTTTAGTGCAAGTACTATGCTCATTGTCTTATGTACTTGCTTGCACTTGTGGTGTGTTTATATTGATTTTGGGGGAGTCATGATCCTATTTTGTGCACTTGTATTCAAATACAAAAATTCTTATTTGTGCACAAATCATGGGGAGCTCCTCTAGTTTCTTTATAAACACTTTTTTGCCCATATCATAATATCTTTTATTCATGTGGCTCGTTGGTCCATGTGATTGATTGTTCCAATTAGTATCTTTTGATTGCTTGCTTCACTCCAGTGTATGTCTTTGTGCCATATGATCCTTTTTGCAATCTTTGGGTTCTCAATATAGTTTGTCTTCCTCCAACTACTTATCATTGGATATGTGTATTTCTTTGCACACGTATTTTGAGATATACAAACTTTTTGGAGGAACACCTATTATGTTGGATTTCTAAACTTTTCGTCCATGTTGGCAATCGATGCCAATGGGGGAGAAGTTTAGAGAGTTTAGTTTGGAATGCTTTGAGAGTTTTGATTTTCTTGCTTAAGCATTTGCATCTCACATCCATGCATTGCATTTGTGTGTGCTTGGTTGTGCTTATTTCCTTATATAAACTCTCTTGAAAGTGGTTGTCATCAATTACCAAAATGGGGGAGATTGTAAGAGCACATTTCTCCATGTGTGGTTTTGGTAATTGATGACACCCCTATGGACTAATGGTTGCCTTGAGTTATATTCTAAGGATTTGTCCATAGTTACTTCTTGGAGTCCATGGTTTCAAGGAGTTTATATGGTGACCAAGGTGGTATTCAAGGTTTATCCAAAGATTGGTCATGTGGGTATTGAGCTTATTGCTAGCATGTATTGAAGAGGAAGATTGTGTAAGAATTCATGTTTACCTTCAATAAATCATCTTTATGAAGAGAGAAGCTAAGATACAAGGTTGATCAAGACTAAGTCAAAAAGTGAATCAAGTTGATCAACACACAAAGTGTACAAGATGTACCGAGAGGGATCAAGTGATCCCATGGTGTGGTAAGCATTGTCCATTACGCTTTGTGTACTAACCCATGGTCTACGCGAGAGTTCTTTGTGGGGTTCGTTTTATTTCCATGGGCTTGCATCAAGAGGCAGATCCCATACATCCCATGGAAGATGACATCAAGTGGAGATCGTCATCAGGGTTGCGATGTGCAAGATCAAGTGAAGCACCACAGAGAGATCATGCTTGAGGCTCGCCGTTCATTGTGGTGACAATGGACTTGTGAAGATGTGTCGAAGATTGGCTCACCCATAGTGGAGTATGGGGGAGCAATCATCTAGTCTTCATCAATCCAACACAATCAAGAAATGTGGTCCATCTTGAGGAAGTCAAGATGTGGCTCAAGATTCTGTTAGCACATATCGTTAGCTTTCCAACAAACATTGTTTCATTGAATTCGGAGTCCGTTTGCAAAAGTTGTGGCAGTTTTGGTGTTGTTAAAAAGCTGCAGCGGTACTACCGCGGCTAGAGCGGATGTAGTGTTTTACTACCGCTCTGAAGCGGTACTACCGCGGCTCCAGGAGCGGTACTACCTCTCCGGACCAAAATCTCATGTTATTTACAGTCGTGGTAGGCACAGATGTAATTTTTTTGTACCGCTCGCAAGCAGTAGTACCGCTATCCACAGCGGTAGTACCGTGAGGACGAGCGGTAGTACCGCTCCGGCGGTTCTACTGGCCTTTTGCCTCCTCGGTGTTGTTTTTCAAAGGGGTACTACCGCCCTAGCAGTAGTACCGCTCTGTGCGGGCTGTGAGGATAATGGTTGGATTTTCCCCCACCTATAAAAGGGGGTCTTCTTATCCAATGGACCTCATCCTTTGAGCTCGTGTTCTCCCCCCATTGTTGACCTTCTTAGAGCTTGCTAACTCTCAATCCCTCCAATGATTCATGGTAGTTCTTGAGGGAAAAGAGAGAGGAGATCTAGATCCACATTTCCACCAATCACTTTCTCCTCTAAGTGAGGGGAACCCCTTGAATTTAGATCTTGGAGTTCTTCGTGTTCTTCTTTGTTATTCCTCTTATTTCCCTCCCTAGCATTAGTTGCTTTGGTGGGATTTGGGAGAGAAGGACTTGGGCACTCCGTGTTCCCTTGCCATTGCATTTGGTGCATAGGTTTGAGTTCTCCACGGTGATACGTGGAAGTGAGAAGTTGAGAAGCTATTACTCTTGGGTGTTTGAGCACCCTAGAGCTTGTTCCTCTTGGGTGCTTTGGCGCCCTAGACGGTTGGTGGTGCCTCGGAGCTCAATCATTGTGGTGCAAATCTCCGGGCAAGCTTCGGGGTCTCCAATTAGGTTGTGGAGATTGCCCCGAGCATTTGAGGTCACCTCGGAGCCACAATCCATTGTGGTGAAGCTTCGTGGTGTTGTTGGGAGCCTCCAATCAAGTTGTGGAGATTGCCCCAACCTTGTTTGTATGGGTTCGGTGACCACCCTCAAGGGTCCCTTAGTGGAATCACAACATATTGCATTTTGCGAGGGCGTGAGGAGATTACGGTGGACCTAGTGGCTTCTTGGGGAGCATTGTGCCTCCACACCGCTCCGAACGGAGATTAGCATCCCCAAGGGTGTGAACTTCGGGATACATTGTCATCTCCGCGTGCCTCGGTTATCTCTTACCCGAGCCCCTTTACTTATGCACTTAACTTTGTGATAGCCATATTGTTTCTTGTTATATATCTTGCTATCACCTAGTTGTATATCTTGCTTAGCATACGTTATCGGTGCACATAGGTGAGCCTAGTTGTTTCGGGTTTTGTGCTTGACTAATTTAACGATAGTTTTATTCCGCATTTGTTCAAGCCTAAACCGTAATTATTTTAAAGCACCTATTCACCCCCCTCTAGGCGACATCCACGTCCTTTCACCTACCCTTCCTCTTCCTCGTTCTCCGCGGTGCTTGGCGGAGCCCTGCCGGAGACCACGCAGTTCCACTGTCATCACGCCGTCGTGCAACCGGAGCTCTTCCTCAACCTCTCCTTCCTCCTTGCTGGATCAAGGCGTAGGAGACGTCACCGGGCTGCACGTGTGTTGAACGCGGAGGCGCTGTTGTTCGGCGCTAAGATCGGAATCCACCGCGATCTGAATCGCTGCGAGTACGACTCCACCAACCGCGTTCTAGTAACGCTTCCTCTTTGCGATCTTCAAAGGTATGAAGATGCACTCTCCCCACTCCTTGCTGGTTTCTTCATAGATAGATCTTGGTGAACACGTAGGAATTTTTTTGATTTACTAGTACGTCTCCCAACAGTGGCATCATGAGCTAGGTCTATGCATAGAATCTATGCACGAGTAGAACACAAAGTTGTTGTGGGCGTCGATCTTGTTAATGCACTCTCCGCACTCGTTGTTGGTTTCTCCATAGATAGATCTTGGTGAACACATAGGAATCTTTTTGATTTACTACTACATCTCCCAACAATGGCATCATGAGCTAGGTCTATGCGTAGAATCTATGCACGAGTAGAACACAAATTTGTTGTGGGCGTCGATCTTGTCAATTTGCTTACCACTACTAGTCTTATCTTGATTCAGCAGTATTGTGGGATGAAGCGGCCCGGACCAACTTTACACGTACGCTTACGTGAGACCGGTTCCACCGCCTGACATGCACTTGTTACATAAGGTGGCTAGCGGGTGTCTATCTCTCCCACCTTAGTCGGATTGGATTCGATGAAAAGGGTCCTTATGAAGGGTAAATAGCAATTGGCATATCACGTTGTGGTTTTGGCGTAGGTATGAAATATTCTTGCTAGAAACCTATAGCAGCCACATAAAACTTGCAACTACAAATTAGAGGACATCTAACTTGTTTTTGCAGCACATGCCTTGTGATGTGATATGGCCAAAGGATGTGATGTGGTGCATTGTGATGTATGAAATTGATCATGTTCTTGTAATAGGATTCACGACTTGCATGTCGATGAGTATGACAACCGGCAGGAGCCATAGGAGTTGTCTTCATTTATTGTATGACCTGCGTGTCAATCATAAACGCCATGTAATTACTTTACTTTATTGCTAATCGTTAGCCATAGTAGTAGAAGTAATAGTTGGCGAGACAACTTCATGAAGACACGATGATGAAGATCATGATGATGGAGATCATGGTGTCGTGCCGGTGACAGTGATGATCATGGTGCCCCGAAGATGGAGATCAAAGGAGCAAGATGATATTGGCCATATCATGTCACTATATTGATTACATGTGATGTTTATCATGTTTACATCTTATTTGCTTAGAACGACGGTAGCTAATAAGATGATCTCTCAATAAAATTTCAAGAAATGTGTTCACCCTAACTGTGCACCGTTGCTAAGGATCGTTGTTTCGAAGCACCACGTGATGATCGGGTGTGATAGGTTCTAACGTTCGCATACAACGGGTGTAAGCCAGATTTACACACGCGATACACTTAGGTTGACTTGACGATCCTAGCATGTACAGACATGGCCTCGGAACACGGAAGACCGAAAGGTCGAACATGAGTCGTATAGAAGGTACGATCAACATGGAGATGTTCACCATGGATGACTAGTCCGTCTCACGTGATGATCGGACACGGGCTAGTCGACGTGGATCATGTGTCACTTGGATGACTAGAGAGATGTCTATCTAAGTGGGAGTTTATTAAGTAATTTGATTATGTGAACTTAATGATCATGAATTAGTCTAAAAATTGTGTTTACAATCTATATTGTAGATCCAATGGCCAACGCTAATGTTACCCTCAACTTCAACGCGTTCCTAGAGAAAACCAAGCTGAAAGATGATGGAAGCAACTATGCGGACTTGATCCGTGGCTTGAGGATTATCCTCATAGCTTCCAAAAGATTGTATGTCCTTGATGCACCGCTAGGTGACGCACCCATTTTCCCAGAAGATCAAGACGTTATGAACGCTTGGCAGTCATGCTGTGATGATTACTCCCTTGTTCAGTGCGGCATGCTTTACAGTTTAGAACCCGGGCCCCAAAAGCGTTTTGAGCAACACAGAGCATATGAGATGTTCCAAGAGCTGAAACTGGTTTTCCAAGCTCATGCCTGGGTCGAGAGATATGATGTCTCCGACAAGTTCTTGAGTTGTAAGATGGAGGAAAACAGTTCTGTTAGTGAGCACATACTCAAAATGTCTGTGTTGCACAACCGCTTGACTCAGCTGGGAGCTAATATCCCGGATGACTCGGTCATTGATAGAATCCTCCAGTCGCTTCCACCTAGCTACAAGAGCTTTGTGATGAACTACAATATGCAGGGTATGGAGAAGTCCATTCCTGAGTTGTACTCGATGCTGAAATCAGCGGAGGTCGAGACCAAAAAGGAAGGAGCATCAAGTGTTAATGGTGAATAAGACACTAGTTTCAAGAAAGGCAAGGGTAAGAAGAACTTCAAGAAGGACGGCAAAGCTGTTGCCGCGCCCGGTAAGCAAGTTGCCGGGAAGAAGAACAAGCATGGACCCAAGCCTGAGACTGAGTGCTTTTATTGCAAGGGTACCGGTCACTTGAAGCGGAACTGCCCCAAGTACTTAGCGGATAAGAAGGTCGACAACGTTAAAGGTATATGTGATATACTTGTTATTGATGTGTACCTAACCAGCGCTCGTAGTAGCTCCTGGGTATTTGATACCGGTGTAGTTGCTCACATTTGTAACTCCAAGCAGGAGCTACGGAATAAGCGAAGACTCGCAAAGGACGAGGTGATGATGCGCGTCAGAAATGGTTCCAAGGTCGATGTGATCACCGTCGGCACGCTACCTCTACATCTACCTTCGGGATTAGTTTTAAACCTCAATAATTGTTATTTAGTACCAACTTTGAGCATGAACATTGTATGTGGATCTCGTTTGATGCGAGATGGCTACTCATTTAAATCTGAGAATAATGGTTGTTCTATTTATATGAGAGAAATGTTTTATGGTCATGCCCCGATGGTCAATGGTTTATTTTTAATGAATCTCGAACGTGATGTTACACATGTCCATAGTGTGAGTACCAAAAGATGTAAGGTTGATAACGATAGTCCCACTTACATGTGGCACTGCCACCTTGGTCATATTGGTGTCAAACACATGAAGAAGCTCCATGCTGATGGACTTTTGGAGTCCCTTGATTTCGAATCATTTGACACGTGCGAACCATGCCTCATGGGACAGATGACCAAGACTCCGTTCTCCGGAATAATGGAGCGAGCAACTGACTGGTTGGAGATAATACATAACGATGTACGCGGTCCAATGAGCGTCGAGGCTTGCGGTGGCTACCATCATGTTCTCACCCTCACTGATGACTTGAGCAGATATGGGTATGTCTATTTAATGAAACACAATTCTAAAACCTTTGAAAGGTTCAAGGAATTTTAGAGTGAGGTAGAGAATCAACGTGATAGGAAAATAAAATGCCTACGATCGGATCATGGTGGAGAATATTTAAGTCACGAGTTTGGCACGCACCTAAGGAAATGTGGAATTGTTTCACAACTCACGCCTCCTGGCACACCTCAGCGAAATGGTGTGTCTGAACATCGTAATCACACTCTATTGGATATGGTGCGGTCTATGATGTCTCTTACCGACTTACTGCTATCATTTTGGGGATATGCATTAGAGACTGCCGCATTCACTTTAAATAGGGCACCGTCAAAGTCCGTTGATACGACACCATATGAATTATGGTTTGGACAGAAACCTAAGCTGTCGTTTCTAAAAGTTTGGGGATGCGATGCTTATGCGAAGAAACTTCAACCTAAAAAGCTCGAACCCAAAGAGAAAAAGTGCGTCTTCATAGGATATCCCAAAGAGACTATTGGGTATACCTTCTACCTCAGATCCGAAGGCAAAGTCTTTGTTGCCAAGAATGGATCCTTTCTCGAGAAAGAGTTTCTCTCGAAAGAAGTAAGTGGGAGGAAAATAGAACTTGATGAGGTAATTGTACCTGCACTCGAACCAGAGAGTAGCGCAGCACAGGAAGTTGTTTCTGTGGAGCCTACACCGGCTGGAGAGGAAGTTAATGATGATGATCATGAAACTTCAGATCAAGTTACTATTAAACGTCAAAGGTCCACTACGACACGTTCCGCACCAGAGTGGTACGGCAACCCTATCCTAGAGATCATGTTGTTGGACAACGATGAACCTTCAAACTATGAAGAAGCAATGGCAGGCATGGATTCCAACAAATGTCTTGAAGCCATGAAATCCGAGATAGGATCCATGTATGAGAACAAAGTATGGACTTTGGTGGACTTGCCTAATGATAAGCGAGCCATTGAAAATAAATGGATCTTTAAGAAGAGGACTGACGCGGATGGTAATGTGACCGTCTATAAGGCTCGACTTGTCGCTAAGGGTTATCGACAAGTTTAAGGAGTTGACTACGATGAGACTTTCTCACCCATAGCGATGCTGAAGTCCGTCCGAATCACGTTAGCAATTGCCGCATTTTATGATTATGAGATCTGGCAAATGGATGTCAAAACGGCATTCCTTAATGGCTTCCTTAAGGAAGAACTGTATATGATGTAGCCGGAAGGTTTTGTCGATCCTAAAGATGCTAACAAAGTATGCAAGCTCCAGCGCTCCATCTATGGGCTGGTGCAAGCATCTCGGAGTTGGAACATTTGCTTTAATGAGGTGATTAAAGTGTTTGGATTTATACAAGTTTATGGAGAACCCTGTATTTACAAGAAAGTGAGTGGGAGCTCTGTAGCATTTCTCATATTATATGTGGATGACATATTGTTGATGGGAAATGATATATAACTTTTGGAGAGCGTAAAGGCCTACTTGAATAAGTGTTTTTCAATGAAGGACCTTGGAGAAGCTGCTTACATATTAGGCATCAAGATCTATAGAGATAGATCGAGACACCTCATAGGTCTTTCACAAAGCACATACCTTGAAAAGATATTGAACAAGTTCAATATGGATCAGTCCAAGAAGGGGGTCTTGCCTGTGTTACAGGGTGTGAGATTGAGTACGACTCAATGACCGACCACGACAAAGGATAGAGAAGAGATGAGTGTCATCCCCTATGCTTCAGCCATAGGCTCTATTATGTATGCCATGCTGTGTACCAGACCTGATGTGAACCTTGCCATAAGTTTGGTAGGGAGGTACCAAAGTGATCCAAGAGCGGAACACTGGACAGCGATCAAGAATATCCTGAAGTACTTGAAAAGGACAAAGGACATGTTTCTCGTATATGGAGGTGCCGAAGAGCTAGTCGTAAAGGGTTACGTAGATGCTAGCTTCGTCACAGATCCGAACGACTCCAAGTCGCAAACCGGATACGTGTATATTTTGAATGGAGGGGCAGTCAGCTGGTGCAGCAGCAAGCAAAGCGTCGTGGCGACATCTACATGTGAAGCGGAGTACATAGCTGCTTCGGAAGCAGTAAAGGAAGGAGTCTGGATGAAGGAGTTCATCACCGACCTAGGAGTGATTCCCAATGCGTCGGGCAGATGACTCTATTCCGTGACAACACTGGAGCTATTGCCCTTGCGAAGGAGTCCAGGTTTCACAAGAAGACAAGACACATCAAGCGCCGCTTCAACTCCATTCATGATTACATTCAGGAAGAAGATATAGATATTTGTAAAGTACATACGGATCTGAATATCGTAGATCCGTTGACTAAACCTCTCTCACGAGCAAAACATGATCAACACCAGAATGCTATGGGTGTTAGATTCATCACACTGTAACTAGATTATTGACTCTAGTGCAAGTGGGAGACTGTTGGAAATATGCCCTAGAGGCAATAATAAAATGGTTATTATTGTATTTCCTTGTTCATGATAATTGTCTATTGTTCATGCTATAATTGTGTTAACCAGAAACCGTAATGCATGTGTGAATACATAGACCACAACGTGTCCCTAGTGAGCCTCTACTTGGCTAGCTCGTTGATCAATAGATGGTCACTTTCATGACCATGGACATTGGATGTCGTTGATAACGGGATCACATCATTAGGAGAATGATGTGATGGACAAGACCCAATCCTAAGCATAGCACAAGATCGTGTAGTTCGTCTGCTAAAGCTTTTACAATGTCAAGTATCATTTCCTTAGACCATGAGATTGTGCAACTCCCGGATACCGTAGGAATACTATGGGTGCGCCAAACGTCACAACGTAACTGGGTGGCTATAAAGGTACACTACAGGTATCTCGGAAAGTGTCTGTTGGGTTGGCACGAATCGAGACTGGGATTTGTCACTCCGTGTGACGGAGAGGTATCTCTGGGCCCACTCGGTAAGACATCATCATAATGAGCTCAATGTGACTAAGGAGTTAGCCACGGGATGATTTGTTACGGAACGAGTAAAGAGACTTGTCGGTAACGAGATTGAACAAGGTATAGGTATACCGACGATCGAATCTCGAGCAAGTATCATACCGTAGACAAAGGGAGTTGTATACAGGATTGATTGAATCCCCGACATCGTGGTTCATCCGATGAGATCATCGTGGAGCATGTGGGAGCCAACATGGGTATCCAGATCCCGTTGTTGGTTATTGACCGGAGAGGTGTCTCGGTCATATCTACGTGTCTCCCGAACCCGTAGGGTCTACACACTTAAGGTTCGATGACGCTAGGGTTATAGGGAAATAGTGTACGTGGTTACCGAAGGTAGTTCGGAGTCCCGGATGAGATCCCGAACGTCACGAGGAGTTCTGGAATGATCCGGAGGTAAAGAATGATATATAGGAAGTGAGGATTTGGCCACTGAAAGTGTTTCGGGAATTACCGGTAATGTACCAGGACCATCGGAAGGGTTCCGGGGGTCCACCAAGTGGGCCACCAGCCCCAGAGGGCTGCGTGGGGCGAGAGTGGAAGGGACCAGCCCTAGAGTGGGCTGGTGCGCCCTCCACCCTGGCCCAAGGCGTAGGAAAGGTGGGAAGAAGGGGAAACCCTAGGCCCAGATGGGCCTAAGGCCCACCTAGGGCTGCGCCCTCCCCTCTTCCTCTCTGGCCGCCGGCCAGATGGCCAATCTAGGGCCGACCGCAGCCCCTAGGGTGGGAACCCTAGGGCTGCGCCCTCCCTTCCCCTCCTCCTATATATAGTGGAGGGTTTTGGGGCTGCCAGACACACGAGTTCTCTCTCTCTCGACGCAGCCCTACCCTTCCTCTTCCTCGTTCTCCGCGGTGCTTGGCGAAGCCCTGCTAGAGACCACGCAGCTCCACCATCACCACGCCGTCGTGCTACCGGAGCTCTCTCTCAACCTCTCCTTCCTCCTTGCTGGATCAAGGCGTAGGAGACATCACCGGGCTGCACGTGTGTTGAACACGGAGACGCTGTTGTTTGGCGCTAAGATAGGAATCCACCGCGATCTGAATCGCTGTGAGTACGACTCCACTAACCGCGTTCTAGTAATGCTTCCGCGTTGCGATGTTCAAAGGTATGAAGATGCACTCTCCCCACTCGTTGCTGGTTTCTCCATAGATAGATCTTGATGAACACGTAGGAATTTTTTTTGATTTACTACTACGTCTCCCAACAGAAGGTAACTTGTGTCTTTTCTTCATATACGAAAAGACGCTAGTGGCAAATCTTGATGTTTGCACGTGAAAACTAAAGATGTTTTGCCATGGCAACCGAAGTAGTTAGCTGAAGATGTGTTATGATGACAACTGTAAGGTATTTTGCACATGGCAACTTAACCAAAGTTGCTTTGGCATGGCAACTTAACCAAAGATGTGTTGCCATAGCAACTGAAAATGTTTGGGCATGTCAAAAAGACATTTTGTCATGGCAACTTATGATATTAGCCATGTCAACTTGAGATGTGTTGTCTTGACTAATTATGTGCATTTTCTTGAAGCAGAGCACTTGTGTTTTAAAGTCTTTTTTTTGTCCACTCAAGTTTTCCTGTTGTGAGATTTAGGTGGCAACTTTGTGTTTGTTTACTATCATTTTTCTTGCCGAGTTGACATCATGTGTGTTGGTAGTTTTTGGCAACAAATTGGGCAACTCTAAGTATATGTATTGGTATAGCATTAGAGTTTTAGACAAGTCACTACTATGGCAAACTATTTTGTTCGATAAAGTTAGGTTTTTCAGCGAGCAACTTATTCGTATATATGCAAGTAATGCTCGCGCACACCATGGTTTTTCACATGCAAACCAGGCATAATAATTTTTTAATTCCACTGTTTAATACAAAAAGGCATACCGTAACCAATATGATTTGATAGGTGTGTGTGTGCGCGCGGGGTTTTGTAGAAATTTTATTATCAAATCCATGGCAACATTTGTATTCTTTATTCCTGGATATATTATAGTTTTATTATCCATGACAACGTATGTGTGTGTGCTCTATATAAGGGAACCCTCAATATCTAATAGTCTCATTATCCAGGTCTTGCCAAATTTTTGCTATGTTGTTTTGTTTATAGCACACAAAATATGAAAATTATGTTGTTTTGATTATCTCATCATAGTCACACACGCGTGTGCGCCCACACACACAAACACACATGTAACTTTTTGATACATGGCATATTGAGTTCTTTGTCTGACTGTTGAAGATTTAGGAAGTCTTATACGTGTATCTAGGTTATCAATTTGACCAACTTAATAAAAGTCATGTAATATAAAATTATATCATTAAAAACCTTAGATATTCTATTTTTAATGATATAAATTTTATGTCAAACAATTTATTTTATATACTTCCTCCGTCTTAGTTTATAAGTCCGACATGTGTATCTAGGTCATCAATTTGATCAACTTAATGAGAGGCGTATATTATAAAAAATATATCATTAGAAACTTTAGATGTTCTATTTTCTAATGATATAATTTTTATGTTAAACAATATATTTATATAAGTCAAATTGACGACCTAGATACACGTGCATGCCTTCTAAACTGTGACGGAAAGAGTAAGTTAAATTGACAACCTAGATACACGTGCAAGACTTGTAAACTGAGATGGGGGAGTATCATAATAACAAATACCAATATAAGTGTTAATTGCATAATTAACATGTAATTGATATCTTATAGTAGTATTAGCATGCACTTAATATTCTACTAAATATTACCCATCAACGTGGAATTGATGTGCTACCAAATTTCAAACGTGCGTTGCCCTACGCATTTACTTACTGGCAAGTTATTTTCATATTCTTCCCACTGAACTTTAAGGCACATCGAGGATGCAAGAACCAAATCCATCATCCCTGACGAAGGCTCTCCCCATGGCCATGGCCAACATCTTCATATGTTTCCTTCTGGTATCATCGCTCATGCCTCGCCTCTGGAGTCCGCAAGGATCGTCCACGAGCACCGCGCCCACATCGCTGCAGGTACTTCCCCTCTTCAGATCCTAATAGTAACTAGTAGGAGTAACAATAATAATAAACAAAGTAAAGCGCTTATACTTGCTTGGCCGACATCAGAAATCGACTCTGTTGTTTGCATCAGGCGAGGAAGCGCCTGATCGCCATCTACCCAACGGTCTTGGGGAAATCAAGAGGGCGCGGCCCCGTCAGTTCTCGTCGCCGGCGCCACAAGCGAACGAGCAACGCTACCCCCCGACCTGGCGTACTGGATCCCCGTAATGTATAACTGTCTGTGCAAACCTGATGAAAAAATAAGCATTATGAGAATATTGTGCTTATGTGTCGTGTATGATTTTCTTCATTTATCTTCAGTAGCTTCCAGATGTGTTGAATTGCCAGGAATATGTGATATATAAGGTCGATAATCGATCTCGACATTGCGTGTCACATAGAAAAGCATTTCTGAAACTCCTTCAGAATCGAATCGATATGACACAACTCTGCAAATGATGAACTATATATACATGAACTTGATGCATGTTCCTCCTATGTAAAATTGACAACAATTGGATCCGTTTCTAGTTCTATCGCCTGTGTTGCACTACTTACATCACTAAACCTTTATGTGCTTCATCAAGTGCCCAATGAAGACAGATGACATGAAGACTAACAGCACAAACATCACGGAGAAACCCTGCTGAGGTGACCCTGCTTCCCTAAGCAGTTCCTGGAATAAGGCCGAGATGAAATGATCAGATATCTGACAGTTAATAAAATAGATATCTACATAGGCAATCATTTAGAAATCAGAATAACAGCCGGAACAACATTAGATATTTCAGTGGACAACGATGCGCCACAATTTTGTGACCCCGCATGTTAATTTCCTTCATACAAAACCTCAATACAATATTAGTTAGCTTTTCTTGATCCTTGTCCAATCCTTATCTATCACCAAATGCCGGTCCAAACCTTGTTGATCAAAGGTGTAGTTCTGAAAGTCTTGCTGGATTGTCACTTCTGGAAAAAGTAGTTCTGAATGTCTTACTGGATTGTCACTACTGGAAAGTGAAGTCAGTGATTCATCTTTATTTTGAAGTTTATGTTTATCCTAAGAAAACTATTGGTAGAGTTCCTTATCTTTCAACTTTCAATACCTAACATATGTGGTCCCTGAACTCATTCAGAATTGTATGACCAACGTCGTGGAGGTGATTTCATACGGAACGGTGGCTAATCAGCATAAAAATATATAAATTGTTATTATCTCTATCCGGGTTTAAGCCGGACATGGATTTGACAAGCGAAACATGTTATATGCCACCAAAAATATATATCTTTAGATTCACCATCGAATGAACTTTCTAAACATATATTTTTATGGCATATTACATGTGTTTTGCTAGTCAAATTGTGGACCTAAAAATCCATGTCCGGATGGAGGGAGTAGAAGACATGTGAAAAGGGGAAGAAACGTTACATTTGAAACTAAATTATGTTTTAAAATATGTAGAAAAAGTGGGCGGATTCCAAAACACACAAATAATTTGTAAAATACAAAAATAAGATAAATTCAAAAGTATTGTTCTCGAAATACTATAATTTTGAGAACAACAGCACAGCCGGAGTCACTAGGCTCGATAATGACCAATGGGTTAGGATCTGAGGAAGCTTAGTTTGGATGATGGAATATTCGTTGTTTTGATTGTTGAGATACTATAAGGTGGAAAAGGTGGGGTTGTGGCAATATATGTGAAATAAACATTTTTTTTCATGAATTCACTGGTTTCTTTGAACATCTATGGGTTTCTACCTTTTGTTAAATTCCTAGATGTTTCAATTAATTTTATAGAATAACTTGCTATTTTTTTGGTTGTGCCTTTCCTTTTAAATATTTATTCAAAAATCATTAAAAAGATTTCAATTGCTTGACATGGTTGCCGTACCATGTCCACACATTAGCCTTAACTTCAAGTGAGGCCAGTTGTTCAATATTAGCAGATAACTGCAAATTTATCTGGTTTAGATTTCATGGGCCAAAACAAAAACATAGCTAATATTCCTTGCTATAATTACGGACTTAACATATATTTTTAGTAGCAAATCATATCCAGTCCTATATTAACAGTGATTACCTTGTTGGATGTTACACTAAGATTAGTATCTATTGCCCCTCATCAAAAGGAAAAGGTTAATATATATTTGCCCCTCATCAAAAAGAAAAGATTAGTATCTATTTGAAGTACCATTTTTTTTGCGGGAGGAAGTACCATAGTTGAACACCGTCTAAGCAGTAACATAGATAAGGAAGTTGCATAACCGATCTCGTCATTTGAATGGGGTCTTACCATATCTTGCTGAAGATTTTTCGGATTTTCTTCTCTTCTGTATATTTGTTCCCCAACAGGCGTCGATACTACAGAGACACCCTGAACAAAAAAAACATGCAATAGAAACATGTCAAAATAACGAAATGGATTAAATACTTAGTTATCCATAAAATGATTCCGAGTACTGACTCAACGAACAGTATTTAATGAATTTGATCTAGTCATCTACAATTTAGAAACTCCAGAAAAATGTAAAAGTTCATAAATTATGTAGGTTATGAAACTGCTATTCTGAAAATGACAGAGTAGCAAAAAAAAGGGTCCTGATCTGCCTTGATAAACAAACTTGAGCAAGAAACTCATTGCATATTTTATTTGAAACAATAAATTAATCACTAAGTGACCTGAAAAAGACATAAAAAACATCCTTATGTTGAAAATACCAGCCAGTTGTTTATTTGTTGGCCATGAGTTCAGATATTCGTCAGTGGTGCAGTGTGTTCTGACTGGGGAATGAATTAGTACCTTGGTAGTGCATGAAAGTTTGGCTCCAGAATGATCTACGTATCTAGATGCCTGGGAAGCAAATGAACACGTGGTCAGAAGAAAATGCATGATATTGTTGTTGATGCAGCACCAAACAGCAGCAATGTTATCACTCACAGCATCAAACGTTGCTGATACTTTCGCCTCATAGCCCATCGTCGGCTCTGACCGAGGGGATGCGTCCTCCTCCTCTGCCTCCTCGGGCACCGGCGAGGGGGGATTGGCGGCAATGTAAACCACCCGCAGCTTGAACTCCTCGATCAACCTACCCGGCCCCCTCGTGAACTGCACAAACCGTCGCATTAGGCTGGAGAAAACGTGCCGAATGAACAGGCATCCGTCAGTCAGTCAGTCAGTCAGCAGGAGAAGCACAGCGAAAATGAACCTACCAGTTCAGGAACAAGATCTCTCATGGTGGCCCCGTCCCGCGCCACGGCGCTCTGCACGAGGAATTTGTCCTTGCAATGGTGATCCAGCTGCAAGTCCCTTGGAGCCTGCATCGTAACTAAACCGATCCCGGCGCTTCAGCGACGATGACTGACACAGTGGGCGTCAGTCAGTCAGACAAGACAAGCCAATGAATCAGTTATAAGGAGGCCGCACCTGTGACGCTGCAGGAGCTCCGGGGCTGCAGTATGCCGCAGGTGTGGCGCACCGAGTACTTCCTCGGGTTCGTCGTCTTCACCTGTGGATTCGATATTGGAATTTGGAACCATGGCAATCCGTCACCCTCCCATCAAATGGAGTAGAATGCACCGTAGACAGAGTAGCAGCAGAGCGCGAGGACAAAGACAGTTACTCACCTTGAACGCCACGTATTTGTCGGTCTTGTTGATGAGCTGCATGCAGCACGATCGCTGCCTCTTGACCTCGTCTTCTCGATCATGGCACGGAGAAGAAGCAGGAAGAAGAAAATCAGCCCAAGAGGAGAGCACCGAGATGCGCCGCTGAATCAGGTAGGGTTGTTGAGGGCACTTACAGGGGATCTTGAGCTCGGACGGGCAGACCCGAAGCAGAGTGCTGCTCATGGCTCCGATCAGAGAACACTGCGAGCGCCAGCAACAGCGAAAAGATTCGATCGTCGCTCCTGCTTCTCAAGAACCAAACCAGTGCATTGAACTGGACGGCGCGAGAGGTGGTTGGGCCGGCGGTGGTTCCTGCCTCCGGAAGCAAAGTGCGGGAATAAATCGCAATGATGATGATGATGAGGAGGATGATGATGATCTGGAGCCGCGGGGAGGAAGCTGAGGAATAAGATATCCTCAAGAATAGCGGTGGTTTTGGCCTCGTCTTTAGCCGCTCTTTGGGTCCTGTCTGTCCTGGGTGGTGGATTGGGTGGGTTGCAGAGCCGCCGGCGCCGGGGGATGTGATCTCGCCATCGCATTGGTAGGATGCGGCGTCCACGTTAAGCTAAGCTCTGCTCTGGCGGTGCCTCCTCCGGATTTCCCCCTTTCTAGCTCGACTTTGGCCTTTGGGACAAGGGGAGGTGACCTATTTCTGTTTGTTTGATTTGATGATTGTGGGATGTGATGCGTTACCATACAACTGAATTTTGCCCTCTTTTTTTTTTTTTGATAGCAACAACTGAATTTTGCCTGTGTCACTGTAAAAGGACACTCAAAAGTGAAGATATGTACTGCAGTCTGCTAGTTGGACCTGGGTAACTGACTAATGGATTGGGTTGTCTGCTGCGTTGCAAGATGGAGTGGGTGGATCATCTTGTTAGTAAAGGCCGCCGGGGGGTGGGTCAGGGCCAGGTAGCAGTGGTTGCGAAATCAATTATCGGTGAGATATCAGCTTCAGCACCACGACCAACTCGAATATTTGCAAAGCATAGTCAGACCGCGACTGGGTTTACCCCAAACCTGGAGGAGGAGAGTACCAGGTTGACTGTGATGGAGTTTCACACTCGCGCTTTGTGGCACACCCATGACATTCTTTTAAAAGAAAAGTATGATTTTGATACCTCAAGTTTCTCAAAAGTATAAACTTGGTCCTTAAATTTTTGGTATACCTTTGATCCTTCAAGTCTCAAAACCGGATAAGTTTGGTCCAAAACCAGATTTCAAGCATGTTGACCAGGTTTGATCATGTTTGATCGATGAATAGTAAATTCAAAAGAATAGCAAAAAAATCTGAATTTTTTACAACCAAATGTATGCCAAAGAATCTTAAGGACCAAGTTTATACTTTTGAGCAACTTGAGGGATCAAAAATATATTATTCTCTTTTTTTAATAACACAGCCACAAGTCCATAGCATTCACCGCACTCTTCTACTACTTTTCTTCTTTAGCTTTCAGGCTTTGCATAGTCACTGTCCAGTGTCCACCAATGTAGATGTAATATACTTATAGTACTTTTAAGACCCAATCCACAACGCTTCATCACCCAGTCTCTGTATGTGTATGGTCAGTGGCCAAACCACACTATAATTATGTAGTCAAGCAACTACATAGATACTCTCTCCGTTCCTAAATATAAGACATTTTAAAGATTCCATTATGGACCACATACGGAGCAAAATAAGTGAATCTACACTCTAAGATCTGTCTATATACATCCATATGTTGTGTATAATGAAATCTCTAAAATGTCTTATATTTTGGAACGAAGGGAGTATTTTGTATCCAAGACTATCATGACTCCGTGAATACGGGGTACCCCAATAGGCTCAGGAAATTAACTAAGACAGGCCCGGTTGGTATCAGTTTTTCGTGAAATTTTGCAGGCCCAAATAGCAAAAGGAAGCTTTGGACGTCATTATTAACTTCGCTAGTCGTATTTCAAAACAACTTCCTAATCGTCTTCTCAAATCCCGTCACTATTCCTTCAACCTCTCTCCTCTTTCACCTTCCTACATTTGTCAAAGAGCTATTACCATAAACATCTTTACATTCTTTTATAAATAAACATGTTCAAGATAAAATATGCATGATCAAAAGGACGCTATACAAAGTATGATCTTTTGAGTTCCTGTTTAATTTATCTACAAGACGTTTCATTTGTAAAGCTTGACAACACAAGGTTAGGAACCTGGCACCGCCAGTGTGTATGGTGGGCCATCGTTCAAAATACTCGGCATTAGGTTCTGCATAAAGTTGCAGCTCTGCCAGATACTGCTCACCTTTTGTGTTGTATTAGAACACTGATCACGTGCCTGAAAGCTTCATATTACATACCCACCCAAGACCTAAGTATCAGCACTAATGCTGAGAAACTTTGCACCAGAAGGCAGAAAATGTATTGCGGGCATTTCCTATTTGACGCTCATAGGCGCTGCTATATGACGCGCACGGTGCCCTGCACGAGGAATTTGTCCTTGCAAGGGGAAGGTTTCGTCGCCCACATCTATAGTTGGTGTGGGCCTGGCCATAAGCGTCTAAACACTAGTTATCTTGAGTTAGATTTTGTCAGAGTTGCTTTTTTTCTCCATTCTTCTTTAGTTCTCTTTTCTTTCACTTCTCATGTTTTGATTAATTTTAATAAAAACTAGTCTTAAAATTAAAGTCAAATTTTTTTGTGGACGGAGCAATAGAAACGTTCACATGTATGTAAAAATACTCATGTAACTCAATAAAGTCCACACATATTTTTAGAACAAATTTAATATTAAAATAAAAGAGTTCGAGTATTTACAAGAAGATTCGTTTCATTTTAAAAAGTGTTTGCACATTTAAAAGAAAGGTCATGTAATTTTGAAAAGTGTTCACACATTTTAAAATATGTTCATCGTGAATTCTACAAATAGTCATTGTCTATTTCCAAAAATTTCAATGTGTATTTAAAATGTCATCATTTATGTATTTCTAAATATTCGTGTTTTCTAAAAATATTTTTTATGAAAAACATACTTTCAGGAAAAAATAAATATGAAAAAAGAAAATAAAAATAAAGGGAGAAATAATAGAATAAAAAGGGTAAATAGTAAATTTTAGTTCATCATAAATGATCACTTTCTTAGCAAAAAAAATACAAAAGGAAAGGGAATAAGAAAAAAGGGGAAATGATAAGAGAATGAACAATCTGGGATAAAAGAAATAGAAAATAAAAATAATAAAATAAATAAAAAGAAAACATACAAAAAGTTTTGATGTGTCCTAAAAAATGTTGCTTTATTTGTCACATATTGTTTATATTCTGTTAGAACCAAAGATCTAGGGAAATAATAAAGCAAAATATTGATGGAAATGAGTAAAACGGAAAAGTAAAGTAGGAAAATAAACAATAAAACACATAAAATATGGTAAAGTAAAAAATAAAAAGAATCATTCATCTTCCATTAAGTCCAGATAAAATGTTTTCCATCTATGATCCGATTGCGCTTTGTGGGCTATTCCCCTAGGCAATGAGTTGAGGCATACATGTGGACCTCTATGTACTTGTGCACAAGATCGTTGTTATGGCTTTGCTTCAGTTGACGTTATTTGTATGTGTGTTACATGCAACACATTTGTCTCTTGTCTTGTTCTCATTCTAAGACTCCAAAGGTACCCGATCCTTAGATTGATCCAGGAGGAGGTCAAATGCACGGACACATTGACGGCTACACCGGTGACAATAAGGATTAGTGCAGTACCCCAAAGCAACACCTTGGGGATCATGAGGTGCACTCACTAAATTTCTAGTGCATTGGTCTCAATAAATCCTCAATAATCAAGGTAACCCCACGCGACGATAAGGTCCTTGGTTGGACAATAGACGCATGTTGGAGGTTGATGATCAGAGTGATGTGATACGTCTTCAACGTATCTATAATTTTTGCTTGTTCCATGCTGTTATATTATCAATCTTGGATATTTTACAATGATTTTATAGAAACTTAATATATTTTTTGGGACTAGCCTATTAACATAGTGCAAAGTGCAACTTGCTATTTTTTGCTTGTTTTTTACTTCACAGAAAATCAGTACCAAACAATGCCCAAACACCGCGAAACTTTTTGGAGAATTTGTTTTGGGCCAGAAGACACCCAGTAGGCCAGAGAAGTGTTACAGAGGAGGGTCGTGGAGAGCACAACCGACTAGGGCACGCCAGAGGGCCCCGGCGCCCCTTGATGGGTTGTGCCCACCTCAGGGACGCCCTCCACTGACTATCAGCTCTATAAATTCTCAAATATTCGAACAACCCTAGGGGAGTCGACGAAACACAATTCTAGTCGCCACAAGTTCCAGAACTGCGAGATCCAATCTAACACCATCACGGAGGGGTTTATCTTCTTATTTGGTGCCTCTCCGATGATGCATAATTCCTTAGACCATGAGAGTATCGAGTTTCTTCATGCTTGCTCTCGTGGTTTTGTCACGGGGGGTCACGCGAGACGACAGATGCCATGGGGTGGCTTATCGAGGTGAGGGCAAGGCTGTCGCGGATGGTCCGAGACGGGTATGCGGATAGCACGCGGTGGTTTACCTAGGTTCGGGGCTCTCCGGAGAGATCATGCCCTTACTCCTGCATGTCTGTATATATGTGGTACATCTGGTATAGAGTAACTCCTGGAGCTGTACTGAACTGAGGGCCGTGGTCGAGTGCTCACCGTCTCTTACATACCTCGTGTGTGTGAGAGCTAGCATGTGTGTGAGAGCTAGCTAGCAAGTGGGCATGAGAGTGCTCCATCTCGTGAGTGGCCTTCTCTCCTGAGTGTGTGGACGTGACCCCCATGGATGGATGGATGTGTGCTAGTATATATAGGTGAGGGTAGCTTACACCCAAAGCTAGGTGAGTGGGCATGATGGGTGGTGGCCCACCCACCAACTACACTATTGGAGGTGTCACGCTATAGTGTTTGCTTTATCAGCAATAGTGCCCATGGTACGGCCGTCTTGTCGGTGTTGCGTCGGATGCGACGTCATGGTTGACTTCGGGCCAGCCGGCTGGCAGGCGCAGCCGGCAGCCAGCCAGGCAACCGCCCGAGCGGAGCAGCCGGCCTGGGCGGGCGGGCACCCCCATTCGACTCGCCGTCTTTGGGGTACCGGGGGTCATCCCCCTGACAGTAGCCTCCGAGCCTCCGGGCGACACAAAGAGTCGGGCGGATGTTTTGTCGTTGCAGAAGTTGTCGATGAGGACCGCCTGCGGGCGTGCAGCCGACGCAGCTTGCTTCCGGCGGGGGCATGCCAGCACACCCGCTGGGTGTAGCCTCCGATCCTCCGGGCGACTCAAAGAGTCGGGTGGAGGGTCTTTGTCGTTGCTGAAGTAGACGGTGACGTCGAGGATGTTGGGTGTATATGCGGGGTCCGCCGACTGTTGAGTGCGAGGCGCTACCGAAGGCGGACGCGGAGTTCGCTGGCTGTTGGGCGCGGAGCCCTGCCGGGCGCGGACGGAGGGTCTGCCGGCTCGTGGGCATGGAGCCCTGCCGAAGGCGGACGCGGGGTCCGCCTGCTGTTAAGCGCAGTGCCCTGCCAGGAGTAGCCTCCGAGCCTTCGAGCGAGGAGGTTCCTCATGGAAATGATTGTGCGAAAGACAAGGTTAGGTTGTCACAGATATATCAAATATTTGATCTTGGTAATGCAAAAGATTTATGCAAAGGGTGTTGACTCGGTTTCGCCCGAGCCCCCTTAAGTCTTTTTCATGTTCTCTCCGCTCTTTGGCTTTTGCTCTTGCTAGCCGGACAGCCGGGAGCCGGTCTGTAGCTGAGACAAAGAGTGGGCCGTGGAAGGGAGCGTACAGTACTCGGACTCTGGGAGTAGACTCACCGAGTAGATACTCATAAATGAAACAACCGGGTCGCCCAAGCCGTTTTCTCCCTGGACACTTTTCGCGTGTGGTTACCTCTAGCTTGTGCTCTTGCTAGCCGGTCAGTCGCGGTGCGATCTGTAGCCGAGACAAAGAGTTGGCCTTCGGTACCGTATACGCTACTAAGCCACCTCGTGGGAACTAACGTATTGGGCCAAGCGGCCAGCCTAGGGCCGAGGCTAGCTGGCACCGAGGTGAATAGTAAGGAAGCCGAATAAATGCCGAGATGGCCCCCAAGGGTCGCTCGGGGTTATTTGTTTTGTGTGTACGGTTTAAGGGTATGTGTGTGGAGATCTCACATTGCTTTGGTGCCGGCGAGGCGGTTTTGTCGATGTCGTGGTCCTGCTGCCGCGCACGAAATGCTACCGGACATGGACGCGGGGTCCGTCGACTGGTGAGCATAGGGTGCTGCTGAGGCGGACGCTGGGTCCGTCGGCTGATTAGCGCGAGGCGCTGCCGAGGGCGGACGCAGAGTCCGCCGGACGGTGTGCGCGAGGCGCTACCGAGGGCGGACGCAGGGTCCACCGGCCGGTGTGCGCGAGGCGCTGCCGTGGGAGGACGTGGGGTCCGCCGGCGAGTGAGCGCGAGGGCGCTGCCGAAGGGCGGACGCGGGGTCTGCCGGCTAGTGAGCGCGAGGGCGCTGCCGAAGGGTAGCCTCCGAGCAGGGAGGTGCATTGTTTTTTTTGACGTCGCTGAGATGGTTGTTGGCGAAGATAGCCGGCATGGTTTGGCGCCCTCGGAACGCGCCGGCACACCCGCTAGGTGTAGCCTTAGAGCCTCCGGGTGCTCGAAGGGGCTCCTAGCAGGTCGGGTCCGACCGAGCGGACGTCGAGGCGGACGAGTGGTCGGGCCGGGTCCTCGACCGGCCAGGCGACGGAGGCGGCAGCGGGACCGGGAGGGCCGCGGCAGGCCACCCGAGTGGCGAAGCAGGCGGGCGGTCATGCAGAAGGTTTTTTTCTTTTTTCCTTTCACCAGCTGGCCGCCATCTCGCCTCCACGTGGGCAACCGGCGCAAACAGTTAAGCGACAGGGTGGATGCCGGCCAGGGGGCGGGAGCCGGCGTTTCCGGGGGTGGAGCCGAGGCCGGAGGGTGAGGCGTGCGCGCGACCGTAGTCGGCCAGAGGAGGTGGAGCCAGCGGCCGGGGGCCGGCCGGGCGAGGCGGGGCCCGCAGCGCTAGGGGCCGCGGCGGTGGCAGCGGCCACGGGAGGAGGAGCCGGCGGCCGGGGGCCGGCCGGGCGAGGCGGAGCCCGCAGCACCGGGGGCCGCGGTAGCAGCGGAGCTGGCAACGACCGCGGGAGGAGGAGCCGGCCGGGGCTATGGACGACCAGGCGAGGGGCGGCCAGCATCGCCGAGGGTTGCGGGAGGCGAGGCTGGCAGGGGCCACGGCGGGAGCCGGCCGCGGGAGGAGGAGCCGGCCGGGGCTATGGCCGGCCGGGCGAGGGGCGGCCAACAGTGCCGAGGCCCGAAGCGCGAAGACCCACCGCGTGCACACGAGCCATGCCAACTAGCCAAGCTAGCCTACGCAGCCAAATCCATTGGCTATGTTAGTTAGCTAGCTAGCTAGGTGCAAGTGCGTGCATGTACAGGGGCCGAGTAGCAGCACGATGGCGCGGCCAGCCGCACGGCAGCAGCCGTGGCTGGTGGTGGTTGAGATGCACTGTGCGAACATGAACAGAAGAGAAGCGATTGGACGAGTGATGCGGCGCCATGGGTGTGCTGCTGGAGCGGCCGTGGAGGGGTGACATCGAGGCCTCCGGCATGGAGGAGCAACGGGCACCGAACGCGCACGGTCGGGGCAACCGAGGCGACGCGTCGATGACCACGCCAGAGCAAGACGCAGCGCGAGGCCGCCCCCGGCCCTGGCGATGAACGCAGACGGAGGGACGGTGGCGACATCGCGATGGTGTCGAGGCCGATGGCCAGGGGCGAGTAGATGTCGAGCCCTCGAGCGTGGCCGGAGAGGCGACGGCGACGCCACGGCGGAGCTGGCAAAGATGGCGAGGCCAACGACGAAGGCGTGCCGTCTCGTGCGGCCGCCCCGGGGGAGAGTTGGTGTCGAGCCCTCGAGCACGGCCGGAGAGGAGATGGCGACGCCACGGCGGAGTTGGCAAAGATAGCGAGGCCGACGATGAAGGCACGCCACCTCATGTGGCCGCCCCGGGGGCGAGTTGATGTCGAGCCCTCGAGCGTGGCCGGAGAGGCGACGGCGACGCCATGGCGGAGTTGGCGAAGAAGGCGAGGCCGATGACGAAGGCGCGCCATCTCGTGCGGCCGCCCCGAGGGTGAGTTGATGTCGAGCCCTCGAGCGCGGCCGGAGAGGCGACGGCGATGCCATGGCGGAGTTGGCGAAGATGGCAAGGCTGACGATGAAGGCGCGCCGCCTCGTGCGGCCGCCCTGGGGGCGAGTTGATGTCGAGCCCTCGAGCATGGCCGGAGAGGTGACGGCAACGCCACGGCGGAGTTAGCGAAGATGGTCCCGCCCGGACCGTGGAACCAACAGCAGCTTGCCCCACGATGGGCGCCAACTGTCGTGGTTTTGTCACGGGGGGTAACGCGTGATGACAGATGCCATGGGGTGGCTTATCGAGGTGAGGGCAAGGCTGCCGTGGATGGTCCGGGACGGGTATGCGGATAACACGCGGTGGTTTACCCAGGTTCGAGGCTCTCCGGAGAGATCATGCCCTTACTCCTGCATGTCTGTATATATGTGGTACATCTGGTATAGAGTTGCTCCTGGAGCTGTATTGAACTGAGAGCCATGGCCGAGTGCTCACCGTCTCCTACATACCTCGTGTGTGTGAGAGCTAGCGTGTGTGTGAGAGCTAGCTAGCAAGTGGGCATGAGAGTGCTCCATCTCGTGAGTGGCCTTCTCTCCTGAGTGTGTGGACGTGACCCCCATGGATGGATGGATGTGTGCTAGTATATATAGGTGAGGGTAGCTTACACCCAAAGCTAGGTGAGTGGGCATGATGGGTGGTGGACCACCCACCAACTAGACTATTGGAGGTGTCACGCTATAGTGTTTGCTTTATCAGCAATAGTGCCCATGGTACGACCGTCTTGTCGGTGTCGCATCGAATGCGACGTCGTGGTTGACTTCGGGCCAGCTGGCTGGCAGGCGTAACCGGCAGCCAGCTGGCTGGCGCAGCCGGCAGCCGGACAGGCAGCCGGCCGAGCGGAGTAGCCCGCCTGGGCGGGCGGGCACCCCCGTCCGACTTGCCGTCTTTGGGGTACCGGGGGTCATCCCCCCGACACTTGCTTCATGAACTTCTGGGTTTGTTAAACGTCATCCGTAAATGGGTGGCTATTACGGCGGCTTATGGGTTCATGGAAAAGTATGTCAAGTAACTTGATAGCTCAAGATTGGGATTTGCTCCTCCGACGATGGAGAGATATCTCTGGGCCCTCTCGGTGTTAGGGTATCCATCATCGTCTGGCCAGACACTTTGTGATTTGATCACGGGGATGCCGGAACACGGGAACGAGAAAAGAGAACAATATCGGTAACGAGGTAACTGACATAGTGGACAAGTTGTTGTTCCACGGGGATGCCAACATGTCTCACCTTGGGTATTTGTAACATATCATGAAGCAACAGGAATAGCACACGGCAACTGGAGGTTCACTCGAATATTCATTCGTGTGGGTATAGGGGTCAATATGGGTGTCCACGGCTCCGATGTTGATCATTGATCGGAAGGGGTTCCGGGTCATGTCTATACTTCATCGAACCTATAGGGTCACACGCTTAAGGGTCATCTATCTGCTGAATACTAGACAAGGAGTCCTAGAGAAAGTCACTTGAAAAGTTTCGGAGACAACGGAAAGGTTCCGGAGAGAACACCGAGAAAGTTTTGGTAAAACTGAAAAGTTGTTTCGGATAAAACCATTGATCCAAAAAGGTTTTGGCAAGCACCGGGAATGTTTTGGAGGTTGTCAGATTGGTCTGGTAATTTCTGGAATTTGTCCGGAGAATAAACCGAAAAAGGTTTTCGGAGCTACCGGAATTGTTTACCGGGTAAACGAAGATGGTTTTAAATTAAACCACCATACCGGAAATGTTCCGAAGCGCGTCCAGATAATTTTAGAGGGTGCCGAAAATGTTCTGGGACCTTCCAGAATTTTTCAGAAGTAATAGTCGTAGAAAACATCTTGTCCCAGCGTGAGGGGACAAGATCCCACGATGCGTGGGGCTGTTTTGGGGGCGCCCCCCTTGAGGGGGCAGCCCCCTTGTGGCTGGACAAAGGTGTTGGGGGGGCATGGTGGGGGGCAGCCTCCACAAATGGTGGAGAGTGTTGGGAGGAAGGTTGGGCCCCATGGGGGAACACCATGGACAAGGGAACATGTTTTCTCCATGTTTGGTGGGAACATGTTTCCTTGTTTGGTGGGTGCATGTTTTGTGGGCTGAATTTCAGCCCCCCTTCACCCCTTCCACCACTATATAAGGAGGTGGAGAGGAGATCTCCATCCTCACTAAAAGCTCTCTCTCACAAGCCGTGCATGATCTGGCATTCTCTCTCCCTCCCAGCGAAATAGTTTCATAGAGCCGAAAGGGTGTCTTGGTTCCGGTGGGAACTAGTTCTGGACGGCAAAGCCTTGCTGGATAGACGACACCGTATGTGTGCAACTCTGTAGAGAGATCGTAGTTTCGGTCTTAGTTCGAGAGTACCTCCCGAAGGGCTGTCCGTGTGACCGTCCGAGTTTTGAAGGTCCTCCCGAAGGGCTGTCCGAGTGACAGTCCAACTTTCGGAGGTCCTCCCGAAGGGCTGTCTGTGACACCATCCAGGGGACTGTCTGACCGCTTGCCGGAGGGCTGTCCACAGGGCAGATGAGGGTATTCATCCTCACAGTTGGGAGGTTGTAAAATTCTAGCTGTGGGGATCAGCACCGCCGTTCGTCATCGACTCGACTTCCGCTGTGCTACGAGTCGGTAACGAAAAGATCAAACCTTGTATGCAGTCTTCATAGTGGTCCTGGGCTGGTGCGTAGGTCGGATTTTTTTCTACTGCGTTACCCTACAGTGGCATCAAGAGCCGTGTTATGCATAGATGCAGGTTGCGATCTAGAATACATAGAGATGTATGGGTATTGCATAATATAATTTTGGAGAAGATGAGATCTATTGCTGAAAATTATTTATGCAGGTAGCAGATGAAATTTGTTACTCGATGTTCCTGTTGCTTTCCCTGAATTTGCGTAGTACTAATCTTGACGGCATGGTGGAATCTCACAAAGTTCTAGCAATCCGTGATCCTTTAATGCTGCTCCTGAGTATGCTGATTGATAGATCAACAAAGTGCTAACAGTTCTTTGGGTTCCACCATAGTTGAGAAAGATGGTTGTTTCACAGACGAAAGGGCAATGCAGATGTGATCTGCACGGGGGTCACGCGTATGACGAAGTTTAGTATGGGGCTCGAGATTTTATTATCTCGTGTTTCATACACCCTGGAAAGTTAATCTAGCAACTTGAATTATCATACTTGATGATGGACGTTGGTAGCTTCGGTTTATTTCGAAACCTTAGAAGCTACGTAAAACAAGTTTTTGCATGGACCGATTAGAGGCGTCTAACTTGGTTTTGCAGGATGGTTTGCATGTGCATGTGATGTGGTATAGTAGTATTCATAATAATTTGATTATGTATGAGATGACTATATGATGTAAATTGATTAACATGACCTGCGTGTCATGATTCGGCACGATGGCTAGAGCCATATGATTGCACTTTAATGACCTGCGTGTCAACCTTATGTAATGCACTTATTTTATTAGCTATATAGATAGCAATATTATCTGGTGCATCGACAAGGTGGTGGCAATCTTCGCGAAGGTGAACACCGACGCGAATTCCGAAGACGAAGAAATACAAGACTTCTCCGTCAGAAAGGGCTATACCATATCATGCTATTATGAATTGCCTGAGATGTTTATCCCATATGATGCACCCTTTTGATTGCGCGGTAGTCGCTTTTATTAGGGTGATCTCTCACAAAATATCAAGTAGTTAGTGTTCTCCCAAGTGTAGCACCGTCGCGGCATCTTTCCTTTCGGGGTATCACATGGATACATGAGTACGAACGATTATACGGGTGTGAGGCGGATGAGTTGAGACCTCGCAACGTGATCACTTAGTTGTCTTGACGTTCAGGCATGAAAGTCATGAGCTCGGAACACATGCATCGAAAGATGAACAAGAGTCACATAGAGATGTGATTGGCAAGTTGGCCTACCGATTACAATTCTCGTCACTTGAGATGGATGGATCCTTGGCGTTGAATTGTAATATGGATCTTGAATCACTCACAATCAATTATGAGAGATAATGATTTGAGTGGGAGCGCACTATAGAATTGAATTCTTTTAATTCTCAATGCAATTAATTTTGAACAATGTCTAAGTGTGATTTGCATAATAGTTGTAGAATAATGTCTCGCGTTTCCACCTTCCCTATTAAAATTGAATAGGTGTTAAATATCTGGTTCAAACTTTACGGTTGGTAATGTAATGTGAGGATTGTCCTCAATAGTGTCGAGAAGGACTTTGTCCTATCGCATACTTTTGGTATTCTCCCACTAATGCTATGGATCATGTGACTCTCGTCCTTCAATCCAAAAGCTAGAATGCTATTTCAGTCAAGTGCAATACATTTGCTTCCATGAGACCCAAACTTTGAAAGTTTGGATAGTTATGTGATATTCATGGAATCTGAAAATCATTTTCAGAGACAGACAAAGGCTAAAAGATATGAGATATCCAAAGCAACGTTTGTTTGCAAACTATTAGTAAAGGAGTTTACTATGCATTAGACTGATAAGAGAGGGATCTAGGAGAACGCCTGTCATATGATGGAAGGTGAATAAAACAACAACTTAAAGAGAAAGGAAGTGTCCGAAGGGTGTTAGTAAGACTTTCACGCCTAGGAAATCCGGGGCTAATGCCACTCTTAAGTTGGATGCTTGTTCTGAGAGTAGGAGAAATAGTAAAAGTTAAACTGTTAGAAGTATAATGGCAAAAGGAAAGAAGACCGGAATATCCAGCTCATGTATGAATGTCATTCAAGTTTTTGATGTATAGAAGGCTGGTCAAAGATATAGTTCTTGGGAATTATGGTTAAACATGTTAATCACTAATTCTTGGGTATTGTGAGTTAATCACAAAGATACCCGCTCGATTGCATTCTGTTGCAACTCGATGTAAGAACTACTATGGCCTGAAAGACTAGCCAGGGATGATGTTTAGATACACGCAAGGAACATAGTAAATGTTACTATGCCTTCCATCGGTGTATTCCCTATGTATTAAGTTTCATAAATCATTTTAGAGTTTCACACTCTAGCCCTTTGCATAAGGTATCTTGCAAGAAGGTTGTTCATAAGAGAACTTTTCATGTTCGGTGTTATGAATAACATAAGGGCCATACTTTCATTATGAATGAGATGTATGTTATGAATATTGATAATAATACATTACCTCTGGGTTTACTTTTATAATTCATTTTAGAGTTTCATACACTCTAGCCCATTGCACAATGTTTGTTGCAAAAGAGTTGTTTATAAAAACAACAATTTTTGTTCAGTATTATGAATAACATGAAGGGCCATGCTTCCATCCTAGATGGGATGTATGTTATGAATATTGATGGAAATATGATACATCCATAACACTAACGCTAAATGTCACAATACTAAAAGAATACCACACATGTGTGGCACTACTTTTGGTCACATTGGAGAGACCAGCATGGAAAATTCCATTATGATGGGTTTTGAAGTCATTTGATTTTGAATCATCTGACACTTGCAACTTTCCTCTAAAAAGTGAAGTGACTAAAATACCGTTCATAGGCCATAAAGAACGAGCAAAGAACATATTGGTAATCATACATTATTGTGTGTGTAGTCCAATAAATGTTGTTGAAAGTAGTGGATTTATCTATCTTCAGAAATGACTCAAGTAGATATATGGATATTTACTTGATGAGACATGAGTGTGGATCTTTTTGAAATCATTCGAAAGGTTTTCAAAATGAAGAAGAAAATATTGTAACAAGAAAATTATGTTTCTACAATTCAATTGTAGAAAGGAATATTTGAGTTACAAGTTTAGCGAATGTCTGATGAGTTGTGAAAAGAGTTTCATAACTTGCACCTCCCGGAACACCACTGCAAAGAGGAAAGTCCATGAAGATGTAATCGAACCATTTATGACATGGTAAGATCAAAGATGACATAAATAAATTTGCCATTATCCCTTTTTAAAGTGATGCTTTAGAGACTGCGGCTTTTACACTGAAAAGAGCTCCATCAGGTCTGTTGAAATGACGTCATGGTATGGTACACCCAACCATGTTATATCTTTTCTTAACATTTGGAATATGGGGCTTGTGTAAAAGGTTACAAACCTATTCCAAATCAGACAAGTGCTACTTTGTAGGTTATCCCAAGAAAATGGGTATTCCTCCCTCAACTATACCGAGGCAAATAGGTTTGCCACAAAGGACGGTATGCTTTTTGAAGGAAATAGTTCTTTCAAAAGGGGTGAGTGGGAGAACACTGCAACTCGATGAGATAAACAGTATCTTCGTCATCAGTTCAAAGGAAAGGAACCTTGGAAGTGATTCTAGGGTTTCCTACTGCGACTGATACGGAAGTCTCTACAATAAAATGTATGTATTTCAGTCGAACTTGCAGCTGAACCTCGTAGGCAAGACTCGTGCAAACCTCTCAGGTGCGCAAACGAGATATTGTTGTTGGACAACAGTATACATACGATACACAAGGTGGTGATGCGCCCTAACTCCGGAATTGGCTAAATGCCAATACAATCCGAGATAATTTCCATATAAATGTTTCAAGATTAAAATCTTGATAGACCTTTCGGAAGACTTAGAGTGTAATGAATATTTATGGAACTAAAAACTGATACGGATAAAAATGCTTTATCCATAAAGCTCGACTTGTTGAAATAACAAGTTCAAGGAGTTGACTACGATGAGGTTGTTTCACCGTAGTGATGCTTGAAGTCGGTTCGGGTTGAACTAGCAATTAATACATATTTCAATCATGAGATATGAAACATGGATGACAAAAGGATTTCCATCTGATGGAAATGAAACCTAGGACTTGTATGTGATACAGTCCAAAGTAATTTGTCGATCCATAGGATTCTAGTAAGTATGCAAACTTCAGAGTTCCAGCGATGGACAGAAGAGAGAAAAATGGAGGTGGAATCTTCGTATTTTTATGAAATGGTCAAAGGGGTTTGACTTCATCAATGGGTAACGAAGATGCTTGTAATTCAAGAAATTAAGTGGGAGCATAATAATATTTCTAAAAACCTTGTGTGCTTGACACATTGTTAATAGGAAATAAATTTCTTGACACGAATTAGGACTTCATTTGAAAAGGGTTTTTTCAATGAAGTGCTTGGGCTAAATAGCCTTAATATTAGGCATGATAATCTATGGAGATAGATTTACCTAATAGGGCTAAGCAATGAATACATATTGACAAGATGCTAAAACCTTTTAGCATTTAAAACGCCAAGGAGTGATTCTTGCCGAAGTCACATGGAAAGATTTTTGCAAGACTCAATGTCCCAAAACACTGATGAGTAAAATACATGATGGTGATTCCACACACTCTTGTGTTTGGATTAATCATGTATTCCATGGTATGTAAAAACAACTAGATATGTACGATACTCCCAAACTATTGCGAGTATAGATACCAAAGTGATCAAAGTACTGATCCAAGGACAACAGTGAAATATGTCATTGAGTACTAAAGTAGCACTGATGACATGTTTTCTCACAAGCGGAGATCATGAAGAGTTCGTTGTAAAAGGTTACATTGATACAGTCTTCATCTATGCTCCATGCGATTTTCGATTTAAATTAAGGGTTTTGTGTAATACACAACATGGTGGCACCGTAGTTGGAAATTGTTCCAAATAAGATACTGTGGCGAATTCTATAACAAAGGCTAAGTATGTTGACGTTTTAGAAGCGACAAAGAAGTTGTTGAATCAGATAATTCATTCATGAACTTAGTGTGGTTCCAAGATGGCTTTGGTCTATGGGACACTATTGCAGATAGTTGCTCATAGCTCAGTCCGAGGAATCAGGTTTCGACCAATGATTCACACATATGCAAAGCCAAGTCCACACAAAATATTAATTTTGTGGAAGCGTGAAAACACAAGGATATGCAAAGTTACACACGGAGCTGAAGTTGTCCGATCCATTGGACACCAGGCTATACCACAATCAAAGCATAGTTTACACCAGTATGCCATAGGTGTAAAGTGCATTAGCATTGACTAGATTATTGACTCTAGTGCAAGTGGGAGTCTATAGGAGATATGCCCCAGAGGCAATAATAATTGTTATTGATTATCTCCCTGTTCATAATTATGTTTATGTTCCATGCTATAACTGCAATGATTCTCGAGTCTGCAAATAAAACGAGGCTTGAAGGAAGACTCATATGCACGTGTGGAATAATAAACGGTAAAATGTATTCCTAGTCTGGCCTCTAAGACTGGCTCAAGTATTGCATGATGATCCAGTTTTCCTGATCATTGGCATGGCTATGCCGACAATTTTGAGGGCACAATGTTAGAAGAACATTTGTGTTGAATCGACCCGAATTGATGGTATGCTATGAGATACATTCATCATAAGTTAATGGTTAATAACATAGAGAAGTTAATGTTTGCATAATTCCTTAGACCATGACAGTATCGATTTTCTTCATGCTTGCTTCATGAACTTTGGGGTTTGTTAAACGTCATCCATAAATGGGTGGCTATTACGGCGGCTTACGGGTTCATGGAAAAGTATGTCAAGTAACTTGATATCTCAAGATTGGGATTTTCTCCTCCGACGATGGAAAGATATCTCTGGGCCCTCTCGGTGTTACGGTATCCATCATCGTCTGGCCAACACTTTGTGATTTGATCACGGGGATGCCGGAACACGGGAACGAGAAAAGAGAACAATACCGGTAACGAGGTAACTGGCATAGTGGACAAGTTGTTGTTCCACAGGGATGCCAACATTTCTCACCTCGGGTATTTGTAACATATCGTGAAGCAACAGGAATAGCACACAACAACTGGAGGTTCACTCGAATATTCATTCGTGTGGGTATAGGGGTCAATATGGGTGTCCACGGCTCCGATGCTGATCATTGATCGGAAGGGGTTCCGGGTCATGTCTATACTTCACCGAACCTATAGGGTCACATGCTTAAGGGTCATCTATCTGTTGAATACTAGACAAGGAGTCCGAGAGAAAGTCACTGGAAAAGTTTCGGAGACAACGAAAAGGTTCCGAAGAGAACACCGAAAAAGTTTCGGTAAAACCGAAAAGTTGTTTCGGATAAAACCATTGATCCAAAAAGGTTCGGCAAGAACCAGGAATGTTTTGGAGGTTGCCAGGTTGGTCTGGTAATTTCTGGAATTTTTCCAGAGAATAAACCGAAAAAGGTTTTTGGAGCTACCGGAATTGTTTACCGGGTAAAAGAACATGGTTTTAAATTAAACCACCATACCGGAAATGTTCCGGAGCGTGTCCAGATATTTTTAGAGGGTGCTGGAAATGCTCTGGGACCTTCTGGAATTTTTCAGAAGTAATAGTCGCGGAAAACATCTTGTCCCAACGTGAGGGGACAAGATCCCACGATGCGTGGGGCTGTTTTGGGGGCGCCCCCCTTGAGGGGGCAGCCCCTTGTGGCTGGACAAAGGTGTTGGGGGGAGGCCCATGGTGGGGGGAAGCCTCCACAAATGGTGGAGAGTGTTGGGAGGAAGGTGGGGCCCCATGGGGGAACACCATGGACAAGGGAACATGTTTTCTCCATGTTTGGTGGGTACATGTTTCCTTGTTTGGTGGGTGCATGTTTTGTGGGCTGAATTTCAGCCCCCCTTCACCCCTTCCACCACTATATAAGGAGGTGGAGAGGATCTCTCCATCCTCACTAAAAACTCTCTCACACAAGCCATGCATGATCTGGCATTCTCTCTCCCTCCCAGCGAAATAGTTTCGTAGAGCTGAAAGGGTGTCTGGGTTCCGGTGGGAACTAGTTCTGGACGGCAAAGCCCTGCTGGTGTAACGATCTGACCTGAAAGGTTGAATCTCCGGTGTTTCCGTACCATCCCAAGATCATGCTGGTACACACACAGTACATCAATGTATATATCAAAGGGAAATCACACAACATTATATTAATCGAAATCTCATATCGAGTCCTTTATTACAATAAACATTACAATAAAGTGGCTGAGGCCAACTCATGAGAATATCTACATCTTGCGGAAGCGTCGAAGGTAGATGAGTCCATCTGACTCCAAGGGCATCTCACCGAGCGTAGAACGTGTCCTCACTCCTGGTCGGAAAAGTACCCTGCAACATGATACGTTGCAGCCGTGTAGGTCAGCATATGGAATATGCTGGCAAAGTCACAAGAGAGGGGTGAAAAGATAATCATCTAATCTACATGCTTATATGGCAGGTGGGGTGGTAAGTTTTTGCGTAAAGCCAAGTTTTTCCTACATCAAGAGAGGGGTAAGCAAAAATTATTACTAAGTTGGTTGATTAATGAGATGGTTCCACCAACCAATTCTCATACCCAAGTTATTAATACCCACATCATCATATTAATTGTGTTGAGAGTTTTCGGAAGTTTCAGTTCCTTTGGCTCAAGCTGTCCATGACCGTGGACACGGCTAATCGATTAGGTCTGAGTACTCTGCAGAGTTTTGCACACGTTCCCCACAAGATTTGGTCGCCTCCGTTTGATTTCTCGCACTTCAGGGTGTTTGAGAAACGGATGACCAAAACATGGTCTTCCAAAGGGTTTCCCTGCGACTCTGTCGGTGCCCATCCTTTCCTACCGTTCTTCTACATCTCGTAGCACCGCCTGTCCAGGGTCACCACGATATCCAACCAAGCCAGAGCCCATAATGACTTGTGGTTGTGCAGGTAAGCCTTGGGTCTTGAAGTATCCATCCATCTCTTTGTGCCTGGGTGGATCTTTCCGCGTGAATACTGGCCATCTCCAGCATCACCTAGGCAAATCCACTGGTTTCTCCAGGGTGCCGTTCAACCATCATCCACCCAGAGGTATGTTGAAAACTCGGAGTCTTGAAATCTTGATCATTATGTAGGTCTTGAAATTATTAACTCTCTCAACTCTCATGAATCACACAACCAACCCCGTCTACTAATAGCATAACAAAAAGTAAAACAACATTTCCCGGGGCCAATGTGTCAAGGGTTGAGAGGGGGTTCCTACCACATGATACTATTACAATGTAACCAAGTTTCCAACTAACCTATCTTGCATGCAATTGGGGTGATGGAAGAACTAATGCAATAAAAACATGGGTAAAGATGATCAAAGTGACTTGCCTGATTGATGGTCTTCGTACGTGAGTGACTCTAAGTAACAAGCTTCACACTCCGGATAATCTAACGAAGCAAACAAGATCACCCAATAAGCATACAACAAAATAATGTAACTCACAACCATCAACCATGAACTAGTAACCAATCAAGACAAAACAATGCACAAATCACAAGCAAGAAAACGCACAAAGTTTTGTTTTCTAGAAGATGATTGATAAAACACTACTAACATAGTGAAACTATTGGTATTAACCAAAACAATAGTTGACAACAAGAAAACAATAAAATATTTTATTAATAAACAGAATAAAACCAAATTAAGTTTGTTGGGAAAACTTTAGTAAAGTTTTTTTTAAAAGTTTTGATAAACACTATATGAAACAATTATATTTTTACTAACAAAAGAGCAAAACAAAACTTATTATTTATTAACCAAAACATGCTCTTAACAGAAAAGAATGTACAAATAAACTTGTCTTAGCAAACAGAATTAAATTATATAAAACTTTGTTGAAAGAAAAACTATTACTAACTAGTTGTTTTAATCAAATTAAAGCTATTTGAAAAGAAGTTGTGATTCCTATATTAACAAAGAAATAAACTAAACAATTTTATATTTTTATTAACAGTAAGTAGAACACTAGAACCTACTAAACAAATTAAAACTAAATCTAATTTAAACTAACTAAAACTAAGTAAATAAAACTATACTAACTAATAGGCAAAATCTGTTTATAGATAAAACACTAAGAAAAATCATCCTAAAAATTCTCAAACTAAACATGAAGGTAGTCCTAACTAAGACCAAACAGTAGCAAAAAGATTCATGTCAAAATCTATTTTCAAACTCTAGTTATTCAGATTTGAATGTTTTGAGCAAATTTGATTCAATTCACATTTTATAGGTCAAATTTGAAATTTAAAACTACAGGGTGAAACTACATGAAAATTGTGAGCTATTGCAAAAAGAATCAACTCAAAACATGAAATATATTAAAAGTTATAGCTAAAACAATTTCAGAATAGTTTCTGTTAACTAAAACAAAACAGAAAAAAAGAAAAATCTACCGGACGGCCAGGGGGTGACGTGGCGCGATCCTATTGGCTGGCTAGCGCGTGCGTTGGGTGGTTTTGAGCGGGCGACCGAGATCTAATGGAAAACGGTTCGGGAAAAAATGGCTTCTAATCTGGGCCGTTGAGGGGGGATCCGACGGATGGGGTGAGCTCGAAGACTTTACCGGAGGGGGAGGAGGAACTCCGGCGATGGTGGCGGCGGCCGGTGGTCGAGGACATCGCCGGAGGGGTCTCCGGTGGTCGAGGGAGGCAGCGAAGGGGCTCGGGCGACAGCGACGGTCCTCCGGCGTCGAACGGAGGCGTCGGGGAGGCGAGGGGAGGTCGGAGTCGACCGACACGGCGATGGGGAGGTCCGGTGGTGGTGGCAACTCCAGCGAGGAAAATGGCGGCATTCTGGCGACGGGAGAGGGGGCTTGGGGGGGGGAGAATGGAGGCGGGGAGTTGGGGCTCTATTTATAGGCCGGAGAGGGGGCTCGGGGGGGGGGGGGGAGGGAAGAGCGGATCCGGCGAGAGGGGATCGCGGCGGCGGTGGCGCGCGCGGAGGTTGGGGGTGACCGTTGCGGGATCCGCGGCGGACGGGTGGGGCCCAGGGGTCAGCGAGAGGAAGGGTGTCGGTGGCGCGTCGGTCGTCCGGCTAGTAATGAGTTCGCGAGTAACTGCCCGTGGGCCGGCCCGTTTAATTACAAAAACCGTTACTCTTTTTAATAGTCAGAGCAGTAAAACCTCTTTAAAAGCATTCAAATCATTTCTAAATATTGGTGTATTATATATCAAAATTAACACAATAATAAATTCCATTTATTGAACATTTTTATTCTGTCATTTGAACACTTTGAAAAAAATATTATTTTCAGAAATTGCCTAATTGTTTTTAAATCCTTTTTGCAAATATTTTCAAAACAACCCCTGGTTTTTATTGCTCAAATAAATCACCAATTAGGTCCTGGTGTGGAGTGTCATGTTCCTCCTCTCTTATTTGAACTTTTTACCAAGATTTTCAAATAGGTGAAAGCAACACATTGAAAGTAGAAAGGGGTTTCAGAAATTCAGAGAAGGCATTTCAACTAATACATGTATTCAAGCAATGATGATGATAGATGCATAGCTATGTTTCATAACATTCCAAAATGGGATTTTGGGATGTTACAGCTGGATAGATGACACAGTATGTGTGCAACTCTGTAGAGAGATCGTAGTTTCGGTCTTAGTTCGAGAGTGCCTCCTGAAGGGCTGTCCGTGTGACCGTCCAAGTTTTGGAGGTCCTCCAGAAGGGCTATCCGAGTGAAATTCTGATTTTTGGAGGTCCTCCCAAAGGGCTGTCCGAGATACCATCCGGGGACTATCCGACCGCCTCCCGCAGGGCTGTCCGCAAGGCAGATGAGGGTATTCATGCTCGTAGTTGGGAGGTTGTAAAATCCTAGCTACGGGGATCAACACCGCCGTTCGTCATCGACTCTACGTCCGCTCCGCTACGACTCAGTAACGAAAAGATCAAACCTTGTATGCAGTCTTCATAGTGGTCCTGGGCTGGTGCGTAGGTCAGAGTTTTTTTGGTTTTCTGCTGCGTTACCCTATAGTCTTGTGATGAGATATCCGTGGTGATAATGGGATGTTCTATTGATCCACTTGATGTATGTTTTGGTGATCAACTTGCGGGTTCCGTGACCTTGGGAATCTATGCATAGGGGATGGCACATGTTTTCGTCTTGGCTCTCCGGTAGAAACTTTGGGGCACTCTTTGAAGTTCTTTGTGTTGGATTGCACATGATGAATCTGAAATTGTATGATGCATATCGTATAATCAAGCCCATGGGTACTCATGGTGGAATTGGAGTATCTAGGTGACATTAGGGTTTTGGTTGATGTGTATCTTAAGGTGTTATTTTAGTACGAACTCTAGGGCTGTTCGTGACACTTATAGGGATAGCTCATAAGATTGATCAGAAAAGATAACTTTGATGTGGTTTCATACCATACAACAATTTCTTCATTTGTTCTCCGCTATTTGTGACTTTGGAATGAACTCTTTGTCATGCGGGAGAGATATACATATTATTCAACAATGTTAGGATTGTTGAGAGATTGCACTAGTGAAAGTATGAACCCTAGGCCTTGTTTTCAAGCATTGCAATACTGTTTGTGCCCACTTTTGTTACTTGTTACCTTTCTGTTTTTATATTTTCAGATTAGAAAAACCTATATCTACCATCCATATTGCACTTGTATCACCATCTCTTCGCCGAACTAGTGCACCTATACAATTTGCCATTGTATTGGGTGTGTTGGGGACACAAGAGATTTATTGTATTTGATTGCAGGGTTGTTTGAGAGAGACCATCTTCATCCTACACCTCCCACGAATTGATAAACGTTATCCGCTTGAGGGAAAATTGTCACTGTCCTACAAAACTCTGCGCTTGGAGGCCCAACACGAGTCTACAAGAAGTAGGTTGCATAGTAGACATCAAGCTCTTTTCTGGCGCCGTTGCCAATGAGGTGAGTGCTTGAAGGTATATCTTTAGATCCTGCGATTGAATATTTTAGTTTCTTGTTTTTCACTAGTTTGGTTTTATAAAAGAAAACTACAAAAAATGGAACAGAGGTAGCCTCATATGCTTCATCTTTTTAATGTCTTTCGTGAAAATGATGGAAAGGAAAATTGTTCTCAAGTGTTAGAAGAAGTTATTGAAATGTTTGGCACTAAATCTTTGAATGATGAGCATGATAGTGATATTGTTAGTATGAATTCTCTGAATATCCATGATGCTAATGATATGAAAAGCCACAAGCTTGGGGATGCTATGTTTGATGAAGATGATATGTTTAGTCCCTCAAGTTTTGATGAGCAAATTTATTATGATGAAAGCATGCCTCCTATTTATGATGACTATCGTGATGACATCTATGCTATAAAGAATAATGATAACCATGAGACTTGTCATCATGATTTTAATTTTCAATTGGATTATGCTTCACATGATAGTTATTTTGTTGAGTTTACTCCCACTGTTGGTCATGAGAAAAAAAAATCTTGTGTGGAGAGTAGTAAAATTTCTATGCTTGTAGATCATGAAAAGAATGATTTATGTGCTGGTTATATTGTGGAATTCCTTCATGATGCTACTGAAAATTATTATGAGGGAGGAACATATGCTTGTAGGATTTTCAATAATATCAAGCTTCCTCTCTATGTGTTCAAAGTTTTGTAATTATGCTTATTTTGCGTTCCTATGCTAGTTGATTCTTGCTCCCATAAATTGTTTGCTCACAAAATCCCTACGCATAGAAAGTGGGTTAGACTTAAACGTGTTTGTCACGAGATTCATGATGAGTTTTTGCATGTTTCAATTATTATTCCTATGTGAGCATCATTGAAATCATCATGCCTAGCTAAAAGGCATTAAAGAAAAGCGCTTGTTGGGAGACAACCCAACACTTTTACTTTCTTTTTTGATGTGTTAACTTGATTAATATACTATATTAATCATGTTTTTTGTATTTTATTTTAATAAAGTACCAAGTAAAGTCTTTGGGATAGTGTGAATACTTGCTTGTTTGGTTCTGTGCAAAAATAGAAAGTTTTGCGTCTAGTATATGAATTATATGATTTTACTGGAGCGTCAAAAAATTCTAGAATTTTAGATAACATTTATATGCAAATTCCTTGAGTTGTTCTAATGTTTCAGAATTTGTAGAGTCAGGAAAGTACAGTGACCATTCAGATCTTTACAGACTTTTCTGTTTTTGACAGATTTTGTTTTGCATGCATAGTTTGCTTGTTTCAAGTGTTCCTATAGCCTATATTGAGTAATATAAATTGTGTGAATGATGGAATATAGTAGGTATCATGTGGTAATAATGATTAATCTTTTCTTGATAGTACCTAGGTGAATGATTTATCTTTACTACACTAACCCTTCTCACGAAGTTCCGTTAAGTTTTGTGTGATTGAAGTTTTCAAGTTTTGGTTGAGACATTGATATGAGGAGAATAAGGAGTGACAAGAACCTAAGATTGGGGGTGCCAAAGGCACCCCCAAGGTAATATTCAAGGAAGAATCAAGCGTCTAAGCTTGGGGATGCCCCGGAAGACATCCCCTCTTTCGTCTTCAACACTATCGATATATCTTACTTGGAGCTATATTTTTATTCGTCACACAATATGATTTTTTCTTGAAGCATCATTGTATTTTGTTGTTCTATGTTAGGTGTTATTTATAATCTTGTTTTTCAATAAAAAGTTCCAAGAATTGCCTTTAGGATGCTTGAATTGCATGTTTGATGTGTGTTGGGTAAAAACAGAAACTTCTGTTGTAGTGTTTGAATTTTCATATTTTACTGGAACGTGGGAAGTTTCTGAAATTGTTACAAAGTATTTTAATATAAATTATTTAGCGTTTACTAAATTTACATAATTGTTTGAGTTACATAAGTACACTATTTTCATAAATTGCTACAGACTATTCTGTTTGGACAGATTGCTGTCATAGTTTTGTTATTTACTTGTCCTATAGTTTCCATAGCCTATATTGGTAGATATAAATTGTGGAAATGATAGTAAATAGTATATAATGTTTTAAAATTATTGTGCAAACTTTTGTTGTAAGTACATAAAGAGTTGATTTATTATTTAGCATTTTGTGTGGATGAAGTTTCTGAGAATAGGTGAAACCATGATATGAGAGGATTGAACGAGATACAAAAGCTCAAGCTTGGGGATGCCCAAGGTACCCCAAGTAAATATTTCAAGAAGTCTCAAGCATCTAAGCGTGGGGATGCTACGCATCCCACCTCTCTTCGTCAACTATCGGTTAGCCTATGTTGAGCCTAAATTTTTATCTATTCACATGATGTGTGCTATTCTTGGAGTGCTATTTTTTTGCTTGATGTTTAAATAAAATACTCAGATCTGAAAATCCTTACTGAGAGAGAGAAAGTCCTCACATAGCTACTTAATTGTTGACTACTCATTGATCTTCACTTATATGTTTTGGAGTAGTTTTGTCATTTACTCTCGTGCTTCACTTACGTCCTATGAGTAAATGGTTGAATAAATTGAATATCATAAATATGAAATTATATATGTTTTATATGCTTATCCCATGGGGAGTAATGACTTCACATATAAGAATTATAGGTGGTAAAATTTATTGAAAGTTAGCAAACACCGCATTGGTCACTTGAATAATTCATGAAAGAATATTGAAGGAAGAGAGATTTCACATATAAATATACTACCTTGGACATCTTCTATCATTGTGAATACCCATCAATTATTTTCAAACTTGAGCAAATTAGTTGAAGTTGGACAAGGAAGAAAACGTAATGAGTTATGCTTCGGTATATTTGTATAGAAGTTATATTGTTATGGATCCTCCAACATGTGGTGCTTGCTTCCACCTCATGCTAGCCAAAACTTCCGCACCAAGTAGAAATACTACTTGTGCATCCAAACACCCTTAAACCCAAAGTTGCTCCATATGAGTCCACCATACCTACCTATATGCGGTATTTACCTGCCGTACCAAGTAAATTTGCATCTGCCAAACTCTAAACCTTCAAATGATATTCTGTTTTGAATTCCCGAATCGCTAATATAGTGACTAGGAGATGTCAGTATCTTCCATGCTAGGTGTGTTATTCTCACGATATGTTTTGATTCACTATCATTCACGAGAAAGTGGTTGGTATTCGGGATGCCCAATTCCATGCTCAAAAATCAAATCAAAATATAATAAAAAAACTCCCCCAGGATTGTTGTTTGTATGGACGGTACCCATGGATTTGGCTCGCAGTGGAGTGTGATCGATTGCTGGAGGGGAGTAAAAACTTTTCCATTCTGTTTGGGAACCGCCTATAATGTATCTAGCATGGAAGATACCGAGATTTCTCGGTTGTTATGTTGACAATGAAAGCATGCCGCTCAAAATTATTATTCATCTTTGTTTTAAAAGCTCGAGCTCTGGCACCTCTGCAAATCAATGCTCCCATCTGCGAAGGGCCTATCTTTTACTTTCTAGTACTTACCTTTATACAAGAGTCATGGTGATCTTCACCACTTCATATATTTCGCCTTTTTCTCTTGGCAAGCATCATGTGGTGGGGAAAGATCCAAGCATATATGGCCATTCAAATATATTTGATCATGAATGATTATTGTTGACAATTATATATGTGATAAATAAGTTGGGAGGCGAAACTTTAAGCCCATATCTTTCTCTATGTTCGACGGATGCCATTTGCTCTAAAAATATGCTTTGAGAGTTAGCAATCATGGAAGACTATATGATAGTTGAGTATGTAGAATTTGCTAAATCAAAGATCTTACATAGACCCTTCCTGAAAATAAGATGAGTTGCAATTATTTTGTGACTGAAAGCATAGCTTGTTAGTTTTCAAGAAACTTTATGGTCTATACTTTAACATGTGAATAACTTGTTACTTCAACATGAGAAGTTTTATGAGATGAGCTACTGTTTATGATATATAATGATGCTAGAAAAAGTGTTTGTAACTATCATTGATCAAATTTATGCACTATGCTAGCATTCACATTTCTTAAATTATTTCTTTTATCATTTACCAACTTGAGGACGAGCAGGAATTAAGCTTGGGGATGCTGACACGTCTCCAACGTATCTATAATTTATGAATTATTCATGCCATGTTTACAATAATTCTATATGATTTTATTAGAACTAACCCGGACTGACGCTGTTTTCAGTAGAACTACCATGGTGTCGTTTTTGTGTAGAAATAAAAGTTCTCGGAATGGGCTGAAAATTTATGGAGAATATGTTTGGAAAATATAAAAAATATTACAGCAAAAATATACCGGAGAGGAGTCGCAAGGAGGCCATAAGCCACCATGGCGCCCCCTAGGCCGCGCCCCCTGGCTTGTGCCCCCCTCGGGTGTCCCGTTGACGTGATTCCAATGCCAAGTGCTCCTATAAATAAAGAAACCCCCAGAAAGAAACCTTGATTGGGAGTTCCGCCGCTGCAAGCCTCTGTAGCCAAGAAAAACCAATCGGGACCCCGTTCCGGCACCCTGCCGGAGGGGGAAACCATCATCGGAGGCCATCTTCATCATCCCGGCGGTCTCCATGACGAGGAGGCACTACTAGAGAAAACCCTAGTAGTAGTGCTCAAAATATGCATAGTAGTAGCGCTGGGTCCAGCGCTACTGCTATCACGCTACAGCTAAGTTTTATCAATAGCGCTAGCCTAGCAAGCGCTACTACTATGTGCTGTTAACAGTAGAGCTTGCCTGGAAAGTGCTACTGCTAACTATCTGTAGTGCTTGGACGAACGAAGCGCTGCTGCTAATCCAACGTTGCTATTAGATGATTTCTGGCGCTATTGCTAGTATTCCTGCTTTCGCGGATTTACACCCTCTACGTATTTGTGATGTATTTATACAGGATCTATACAGTAGTTTCATCAGATCATCATAATACATCATTGTCATATAAGAACTCCTCATCATCATCATTTTCGTCAATGAGACATCATATAACAAGTTGGTCACTAGTCATAATTATAACTCCTCCTCCTCCTCCTCATCAAACTCTAACACATTTTAGCACATAATAACACATTGTACCTAGGACCTAGTCCTCTCTCATAGGACCTACTCTACCCTCTCTTAGGTACAATATCATAAAACAAGATAGGCGCTGACGCTCCATTATGGAGAACGGAGATCATCCTATCTCCCATTCTTGGCCTACGCACAATGTTGCTTCCAAGTAGCTCTCTACGATTGACCATACATTTTTTCCAATCTTTGATTGTCATGTCTTCATCGGTTTTAGAAATCTGATATGGACAAGAGTGATGCATAGGCTGACCTGGCCATGGTGGCCCTAAGCTCATAACAACAACATGACCTCTCGGAAACATCAGATGAGGCACACAATCCTTTGGGATTTTCTGTTGAAAACATAGTAATAACTTTGTAGTTAGAAATGTAGTTTAGTTTTAGACGAATTTATGCAAAAGATGCACGGATGTCGTAATAGTAGAAAATCTTAGCATGCAATCTCCATGGATGTTACCGTAGTTCACGACATGCACTAGTGGCATGTATTGACCATAATGTGGAGGAGTTTGATAATAGCTATTGTAATTCTCAAGATGACTAAGAAATGCGGGAAGATGATCTTTCTCCTTATAAGTTAATTCTGCTTCATCATTGTAGTAGTAGGTTCTGTCTACCATCTTCCATACATTTTTGAAGAATGAAAATAAGTTGTCAATGCAAATAAGTTGTCAACTATTTTTAAATAAACAATATAAATTACTTAATAAATATGGTTGAGAAACTCACGAAATGGTCAAACTGGAGGCGTCTGCACATCGACCCAGATGTCGATATTACATTCAATTTCATCTTCCGGACGAATATCAAAGGTGATAAGCATATTAGGCTCAAATGCATAAGCCTTGCATAGTGCTCTCCAAGTTTTGCATTCAAAATAGTAGTAGGTGTCTGCATGGTACAATTTTACCGCAAAAATAAAACCATGCTCGGTCCTCAAGTGAACTATCTTTACCTCCATAGTTTTTTTAGTATTGAAACCAATCTTATCCAAGACAACAATTCTTGCATGGCAGGGGATACACTAGTAGAATAATAAAAAATTATAAGTTGAAGCAAAAGAAGCAGAAGTCATGCTTAATTACGAAAAAACACTTGTCGTTGTGACTTACTGTATCCACTTCGAAGGTCTCATCCAGCATGATGCTGAAGCGCCTACCATCAACTAGGAAAGGCTTGTCACACAGGCCGCGCTCGTCTTCGCAGTATTCACACATAGCGAATTCCCTTTCGTCATCAGACATTTCCTATGTTCATTGTTGAAACATTTAAAATCGATCGAAGGAAACTACGAGAAAAAGATCAACACACAGATCACTATTACTCAATATGCAACGGGTTGACTTTAGGTCTTTCGAGTCTTTCCTTCCTAAACTCTCATCTCACGTATATGGTGGGCACTCCTTCTGATATTGCGATCGTCAGTGATGGTGGCTCCTCCATTCGTCCCCGAGTGCATTACACCAAAATGTATAGCACATGAGAATGAAGGAGAAGCGACCCCCATGACAACAGTCGTGATTCTTCCTCTCTCATATATATATATATGGTGGACACTCTCCCTCACTGAAAGAAACACAAGGAACCGAAGCAGACCTAAATTCAACCCGTTCCATATATCAAGCAATGACATAGAAAAAATGCCCTATGTTTTACTGAAATGACTGGCAAATCACAAGCACTCGGTATGTCCTACATTGTAGCACAAGACATTTCCTATGTTCATAGTTGAAACAGACATGCATTCAATAAGCAAAACTAAATCATAAAACAAATTAGTATTCAAATTAGCATGCATTCAATAAGCAAAACTAAATCATCTCTTGCATCCGTACATCGTCGGATAGTATCACTAATACATCTCGAATAGTATCATACATATAACATCACTAATACAATTAGAACCATAGCGAACGACGGGTATCAGCGCGTGCGGTGGACACCCAAAGAGAAGGAACCATCACAGGACCATAGCTCGGGTGAGATCCCTAAAGAACCTGCCAGGTATTGGAGAACCTGGCGTCCAACGCAGCCATATAGCAACGGGCGTGCTCGTCCTCCTCCCTAACACGGCGACGTATCACCTCCGCGGGGGCCGGCTCCCTCTGCACCGACATTTTCCCACGGGACCGCCACCAAATAACCTCCGGGTCGATGACAGGCTGCGTCCTCACCAAGTTGCGCGCCCCGGAAGGTAGGACCTCGCAGTACCAACCCGGTGGAGCCTAGTCCTGGACATGGCCCCTATAATCAAGTAGGCCTCCTCCACTGAATCGACGACGAGGATGCGGGCCAGGCATCGTCGACATCGAGAACAAATGCTTAATTATGAAAACAAAATTAATAAACACTTAGCAGACCTAAAGTCAACCCGTTCCATATATCGAGCAATGACATAGAAAAAATGTCTTATGTTTTACCGGAATATCACTGAATTCTCATTGTGGCAAATCAGAAGCACTCAATATGTCCTACATTATATCACAAGTCATGCTAAAATTCATGAAAAAAATTTGGCATGACCTTTGCTACAAACTACACAAATAGAGCGCCTGAAATTTGCCGGAACGGAAATGAATCAACATTCTGGCAAAACATAGGCCACTTGGAATCATTCCCTGTAAACAACAAAATGCCACTTGGGCACAATCGAACCACTTCAATGTTGCATATAACATCAGCAAACACTATTGAGGAACTATTATTTTCTTTTCATGCAAATTGTTTTAGAGCAAATATTCCAACGATACTTGAGCTTATTAGAAATTGCAAAGGAACTCCATTTTCTCTAACCCTTCTAACCTCACCAAAATTTCCACAGAAGGACCTTAGTACCTACACCCAATTTCTTCAAAAATATTCAGGTCCGTAGTCCAAATAATTCAAATTTCATTTGAATGAAATTTGGACTAGATTCAGGTCCATAGTCCAAATAATTTTTTATAGTTAAATTGTTAATCATTTTTCCTAAATGCTAAAAAATTCCTACTGCGCTAAACAAATCTAGGGTTCATATGAACACCTAGGGTTCATATGAACATCATCACACTAGAGAGAGTGGAGGGCAGGGGAGAGGAGAGGGAGAGCCTTACGATCGGCGGCGAGGGCGGGCTCGAGCTCGGGCGGCGGTGGTCCTGGGCGGGCTCGGGCGGCGGCGGTGAGGTTGAGGGCGGCGATGGTGACGTCGAGGGCGTCCTCGGGCGGCTGCGGTGAGGTCGAGGGCAGCCTCGGGCGACAGTGGTGAAGTCGACGGCGGCCTCGGGCGGCGACGGTGAGATCGGGCAGGGCGGATGACGACGGCGACAAAGGAGTTGGGGGAGAGGGGTGAAAGGACTTAGCAAAATTTTGAGCCCGCGCGGGTTAAGTAGAAATAACAGTAACACTTATGAGGAAAACACGCTACTGCTATTTTCTTAGCAGTAGCGCTTCCTTCCACCTAGCGCTGTTACTATAAATAGTGTCGGCAGGGTCGGCGGGGCCACCTTATCACTAACGCTTTCTTAGCGCCCAGCGCTACTGCTAATCCCTTAGTTGTAGCATTGCAGGAATACATCGCTACTGGTAATTAGCAGTAGCGGTTTTATTTTTCCAGCACTACTAGTAGGCTCCTGTCTATAAGGTTTTCCCTAGTAGTGAGGGAGTAGTTCACCCTCGGGGCTGAGGGTATGTACCAGTAGCTATGTATTGGATCTCCATCTCTCGTGTTCTTGAGATGGAACGATCTTGATGTACCGTGAGCTTTATTGATATAGATGAATCATATGGAGTTTTCCCCTCTCTATCTTCTTGTGATTAATTGAGTTTTCCCTTTGAAGTTTTCTTATCGGATCAAGTCTTTAAGGATTTGAGAACACTTGATGTATGTCCTGCGATGGGATATCCGTGGTGACAATGTGATGTTCTATTGATCCACTTGATGTATGTTTTGGCGATCAACTTGCGGGTTCCGTGACATTGGGAATCTATGCATAAGGGTTGGCACATGTTTTCATCTTGGCTCTTCGGTAGAAACTTTGGGGCACTCTTTGAAGTTCTTTGTGTTGGATTGAACATGATGAATCTAAAATTGTGTGATGCATATCATATAATCAAGCCCATGGGTACTCGTGGTGACATTGGAGTATCTAGGTGACATTAGGGTTTTGGTTGATGTGTATCTTAAGGTGTTATTTTAGTATGAACTCTAGGGCTATTCGTGACACTTATAGGGATAGTTCATAAGATTGATCAGAAAAGATAACTTTGAGGTGGTTTTGTACCCTACAATAATTTCTTCATTTGTTCTCCGCTATTTGTGACTTTGGAGTGAACTGTTTGTCGCGCGGGAGAGATTTACATATGATTCAACTATTTTAGTATCGTTGAGAGATTGCACTAGTGAAAGTATGAACCCTAGGCCTTGTTTTCAAGCATTGCAATACCATTTGTGCTCACTTTTGTTACTTGTTACCTTTCTGTTTTTATATTTTCGTATTACAAATACCTATATCTACCATCCATATTGCACTTGTATTACCATCTCTTCACCGAACTAGTGCACCTATACAATTTTCCATTGTATTGGGTGTGTTGGGGACACAAGAGATTTCTTGTATTTGATTACACAGCTGTTTGAGAGAGACTATCTTCATTCCTACACCTCCCAAGGATTGATAAAACTTAGGTCACCCACTTGAGGGAAAATTGCCACTGTCCTACAAAACTCTATGCTTGGAGGCCCAACACGAATCTATAAGAACAAGGTTGCATAGTAGACATCAAGCTCTTTTCTAGCGCCGTTGCCGGGGAGGTGAGTGCTTGAAGGTATATCTTTAGATCTTGCAATTGAATCTTTTAGTTTCTTTTTTAACTAGTTTGGTTTTATAAAAGAAAACTACAAAAAAATTGAATTGAGGTCGCCTCATATATGCTTCATCTTTTTTATGTCTTTCGTGAAAATGATGGAAAGGAAAATTGTGCTCAAGTGTTGAAGAAGAAGTTATCAAAATGTTTGGCACTTAATCTTTCCATTTGCCTCTCATTTTCATCTCCCCCACTTAATTTTTTTTTGTTTTTTTGCCCTCTTCTTCGTTTGCCTTTTTCTTGTTAGATCTCTTGTTTGCTTGCAATCTTGTTTGTGTAGTCATGGTACCACAATGAAAGTACTATGATGTTCCTTAGCCCAATATTTTGCTTGAAATTGGAAGAGTACCAAGGAATATATGACTACAGAGTTTGAGCATAATAAGTATTTTCCAGAGGAGCTTAAAGAACACTCTACTGCACTAGAAGCCATAACAAAACAACTTGATGATATTAGTAGAGAAGTTTCGAATCTCCAACATAAGTATGCTAAATCTGCTAGGTAAAATATCTGACGCACAAGCCACTTTGGTAAATAAAATGGACACTAAGCCAGTTTCTCCATAGGATAACAATGATGAAGATCTTAAAATGATTAATATTCACCCCGATTTTGTTGAAGTGGTAAACAACCTTAATGGCAAGAATACATTTTTAATTCTATTCCTAGAAATATTTTCATTGAAAATATCCATGCTAGATCCCTGTAAAATTCTCATTGCGTTCTTAATGAGTTGGAAACTAAAGATGACAATACTTGAATCTATGTGTTATGCCTAGCTAGGGGCGTAAAACGATAGCGCTTGTTGGGAGGCAACCCAATGAATAAAATTTATTTTACCTTTTCCTTTCTATTTTTGAGTGTTTGCACAATTATTTCTCTGTTATTATTGTGTTTTATCTTTTATTTAGTGTTTGTGCCAAGTAAAGCCTTTAGGATGATTCATAAGATGAGTAGAAACAATGCTGAATCTGAAACAGAAACTTTGTCTCGAATGTGCGAATTTTTATTTTTTTTAATGGAGCATGATAATGAGCTGCAATTTCTATACAAATTCTTTATGTTGTCCTGATGTTTCAGAATTTATAGAGTTACGGAAGTATAGGTAGAGTACAGATTACTACAGACTGTTCTGTTTGAGACAAATTCTGTTTTCATTGCATTGTGTGCTTGTTTTGATGAATCTATAGCTTGTATTGGAGGGTATAAGCCATGGTAAAGTTACAATACATTAGATATAATGCAATAATAAAATATTAATGGGTTTTTAACAGTAATTAGAGTGGTAATTTTCTTTATTATACTAACGGGTCTCACGAAGATTTTGTTAATTTTTGTGTGATTGAAGTTTTCAAGTTTTGGGTGAGATCACGATGGATGAAGGAATAAGGACTAAGAAGAGCCTAAGCTTGGGGATTCCCATGGCACCCCCAAGATAATATGCAAAATGTAACAAGTAACTAAGCTTGGGGATGCCCCGAGTGGCATCCCCTCTTTCTTCTAATAACCATCGGTATTTTACTTGGAGCTATATTCTTATTCGTCACATATCATGAGTTTTGCTTGGAGCGTCTTGTACCTTTGCTTGTTTTGATTTTTATACTTTCTGGGCATACCTATTAGAGAGAGCCAAAATTATGCTATGATTTGTTAGAATTTCTCTATATGCTTCACTTCAATTTTTTGAGCTACATAATTGCTCTAGTGCTTCACTTATATCCTTTTGAGCACGACGTGCTTTTACTTGTTTGAAGAAATGCTCTCATGCTTCACTTATATCAATTTTATAGTTAGTAAATTTTGAATAAATCCTCTCATGATTCACTTATATTATTTGGAGAGATGAAACTTTTATGCTCATGATCTTCACTTAAATCTATTTGAGCTTGTCAAAAGCAATGGCAATATATGAAATTAGTCCCAAAGTGATAGATATTCAAGAGAGATATAATAAAAACTTTCATGAAGATCATTGGAAAAATTAAACTTGATTCTTCGTAATAGTTTTGAGACATGATGATAGTAATAGGTGAGTTATGTTAGTAAGTAATTATGCTTAGTAAGAATATTGGTATTAAGGTTTGTGATTTCCTATGCAAGCACAAAATTCAATAGTTGTGCAATGAAATTACATCATACTTACGGTGCATTATTTGGTGTTATTTATGCTTAATGCTTGCTTATGTGATTTTTCGTTTCTTGGTTGATTGCTTCTCAATATATTTGCTAGCCTTCACTTGTACTAAGTAGAAATACTACTTGTGCATCCAAAATCCTTAAAACTAGTTTTGCCATATGAGTCCACCATACCTGCCTATATACAGTATTTCCATATTGTTCCAAGAAAATTTGTATGTGTCATCTCTAAATTTTAAAAGAATTTTTCCTTTTTATGTGCATGTACCGCTCATGAAATGGTAGGGGGTGACCGATATTTTTCTATGCTATATGTGTTATTCTCAAGATGAGTGTTTATTCACTTTTGATTACACGAGAGTACAATGGTAATAGGCATGCCCATTCCCGAAATGAAATGAAAGGAAAGAAAAAAATACTTTATGTTGTCAAATAATAAATTCCTTGGAAAGTGGTTGTATGGAAGGCAACCGTGGATTCGGCTAGGCATGGAAAGTGAACATATGGTGGAAAAATTAGTATCTCTCAGTCGTATCTAGCATGGAACCTCTTATGATGTATCTAGCATGGAAAGGTATTGAAATCTCTCGGTCATTTTTGTTGACAGGAAAGGCATGCCACCCAAAATATTTTTCTCTATCAATTTAAACCTTGAGCTCTGGCACCTCTACAAATCCCTACTTCCCTCTGCGAAGGGCCTATTTATTTTATGCAATTTTTTTTACTTGAGCCTCCATCTTCTCTTATAAAGCACCAACTAGGGGGTACTATGATCGTACTTGAGCATTAGGTGTATCTAACATTTGAGTGTGTTTCATGAATGGATCAATGTTGAGCATAATGGGCTAGGGATAACTTTCTTTAGTGCTGATATTTTGAAATACATGGTTGCTTGTTGATATGCTTGAGTATTAGAGTCTCTATGTCAAAACTAGACTAGTGATTTGAACCATATAAAAGTCCAAATGTCCATGCTACAAAGAAACAATATGTGATAAACATGTTAGGCAGCATTCCACATCCAAAATTCTATTTTTATCATTTACCTACTCGAAGACGAGTAGGAATTAAGCTTTGGGATGCTGATACATCTCCAACGTATCAATATTTTTGCTTGTTCCATGCTGTTATCTTATCAATCTTGGATGTTTTACAATGATCTATAGCAACTTTATATAATTTTTCGGGACTAAACTATTGACATAGTGCCAAAGTGTCAGTTGTTGTTTTTGCTTGCTTTTTTACTTTGCAGAAAATCAATACCAGACGAAGCCCAAATACAGAGGAACTCTTTGGAGAATTTTTTTTGGGGCCAGAAGAAACCCATTGGGCCAGAGAAGTGCCAGAGAGGAGGGCCAAGGAGAGCACAACCCACCAGGGCACGCCAGAGGCCCCCGGCATGCCCTGATGGGTTGTGCCCACCTCGGGGACCCCCTCCATCGACTATCAGCTCTATAAATCTCAAATATTCGGAAAACCCTAGGGGAGTCGATGAAACAGAATTCCATCCACTGCAAGTTCCAGAACGACGAGATCCAATCTAATACCATCACAGAGGGGTTCATCTTCTTCATAGGTGCCTCTCCGATGATGCGTGAGTAGTCCACCATAGACCTATGGGTCCGTAGGCAGTAGCTATATAGCTTTATCCTCTATTTTGATTATCACTACAATGGTCTCTTGAAGATCTATTTGATGTAGTGACTTTTGTGGTGTGTTTGTTGGGATCCGATGAATTTTGAGTTCATGAGCAGTTTCTATCCATGAATATTATTTGAGTCTTCTTTGATCTCTTATATGCATGATTACTTATAGCCTCGTATTTCTTATTTGAATTTTTTGTATAGTTAGTCCAACTAGATCGATTTTCTTGCCATGGTAAGAGGTGCTTTGTGATGGGTTCGATCTTGCGGTGTTCTTTCCCAGTGACAGAAGGGGCAACAAGGCACACATGTATCATTTCCATTAAGGATAACAAGATGGGGTCTATTCCTAAATTAATAGATCTTGTCTACATAATTTCAATGTTCTTATTGAATTACTCCATTTTTCCATGAACTTAATACACTAGATGCATGCTGGATAATGGTCAATGTGTGGAGTAATAGAAGTAGATGCAGAATCGTTTCAGTCTACTTATCGTGGACGTGATGCCTATATGATGATCGTTACCTAGATATCGTCATGATTATTTGATCTTCTATCAATTTCTCAACAATAATGTTTTCACCCACCGTGTGGTATACTGATGAGACAAGCCACTAGTGAAACCTATGGCCCCGGGTCTACTTTTCCAATATATTGCTTTCCAATCTACTCGTTTGCCATTTTGTTTTTAGATCTATTAATCCAAAACCGCAAAAATACCTTTCCGCACTTTTTTACATCTTTTATTTTGTGTTCTTGCGAGACCTAATTGCCCAAACTATTACAACCTAAACAATTATTTTGTCGTTGAGAGCTTGACAACCTCTCTTACGCATCGGGTTGCAAGTATTTGTTATTTGTGTGTAGGTGTTGTTTGCATAGTTAATTGATCTTCCTCAATGGATTAATACCTTGTTTTCTTAACTAAGGAAAATACTTCCCATCACTGTGCTACATCATCCCTTCCTCTTTGGGGAAATACCGACACAATCTCAAGCCACGTCATGATGTTATTTGGAAACATCCCCCACATCTAATCATCTAGAACACATCATAGTGGTGTCTACCAAAATCATGTTGAAAATTAAGATAAGATCCTACATGCAAGTATAAGGTTGTATGGAAACCTCATGATCATGCCTATTTCCATCTATTTGATCTCTCTCTTAATCACAGTTACTATTTGTTTGGTCCAGAGAACTGAAACTTCTTATGAGAATGATAGCTTGCTTGAGTCCCCCTCTAATAGCAGAACTTCCCATGGGTTCGATACCTATGGTCAGCCTTGGGGAAAGGTGAGGATTGTCTACATCCGAAGGATCATAGGTAATCAAGCTGCCACACCCATCCCTTAGGAAGGTGATGTATCCATTCTCCATGTATGTGTACTTTATTGGTGTTCTATGTTACATATATATGGATTAGGTTATTATGAGGGTACCAAGTATACCTCACAGTAGTTTTTATAGTAATCTGGTATCTAGGGGCCTTGCCTCCTATGGACATGTGCGTTATTTTCTTCAAGATCTTCTTTGATCCTGTTGACTCATATGCTAGAAACTAATGTAGAGGGAAGTTGATTACTTGGAGATTCCTCTTCCTCTTTGCCCTTCATTTTTTCAGAACTTTTGGCCGCATGGCGATGTCTCTCCTCTTATTGGTCTAGTCCAGAACAAGACATGTCTCCTAAAAAAATTATAAACCTGATAGCAAAAACTCGCCATACGGAGATTAGAAAAATTGCTAGAAAATATGTAAGAGGTTTTTCATGGGTAAGAGGTACACCTGCAAAGATTGGCCAAAGGAGAATCCCCGCCTTCCTAGGCTCGCCCTGTAGCTACCCTTGTTGGGTGGGCACTTATGTTTGAAATATGCCCTAAAGGCAATAAATAAAGTGTTTATTATTGTATTTCCTTGTTCATGATAATCGTTTATTATCCATGCTATAATTTTATTAATTGGAAACATGGATACATGTGTGGATACATAGACAAACACAATGTCCCTAGTATGCCTCTAGTGAACTAGCTCGTTGATTGAAAGATGGTTAAGGTTTCCTAGCCATGGACATGAGATGTCATTTGATAACGGGATCACATCATTAGGAGAAAGATGTGATGGACAAGACCCATACTACAAACGTAGCTTATGATCGTGTCAGTTTATTGCTACTATTTTCTACATGTCAAGCTTATGTTCCTATGACCATGAGATCATGCAACTCATAGATATTGGAGGACTACCTTGTGTGTATCAAACGTCGCAACGTAACTGGGTGACTATAAAGGTGCTCTACAGGTGTCTCCGAGGGTGTCTGTTGAGTTGGCATGGATCGAGACTGGGATTTGTAACTCCGTGTGACGGAGAGGTATCTCAGGGCCCACTCGGTAATACAACATCACAATGAGCCTTGCAAGCAATGTAACTAATTTTTAGTTGCGGGATCTTGTATTACGGAACGAGTAAAGAGACTTGCCGGTAACGAGATTGAACTAGGTGTTGGGGAACGTCGCATGGGAAACAAAAAATTTCCTATGCACACGCAAACCTATCCATGGTGATGAGCATCTACGAGAGGGACAGTGGATCTACGTACCCTTGTAGATCGCTAAGCGGGAAGCGTTAAGAAACGCGGTTGGTGTAGTCGAACATCTTCGCGATCCAAATCGCCGAGCGTCCCACGATCTCATCACGATCCGTCCCGCAATCCAATCACGATCCATCCCGTGAACTCATCACGATCCGTCCCGCGATCTCATCACGATTCGTCTCACGATCTTGATCATGATCTGTCCCGCGAACTCATCACGATCCGTTCCGCGATCTCATCACGAACCGTCTCGCGATCTCGATCACGGTCCTTCCGATCTAGCGCCGAACGGACGGCACCTCCGCGTTCAGCACACGTGCATCTTGATGACGATCTCCACCGTCTTGATCCAGCAAGAGGAGGTGGAGAGGAGAGAGAGTTCACCGGCAGCGTGACGGCGCTCCGGTGATGGTGGTGGAGTGATTCCGGCAGGGCTTCGCCTAAGCGCTGCGGAAAACCGATCTAGAGGAGGAACTGTGCACCGGTGAAACGGGTAGCATGTGGCCGGAAATTCTGTCCAAAAACCACCCAATCCACTAGTATATATAGGAGGAGAGGAGAGGAGAGGCAGCCAAGGCCTTTGGGTCGGCCGAAATAGGAGGTGGGAGCAATCCTACTTCACCTCCAATCCTAGTTGGAGTAGGATTGCCTCCTATTGGCTGATTTTCCACTTTTTGCTTTAGGACTTTCTCTCCTGCGCCATGGGCCTTTGTGGCTGTTTTCCCAGCCCACTAAGGGCTGGTTATTATTCTCCCACATCCCATGGACCTCTTGGGGTCGAAATACCCCTCCCGGAGGTCCTCCGGTACACTACCGGCACTCCCGGTACAATACCGATACTCCCGGTACACTACCGATGAGCCCGGAACTTTTCCGGAAACCAAACTAGGACTTCCTATATATGAATATTTACCTCCGGACCATTCCGGAGCTCCTCGTGACGTCCGGGATCTCATCTGGGACTCCGAACAACCTTCGGTCACCACCATACATAACTCTACACTACCGAAACGTCACCGAACCTTAAGTGTGCACACCCTGCGGGTTCGAGAACTATGTAGACATGACCGAGACACCTCTACGGTCAATAACCAATGGAGGGACCTGGACGTCCACATTGGTTCCTACATATTCTACGAAGATCTTTATCGGTCGAACCTCTGTGTCAAGGATTCAGTTAATCCCGTATATCGTTCCCTTTGTTCTTCGGTATGTTACTTGCCCGAGATTCGATCGTCGGTATCTCCATACCTAGTTCAACCTCGTTACCGGCAAGTCTCTTTACTCATTCCGTAATACAAGATCCCGCAACTAACAATTAGTCACATTGCTTGCAAGGCTTATTGTGATGTTCCATTACCGAGTGGGCCCCGAGATACCTCTCCGTTACACGGAGTAACAAATCCCAGTCTCGATCCATGCCAACTCAACAGACACCATCGGAGATACCTGTAGAGCACCTTTATAGTCACCCAGTTACGTTGCGACGTTGGATACACACAAGGCACTCCTCCGATATCCGTGAGTTGCATGATCTCATGGTCATAGGAACATATACTTGACATGCAGAAAACAGTAGCAATAAACTGACACGATCATATGCTATGTTTGTAGTTTGGGTCTTATCCATCACATCATTCTCCTAATGATGTGATCCCGTTATCAAATGACATCTCATGTCCATGGCTAGGAAACCTTAACCATCCTTTGATCAACGAGCTAGTCCATTAGAGGCATACTAGGGACATGGTTTTGTCTATGTATCCACACATGCATTTAAGTCTCCGATCAATACAATTATAGCATGGATAATAAACGATTATCATGAACAAGGAAATATGATAATAACTAATTTATTATTGCCTCTAGGGCATATTTCCAACAGTCTCCCACTTGCACTAGAGTCAATAATCTAGTTCACATCACCATGTGATTCGCATTGTTATGAATCTAACACCCAATGAGTTTTGGGGCTCGATCATACTTTGCATGTGAGAGAGGTCTTATAGTCAACGGGTCTGCGATATTCAGATTCGTGTGTACTTTGCAAATCTCTATGTCAAACCGTAAACACTGCTACCACACTCCACTTGGTACTATTTCCAAATGGCTGCTCCACTATACGTATCCAGATTGCTACTACTAGTCATCCGGATAGGTGTTAAAGCTTGCATCGACGTAACTCTTTACGACGAACTCTTTATCACCTCCACAATCAAGAAACATTTCCTTAGTCCTCTGGTTACTAAGGATAATTCCGACCGCTGTCCAGTGATCCACTCCTGGACCACTCTTGTACCCCTTGACAGACTCATGGCAAGGCACACATAGGTGCGGTACACAACATGGCATAATATAGAGCCTATGGCTAAGGCATAGGGGACGACGTTCGTCCTTTCTCTTTCTTCTGCCGTTGTCGAGCTTTGAGTCTCACTCAACTTCACACCTTACAAATCAGACGAGAACTATTTCTCTGGCTGATCCATTTTGAACTCTTTCAAAATCTTGTGAAGGTATGCACTCATTGAAAGTCTCATCAAGCATCTTGATCTATCTCTATAGATTTTGATGCTCAACAATTAGGTAGCTTTATCCAGGTCTTCCTTTGAAAATCACTTTCCAAATAACCGTTTTATGCTTTCCAGAAACTCTACATTATTTGTGAACAACAATATGTCATCCACATATACTTATCAGAAATTCTATAGTGCTCCCACTCACTTTATTGCAAATACAAGTTTCTCATAAACTTTGTATAAACATCAAAACTTTGATCACCTCATCAAAGCGTATATTCCAACTCCGAGATGCTTGCTTCAGTCCATGGAAGGATCACCGAAGCTTGCACACCTTTTAGCATCCTTAGGCCTGACAAAACCTTCTGGTTGTATCACATACAACCTTTCCTCAAGTAAACCATTAAGGAAACGATGTTTTGACATCCATCTGCCAGATTTCATAATTGAAAACACAGCAACTGCTAACATAATTCCAACAGACTTTTAGCATCACTATGAGTGAGAAAGTCTCATCGCAGTCAACTCCTTGAACTTGTCACAAACATCTTTGAAACAAGTCGAGCTTTACAAATACTGACATTCACCATCAGTGTCTGTCTTCATTTTAAAGATCCATTTGTACTCAACGACCTGCCGTCCAACGAGCAAGTCTACCAAAGTCTACACTTGGTTTTAATACATGGATCCTATCTCGGATTTCATGGCCTCCAACCATTTGTCGGAATCCGGGCCCATCATCGCTTCTCCATAGCTCGTAGGTTCATCGTTGTCCAACAACACGACCTCCAAGACAGAGTTGTCGTACCGCTCAGGAGCAGTACACATCCTTGTCGACCTACGAAGTTCGATAGTAACTTGATCCTGAAGCTTCATGATCATCATCATCAACTTCCTCTTCAACTAACGTAGGCTTCACAGAAACATCTTTCTGCGCTGCGCTACTCTATGGTTGAACAAAGGTTTAACAACCTCATCAAGTTCTATCTTCCTCCCACTCAATTCTTTCGAGAGAAACTTTTTCTCGAGAAAGGACCCAGTTCTAGCAACAAACACTTTGCACTCGGATCTGAGATAGAAGGCATACCCATCTGTTCTTAGGGTATTCTATGAAGATACATTTGTCCGCTTTGGGTTCTAGCTTATTATGTGAAAACATTTTCCACACAAGCATCGCAGCCCCAAACATTAAGAAATGACAGCTTAGGTTTCTATCAAACCATAATTCACACGGTGTCATCTCAACGGATTTAGATGGTGCCCTATTTAAAGTGAATGTAGTTGTCTCTAATGCATAACCCCAAAATTATAGTAGTAAAACGACAAGAGACATCATATTACGCACCATGTCCAATAGAGCATAACTATGATGTTCGGACACACCATCACACTATGGTGTTCCAGGTGGCGTTTAGTTGTGAAACAACTTTCACATTGTCTTAAGTTGTATGCCAAACTCGTGACTTAGATATTCACCTCCACGATCATATCGCAGTCATTTTTATCTTCTTGTCACGATGATCTTTAAACTTCACTCTGAATTTGCTTGAACCTTTCAAACGATTCAGACTTGTGTTTCATTAAGTAAATATACACTATATCTACTCAAATCATCAGTGAAGGTAAGAAAATAACGATATCCACTGCACGCTACAAGACTCACTAGATTGCATACATCAACATGTATCATTTCCAATGAATCACTTGCCCGCTCCATCCAACGGGGTCCTTTAGTCATCTTGCCCAAGAGGCATGGTTCACATGTCTCAACCGATTCGAAATCGAATGAGTCCAAATATCCATCAGCATGGAGTTTCTACATGCGCTTTATACCAATATGACATTTAGCGGCAGTGCCACAAGTATGTGGTACTATCATTATTAACTTTGTGTCTTTTGAAATCAATGTTATGAACATGTGTAATACTATGATCAAGATTTCAACAAACCATTCTCACTGGGTGCATGACCATTGAAGGTATTATTCATGTAAACAGAATAACCATTATTCTCTAACTTAAATGAATAACCGTATTGCAATAAACATGATCTAATCATGTTCATGCTCAACGCAAAACACCAAATAACATTTATTTAGGTTCGTCACTAATCCTGAAGGTAGAGAGAGCGTGCGATGTTGATCACATAACCCTTGGAAACACTTCCAACACATATCGTCACCTCACCCTTAGCTAGTTCTCCGTTTATTCCGTAGCTTTTATTTCGAGTTACTAACATTTAGCAACCGAACCGGTATCCAATACCTAGGTGCTACTAGGAGTACTAGCAAGGTACACATCAATAACTCGTATATCAAATATACTTCTATCGATGTTGCCAGCCTTCTTATCTACCAAGTATCTAGAGTTGTTCCGCTTCAGCGACCTCTCCCCTCATAATAGAAGCACTTAGTCTCGGGTTTGAGTTCAATTTTTGGTTGCTTCACTGGAGCAGTAACTGACTTGCTATCCATGAAGTTTCCCTCCTTGCTCTTGCCCTTTTCGAAACTAGTGGTTTGATTAACCATCAACACTTGACGCTCCTTCTTGATTTCTACCTTCGCGGTGTCAAACATCGCGAATAGCTCAGGGATCAATACTTCTATCCCTGGTGTATTATAGTTCATCACTAAGTTCTAGTAGCTTTAGTGACAGTGACTTGGAGAACTATATCAATCACTATCTTATCTGGAAGATCAACTCCCACTTGATTGAAGCGATTGTAGTACCCAGACAATCTGAGTACATGCTCAACGATTGAGCTATTCTCCTTCATCTTACAAGCAAAGAATCTTGTTGGAGATCTCATATCTCGCAACAAAGGCACGAGCCTAAGACCACAATCTCTGCTCCTAGAACATCTCATATGTTCCGTGACGTTTCAAAACGTTTCCGAGCCTCAATTCTAAGCCGTAATGCATGACGCACTAAACTATCAAGTAGTCATCGAAACGTGCCTGTCAGATGTTCACAACATCTATAGACGACGCTAGAGGGGGAGGCGCACCGAGCGGTGCATTAAGGACATAAGCCTTCTGTGCAGCAATGAGGACAATCCTCAAATCACGGACCCAGTCCGCAATATTGCTACCAACATCTTTCAACTCTATTTCTCTAGGAACATATAAAAATACAAGGGAGCTACAGCGCGAGCTAGTAATCTACAACATAATTTGCAAAGACACTTTGACTATGTTCATGATAATGAGTTCAATTAATCATATTACTTAAGAACTCCCACTCAAATTGACATCCCTCGGGTCATTCGAGTGATACATGATCCAAATTCACCAACTCAAGTCCGATCAACACGTGAGTTAAGGTGGCTTCAATGGTGAACATCATTATGTTGATCATATCCACTATATGACTCATGCTCGACCTTTCAGTCTGTTGTGTTCCGAGGCCATGTCTGTACATGCTAGGCTCGTCAAGTTTAACCCGAGTGTTCTGCGCGTGCAAATTTGGCTTGCACCCGTTGTATGTGAACGTAGAGTCTATCACACCCGATCATCACGTGGTGTCTCAACACGACGAACTTTCGCAACGGTGCACACTCGGGGAGAACACAATTTATCTTGAAATTAAGTTGAGGGATCACCTTATAATGCTACCGTCGTCCTAAGCAAAACAAGGTGCATAAAAAGGATTAACATCACATGCGAATCATAAGTGACATGATATGGCCATGAACTTGTGCTTTTGATCTCCATCTCGAAAGCACCAGCATGATCTCCATCGTCACCGGCATGACACCATGATCTCCATCAACGTGTCGCCATCGGGGTTGTCATGCCCTGCATGCTTCTACTACTATTGCTACCGTAGCGATAAAGTAAAGCATTACATAGCGCTTTAATGATTGACACGCAGGTCATACAATAATTAAAGACAACCCTATGGCTCCTGCCGGTTGCCGTACTCATCGACATGCAAGTCGTGATAATCTATACATCACATGATCATCTCATACATCACATATATCACATCATGTAATTGGCCATATCATATCACAACATACCCTGCAAAAACAAGTTAGACGTCCTCTAATTGTTGTTACAAGTTTTACGTGGCTGCTACGGGTATCTAGCAAGAACGATTCTCACCTACGCATAAACCACAACGGTGATACATAGATTGCTTTTCAACCTTCTCAAGGACTTCCTTTGTCGGATCCGATCAAACTAAAGTGAGAGAAACTGTCACCCGCAAGCCATCTAAGCAACAAGTTGCATCGAGGGAACCGGACTCTCGTAAGCGTACGAGTAATGTTGGTCCGGGCCGCTTCATCTCACAATCCCGCTGAACCAAATTCCGACCAAGGGAGGAAGCAATATAAGCATCAACGCCCACAAACCTTTTATGTTCTACTCGAGATCTCATCGAACCATCAACCTAGCTCATGATGCCACTGTTGGGGAACGTCGCATGGGAAACAAAAAAATTCCTACGCACACGCAAACCTATCCATGGTGATGAGCATCTACGAGAGGGAGAGTGGATCTACGTACCCTTGTAGATCGCTAAGCGGGAAGCGTTAAGAAACGCGGTTGGTGTAGTCGAACATCTTCGCGATCCAAATCGCCGAGCGTCCCGCGATCTCATCACGATCCGTCCCACGATCCAATCACGATCCGTCCCGTGAACTCATCACGATCCGTCCCGCGATCTCATCACGATCCGTCTCACAGCCCATGGACCTCTTGGGGTCGAAATACCCCTCCCGGAGGTCCTCCGGTACACTACCGGCACTCCCGGTACAATACCGATACTCCCGGTACACTACCGATGAGCCCGGAACTTTTCCAGAAACCAAACTGGGACTTCCTATATATGAATCTTTACCTCCGGACCATTCCGGAGCTCCTCGTGATGTCCGGGATCTCATCCGGGACTCCGAACAACCTTCGGTCACCACCATACATAACTCTACACTACCGAAACGTCACCGAACCTTAAGTGTGCAGACCCTGCGGGTTCGAGAACTATGTAGACATGACCGAGACACCTCTACGGTCAATAACCAATGGCGGGACCTGGACGCCCACATTGGTTCCTACATATTCTACGAAGATCTTTATCGGTCGAACCTCTGTGTCAAGGATTCAGTTAATCCCGTATATCGTTCCCTTTGTTCTTCGGTATGTTACTTGCCCGAGATTCGATCGTCGGTATCTCCATACCTAGTTCAACCTCGTTACCGGCAAGTCTCTTTACTCGTTCCGTAATACAAGATCCCGCAACTAACAATTAGTCACATTGCTTGCAAGGCTTATTGTGATGTTGCATTACCGAGTGGGCCCCGAGATACCTCTCCGTTACACGGAGTAACAAATCCCAGTCTCGATCCATGCCAACTCAACAGACACCATCGAAGATACCTGTAGAGCACCTTTATAGTCACCCAGTTACGTTGCGACATTTGATACACACAAGGCACTCCTCCGATATCCGTGAGTTGCATGATCTCATGGTCATAGGAACATATATTTGACATGCAAAAAACAGTAGCAATAAACTGACACGATCATATGCTATGTTTGTAGTTTGGGTCTTATCCATCACATCATTCTCCTAATGATGTGATCCTATTATCAAATGACATCTCATGTCCATGGCTAGGAAACCTTAACCATACTTTGATCAACGAGCTAGTCCATTAGAGGCATACTAGGGACATGGTTTTGTCTATGTATCCACACATGCATTTAAGTCTCCGATCAATACAATTATAGCATGGATAATAAACGATTATCATGAACAAGGAAATATGATAATAACTAATTTATTATTGCCTCTAGGGCATGTTTCCAACACTAGGTATGGACATACCGACGATCGAACCTCGGGCAAGTAACATACCGAAGAACAAAGGGAACATCATACGGGATTAACTGAATCCTTGACATAGAGGTTCGAACGATAAAGATCTTCGTAGAATATGTAGGAACCAATGTGGACATCTAGGTCCCTTCATTGATTATTGACCGTAGAGGTGTCTCGGTCATGTCTACATAGTTCTCGAACCCGCAGGGTCTGCACACTTAAGGTTTGGTGACGTTTCGGTAGTATAGAGTTATGTATGGTGGTGACCGAAGTTTTTCCGGAGTCCCCGATGAGATCCTGGACATCACGAGGAGCTCCGGAATGGTCCGGAGGTAAAGATTCATATATAGGAAGTCCCGGTTTGGTCGCCGGAAAAGTTTCGGGCTCATCGGTAGTGTACCGGGAGTGCCGGTAGTGTACCGGGAGACCTCCGGGAGGGGTATTTCGACCCTAGAGGGTCCATGGGCTGTGGGAGATTAATAACCAGCCCTTAGTGGGCTGGCGGAACAGCCACAAAAGGCCCATGCCACCAGGAGGAAAAAGGCCTAAAGAAAAAGGTGGAAAAAAGGGCCAATAGGGAGCAATCCTAGTCCAACTAGGATTGGAGAAGGAGAGTCCTTCTCTCCCTCCCTCTTGCAGCCAAATTGGCTTGGCCCTTGCGCCAAGCCATCCCTCCTCCCTCTCTCCTTTATATACTGATGGATTTGGGGCTGTTTGCGCAAGTTTTTCCGGCCACGTGCTACCCGTTCCACCGGTGCATAGTTTCTCCACTAGATCGTATTTCCGCAGTGCTTAGGCGAAGCCCTGCCGGAATTGCTCCACTACCATCGCCGGAGCACCGTCATGCTGCCGGCGAACTCTTACTCCTCTCCCCTTCTTCTTGCTGGATCAATACGGTGGAGATCGTCATCAAGCTGCACGTGTGCTGAACGCGGAGGCGCCGTCCGTTCGGTACTAGATCGGAAGGACCGTGATCAAGGCCACGGGACTGTTCGTGATTGGATCACGGGATGGTTCGTTACGTGATCGCGGGACGGATCGTGACGAGATCGCGGGACGGATCATGATTGGATCGCGGGACGCTCGGCAATTTGAATCGCGAAGACGTTCGACTACACCAACCGCGTTTATTAACGCTTCCCGCTTAGCGATCTACAAGGGTACGTAGATCAACTCCCCCTCTCGTAGATGCTCATCACCATGGATAGGTTTGCGTGTGCGTAGGAATTTTTTTGTTTCCCATGCAATGTTCCCCAACAGTGGCATCAGAGCTAGGTTGATGGTTCGATGAGATCTCGAGTAGAACACAAAAGGTTTGTGGGCGTTGATGCTTAGATTGCTTCCTTCCTTGGTCAGATTTTGGTTCAGCGCTATTGTGAGATGAAGCGGCCCGGACCAACATTACTCGTACGCTTATGAGAGACTGGTTCCCTCGATGCAACTTGTTGCCTAGATGGCTTGCGGGTGGTAGTTTCTCTCACTTTAGTTGGATCGGATTCGACAAAGGCGGTCCTTGAGAAGGTTGAAAAGCAAATTATGTATCACCGTTGTGGTTTATGCATAAGTGAGAATCGTTCTTGCTAGAAACCCGTAGCAGCCACTAAAACATGCAACAACAATTAGAGGACGTCTAACTTGTTTTTGCAGGGTATGTTGTGATGTGATATGACCAATTACATGATGTGATATATGTGATGTATGAGATGATCATGTGATGTATAGAATTTCATGACTTGCATGTCGATGAGTACGGCAACCGGCAGGAGCCATAGGGTTATGTTTAATTATTGTATGACCTGCGTGTCAATCATTAAGCGCTATGTAATGCTTTACTTTATCGCTAAACGATAGCAATAGTAGTAGAAGCATGCAGGGCGTGACAACCTCGATGGCGACACGTTGATGGAGATCAAGATGATGGAGATCATGGTGTTGTGCCGGTGACGATGAAGATCATGCCGGTGCTTTCAAGATGGAGATCTAAAGCACAACTTCATGGCCATATCATGTCACTTATGAATTGCATGTGATGTTAATCCTTTTGTGCACCTTGTTATGCTTAGTACGGCGGTAGCATTATAAGGTGATCCCTCACTTAAATTTCAAGATAAAATTGTGTTCTCCCCGAGTGTGCACCGTTGTGAAAGTTTGTCGTGTTGAGACACCACGTGATGATTGGGTGTGATAGACTCTACGTTCACATACAACGGGTGCAAGCCAGTTTTGCACGCGCAAACACTCGGGTTAACCTTGACGAGCCTAGCATGTACAAACATGGCCCCGAAACACAAGAGACCGAAAGGTCGAACACGAGTCATATAGTAGATATGATCAACATAATGATGTTCACCATTGAAGCCACCTCAACTCACATGATGATCGGACTTGAGTTGGTGGATTTGGATCATGTGACACTCAGATGACCTGAGGAATGTCAATTTGAGTGGGAGCTTTAGTAATTTGATTAACTAAACTCATTATCTTGAACAATAGTCTAAATGAACTTTGCATATTTATGTTGTAGATCAATGGCTCGCGCAGTAGCACCCCTAAATTTTAATGCGTTCCTAGAGAAAGATAAACTGAAAGATGATGGAAGTAACTTTGTTGACTGGGCCCGTAATCTGAGGATTATCCTCATGGCTTCCCAGAAATCATATGTCCTTGATGCACCGCTTGGTGACCAACCAGAAGACATGACCTCCGAAGACGTTAAGAACGCTTGGGAGGCACGTACTGGAGATTACTCAATAGTTCAGTGTGCAATATTGTATGGCTTAGAACCAGGACTTCAAAGACGTTTTGAATGTAATGGAGCATATGAGATGTTCCAGGAGTTGAAGTTTATCTTTCAGAAGAACGCCCGGATCGAGAGGTATGAAACCTCCGATAAGTTCTATGCTTGCAAGATGGAGGAGAACGGGTCTATAAGTGAACATATACTCAGAATGTCTGGGTATTCAACTCGTCTAGCGGAGTTGGGAATTGCCCTTCCGCCAGAGGCGATCACTGACAGAGTTCTTCAATCACTGCCACCTAGTTACAAGAGCTTTGTAATGAACTATAACATGCATGGGATGAACAAGTCAGTCGCCGAGCTGTTTGCGATGCTAAAAGTCGCTGAGTCTGAAATCCAGAAAGAACATAAAGTGTTGATGGTCAATAAAACCACTAGTTTCAAGAAAAATGGCAAAGTCAAGGGCAAGGGCAACAAGGGTAAAACCAAGAAGGATGGCAAATCAGTTGCTACTCCTGCAAAAAAGCCCAAGCATGGACCCAAGCCAGAAACTGAGTGCTTTCATTGCAAAGGAACTGGTCACTGGAAGCGGAACTGCCCCAAGTACATGGCTGACAAGAAGGCGGCCAACGACAAACAAGGTATATATGATATACATGTTATTGATGTGTACCTTACTGGCTCTCGTAGTAGTGCCTGGGTATTTGATACCGGTTCGGTTGCTCACATTTGCAACTCAAAGGAGGAACTAGGAATAAACGAAGGCTGGCAAAGGACGAAGTGACGATGCGCGTGGGAAATGGTTCCAAGGTTGATGTGATCGCCGTCGGCACGCTCTCTCTTCAATTACCATCGGGATTAGTGATGAACCTGAATAATTGTTATTTAGTGCCTGTGTTAAGCATGAACATTATATCTGGATCTTGTTTATTGCGAGACGGTTACTCATTTAAATTAGAGAATAAAGGTTGTTCTATTTATATGAGTAATATATTTTATGGTCATGCACCCAATGTTAGGGGTTTATTCATATTGAATCTTGATAGTAATGACACACATGTTCATAACATTGATGCCAAAAGATGTAGAGTTGATAATGATAGTACCACTTTCTTGTAGCACTGCCGTTTAGGTCATATTGGTGTAAAATGCATGAGGAAGGTCCATGCTGATGAACTTTTGGAGTCACTTGATTTTGAATCACTTGACACATGTGAACCATGCCTCATGGGCAAGATGACTAAAACGCCGTTCTCTGGAACAATGGAACGGGCGAGTGACTTATTGGAAAACATACATACTGATGTGTGTGGTCCAATGAATGTTACAGTGCATGGTGGATATCGTTGTTTTCTCACCTTCACTGATGACTTAAGTAGATATGGGTATATTTACTTAATGAAACACAAGTTTGAAACATTTGAAAAGTTCAAGCAATTTCAGAGTGAAGTTGAGAATCATCGTAACAAAAAGATTAAGTTCCTACGATCTGATCGAGGAGGTGAATATCTGAGTTATGAGTTTGGCAGTTACTTAAGACAATGTGGAATTATTTCACAGTTGACACCGCCCGGAACACCACAGCGTAATGGTGTGTCCAAACGTCATAATCGAACCTTATTAGATATGGTGCGTTCTATGATGTCTCTTGCTGATTTGCCACTATCGTTTTGGGGTTATGAATTAGAGACAGTTGCATTCACTTTAAATAGGGCACCATCAAAATCCGTTGAGATGACGCCATATGAACTGTGGTTTGGCAAGAAGCCAAAGTTATCGTTTCTTAAAATTTGGGTATGTGATGCTTATGTCAAAAAGCTTCAGCCTGAAAAGCTGGAACCCAAAGCGGGGAAATGCGTCTTCATAGGATACCCGAAAGAGACAGTCGGGTATACCTTCTATCTCAGATCCGAAGGCAAAGTGTTTGTCGCTAAAAACGGAACATTTCTTGATAAAGAGTTTCTCTCGAAAGAATTGAGTGGGAGGAAAATAGAGCTTGATGAGATTATTGAACCTTTACTTCAACCAGAAAGTAGCGCAGCGCAGAAAGATGTTTCTGTGGAACCTACGACGGTAGAAGAGGAAGTTAATGATAATGATCATGAAGCTTCGGATCAAGCAGCTATTGAACCTCGTAGGTCGACAAGGCCGCGTACTACCCTTGTGTGGTACGTCGACCCTGTCTTGGAGGTCATGTTGTTGGACAACAATGAACCTACGAGCTATGAAGGAGCAGTGATGGGCCCGGATTCCAAGAAATGGTTAGAGGCCATGAAATCCAAGATGGGATCCATGTATGAAAACAAAGTATGGACTTTGGAAGTATTACTTGAAGGGCGAAAGGCCGTGCAGAACAAATGGATCTTTAAGAAGAAGACAGACGCGGACGGTAATGTCACCATCTATAAAGCTCGACTTGTGGCAAAGCGTTTTTCACAAGTTCAAGGAGTTGACTACGATGAGACTTTCTCACCTGTAGCGATGCTTAAGTCTGTCAGAATCATGTTAGCAATAGCTGCCTATTTCGACTATGAAATTTGGCAGATGGATGTAAAAACAGCGTTCCTCAACGGTTTCCTTGAGGAAGAGTTGTATATGATGCAACCCGAAGGTTTTTTCGATCCAGAGAATGCTGACACAGTTTGCAAAGTCCAACAATCCATTTATGGACTGGTGCAAGCATCTCGGAGTTGGAATAAGCACTTTGATGAGGTGATCAAAGCGTTTGAGTTTATACAATTTTACGGAGAAGCTTGTATTTACAAGAAAGTGAGTGGGAGCTCTATATCGTTTCTAGTATTATATGTGGATGACATATTGCTGATTGGAAACAATATAGAAATGCTGGAAAGCATGAAGGAATATTTGAACAAGAGTTTTTCAATGAAGGACCTAGGAGAAGCTGCTTTCATATTAGGCATTAAGATCTGTAGAGATAGATCGAGACGCTTAATAGCACTTTCACAGAGCACATACCTTGATAAAGTTTTGAAGAAGTTCAAAATGGAACAGGCCAAGAAGGGGTTCTTGCCTGTATTGCAAGGTGTGAAGTTGAGTAAGACTCAATGCCCAGTAACTGTAGAAGATAGAGAAAAGATGAGTGTCATCCCCTATGCTTCAGCCATAGGCTCTATCATGTATGCAACGTTGTGCACAAGACCTGATGTCAGCCTTGCCATAAGTATGGCCGAAAGGTTTCAAAGTGATCCTGGAATGGAGCACTGGCAAGTGGTCAAGAATATCCTTAAGTACCTGAAAAGGACTAAGGAAATGTTTCTCGTTTATGGAGGTGATGAAGAGCTCGTCGTAAAGGGTTACGTCGATGCAAGCTTTGACACTGATCCGGACGACTCTAAATCACAAACCGGATACATATTTATTCTTAACGGGGGAGCAATAAGCTGGTGCAGTTCCAAGCAAAGCGTGGTAGCTGACTCTACGTGCGAAGCGGAATACATCGCAGCCTTGGAGGCAGCGAAGGAAGGTGTCTGGATGAAGCAGTTCATGACAGATCTTGGAGTAGTGCCCAGTGCATTGAATCCAATGAACCTGTTCTGTGACAACACCGGTGCCATTGCTCTGGCCAAGGAACCAAGGTTTCACAAGAGGACCAGACACATAAAGCAACGCTTCAACTCCATCCGCGATTACATCTTGGAGAAAGACATAAATATTTGCAAAGTGCACACGGATCTGAATGTTGTAGACCCGTTGACTAAACCTCTTCCAAGGTCTAAACATGATCAACACCAGAACTGCATGGGTGTTCGACTCATTACAATGTAAATCATATAGTGATGTGAACTAGATTATTGACTCTAGTGCAAGTGGGAGACTGTTAGAAATATGCCCTAGAGGCAATAAATAATGTGTTTATTATTGTATTTCCTTGTTCATGATAATCGTTTATTATCCATGCTATAATTGTATTAATTGGAAACATGGATACATGTGTGGATACATAGACAAACACAATGTCCCTAGTATGCCTCTAGTGAACTAGCTCGTTGATTGAAAGATGGTTAAGGTTTCCTAGCCATGGACATGAGATGTCATTTTATAATGTGATCACATCATTAGGACAATGATGTGATGGACAAGACCCAAACTACAAACATAGCTTATGATCGTGTCAGTTTATTGCTACTGTTTTCTACATGTCAAGCATATGTTCCTATGACCATGAGATCATGCAACTCAAAGACATCGGAGGAGTACCTTGTGTGTATCAAACATCGCAACGTAACTGGGTGACTATAAAGGTGCTCTACAGGTGTCTCCGAGGGTGTCTATTGAGTTGGCATGGATCGAGACTGGGATTTGTTACTCCGTGCGACGGAGAGGTATCTCAGGGCCCACCCGGTAATACAACATCACAATGAGCCTTGCAAGCAATGTAACTAATTGTTAGTTGCGGGATCTTGTATTACAGAGCGAGTAAAGAGACTTGCCGGTAACGAGATTGAACTAGGTATGGAGATACCAACGATCGAACCTCGGGCAAGTAACATACCGAAGAACAAAGGGAACATCATACGGGATTAACTGAATCCTTGACATAGAGGTTCGACCGATAAAGATCTTCGTAGAATATGTAGGAACCAATGTGGACATCCAGGTCTCGCCATTGGTTATTGACCGGAGAGGTGTCTCGGTCATGTCTACATAGTTCTCGAACCCGCAGGGTCTGCACACTTAAGGTTTGGTGACGTTTCGGTAGTATAGAGTTATGTATGGTGGTGACCGAAGTTTGTTTGGAGTCCCTGATGAGATCCTGGACGTCACGAGGAGCTCCAAAATGGTTCGGAGGTAAAGATTCATATATAGGAAGTCCCAGTTTGGTCACCGGAAAAGTTTCGGGCTCATCGGTAGTGTACCAGGAGTGCCGGTAGTGTACTGGGAGACCTCCGGGAGGGGTATTTAGACCCTAGAGGGTCCATGGGCTGTGGGAGATTAATAACCAGCCCTTATTGGGATGGTGGAACAGCCACAAAAGGCCCATGGCGCCAGGAGGAAAAAGGCCTAAAGAAAAAGGTGGAAAAAAGGGCCAATAGGGAGCAATCCTAGTCCAACTAGGATTGGAGAAGGAGAGTCCTTCTCTCCCTCCCTCTTGCGGCCGAATTGGCTTGGCCCTTGTGCCAAGCTAGCCCTCCTCCCTCCCTCCTTTATATACTGGTGGATTTGGGGCTGTTTGCGCTAGTTTTTCCGGCCACGTGCTACCCGTTCCACCGGTGCATAGTTTCTCCTCTAGATCATATTTCCGCAATGCTTAGGCAAAGCCCTGACGGAATTGCTCCACTACCATCGTCGGAGCGTCGTCATGCTGCCGGAGAACTCTTCCTCCTCTCCACTTCTTCTTGCTGGATCAAGACGGTGGAGATCGTCGTCAAGCTGCACGTGTGCTGAACGCGGAGGCGCCGTCCGTTTGGTACTAGATCGGAAGGACCGTGATCAAGGCCACGGGACGGTTCGTGATTGGATTGCGGGACGGTTCATGACGTGATCGCGGGACGGATCATGACGAGATCGCAGGACGGATCGTGATTGGATTGCGGGACGCTCGGCGATTTGAATCGCGAAGACGTTCGACTACCCCAACCGCGTTTCTTAACGCTTCCCGCTTAGCGATCTACAAGGGTACGTAGATCAACTCCCCCTCTCTTAGATGCTCATCACCATGGATAGGTTTGCGTGTGCATAGGAAAATTTTTGTTTCCCATGCAATGTTCCCCAACAACTTAGTCTAGGCGCCTAGGTCCCACATGACTCCTCTATTCTTCGTTGAAGTTTCCAAAACTTAGTTTATGTTTAGAAAATATTTTACTTGTTTTTTTTACATTGGATGATTCAGAGTCTTTGGCCGGTTCTGATATTCCCTTTTAATAAATTCTTTAGGGAAAATTGTGTGTATAAGCTCAACCTCCTCACCAATGGGATCACCAAAAATGTAATGCTTCAACCTCTAACTATTTACCTCCCTTGATTTTCCTTGGTACATGTGCGGTTTATGCTTAAACTCTTCCAACCTGAGTTTAAACCAAAATATTTCATTAAAACTGAAATATTTGCTCTGATATTTCTACTAATGACTAATGCTGCAAAGGTTCCAATATCCGATCTTTATTTTGTCTCCATAAGAAATGGGCTATTTATGGACAAAATTAAGCCCATAGGAGTAAAGTGAAAATAGAATAGATCAATTGGGAAGCGCGACAAGTGAGCCAGAGTAAAAGATCGTGTTTAATATGACCATCACCGCTCGTATGGATTGTTGTATGGCGTGCCAAATGAGGCATCTGATCCACCTGAACAACCTTTATAAAAAGTCTGATGCCAAATGAGAAACAAAACAAGCCGACACAACATCATCTTCGCAGCAATCATCTCCATAAACCCTAGCATCCGCCATTTCCCATCTCCATCTTCATAGCCACCACCTTCATCGCCACCATTGTTCTCAGCCATCTAGCCATAATTGTGATCAAGTGTCACATCCGACATCCTTTGTAAGACATATTATCAATGAATCTTTGTGATGTGTTCTTCAATGAGTTACTCGTGTGATCTGATCTCCATGTATGGGTACACTACATGTAGATGTGTCCTATACAAATAGTTTAAGCCCCCTTTCCATGATAGAGGTTTTAACCGTCGACTGGCCTGTGTGTGTGATAGGGGTTTCCATCCCACAAGACCCAGAAACCATCAGTGATAGGGTCTCCGGTCACACATGCTAAGCAAAAAGAATGTGTGTGTGTGATCTGGTGAGCCAGCACAAACAATTATATGGGAAAATCATATGAGATTTTATTAGCATCACACACGGTGCCTAGAAGAAACTATATGGCATAGATTTTCCATCACACTTGTTCGTTTTGTGGAAATGTTGTGCAAGGTGGCCTAACGCAAACATTTGTCGGGTGGAAGTCGTGTGTGATTGTTCATTGTTGCAATACATGTACTTTCTAGAAATAGTGTGGGTTGTATTAGGTCATCGCCCATGGTTCTGTCTAAGTAACTGTATGCAATAGAAAACCACGATAAGTAGGCTAATTGGCCTACTATTTATACTCCATTTAGTAATCAATTGACATTTCAAATCATGATTACTGCAAACAATCATTACGGCAACCATGATTTCACAACTGAATTACATCAGATAGCTACAGTAATCAGTTACATCATATAGGCATATAGCTAGCTAAAACATTACTCAACAACACCAAGTTGCACATGCAACATCTAAAACCTTTGGAAAGTAATATCATATTCAATAAATAGTCAGATGAATCTCATCTGGAAAATTGTTGAATCCTAAGGTGAATATTGAGCCTTCAGTGATGTTGAATGTCCTTGCAACTTTAGGACAATAGTTGTGGATGATTGCCTGCCGAACCTTCGCCCTCTTGAGGAAGACTTCAATAGTGTACTATGGTCTTGAGTGAATACCTTCTTCGTTTGTTGACCATGTAGGTGGTTTGAGAGGTAATCATCGGTGAACTGCTTTCTAGAGGACTGGAAAAAAGATATGCATAAATATTTGTTCTAAAATTTGAAATGGCGCAAAGGAGAAAAAACTAGGTGAAGGAGTTAGTACCATACTAGAGCTGACTGATGTCTTCTTCATTGTACAAACAAAGATCTTGATGTTATTAGTCGCTAGTTTGTTTCCCTAACAATGTTTGTGAGTTTCTTGACTTGACTAATATTCATAGACATCTCATTTCCCCATATGCAAAATGGATCGAACTGTGGGTATAAACCTATGATAACAAGACCTACATGTGCAAGACCAAAAGGTCAAAAATCTAGATATTAGAATGGTTCCTGCAATTGCAAACACCTCAGCGTCGTGGATCGGCCGCAAACAATGAGAAGCTTGGTTTTTAAATTCCTGTAAATCCCAAACTCGTCTGAAATTCATGAAGCTTGGCATGGTATCATGAGATGGTACCAACATGTCATGGTAAAAGTATTTTCCAATTTGGGTAAAGTTTTGGCATAAGCTTCTTACAAATCGGGGCTTCTCACAAGAAGCCTCGTGGTTCCGATACGGAACGTGTCACTTTTGTGGACAAAATAACATTCGTTTCCTCTTCTCACCTTGAACAATTTTATAGAGGCAACATGAAACTATATGAGTGTTGTGTTAAAATTTGGAATTATCCAGGCTTCATTTGGACATTTTTCTACATTAACTGAGTTTTCTAGGCATTTAGTGTGCATAATTGAAATTTGAACTGCACACACATGCTCTAGTGAACCTAAATGGGTTGAAAAATCATATATGTTTCCCTAGGTGCATCTTTAGTTCACAAGCAAGAAATGGGAATGAATTTCAAACACCTCAGCGTCGTGGATCGGTCGCAAACATTGAGAATCTTGGTTTTAAATTCCTCTAAATCCAAAACTCGTCTGAAATTCATGAAAATTCGCATGGTGTCATGAAACGGTACCAACATGTCATGGTAATTTTTTTGTTCAAATTGGGTAATGTTTTGGTATAAGATTCTTACAAACAAGAGCTTCTCACTAGAAGCCTCGCGGTTCCGGTTGGGAACATGTCACATTTGTGTACAAAGAAACATTCATTACCTCTTCTCTCCTGCAATATTGTTACAGAGGCAACATACAACTATAGGAGTGTCGTGTTAAAATTTGGAATTATCCAGGATTTGTTTGGACATTTTTGTAAATTAACTGAGTTTTCTAGGAATTTAGTGTGCATAATTCAAATTTGAACTGCAAGCACATACTGCAGTGCACCAAAATGGGTTGAAAAGTCACATATGTGTCGTTGGGTGCATGTTTAGTTCCCACACAAGAAATGGGAATGAATTTCAAACACCTCGATGTTATGGATCGGCCGCAAACATTGAGAAGCTTGGTTTTTAACTTCATGTAAATCCAAAACTCGTCTGAAATTCATGAAATTTGGTACGGTGTCATGAAAGGATACCAATATGCAGTGGTAAATTTTTGTCCAATTTGGGTAAAGTTTTGGCATAAGCTTGTTACAAAGGAGAGCTTATCACTAGAAGCCTCCTGGTTTCAGTAGGGAACTTGTCACCTTTGTGGATGAAATGATAGTCCTTGCCTCTTATTTCCTTGAATATTTTTATAGAGGCAACATGCAACTATAGGAGTACCGTGTTAAAATTTGGAATTATCCAGGGTTCGTCTAGACATGTTTACACATCACTTGAGTTTTCTAGGAATTTAGTGTGCATAATCAAAGTTGAACTGCACACACATTCTCAAGTGCACCCAAATGGGCTAAAAAATCATATATGTGTCCCTGGGTGCATGTTTAGTTCCCAGGCAAGAAATGGGAATGGATTTCAAACACCTTGGTGTCGTGGATCGGCCACAAACATTGAGAAGCTTGGTGTTTAAATTCCTATAATCCAAAACTCATCTGAAATTCATTATGCTTTGCATGGTACGATTAAATAGTACCTACATCCATGGTAAAAATCCAATTTCGGTAAAGTTTTGGCATAAGCTTCTTACAAACCAAAGCTTCTCACTATAAGCCTTGTGGTTCCGGTAGCGAACATGTCACCTTTGTGGAGGAAATGACATTCGTTGCCTCTTCTCGCCTTGAATATATTTACAGAGGCAACCTGAAACTATAGGAGTTTCATGTTAAAATTTGGAATTATCCAGGCTTCATTTGGACATTTTTATACATTAACTAAGTTTTCTTGGCATATAGTGTGCATATACTTCAAATTTGAACTGCAGTCACATGCTCAAGTGCACCAAATGGGTTGAAAAATCATTTATGTGTCCCTAGGTGCATGTTTAGTTCCCAGGAAGAAATGGGAATAGATTTCAAACACCTTGGCATCGTGGATCAGCGCAAACATTCAGAAGCTTGATTCTTAAATTCCTGTATTCCAAAACTTGTCTTAAATTCAGGAAACTTTGCATGGTATCATTAAATGGTACCTACATGCTATGGTATTTTTTGGGTCCAATTTGGGAAAAGTGGTAGAAGCTTCTTACAAACCAGAGCTTCTCATTAGAAGCCTTGTGGTTTCGGTAGGGAACATGTCACCTTTGGGGATTAAATGACATTCGTTGCCTCTTCTCACCTTTAATATATTTATAGACGCAATATGAAACTATAGGAGTGTCATGTTAAACTTTGGAATTATCCATGCTTCATTTGGACATTTTTATACATTAACTGAGTTTTCTAGGAATTTAGTGTACACACTTCAAATATGAACTGCAGTCACAAGCTCCAGTGCACCAAAATGGGTTAAAAATCATATATGTGTCCCTGGGTGCATGTTTAGTTCCCAGGCAACAAATGGGAATGGGTTTCATAATAGCTGCCACGTTTATATTTGGAATGTGGGGCTGCCAAGTTAATATTGCAACCGGTTGTCTTATTTGAATCATCTGCGTTGCACTAACCATTTATGTGTCACCACGCATCCCTCTTATTTTATTGGCTACGAGGCATTGTTAAGGAAATCGTTAACTGGCAACTTCTTGGTTGGTTGGCAAGTAGGGATTAATAGTCTAATCGGCAAGTTAATTGGCCATTTAATCAATTAGTCGGGTGATTTATCAGTTAATCGCCTAATCAGTGACCCCATGGGTAGGGAATAATCGGCAAGTTAACTAGTTAATTGGATGACTTCTTGAACAGGGACGAGGTCTTGTGACGACCGGTTTGATTAGACGGGATGCATGCGAGCAGTCTGCCGCGTAGGCTCACTCGGATGCGTGCAAGCAGTGTGCTGCACGACTGGCTCACCGGGAATCGATCCCTATGACATCCACCCACCACCCACCTCGCTCCCATGTTCTCCATTAATTCTTCTCTTTCTCCTCTATTCTTATCTATAAGCGCCTTCGCTGAGGATCGCCTCCTTATCCGATCGAGGACGAGGTGGCTAATAAGCAGGTGCTGGTCGATGTTGAACCGCAAGAGCCTTTGGCGAGCATGGACTTCATCAGCAGCCTCCCCGATGAGATGTTGGTAACCATCATGTCCCTCCTCCCCATCAAATCTGCAGCGCGGACCATCATACTCTCCCAGCGGCAACGGACCCTCTGTAACTCCACCCGCTGGACCTCATCGACGACGACGAGGTCTCTTCGGGGATCGCAAACGCTTGGACGCATTGTCTCACATCCTCGCCACGCATACTGTGTGAGTCGAATGCCTTGCCATCGGCAAGTTCCTTTCCAACTTCAAGATCGAACCCAAGTTCCACGAGTAGTTCTTATCCCCGGCCCAACATCATCTCGAGGAGCTCAGCTTTGAAGCTGGACATCGGTGTTCGTCACCTCCATCCATGCTCCACCTCGCGCCCATGCTGCACTACGCTACGTTCAGGGAGTGCTTTTCCCCCAACATTAATGTGGGGCACGTTCTTCATCTACCTATACTGAAGGACCTCAGGCTCATTGGCATCAGCATCTCAAAGGAGGATTTGGAGCTCCTGGTCCGTGGTTGTACAACGCTCGAGTACCTTCGTCTTCATGTGATGTTTGTGTTCAGTAGCCTCCACATCGCTGCAACCAATGTTGGGGATATAACCCCGTGGTGAGACCCGCCCAGGCAGTCCTGGGTCACACCTGGCGGCTCATGGGCCAAACCAAGGATGGTCCTGGAGACTCAATCCTTGGCGTTCGGCGGCTCACCAAGATGGGCCAAGATGAGGCCCAGGCAAAGAAGTCACGAAGACCCGGGAAGATAAGCCGCCCGGAGACGGCTTGCTCAAGACAGCAAGACAACATAGAGATAGACTCAAACACGTTGTGAGAGTCGGTATCTGACTTGTGTAACCCGTGATCTTGACCTCCTATATAAGGGCCAGACCCACGGCCACGTCGAGAGAAACCAACTAATCGAGTGCTAGGTCAAGCGATTCCGCTACCTTGTAATCGATACTCCAATCAATACAACACAAGCAGGACGTAGGCTATTTCCGCAACTTGAGGGATCGAACCTGGGTAAAGTCGTATCCTTCGTCCCAATCAACCCCTTTGAGTCCATCACCTTAGCGATGGCCTCAAATCTAAGTCCTCGGACATCTGTCATGATAAAACCACGATAGTTGGCGCCCACCGTGGGGCTAGCGCTTGGTGGTGTTGAGTTCTCAAAGGGATCTCTAGCAGGGTTCGAGGGATACGTGGTCGGAAGGATGAACCAGAGTCGTCGCGGCCGGCTCTACATCAATGACGCCGGCTGGGGCCCCGAGGCCGACTCTGTTGAGTACGGCTTTCGGGTTCCCTTCGACGGAATCCACGTCTTCATTGGCAAGATCAGCGGATCTACACCCGGGCTGGACATCTGCACCGACATCGTCGAGCCGGCTCAGTGCGCGCAATCCGCCCAACACGTGTGACCCGCTTGTCCTGATCCGGGCAGGAAGCATGTCTTCGTTGGCTTTACTCAAGACATGGATCTTGAGGCCTCTGAGTCACAGGAGACTCTCGTCTGTTCGGAGGCCGGTTTACTATATTAGTGAGGTACTGATAGAGTCCAAGCAAAGGTATCCACATTGGCAGAAGCTAGGTGTTCATGGTCAATCGCAAGATAAAGCATTATTTCCTGGGCCACCAGATCACAGTGGTTAGCTCTGCCCCTTTGGGAGACATAATTCAAAACACAGAAGCCACTGGCAGGATCGCTAAGTGGGCACTGGAGCTTGGACCTCTCAATTTGAAATACGTACCTCGCACGATGGTCAAGTCTCAAGCCTTAGTGGATTTCATAAATGACTGGACTGAGAGTCAGGCGCCCGAGGAAAAGCACGACAACACATACTGGACAATTCACTTTGATGGATCCAGGCAACTGGAAGGATCAGGGGTAGGAGTTGTCTTAACATCTCCCAAAGGTGATAGTTCTGTTATGTGCTAAGGTTGATGTTTCCTTGTACTAACAATGCAGCTGAGTACGAAGCCCTGCTTCATGGCCTCCGGGTGGCTAAGGAGATGAACCTGAGCCGGGTTAGATACTTCGGCGACTCAGATCTCCTAGCCCAGCAGGTATCAGGTACGTGGGATTCCAAGGACCCACGAATGACGGCTTACCGCCAGGCGGTTGATGTCACCGTAGGTCACTTCAAGGGTTATCAGGTGGATCATATCGATCGTCGCAGGAACGAGGCGGCTGATGCTCTATCAAGGCTGGGTTCTCAACAAAAGCCGGTGCCGCCTAATGTTTTCTTGGATGTGCTACATCACCCGTCGGTTAAGTTACCTTCAGAGGAGGATTTGGCTATTCCTGACCCGGAGGGACAGCTAGTGGCGGCTCTACATGCTATTCCTGACTGGACCGTGTCTTATTTGGCGTACTTGACTCACGGTGAGTTACCTGATGATGAAAATCTAGCCAGACAGATCACCAGGCGGTCTAAGTCTATGACGATAGTCAATGGCGAGTTACATAAGTGCAGCGTCACCGGCGTGTTTCAACGTTGTGTCTCACCTGAAGACGGCAAGGAAATCTTAAATGAAATTCATGCTGGTGATTGTGGTCATCACGCCGGCTCAAAATCTCTGGTCGCCAAGGCCTTTAGGCATGGTTTGTTATGGCTGATGGCTCACAAGGATGCACAAGATATGGTCCGTAAGTGTGATGGTTGTCAAAAGTTTGACTGGTGTGCTCACGTTTTGCCTCAAGAGTTGCGCATGATTCCAATTACTTGGCCATTTGCAGTCTGGGGGCTTGACATGGTCGGGCCTTTCAAGAGGTCCAAGGACAAGAAGACCCACCTCCTGGTGGCGGTTGACAAGTTTACCAAGTGGGTAGAAGCTGAGCTGGTGAGCAAGTGTGATGCGGCAACGGTGGTTTAGTTCATCGAAAAGCTGATTTACCGTTTTGGTTACCCTCATAGTATCATCATAGATAATGGTATGAATCTATCCAAGGAGGCTATGCGAGCATTCTGTGACAGTGAGCACATCCGGCTTGATGTTTCTGTGGTCGCTCATCCATAGTCAAACGGTCAGGCGGAGCGTGCTAACCAAGAAATCTTGAGAGGTATCAAACCCCGGCTTATGGTTCCTTTGCAGCGAACGCCGAGTTGTTGGGTGGAGGAGTTACCATCTGTCTTATGGAGCATCAGAACCACTCCCAACAGATCAACGGGTTATACACCTTTCTTTCTTGGTTTGCAGTGCACATGCCATGTTACCAAGTGACATACGTCATGACTCGCCACGAGTGGTGGCTTACGTTGAGGCGGACAATGAAACGGTGCATCAAGACACCTTGGATGCCCTGGAGGAGGAACGTGACTTGGCGGCAGCTCGTTTGGTGATTTATCAGCAAGACATGCGCCGCTATCATAGCCGCAGGGTCAAGACCTAGACATTTCAAGAAGGCGACTTAGTGCTGCGGTTGATTCAAGATCAGACAGATGCGCACAAGTTATCCCCTCCATTGGAAGGACCTTTTGTGGTCAGCAGAAATCTCAATAACGGGTCATATTACCTCATTGACATCCGAGATGACTCATATATCTCGGGGCAGGAGACCCGTCGGCCGTGGAACATAGCGCATCTACGACCTTCCTATACTTAAGTTGTCAAGACGACATTGTACACCATCATTGTACATATCATATATCTATATGAATAAAGTAGGCATCCCTACAAGTCGGGGCCTCTACCGTTTCACACATCTCAATCTGTGCAAAAGGTGAAAATATGATCGTCCAGGGGGCTTCCCACCCACCGGGTGTTGCTTATCATACCCTATCGGTCGACTCTCAAGCCAAAATAGTTGACTCCGTCGACATGATCGTCCAGGGGGCTTCCCACCCGCCGGGTGTAGCTTATCACACCCTATTGGTTGGCTCTTAAGCCAAACAGTTGACTCCGTCAACAAAGGTCATTTGGGGGCTTCCAACCCACCGGGTTTAGCTTACAAACCCTCTTGATCAGCTCTCAAGCCAAACAGGGTTAAACCTGCCTATGAGACTGATGCTGCTCCGCTAGGTGACCCACTGAACTCTTACCAGTTAATCTCGCCTGGAGACCCTGAGCCGGTTCAAAGAATGTAATAGCCAATCTCGATAGAGACCCTGTACTGGTTAAGGTTAAAATGGTGGCTATTGTCACGTGAGGGCCGGCTTATGGAAAGCAAGGATAAACTCTCCCATCTACTGCCAACTCTTCGCTATGTGGCCCGTTCGTACTCTTAGACAGCTAATTCTCAAGGACCCTGTACTGTTTAAGGTTAAAACAACAGATTTATGTCACGTGAGAGGCAGTCTTTGGGCTATCAGGGTACTCATGCCCTGCCGTGTCTCTTCTGGGACGTCACACTTCCTTTCAGTTAATCTCGCTTAGAGACCCTGAGCCGCTCAAAAGAGATTGACGGCCAATCTCGATAGAGACCCTGTACTACTAAGGAGTTTTAAGTGGCAAGTTAGCCTAGCAGAACTGGCACATGAGTTATTATGAAAAAGAAAGTTAGGAAGATACAACATATTTGGGTTACGCTATTCTAAGCCACCCTCCTAACAATGTGAAGATACATCTATTCTTGCAGGTCGGTTAAAACCACCAAGAGTCGGCAAAACATCCAATATGAGACAGTGCAAGGCAGATGTCATATGTTAAGACGGACAATTCAATATGTGCACGATGGCACAGTTCAGGCAAAGATAAGGTTTACTATAAGCCTATTACAGACGCTCTCTATAGAGCTCAAAAGTGGTGATTCAAAGTTTTTTACACCACTCTATGGCAGGTCACATGGCCGGCTTATCCACAGTGTTACTTGAAGTCATTAGTTCGACGGCGGGTTACCCTCCGGCAGGTCTTCGACCTCCATGATCTGGAGATTGTCTATGTCCCAGTTGCAGTTGGTTAAAGCCGCAAAGTTTCCCTCTTCAAAGAGGGGGGACGGGTCAAGATCAGAAGCAAAGAGGTGCTTACTGCGTGCAGGGGTCAAGTCCTTGGCTTCAAAGGTTGGGCCACGTATTTTCTTCTACTCAGCATTATAAGCTGCCTGGTATGTTGACAAGTTCACTTCCTCTGTTAACACGGAAGCGAGGACTTTGGAAGCTTTCACACACCATGCGTAGTCAGACTCCGTAAACTCTGAGCTGTCATCCTTCTTGGAGGGAAACCCGTCCATCATGTCTTCGGGAGTCATCTCTTGAGCAAAATCCAACGCCCGGCTTATGGCTGTGATGGCTCCCTGTCGGGCGGCTGATTTCTTAAGCTCTTGGAAATGTTTTGGCAGGGTGGACAACAATTCTATGACCCCCTTCATAGTTGGAGGGATGTTATCCTTATAGAGTACATCCTTGATCGTGTAGAGAGCTCCACAGTATAGCTGCTCTGTCAAAGTATAGACAGCTTTCAGAGGCAGCAAACTGTCAGAATTAAGTTGACGACTCCTTGGACCTGCATAAGATGGATTTTTGGTCATAAGTCGCCAGTATAAGTATTCATGCAAAAGTTTTGGCTAAGCATTTAAATACTTACCAAATATGGTGGCTGACATCTTCCTGATATGGCGCTTCAAGGATTGCAGCTCATCTAACACAATCACGAGCCGCTGGTCAGCATCGTCTGCTCGTTGAGTCAGGGCGGCTTGTTCTATTTCAGCAGACTCTTTGAAAGCAGCAAAGTTAGCTTTAATATTTTTCAGTTCCTCGGCAAGGAGCCGACACTTTTCATCGGCCTCGCTTCGGGCGGCTTGTTGGGTGGACAGATTGCTCCTTAAACGGGTTAATACTGACCCGGCCTCATTTAAAGCTTCCTGTGACATATCAAAATGCAAAATAAGTCGCCAGGATGGAATTTTATCAAATGATGAAGATTAATACAATATTATGCAAGTCTCAAGCAGGTTGCAAACAATATGTTTGACACTTGGGGGCTAATGTCTAGTTCCGGCTCATCTTCATCAAGTTAATCCGGAACTTGGGGGCTACAAGCTGGCTTTTCAAATTATCTACAATGAAAGTTCTGACTCAACTTTATCAAAATTGAGCCGGCCCTTGGGGGCTGCAATTGCCTCTTCAAACTATCCACATTGAAGCTCCGACTCAACTTTATCAAAACTGAGCCGGCCCTTGGGGTTTACAATTGGCTCTTCAAACTATCTACAATGAAGCTCCGACTCAACTTTATCAAAGATGAACTCGCCATTGGGGGCTACAGATGATGCTTTGAGCAACCAATTCTAAACTAATAGTTGAGGCCTACAGGCTAAGTATTTCTACTTCTAGCAAGATTTGAATACCCGGCTTACCATTAGCTAATATTAATCCGACTCTTGGGGGCTACGTAAGGGTATAAGGAAAGGAGAGTGAGAGTACCTCATATTTCTTCTTCATCAGGTTAACAAGCTTGAGCTCCAGGTCCCGTCTTGTAGAGAAGCGGTTGAGATAACCAGCGTGAAGCTCATCGGCTGTTAGCTTTTCTAGCACAGGGAGCTCAAATTCCAACTTCTTGGAGGTTTCAGTCGCCTCAGTGTGCTTTGTTAATACACAAGGTTGAGTAGAGTGAAAGCCGGTGCCAGTAATATGGATGTCTAGAGTATTTGAATTGTCAACAGTCTTGGAAGGGCTCGGAGGCTTGGAATTGGCCCTCGGAGGACTCTCAGGAATCATATCGTCGGCCGTCGGCTCAGCAGAATGACGAGTTTCTTCAGGCGTCTCTTTGGAAGCTGCCGAGGGATCAACATGCGGCATGGGAGAATCCAGCTTGGCAGGCTCCGGTTCTCGAGCTTTGTGGCCAGGGGTAGACCCGCTGGTATTCCTTCGTTTTGCTTGGGCCCTGGAAAACACAGAAGGTCATGGTTTGAGCTTTATATATAACACAAGTTTGAACATAAGCATAAAAGACACAAGCTCTGGGTTAATCTTCAGAGGCGGCAGAGCAGTTCTGGTAGAGTCGCGGGACGAAGGGGGTGATTCCTGAAAGCATTTAAGAAAATATAAGACAGTGTCGAATTACAAAGACAAGGTGGATAAACAAAGTCAGGTTGAACACATACCTCAGTCGGCCGCTTCCGTTGAAACGGAGATAAGCCGAACATGAGATCGTTAGAGCCGGTGCTCCAGATGTGGCGTCGGGAGATTTGTTGTTGCTTTGTGAAAAGAAAGTGGGGGTCTAAGTAAGCAAGAGGATGAGAAAGTGGGACTTTTCGGACGACCCGCCATATCTTCTATGGTACAAGATGTTCTGAGTCGGATGAAATGTAAGTTACCTCAGGAACGTTGGCGTGGCTTGTCTCCGTTTGTTGTGTGAATAATTATTGTCAATAAGGTACATGAAGAGACGACCAAGAGAATCAAGTTCTACCTCTGAGTCGTCAGATTCCGGCTGTTCTTCAAGCTGTTCTTGGGGTGCAGTTTTCTTCTTCCGGTCGCCAGTCTTCTTCTTTGACTTCTTCGAAGGAGGAACGTACTTCATTTTCCAGAAGCCGGAATTGTCCTGAAAATATAAGCCGACAAAAGGTTAAAATATTGCTAAGTATAGCTAATACAGAGATAAGGACATCGAGAGTCGCCCTTACGTCTGGGGCCGGGTTTGCGGCACAGAAAGGTGCTATCCCAATGGCACCGCGATGTCCTGAAGACTGATGGACAAGGCTCTTGATGGCAGCCACGTTGTCATCCTCTGATAACGGTGTCGGTTTAAAGCAGAGGGGGCCATCATACTGGCCCGTATACTCGCACATGAGGCGGCCTCGCTGGCTCAGGGGCATGACCTTCCAAGAAATCCAGTAGCAGGTTAAATCCAGGCCCGTCAGTCCATTGGCCATAAGAACTTTAATATTTGCGTGAGCTAGAGCGTATTTCACCCGCTCAGAGGCTGACAACTAGCCAGGGAGCTTAGTTGTTGTCTTGAGCCGGGATGTACGATAACCTGACAAGGGATGCTCTCCTTCTGGGGAGGTGTCTTTGCAGTAAAACCAAGTCTTATTCCAATCTTTAGGATGACTTGGCATCAGAACATCCAAAAAAGTTATGTCATGTCTCCTCTGAATGGAAATCCCACCAAGCTCTAAGCTTGGACCAGCTTTCACCTTCATCTGGCGGTTCGCATAAAAAAACTCACGAAATAGACCAACGGACGACTCTTCTTGCAAATAAACTTCACTGAGTATTTGGAAGTTGCACATGTTGGAGACGGAATTGGGAGCGAGCTCTTGAGGGTGTAGTTTGAAGAAGTGAAGGACGTCCCGGAAGAATTCTGAGCCGGGTGGGCTAAACCCGCGCATGAGATGATCCGCAAGTATGACTACTTCACCCTCCTGAGGAACGGGCTTTAGCTCATTGCCTAGAACCCGCCAATGGATGACTTCTTTCGAAGGAAGGGTCCCCGCGTCTACAAAATCCATCAGGAACTCCTCTATGACAGCGGAACCGACCCAATTGCATGTGGATGCACGATACATGGTGGCGACTTAAAACTGTGCAAAGTAACGTTTTGTGGCGAGTCAGAAGGTGACAGATGGACTAAGGGCGGTTAAAAAGTTTAAGTGCTATAAAGTTAAGTCGCCAGAGCAGTTTTGATGAGAGTCGGAAGTTCACTGGCAAGTCAAGTTTGCAAAACAATGAGGAAAAATCTAACTAAGTGTGGAAAATAGGTTTCACAGACTACCTATATAGTTATGGATCTACAAAACAGAGGAAAATTGGGTTCATTCTAGACCTAACGACAAACAGTCGAACCAGTGACATTTTTAATGACAGTGAACAGAGCAACTAGAGATCTGCGTGATGCTATTATCGATTTCCTACGGTCTACCGCGATGGAACAGAGGACGATATCGTGTTCGATGATATTTATACTATCTGCCATTGCGAAGAAGCTCATGTTCTAGCAGTGGAGAACTCCATGAAAACCCTACCGAGAACTGCGGATCTAGGGGAGGAGAAGAACTCACCGGAGATGGTGCAATGAAAGCGAGCAGATCTCTGGTACGAGCAGGTTGATGCAGCGGCCTGGAGCGAGGACGGCGTGAAAGCTTCACCGCAGCGGAAGGACGCTGGAGTGACGACGTCAGGAGGAAGAAGAAGAGGCGCGAGCGGAGAAGGAAATGAAACTGCCCTCCACGGTCCTATTATATAGGCAGAAATTGGAAATGGGCGCGAGAATCCAGGCAACGAAGGTTAATTGACCGAGACGAATGCCTCGATTTTCAGGATACCAGTTTAATAGCGAAAAGATCCGTTGCGGTCGTTAGGGAATCTTTTTGGTGTTGCTGGCATGATGTCACGGTGGGTTACTTTGTCTTACTTTCAGGTGGTACAGAGCAAGACTCGCCGCCAAGTGAGACAAAAGATTGATCAAGACTCGCCGCCAAGTGAGACAGAACATTGAGCAAGACTCGCCACCAACTGAGACGGAAGATTGAAATGAGCAAGCTCAAATAAACTTGGGGCCTAATGTTGGGGATATAACCCCGTGGTGAGACCTGCCTAGGCGGGCCCGGGTCACACCTATCAGCTCATGGGCTACACTAAGGATGCGCCTGGAGACTCAAGCCTTGGCGTTCGGCGGCTCACCAAGATGGGCCAAGATGACGCCCATGCAAAGAAGTCACGAAGACCCAGGCGGATAAGCCACCCGGAGACGACTTTCTCAAGAAGGCAAGACAACATAGAGATAGACTCAGACACGTTGTGAGAGTCAGTATACGACTTGTGTAAACCGTGGTCTTAACCTCCTATATAAGGGCGAGACTCGGGGCGACTTAGACAGAAACGAACTAATCGAGTGCTAGGTCAAGCGATTCCACTACCTTGTAATCGATACTCCAATCAATACAAAACAAGCAGGACGTAAGCTATTACCTTGACTTGAGGGATCGAACCTAGGTAAACTCATGTCCTTCATCCCAATCAACCCCTTTGAGCCCATCACCTTAGTGATGGCCTCGAATCTAAGTCCTCAGACTTTTTTCGTGATAAAACCATGGCAACGAATGTCCGTACGTTTTATATGCATGGATGTGCTTCATGATATTGTCATTGAGAATGTGCCTTTCCTTGAGAGATTGTTTGTACTTGATAAAGAAGGTCCAACAAGAATCAAGGTCATTCACGCACCGAAATTGACAGTGTTGGGCTATTCGTGTGTTGAATTCTCCAAACTTGTTACAGCTAGATCAATACCCGCTTAGGTACAACAGTCTTCTTATCCTTCTATTGTTGTACATCCATTTTATCTAATTTTTGTTGACCTATCTTCGGCTGTCATCTAGAAAATGATTCACACATGCCTCACCATGTCTCTCCGCATAGTGAAGATCTTGGCACTACAATCTGTCGGCCCCGATCTAGATGAACTTGTTAGATTCCTTAGAGTCTTTCCGTGCACAGAGAAGTTATACATCGAGGTGATTCTCCTTTCCTATTAATGCTTAACAACAATGGAGTTCAATTTGTTGGTACTTTTACACATGATCACAATGACAGATGTATTATGATTTCCAATGGAAATTTGGAGGATATCAATTCATATTTTTTTGAGATGTTAATCATGAACGATTGAAGATGGCATGCCACTCTATTAGTATGTTGTAGAAATCATGAAAATCAAAGAGGTCTGTAGTGTTCAAAACCGCATCTAGGCACGGATATGTTGTCTTCTTTTGAAGAAACAAGAAGGCCCGGAAGTGGAAAAGTGACACAATATAACAATCCCATCAAATGCCTTGAATTCCATCTCACAAAAATAACTTCGAATGAGTACCGATGCACCAATCCAAAGATTCAATTCACCAGGTTACTTGAAAGCAAGTGTGCTCAAGGTAATGAGGTTTGCACTATATTTAGTGTGCCATAATGATCGGTTTGCTGATCAGCACAGACGTCTACGGCTACAAGGAAGAGGCTCTGCAGAAGATGGATTTCATTTGGAAGTTCATATGATAGATTATTCAGAAGGCAGTCTATCGAGCCGATATATGACTTCTCGGTGGATGATTCCTTTGCATAAATATTTCATGACAAAGATTCTGAAGAGATGAACTTGATTTCTAACATCAGTTTGAACCTTGTAATTTTAGGATTAGGTTTTTGTAATGCTAGAATTTGAACCTTGTAATATTTCTGGTCTTTGCGATACAATGTTTGAAATGGCATTGTGTTCTTTTTGGTTATGCAATCATGTTTTTATAAGTATATATGTTGTTATTCTATAGACACAACATAGATGTTGTGTAGACAGAGCAAATCACATTACACACGGACTAAACTACGAAACTTGTCGATGATGATTTCATCAATTGCTGACAATTTTATACCATTAAGCATTTTCCAACAACACACACAACTTATTAGCAGCAATCGTTTGTGTTATTTCTCATGTTCGCACACGATTCTGATTACTCAATTGTTTCCTGTCTATCTCACACATCTTGTTATGCTAAATCGTTTGTATTCTCCTGTATCATCACACACATTTTATCATAGTGAACTTTGTGCCCTCTATCGCACACATGTTATCACGACGAACCATTTTTGTTCTCATGTATTATCGCACACAATTTATCAGAGCGAATTGTGTGTCCTCTATCGCACACATCTTGATCTCTATGGTCATTTGTGTTATTTTGCCTAATCGCAACAGTTCACTTGTATCAACTGTTTGCCATGTATCACATGCGCAACTCTTTTATGAATAGTATTTGATGCATCTGCCATTGCACACACTTTGTTTTATTGGCGACAGAGCTAGAACTATACCTTTTGTGATTCATGCTTCACACATAGTTTTGTCGAAGGATCTCATATTGATATGTCGTCCTTGGACCTTCTAGCAGTAGTGGTAGTTCGGTAAGGTCATGGGAAAAGGCCTTGTAACCCATGTATTTGTTGGAGGAATCAATGCAGGCGTAGCATAAAGTTGCTTCGTACTTGTCTCTTGTCTCGTTCGCATTCTTCATCCACGCAGGTGCTACTTCTTAGTTGCGTTGGGATTTTCCCCGAAGAGGAGAGGAGATGCGGCACATTAGAGATAAATATTTTCCTTAGTGAGAACCAAGGTTATTGAACCTATAGGAGAACCAAGCAAACTCCCTTCGACGACACCTACACACAAAACCAAATACTTGCACCCAACATGGGCAAGATGGTTGTCAAGCTCTTTGAACTCATTACTTGCAAGGATTAAATCTGGTAGAGATTGATGATATAAAAGAAAAAGGAAATAACAGTAAATAAATTGCAGCAAATTATATATAGGGTTTTAGTATTTATGATTAAGTAGACCCAAGGGCCACAGTTTTCGCTAGAGGTTTCTCTCTTGAACATAGCATACGGTGGGTGGACAAATTATTGTTGGGCAATTGATAGAATTGTGCGTGGTTATGACATGTTATTCATGGCAAGGATCATGTATATAGGCATCACCTTCATAAACAAGTAGACCTAAACGATCCTACATCCACTACTATTACTCCACCAATTGACCAAAACGATTATGTATCTATGGTATTAAGTTCATGACAAACAGGGTAATGCTTGGAGCAAGGTGACTGTCGTTGTAGTGAACAGGGGGGTGTTCACTACCCCTAGACATGCACCGGCAAGTCGCAGCCTCCAGGCGGGAAGGGTATGGCAGAGAAGAAATCCACTTGTAGGACATATCCAGGACCCAGGTAACAGGTCAACACATCATCGGCAAGCTCAAGGCCGACAAGATCAAGATAGAGTTTCCAGGAAGCGAGCCTTCCTGAGAGAAGACCTCGAGGTAGGTCACTGAGAAGACCCAAGACTGGGATCCCAACAAGATCTTGTCGGGATGGCTTACGGAGCCCCGACAGGACTCACACCCAACAAGACCTCGCCAGCCTGTCATCGCTCTAGCGCAGCGACCAGCTTGTCAGACAGGCCTTACCCTCATGGGTATGTGTCAAGGTGCTAACGATGATGTGGTCAAGTGATGCTAATGGGACGACCTATTTTTTCGTCTCCAAGAAAGCTAGGGATAGCTGAACAGAGCATTTAATGCACTTGTCCTATGCCGTCAGAATTAGGTATGATAACATTGTAGCAACTGTACACCTCATGTATGTACTGTGCACCACTATGGTGATCCCTTGGACATATACAAGGAGGCCCAAGGTGTAGCTACAAAGGGAACCTTCGGGCTCATATGCATGCCTAGCAGTTGTGTACTGTTCACCACATAGCGCTCCTGGAGCCAGAGCTCAAAAACTCATAATACACTAAAGCAGGAGTAGGGTTTTACGCTTCTCAGCGGCCTGAACCTGGGTAAAAATCCCTCACGTTACTCGTTGGATCTGCTCTTTATGCACGCCTTCCCCCTGCCAAACCATAAAGGGATCCACGCAATCCCATAGGTGTCGTACCTCGACATCTTTGGCGTGCTAGGTAGGGGAGAGGGTTGTGCGAACCTGATCTATTAATCAGCGCATTAGTTCTTGATCATCTTCATCGTCATGGCGCCCAAGAAGAAATGGAGACGGCTGAAATTCTTTGCAAAAGCTAAGTCCTAAAACTTTAATGGCTTTTTGCAGTTTACTTTTATCCTTGATGTTTTCTTTTGTACAACATGGGCTCGAGGGAGTGCTCTTGAAATACTCTGCGCTCCTGGTTGTTCTGGGTACGCCCAGCAGCACAGATGCAGCTATAGTTGTTTTTAGAGCGTTAAGCTCCCGAAGAGGCAGCGTTCTTGATAGGATGCTAGATAGGACCTGATCCTAAGCGCCGTCGATCGGAACGTGCACATTCAGGGAGTACTCCAGCAAGCATAGGGATTCATTGTACAAAAATACAATCGTTCAAGGAGAAGGCTAGATAAGTTTTGTCTTGAGATTTATGCATAAACCCATATGCTGAGGAGCCTTCCCAGGGCTAGTCGCACTTCTAATCGCTTCGAGTCCGCTTGGTGATGTGAGCAGCTGCACTAAAGCTGGGAGGGTAAAACTTTCGAGGGGGGCAATGTTCCCTACAAGCTGCAAGGACTCGTTCCTCAAGCACTGCCGGCTGGAGCGTGCGCACCGAAAAGTTTTCCGGCAAGCATGTGTCATCTTGATTGATTTTTCCTCCTTGTACATCAATCTGCATGCGAAGGGATCTTGTCATGGTTAGCCCACGCTCTAGTTTCACCTCAAGTCTGCTCGGCGAACTTAGCAGCTGCGTTCTGGCTGAGCAAGTCGCCTTGTTAGTGGCGGCATTTCTAGCAAGTTTCTAAGGACCCGTTCCTCAAAGCGCTCGCGGCAAGTGTGCGCTCCGGCAAGGTTTCCAAACAGCATAGGATATAAGATATATGCAAGGACGGAATTAATCAAGAGAGAAGCAAGCATTCATTTAGCATAAAGAAATATGTGTGGCATACATGAAGATTGGTCTAAGTAAGATAAATTGTTTGTTTATATGTGCGATTGCAGCAACAGGGATGTGAAAGTACTTCAGTCCTAGTGGTTGCTTTATTCTCAACGGCACGCGGCAGCCGATAAAGCTAAGGATGCCATGCTGGAGGCCGGCAAGACGGCAGTGAGGCATTCGCAGTAGATGGCAATGACACAAAGATGAGCGTATGAATCAAGCACCGCACCCGCAATACCCTTTTTGGGGAAGGCTTCTGGGCTGGCTCTGCATCGCATGGTATGGCACTCCCTTTCGAGCACATGACTCCTACTGCCATCCTACTCTGTCTGCCCATGCTTCCGACAAGCCCATGGCCCGACAAACCACAAGCTCTCTTGCATCATCATCAATGTACGGTTAAAAAGTCATGAGTGGCGGTTACTTATCACCATGCGTATAACAGTGCGTGTTTTAGGGCCAAGCCCAGGCAAACATTGCACATTTGTTTGGCCCAGGCATGAGGGCTCCTATTGGTGTAGTGAACAGGGGGTGTTCGCTACCCCTGGACATGCACCGGAAAATTGTAGCCTCCAGGCGGGAAGGGCATGGCAGAGAAGAAATCCACTTGTTGCAGCCTCCAGGAAGGTCACCGAGAAGACTCAAGGCTGGGATCTCGGCAAGATCTTGTCGAGATAGCTTACGAAACCCCGGTAGGACTCACACCCGACAAGACCTCGCCAGCCTGTGACCACTCCAGCGCAACGACCAGCCTGTTAGACTGGCCTAACCCTCAGGGGTACGAATCAAGGCGCTAACGATGATGGGGTTAAGCGGTGCTGATGGGACGACCTCTTTTTCCGTCCCTAAGAAATCTAGGGATAACTAAACAGAGCATTTAATGCACTTGTCCTATGCCATTAGTATTAGGTATGATAACACTGTAGCAACTGTACACCTCATGTATGTACTGTGCGCCACTGTGGTGACCCCTTGGACATATAAAAGGAGGCCCAAGGCGTAGCTAGAAGGGGAACCTTCGGTCTCAGATGCATGCGTAGCAGCTGTGTACTATTCACCACATAGCGCTCCTGGAGCCAGAGCTCAAAAACTCATAATACACTAAAGCACGAGTTGGGTTTTACGCATCTCAGCGGCCCAAACCTTGGTAAAAATCCCACACGATCCCATAGGTGTCGTACCCCGATAGTGACATGATGTAGACAAAGTAAGACAAGCAATATGTTCAGATCCCATCATTTTATACTTAATGTCAACAATATAAATATGTGGCATGTCCCTTTCTACCATTGGGATATAGAGCACCACAAGATTGAACTAATTACAATGCACCACTCCTACTGGAGATAAATAAATTTACTTGGCCAAACCATACCGATAGATCAGAGAGAAATACAAAGCTATAACAATCATGAATAATAAAATTTAGAAAAGACTCAATTACTTTCAATGAATAATATTATCATAAACCCTCAATTCATCGCATCCCAACAAACACACCGCAAAATAGGATTACATTGGATACATCAAAGCGAATATCGCGGTGAGCACGGTATTGAAGATCAAAGAGACTGAGAGAGAGAAAGTCATCTAGGTACTAGTAGAAAATAGGGCATTGGTTCGGGCCTCCTAATCCCATTAATCCTGGTTCGCTCACGAACCAGGACCAAAGGTGGCAATAGTCCCGGTTCGTGAGCCCACGGGGTCGGCCGGGCAACATGGGCCATTGGTCCCGGTTCGTCTGGTCCCTTTGGTCACAGTTCCAGTCACGAACCATGACCAATGCGCCTCACTCCTGACCCACGACCATTGGTCCTGGTTCGTGGATGGAACCAGGACCAAAGGGAGACCTATTGTCCCGGTTCCAGCCACGAACCGGGACCAAAGGGAGACCTATTGTCCCGGTTCCAGCCACGAACCGGGACCAATGGTCTGCCTATATAAACCCTCGCCCGCCGCTAGTAGAGCCATGGAGTGCTCTGTTTTTTCAGGACAACAGTGTTAGAGCTTTGTGGTGCTCTAGCCCACCTCCTATGCACATGAGGTGTTCGATGAAATGCTCGAGCCACACTTAAGCTTTCTCCTCTCGAAGCTCTTTGTCAAAACTCCATTTTTTTCAAGATTTGTCTAGGTTTGGCGGTCCGTCCTGTCCCGTCCTGTCCTGAAACCTCCGTCGATCGCCCATGCATGATGAGCCTCTTGATCTTATCTTCTTTCTAAAAGAAATTATACTTACTCGTATGATTTTCTTACTTTTATTATTGTTTGTTATTATATAGTGCCATGGTTATGGTATCCGCCCACGTCGGCCCTCATCCAGTCTATGATTCAGATGTGGTATATTATCTTTTATAACTATTTCACACATCTAATGTCTATGACAATTAATTATGCCACCAACTTGACATAGATGTTTTTATCTATAGGAAGTAGTTGAACCAGAAATGGATACTGACTATGCAATTCTCCTTGACAAGTTAACTAAAGCTAAAAAAGAAATCGATCATTTGAAAGAAAAATTGAAAAGAACTAAAGATGAGAAGATGGGATTGGAGTTGCATGTTTCCGATATCGTCGATGATCACATGACCATGATGGCTGCAATGCGCTTGAAGCTTAGAAAGATTAGAAAATATGCCATTGATAAAGACGCTTGGTATCATTATGCCGTTGGATCAATTGTTACCTTAGTTCTGATTATGATCGCATTTGTTGTTGCATTGAAATGTTCTAAATAGTTTCAATGTATGGTTTAATTAGATGCTCTAGAGAGCTATATGTTGGTCAACGAGAACTATGTATCTACTTTGGTTTTAATGTGATGATGAACTTCTATTAATTTGGTCACTTCTGTATTCCTAATGTTCTGTAATGGTTTTTGCCACACTTAATTATATATAATGCACGCAGATGAACCAGCAATGGATGTACGATAACAGACGCACCGACGAGTACATTAAGGGGGTGCATCATTTTCTCGAAGTGGCCGCAGCAAACAAGCAGAATGGTTTTATGTGTTGTCCATGAACTACATGTGGGAATTTGAAGTCTTACTCTGAGCAGAAAATCCTTCACAGCCACCTGTTTGTGAAGGGTTTCATGCCACACTATAATGTTTGGATCAAGCACGGAGAAATAGGAGTTATGATGGAAGACGGTATAGAAGAAGAGGATGATTACAACTATGTGCACCCTGAATACAGTGATGCTGCAACCGGGGAAGCTGAAGATCAAGAGGAACCAGACGATGTGCCCGATGATGATCTTCGCCGGGTCATTGTTGATGTGAAGAGACAGTGCAAATGTGAAAAGGAGAAGCTGAAGTTCGATCGCATGTTAGAGGATCACAAAAAAGGGTTGTACCCTAATTGCGAAGATGGCAACACAAAGCTCGGTACCACATTGGAATTGCTGCAGTGGAAGGTAGAGAATGGTGTACGTGACAAAGGATTTGAAAAACTAGTAAAAATATTGAAGAAGAAGCTTCCAAAGGATAAAGAATTGCCCGACAGTACGTACGCAACAAACGAGGTTGTATGCCCTCTAGGATTGGAGGTGCAGAAGATACATGCATGCCCTAATGACTGCATCCTGTACCATGGTGAGTACGAGGAACAGAATGCATGCCTGGTATATGGTGCATTGCGCTATAAGATCAGACGCGGTGACCCTGGTGATGTTGAGGGCGAGCGCCCCAGGAAGAGGGTTGCTGCCAAGGTGACATGGTATGCTCCTATAATACCATGGTTGAAACGTCTGTTCAGAAACAAAGAGCATGCCAAGAATATGCGATGGCACAGAGAGGACCATAAGAAAGACGGGAAGTTGAGAGCACCCGCTGATGGGTTGCAGTGGAGAAAAATCGAGAGAAAGTACTGGAAGGAGTTTGCAGGTGATGCAAGGAACGTATGTTTGGTTTAAGCACGGATGGCATTAATCCTTTTGGGGAGCAGAGCAGCAATCACAACACCTGCCCTGTGACTCTATGTATCCATAACCTTCCTCCTTGGCTGTGCATGAAACGGAAGTTCATTATGATGCCAGTTCTCATCCAAGGCCCTAAGCAACCCGACAACGACATTGATGTGTTCCTAAGGCCATTAGTTGAAGAAATTTTACAGTCGTGGAATGGAAATGGTGTACGCATGTGGGATGAGCACAAATAGGAGGATTTTGACCTGCATGTGTTGCTGTTTGTAACCATCAATGATTGGTCTGCTCTCAGTAACCTTTCAGGACAGACAAACAAGGGATACCACGCATGCACGCACTGTTTAGATGACACCAAAAGTATATACCTGGAAAATTGTAGGAAGAATGTGTACCAGGGGCATCGTTGATTTCTTCCGACCAACCATCAATGTCGAAAGAAAGGCAAGCATTTCAAAGGTGAGGCAGATCACCGGAAGAAGCCCGCCATCCGTACCGGTGATCACATACTTGCTATGGTCAATGATTTACAAGTAATCTTTGGAAAGGGTCCCGGTGGACTATCTGTTCCGAATGACGCTGAGGGATGCACACCCATGTGGAAGAAGAAATCTATATTTTGGGACCTACCCTACTGGAATGACCTAGAGGTCCGCTCTGCAATCGACGTGATCCATGTGACGAAGAATCTTTGTGTGAACCTAATAGGCTTCTTGGGTGTGTATGGGAAGACAAAAGATACACCGGAGGCACGAGAGGACCAGCAACATGTTCACGAAAAAGACAGCATGCCTCCAAAACAGTATGAAGGTCCTGCCAGCTACGCTCTTACCAAAGAAGAGAAGGAAATCTTGTTTGAATGCCTTCTCAGTATCAAGGTCCCTTTTGGCTTCTCGTTGAATATAAAGGGAATAATAAATATGGCAGAGAAAAAGTTCCAGAACCTAAATTCTCATGACTGCCACATGATTATGACGCAACTGCCTTCAGTTGCATTGAGGGGCCTTCTACCTGAAAACAATCGATTAGCCATTGTGAAGCTACGTGCATTCCTCAATGCAATCTCTCAGAAGGTGATCAATGCAGAAATCCTACCAAGGTTAAGGAGTGATGTGGCGCAATGTCTTGTTAGTTTCGAGCTGGTGTTCCCACCATCATTCTTCAATATCATGATGCACATCCTAGTTCATCTAGTCGACGAGATTGTCGTTCTAGGCCCTAGTTTTCTACACAATATGTTCCCCTTTGAGAGGTTCATGGGATTCCTAAAGAAATATGTCTGTAACCGCGCTTTCCCAGAAGGAAGCATCCCCATGAGCCATCAAACAGAGGATGTCACTGGGTTTTGTGTTCACTTCATTCCTGACCTTAAGAAGATTGGTCTCCCTCAATCGCGGTATGAGGGGAGACTGAGTGGAAAAGGCACGCTAGGAGCAAAGTCAATAATATGTGGGGACGGGCATTCTTGATCTCAAGCACACTACATAGTTCTACAAAATTCTACCTCGGTGACCCCGTATGTCGATGAACACAAGCACATTCTGCGCTCCAAATACCCAGAGCAGTGTGACGACTGGATTACATGTGAACACATCAAGACTTTGGCAGTTGGTTGCAAATATGTCTCAGGTGTGACAACAATGTTTCTGATGAGCTATACTCGTTGGCCAGGAGACCATCTTCGACTGTATTGACTTACAAAGGGTACGAGATAAATGGGAATACATTTTACACAATCGCCCAAGATCAAATGAGCACCAACCAAAACAGCGGTGTCCGCTTTGATGCAGCAATGACCAATGGGAGGGTTGACACATATTATGGTTACATAGAGGAGATATGGGAACTTGACTATGGACATGATTTGAAGGTCCCTTTGTTTCGATGCAAATGGGTCAATCTTACAAGAGGCAGGGTACAGGTAGACCCGCATTACGGAATGACAATAGTGGATCTCAACAATCTTGGGTACACAGGTGAACCATTCGTCCTAGCCAATGATGTGGCACAGGTTTTCTATGTTAAGGACATGTCTACCAAACCGAGAAAAATAAAAGATAAGGAAGCAAATACATCATACGATGAGCCAAAGCGTCACATAGTTCTTTCAGGCAAAAGAGACATCGTGGGATTGGAGGGAAAGATAGACATGTCTGAAGATTATGAAAAGTTTCAGGAAATTCCTCCATTCAAAGTCAAGGCTGACCCAAGCACCCTGTTAAACAATGAAGATTATCCATGGTTATGGCGCAATAAGCAAAGGACACAAGCGAAGAAAAAGTGAAGACTTTCTGTCCACAACTATTATGATGATGCCTTTGATCTAGAATATCACTGTAATTACATGTGAAGAAATGAAATGCCTTTTGTAACAGATGAGTTTCCATCCGAAAGCCTCATACTTCGAAAGAGATTGTTTGTTTTCCACACGAAGTGCATCCAGTTTTTGCCGTAACCCTCTCAACTTTTTATAACATGCTATGTGGGTGAAATGATGATACCATGCCAACTTTCAACCTTTTCATAGTTCATTTGAAGTGCTTTTCAATTTCACGGTTATTTAGCTCAAAAAAATCAGTAAGTGCATGAAAAATACCAAATGAAGTCAGAAAGGGTTAAAAATTGATGGTGTGGCTTTGAATGGTGCATTTTGAAGACACAAAAACTATGGAGTTCAAATAAGTTCAAAAAAATAAAATCCCTTTGTAACAGACGAGTTTTCGTCCAAAACCGTGATACTTCGAAAGAGATTGTCCATTTTGTACACGAAATGCATCCAGTTTTTGCCGTACACGAAATACTTTCAACCTTTTTATAGTTCATTTGAAGTGCTTTTCAATTTAGGGTCATTTTAGCTCAAAATAAATGATGAAATGCATGAAAAATAGAAACTCAAGTCAGAAAAGGGTTGAAAAGGGATGATGTGGCTTTGAATGGTGTATATTGAATGCAGAAAAAGTCTTGAGTTCAAATATGTTTCAAAAACTGAAATCCTTTTGTAACAGACGTGTTTTCATGCGAAACCCTGATACTTCGAAAGAGATTCCCCATTTTGTACACGAAGTGCATCCAATTTTTGCTGTAAACCTCTCGATTTTTTAGCAAATGCTATGTGGGTGAAATGATGGTACCATGCCAAGTTTCAACCATTTCAGAGTTTACTCGCAGTGCTTTTTAATTTAGGGTCATTTTAGCTCAAAATAAATGCTGAAATGCATGAAAAAAAGTAAATGAAGTCAAAAAAAGGGTTGAAAAGGGATGATCTGGCTTTGAATGGTGCATATTAAATGCAGAAAAATTCTTGAGTTCAAATATTTATAAAAAAATTGAAATCATTTTGTAACACACATGTTTTCGTTCGATAAAAGTTATATAACTAAACTTGATATTATATACAATTCATGCAACTAAAATTATCAAAGTTATTTTTGTTAAAAAATTAATAGCAAAAATAATATTCATAAAGTATTTTTTGTTAACAACTTTTAATATGCAAAGAAATAACATAAAAATAGCAAATATGAAAATAGAAGCGCTTATAGGGAAATTCAACCTAAATTCAAAGTGCTAGTTAGGTGCCTAACTAGCATTTTGAATTTAGTTCGAATTTCCTGTATAAGGGCATCTATTTTCACTATGAGAGGAGGTCAACATAGCAGCCACCAACCGGAACCAAAGGTCCCTGTTTCCCGCCCTTTGGGATGACAAAAAGGGACCATTGGTCCCGGTTCGTGGCAGCAACCGGGACCAATGCCACCCTTTGGTCCCGGTTAGTGGCACCAACCAGGACCAAAGGCCTCTGCTTCCCACCCTGTGGGCTGCTGAAAACAGGGCTTTGGTCCCGGTTGGTTGCACGAACCGGGACCAAAGGGGGCATTGGTCCTGGTTGGTGCCACGAACCGGGACCAATGCTCCCTGTATATAAGCCCACACTTAGTAGTTTTCGACCATATCGCTCCCCCGAAGGCCAGATCCCACCCATGCCATCAGGCTGCCGAATCTCGCGCACTCTCTGTAGCCATCGCTGCCGCCGACCACTGTCCCCAACCTCCCCGACCTCGCTCCGACCACCCCACCCCACCCCGCGCCACCCCGCTCCGGCCGCCCCGCCCCGCGCCGGCCGCCCCGCCCCGCTCCGGCCACTGCTCCGCCCGTATACTTGAGGATGATATTTTTGTTTTATATATATATATATATGTGTATGATATTTTTTGTTCATATATATGTGTATGATGTTTTTTGTTCATATATATGTGTATGATGTTTTTTTGTATGTGTTCATATATGTGTATGTGTGTGTTCATATATGTGTATGTGTATGTATGTGTTCATATATGTGTTCATGTATGTATGTGTTCATATATGTGTATGTGTATGTAGGTTTTATTATATTAGCTCTCATTACATGTTATTTAATTATTATTTATATATGCTTGTCGTATCGCCGTATTGCTGTTTATAGAAATTGTTGTATCCCGTATCGTCGTATCGATGTTGCCGTATCGGTGCTTCATAGGTTACCGCCGCCGTGTGATGATATGTCTGACCGGCATTTTTTTATTCATATAGAAAACTCCGGTAATTTCGACATGAGGGGGGACGTCAATCAACCCCCTCTTGCCTGACCAACTCTCGAGTTCGCCTAAACCGGGACTGAAAAAGCGTTTTTGATCTCCTACCCCCTCTCGCCCCTACCCGACAAACTCTCGAGGCCACCCAAACCACTAGAAGAAAACTCTGGTAACTTCGATCAATGCCCTCTCGCCTGACCAAACCCTAGAAGTGTTGCCGAGGCCACGCAATCCCTAAAAGCGTTGCCGAGGCCACCCAAACCCTAGAAGCATCGAGGCCACCCAATCCCTAGAAGCGTTGTCGAGGCCACCCCAAACCAGCGTCGAGGCCACTAATATGACCCCTTGTCTATGTTTGCCACTAATTAATATATCCATCACTCATGTTTGTATATCAATTGCCATGTTGTAATATTTGCAGAAACCATGGATCCAACCATGAATAGAGACTTTCAAGGAGAAGAGTTGTTGGGGGACATGATCCGTGGCGGCGGTAATATCTTCTCGTTAATAAATTTTGACATGGAAGAGCTAGGACATTATGATGACGACTCCGTTCACCGAATGCTGGAGGAAGAAGGAGACCATGATGACGGCTCCGATGACCGAGAGCCGGAGGAAGAAGGAGACCATGATGATGGCTCCGGTGACCGAACGGAGGGAGTTGTTGCAAAGTCATCCCGCAAGGTATATATATTAATTAAGCATGTGCTGACTAATTGACGCATTAGTTGTTTTGGTATGTACATACATTAACTCTTATTTCTTCTTTTATATAGCCATACAGATCGAGCCAAACTTCGGTAACGAGACGAGGCCTGAAGAAAATGTTGGGCAAGGAAGAAAGGTTCACGATCACCTTAATCGCGAACGATGGCCAACCGATTGAATCGAAGAAGACCAAGGATGCATTTTCTGCTCAGTGTGGAGCTATTGTCAGGGACAACATCCCGATCAACATCCAGCAATGGAATGAGCTGGCTAAGAACGCTAAGAACTATGACCCTCAAGTGTCTTATGTCACTGATAGACAGAAAGAAGTTCTTTGGAAGGCCCTGAAGGCAAATTTCACCCTACCGCCAGAGGAGGATGAGAGTAATCTAGTTATAGAGCCACTGGTCAGGTCATGTGATCTTAAGAAGATGACAGATCTTTTCAGGTGGTGGAAGAATGAGTTAAAAGCTAAGTTTGTCGACCAAGAGAAGACTCTAGTATTTGTCGGCCGATATGTGGGGATAAGAGATCAATGGGACGCGTTCGTGGCCTACAAGACTTCTGAAAAGAGTAAGAAAATGTCAGTGATAAACAAGAAAAATGCTGAGAAGAAGCAGTATCACCATCGCACGGGGTCAGGTGGCTACCTCAGAGCCCGGCCGTTGTGGGCCAAATGGGAGGATGACCTGCGAGCTAAAGATGTCGAACCAGAGACAGAGAACTTGCCAGACCATTCAAGGACTTGGTTCTTTGGGGTTGGGGGAAATTTTGACCCTGAAATAGGGAAGTGCGTTTGGACGGATGAGCAACTTGCAATACCCGTCAGGAAGCTTAAGCAAGTTATCAAGGAAGCACTAGAAGGGAGGTTCATTCCCAACAAAGAGAAGGACGAGCTGACTAAGGCCCTCGGGAATCCTGAGCACCCTGGACGAGCATCAGGCACACCAAGCTCCGTTTCGTGGAAGCTTGGGTTTCCCGGCGTATGAGCTCAATGCAAGAGTACGAAGGCTAGAGGAAGAAGTTATGAGCCAGCAAGCTCCCGACCAGCAACTTGATCAGGGGCACGAAGCTACCCCGCCATCTCAGCAGAGAAGCAGCTTGACTTCCATGGAGCTCCTTCAGAAGCCTGACTTCACGGCTCCTAGCTACCTCGTGGATGCTATCACAGATGGCCAAGATTGTGAGCTTATGAAAAAATGCGTTGACCTCACCTTCAAGGCGGCTGACGGCTTTGTTGCACCTCCTCGAACCGACGAAACTTTTCACCACGGTCACATTCCACATGACTATGCTGTTGTGCAAGTGGAAGAAATAATGGGGGGATTTGAGGAGCTCCAGCTTGACCACCCCACAGGTGAAGGGGAGACTCAGCTGAGATTTGCTCTAAGGAGTACATGTCTATGGCGGAAGGAGCACATCAAGCTTCCGAACTGGACGCCTCCGCCTCCTCCTCCTACGGCGAGTGATGAAGGCACTCATCCTCCTCCTCCTCCGGCGAGGGATCAAGGCACTCTGCCTCCTCCTCCTCCTGCGAGTGATGAAGGCACTCATCCTCCTCATCCTCCTTCGGCGAGGGATCAAGGCACTCCGCCTCCTCCTTCGCCTCGTCCGGCGTGTGACATTGATGATCAAGGCACTTCGCCTCCTCCTCCGCCTCCTCTGGCACGTTCGAGGAGTCCGCCTCCTCCTCCGCCTCCTCAGCAACGACGGTAGACAGCCGCCACCGCTCCTCATCCTCCTCCACCTCCTCCTCCGGCACGTCGGAGCACTCCGCCTCCTCCTCCTCCTCATAAGCAATGATGGAAGAGATACGCCGTCACTTCGGCTACTAGCAGTACAGCCAGTGGCGGGAGGCCACACGAATACGGTCCTAAGACTCTCAAGCCATTGGAAAAGTTGCCATACGAGAGGACCGCGGAGGAAACTGCGAAGATCTCTCAAGACCAAGTAAGGCCCCATTTTGCAAAGAAAGCTCCACCTCCGAAGCAGACCATAGATCAGATGGCAGCGAAGCGCACTGTCAAGGCCCTAAAGCGACCACCACCGTCTCCGATGGATACCAACTATGTCCATGCTACTAAAAAGGCATATGAAAATGCAGGGCGGACGGGAACTACTTCCAGTGATGAGAGGTTAGCAAAATGAATAAGTGGGAAAAAATTCCCCAGCTCGGCGAATAGGCTAACCAATCATGCCCCCAGCTGAAGGTGTCTACCGATATCGCCGTTGATCATCCGGGGATGGTGCCCAGTACCAATCCTGCTGATTACATGAGCGATGATGTACTATTTGAGCCATTGGAGGTGGACGATTTCAAATACCGGTACGGGAAGCCTCTCGTCAAAGATGGAAGTCCTCCTCTAGGAACGATGATGAGACAATTGTAGGATTGGTACATGAAAACCTGTAGCGAGTCTGGGATTGATTGTTTGATGATGAGTATTAAAGAGAAGAATGACTTCTTTGGCCAGGAGGTGATTAATGTTGAATTTGACGAGCTTTTCCAGCTTTACAATCAAAAGGACATCGACATACAAATCATGACTTCCTACTGTCTGTAAGTACTTCTGTAATTAAGTCTCTATATATAGCTCACCTCTTTCATTGCATGTATATATATAATTATCCTCATCACTATATTATGCAGACTCAAGATTGTCGAATGCAGAAAAGCAGAAATGTATGACATTGGGTTCATTAACCCAAATATCATACATGAAGTGACGGTTCAAATGTATCCCAAACAAACTGAGGAGAACTTGCTAGAATCGATGCTTAAAAATCAAAACAAAGACAAAATACTCCTTACTTACAACTTCAAGTGAGTGTTACTGTCTTTTGCATATTCGGTTTCTCCCTTATTACTCGAGGGTATAGTAATGTAATTGATGAGCTATGCATGTGTGCGCAGCCACCACTTTATTCTACTAGAGATTAAGCTTGAGCGGGGAGTAGTAGCCGTCTTAGACTCGAGACGAAATAAACCCGAGTTGTATGCGAACCTGACTGAAATGCTCCCGAGGTAAGTTCAATCTACTTGGGTTGACTTGGTCATCCCCAAGCTTGAGCTTTTGTATCTCGTTCAATCCTCTCATACCATGGTTTCACCTATTCTGAAAAACTTCATCCACAAAAAACTCGAAAAGAACTCGTGAGACAGGTTAATACACATAATAATAAATCAACTCTTTATGTACTGCCAAGAAAAGTTGCACGATAATTTTCAAACATTATGTACTGCATTCTATCATTTACACAATTTATATTTACCAATATAGGCTATGTAAACTATAGGATAAGTAGATAACAAAACTATGACAACAATCTGTCCACTCAGAACAGTCTGTAGCAATTTATGAAAACAATGTACTTCTGTAACTCAAGAAATTCTGAAAATTTAGGACAGGCTATAAATTTATATGAAAACACTGTGTAAAAGCTTTAGAAACTTTCCATGTTCCAGTAAAGTATGAAAATTCAAACACTACAGAAGAAGTTTTTGTTTTTACCCAACACATATCAAAAGATTCAATGCAAGCATCCTAAGGCAATTCTTGGAACTTTTTATTGAAAACAAGATTATAAATAACACCTAATAGAGAACACAAAAATAAAATGATGCTCCAAGCAAAACTCATATTATGTGACAAATAAAAATATAGCTCCAAGTAAAATATACCAATAGTGTTGAAGACGAAAGAGGGGATGCTTTCCGGGGCATCCCCAAGCTTAGATGCTTGAGTCTTCCTTGAATATTACCTTAGGGGTACCTTGGGCATCCCCAATCTTAGGTTATTGTCACTCCTTATTCTCCTCATATCGGTGTCTCACCCAGAACTTGAAAACTTTAATCACACAAAACTTAATGGAACTTTGTGAGAAGGGTTAGTGTAATAAAGATAGATCATTCACTTAGGTACTGTCAAGACAAGATTAATAATTGTTCTCACATAATACCTACTGTACTCCATCATTCCCAATTTATATCACCGAATATAAGCTATCGGAACACTAAAATAAGCAAACTATGCATGCAAAACAGAATCTGTCAAAAACAGAACAGTCTATAAAGATCTGAATGATCAGCATACTTACCTGACTCTAAAAATTCTGAAGAATTCTGAAATATCACATAATTTGCATAGAAATTCTGTGTAAAAAATTCACAATTGTTTGATGCTCCAGTAAAATCAGATAATTCATATACTGGACGCAAAACTTTCTGCTTTTGCACAGAATCAAACAAGCAAGTATCCAGAGTGTCCCAAAGGCTTTACTTGGCACTTTATTGAAATAAAAGACACAAAACATGATTAATACAGTAGATTAATCATGTGAACACATAAAAACAGAAGTTAAAAGTGTTGGGTTCTCTCCAAACAAGCGCTTTTCTTTAATGCCTTTTAGCTAGGCATGATGATTTCAATGATGCTCCCATAGCAATAGTATTTGAAACATGCAAAAGAGCATCATGAATCTCATGACAAGCACATTTAAATCTAACCCACTTCCTATACATAGAGATTTTGTGAGCAAACAATTTATGGGACCAAGAATCAACTAGCATAGGAAGGCGAAACAAGCATAACTTCAAAACTTTGAACACATAGAGTGGAAACTTGATATTATTGCAATTCCTACAAGCATATGTTCCTCCCTCATAATAATTTTCATTAGCATCATGAAGGAATTCCACAATATAACCAGCACATAAAGCATTCTTTTCATGATCTCCAAGCATAGAAAATTTATCACTCTCCACATAAGCACCCTTCTTCTCATTCATAATAGTGGGAGCAAACTTAACAAAATAACTATCATGTGACACTTATTGACATAACCACATTGAATATTAAAATCGTGATAACAAGTTTCATGGTTGTCATTACTCGTTATAGAATATGTGTCATTACAATAATCATCATACGTAGGAGGCATACCATCATCATAACAGTTTTGCTCATCAAAACTTGGGGGATTAAAAATACCATTTTCATCCAACATAGCATCCCCAAGCTTGAGGCTTTGCATATCATTAGCATCATGAATATTCAGAGAATTCATACTAACAATATTTAAATCATGCTCATCACTCAAAGATTTAGTGCCAAACATTTGAGTAACTTCTTCTAACACTTGAGCACAATTTTCCTTTCCATCATTTTCACGAAAGACATTAAAAAGATGAAGCATATGAGGCAGCCTCAATTCCATTTTTTGTAGTTTTATTCTATAAAACCACACTTGAAAAACAAGAAACTAAAAGATTTGATTGTAATATCTAAACATATACCTTCAAGCACTCACCTCCCCGGCAACGGCGGCAGAAAAGAGCTTGATGTCTACTACACAACCTTCTTCTTGTAGACTCGTGTTGGACCTCCAAGCGTAGAGTTCTGTAGGACAGAGGAAATTTTCCCTCAAGTGGATGACCTAAGGTTTATCAATTGGTGGGAGGTGTTGGATGAATATGGTCTCTCTCAAACAACCCTGCAACCAAATAACAAAGAGTCTCCTGTCTCCCCAACACACCCAATACAATGGTAAATTGTGTAGGTGCACTAGTTCGGCGAAGAGATGGTGATACAAGTGTAATATGGATGGTAGATATAGGTTTTTGTAATCTGAAAATATAAAAAAAGCAAGGTAAAAAATACTAAACAACGAGAAAAACGATGTATAAATGCTTGGAAACAAGGCCTAGGGTCCATACTTTCAATAGTGCAATTTCTCTCAACAATATTGACATAGTTGAATCATATGTAAGTACCTCTCGTGCGACAAACAGTTCACTCCAAAGTCACAAATAGCAGAGAACTACGAAGAAATTATAATAGGGTACGAAACCACCTCAAAGTTATCTTTCCTGATCAATCTTATGAGCTATCCCTATAAGTGTGACGAACAGCCCTAGAGTTCATACTAAAATAACACCTTAAGACACACATCAACCAAAACCCTAATGTCACCTAGATACTCCAATGTCACCACAAGTACCCATGGGCTTTATTATACGATATGCATCACACAATTTCAGATTCATCATGTTCAATCCAACTTAAAGAACTTCAAAGAGTGCCCCGAAGTTTCTACCGGAAAGTTAAGACAAAAACGTGTGCCAACCCCTATGCATAGATTCCCAAGGTCACGGAACCCGCAAGTTGATCACCAAAACATACACCAAGTGGATCAATAGAACATCCCATTGTCACCATGGACATCCCATCGCAAGACATACATCAAGTGTTCTCAAATCCTTAAAGGCTCAATCCGATAAGAAAACTTCAAAGGGAAAACTCAATTAATCACAAGAAGATAGAGAGGGGGAAATCCATATGATTCATCTATATCAATAAATCTCGCAGTACATCAAGATCGTGCCATCTCAAGAACACGAGAGATAGAGAAATCAAACACATAGCTACTGGTACATACCCTCAGCCCCGAGGGTGAACTACTCCCTCCTCGTCATGGAGACCGCCGGGATGATGAAGATGGCATTCGGTGATGGTTTCCCCCTTCGACAAGGTGTCGGAACGGGCTCCCGATTGCTTTTTCGTGGCTCTGGAGGTTTGCAGCAGCGGAACTCCTGATCTAGGTTTCTTTCTGGAGGTTTTTATATTATAGGAATTTTTGGCGTCGATCTCACATCGAGGGGGGCACGAGGCGATGACAAGCCTGCTAGGCGCAGCCAGGGGGGTGGCCGTGCCTGGCAGGCTTGTGACCTCCTCGTGGCTCTTCTGGCCCAACTCCAATGCTTCAGGGGTCTCTTTTGGTCCATAAAAAATCATACTAAATTTTCAGCCCATTCTGAGAACTTTTATTTCTGCACAAAAAACAACACGATGGTAGTTCTGTTGAAAACAACATCAGTCCGGGTTAGTTCTAATAAAATCATACCAAAATCATATGAATTATTGTAATCATGGCATGAATACTTCATAAATTATAGATACGTTGGAGATGTATCACATATCTATAATTTTTGCTTGTTCCATATTGTTGTATTATCAATCTTGGATGTTTTACAATCATCCTATAACAACTTCATATCATTTTGGGGGACTAACCTATTGACATAGTGCCAAAGAGCCAGCTGCTATTTTTGCTTGTTTTTTACTTCGCAGAAAATCAGTACCAAACGGAGCCCAGATGTTGCGGGAACTTTTGTAGATTTTTTCTAGACCAAAAGAAAGTAGATGGGCAAAACAACACCAGGAGAGGGGGTCCCGGGTGGGCACCTCGGGCACCCCCTCAACCGTCTATCGAGCCTATAAATTCTCAAAAAATGCAAAAACCCTAGGGGAATCGACGAAACACAATTCTAGTCGTCACAAGTTCCAGAACCACGAGATCCAATCTAAACACCATCACAGAGGGGTTCATCTTCTTCAGAGGGGTCCAATCTAAACACCATCACAATTTTTCTTGCCGTGGGAAGAGGTGCTTTGTGATGGGTTCGATCTTGCGATGTTCTTTCTGAGTGACAAAAAGGGCAGCAAGACACGCATCTATCGTTTCCATTAAGGATAACAAGATGGGGTCTATTCCTACATGAATAAATCTTGTCTACATCATGTCACCGTTCTTATTGGATTACTCTATTTCTCCATGAACTTAATACACTAGATGCATGCTGGATAGCGGTCGATGTGTGGAGTAATAGAAGTAGATGCAAAATCGTTTCAGTCTACTTGTCTTGGACGTGATGCTTATATAATGATCATTGTCTTGGATGTTGTCATGACTATTCAATTTTCTATCAATTTCCCAACGGTAATTTGTTCACTCACCATGCGCTATACTCATGAGAGAAGCCACTAGTGAATCCTACGACCCCTGGGTCTACTTTTCCAATATATTGCTTTCCGATCTACTATTTGCATCTTTTGTTTTCAGATCTATTATTCCAAAAAAAAATACCTTTATGCACTTTATTTATTTATTTTACTTTGATTTCTTGCAAGATCTATTTTCCAAAACTATCACTACCTAATCTATCTTATTACCGTAGAGAGCGTGACAACCTCTCTTTCGCGTCGGGTTGCAAGTATTTGTTGTTTGTGTGCATGTCCTTCTTACGTGGGTGCATGATCTTCCTCTATGGATTGATACCTTGGTTTCATAAACTGAGGGAAATACTTACCGTTGATGTGCTGCATCATTCCTTCCTCTTTGGGGAAATACCGACACGGTCTGAAGCCATGTCAGAGGAATTTATGGCGCTGTTGCCGGGGAGGAAGCAATCTCGTCTACCAGGTTCCTAATCACAAATATAATCTCCCTGCAATTACATTATTTGCCATTTGTCTCTCGTTTTCCTATCCCCCACTTCACAAATTTGCCATTTCATTCGCCCGCTTCTTCCTTTATATTTTTCTCGTCAGATTTCTTGCTTGCTATCTTTGCTTTTTTTGCCATGTGTCTTCTATTTGCTTGCATATTCGCTTGCTGAAAATCTATTTATATGGATCCTCATCCACTTGCTAATGTTTTCAAAAGACTAAATTATGATGAACCAATTGCTAGTGAGTTCAGTGCACTTGATTATCTCTATGAAGTTTTTTTTGAAAATCATGAATCTGAAAATTTTGATGAAGTGTTGAAAGAAGAAAAATATAAGAGGATTCATGATAGTTCCTTGAATGAAAAGAATGATTGCCATGTTGTTAGTATGAACTCTCTGAATATCCCTGATATTAATGATAATGCAAAAGTACAAGCTTAGGGATGATAATTTTGTCATGTCCACTTCTTATTTCAATGATCATGATTGGGGTGATAATACTTCTTATGATCTTGAAAATTTATTTAAGCCTCATGTTGAACATGTTATTGATAATAATGTTTGTAATAGTATCGAAAGTGGGTTTGGGAGAGCGTCCACTTTAGGTAAAAATAATCACACATATTTGGAGAGTGTTCAATCTTATGAATTTTTTGATAAAAGTGGGTTTGGAGAGGTCATGACTTTAGTTAATGTTAATCCCACTACCTTGGAAGATTGTAAGACTTTTATGCATCTGGATCATGAAAAGAATGCTTTCTGTGATAGTTATATTCTTGAATTTATTATTGATTCTAATGAAAATTATTATGATAGAGGAACATATATTTTTACGTATTGTAATAATATCAACTTTCTTCCCTATGTGTTGGAAATTCTGAAGTTATACTTGTTTTGCCTTCCTATGCTAATTGATTATTGTTCCCATAATTTGTTTGCTCACAAAATCCCTATGCATAGGAAGTGGGTTAGACTTAAATATGCTTTACATGTGATTCATGATGCTCTTTTGATGTTTCAATTCTTTACCTTTATGCGAGCATCATTGAAATTATCATGCCTAGCTAGGGGCGTAAAACGATAGCGCTTCTGGGAGGTAACCCAATGAATAATTTCTTTTTATATTTTGCCTTCTGTTTTTTCGTGTTTTGCACAATTATGCCTCTGTTATGATTGTTTTTATGTTTTATTTAGTTTTTGTGCCAAGTAATGCCTTTAGGATGATTCCCAAGATGAGTAGAAACGATGCTGAATCTGAAACAGAAACTTTGTTCCTAGTGCACGAATTTTCATTTTTTACTGTAACGTGATATTAATATGAAATTTTAACACAGCATTTATATACACATTCTTGACTTTTTTCCTAATTTGTCAGAATTTTTGGAGTTACTAAAGTATGGGTAGAGTACATATTACTACAGAATGTTCTGTCTGAAACAGGTTCCGTTTTCATTGCATTGTGTGCTTGTTTTGATGAATCTATGGCTTGTATTGGATGGTATAAGTCATGGTAAAATTAAAATAGAGTAGATATAATGCAATTATAAAATATGGATTGGTTTACAACATTACCTAAAGTGGTAATTTGCTTTATTATACTAACGGATCTCACGAGAATTTTGTCAACTTTTGTGTGATTGAAGTTTTGGGTGAGATCACAATGGAGGAAGGAATAAGGAGTTAGAAGAGTCAAATCTTGGGGATTCTACAACACCCCAAGGTATTATCCAAGGAGTACCAAGGAACTAATCTTGGGGATGCCCCAAGTGGCATCCCCTCTTTCTTCCAACATCCATCGGTATACTACTTGGAACTATATTTTTATTCGTCACATATCATGAGTTTTGCTTGGAGCATCTTGTATCTTTGATTTACTTTCTTTGTGTACTTTCTAGACACACCTATTTGAGAGATAAAAAAATGCTATGATTATTAGAATTGCTCTTTATGCTTCACTTAAATCTATTTGAGCAAAGGAATTGCTCTAGTGCTTCACTTATATCTTTTTTAGCACGACATGCTTTTACATGTTTGAAGAAATGCTCTCATACTTCACTTATATTAATTTGAGAGTTAATAATTTTGAAAAAATCCTCGCATGCTTCACTTATAATATTTTGAAAGAGGAAACTTGTATTCTCATGTTCTTCACTTATATCCATGTGAGCTTATCAAAAGCAATTGCAACATATGAAACCAGTCCTAAAGTGATAGATATTCAAGAGAAATATAATAAAAACTTTCATGAAGATCATTGGACAAATTAAACTTGATTCTTTGTAATAGTTTTGAGACATGACAATAGTGATATGTGAGTTATGTTGATGAGTAATTATGCTTAATTAGAATATTGGTGTTAAGGTTTGTGATTCCCTATGCAACCACGAAAGTCAATAGTTGTGCTACGAAATTACATCCTACTTATGGTGCATTATTTAGTGTTAGTCATGCTTAATGCTTGCTTATGTGATTTTTTGTTTCATAATTGGATGCTTCCCAATCTCTTGCTAGCCTTCTCTTGTACTAAGTAGAAATACTACTTGTGCATCCAAAATCCTCAAACCAAGTTTTGCCATATGAGTCCACCATACCTACCTATATACGGTATTTCCATGACGTTTGAAGCAAATTTGTATGTGCCGTCTCTAATTTTCAAAATAAATTTTCCTTTTTGTGTGCTCGTACCGCTCATGAAATGGTAGGGGGTGAGCGATACTTTTTCATGCGAGATGTGTTATTCTCAAGATGAGTGTTTATTCACTTGCCATTGCATGGGAGTATCACGGTAATAGGGATGCCCAGATCCAAAATGAAAAAGAAAAAGATTTACTTTATGTTGTCAAATAACAAATTCCTTGGAAAGTGTTGGCATGGAAGGCAACCGTGGATTCAGCTAGCCATGCAAAGTGAAAGTATGGTGGAAAAAGGAATTAAATTTATTTTCTATTTGGGAACCACCTATGATGCATCTAATGTGGGAAGATATTGAAATCTTTGAGTCGTTTTCGTTGACAGGAAAGGCATGCCACTCAAAATATGTTTCTCTATAAATTTAAACACTTGAGCTCTAGCACCTTGATACGTCCAATTTGCATCATGATTTGATATTGATATTTATTGCACTATGGGCTGTTATTACACATTTTGGTACAATACTTATGCCTTTTCTCTCTTATTTTACAAGGTCTACATGAAGAGGGAGAATGCCGGCAGCTGGAATTCTAGACTGGAAAAGGAGCTACTCTGAGATACCTATTCTGCACAACTCCAAAAGTCTTGAAAATCTATGGAGTACTATTTTGGAATATATATAAAATACTGGGCGAAAGAAATACATAAGGGGGCCCACCAGGGAGCCAAAAGCCTACTGGGCGCAGCCACCCCCTGGCCGTGCCCCTGGGGCTTGTGGCCCACCTGGCAGCCCTTCGATGCCCATCTTCTGCTATATTGAGGCTTTCGTCCTGGAAAAAATCATATCAAAGCTTTCGGGACGAAGCGCCGCCATCTCGAGGCGGAACTTGGGCAGAACCAATCTAGACCTCCGATAGGGCGATTGTGCCGGTGAAACTTCCCTCCGGGAGGGGGAAATCGAAGCCATCCTCATCACCAGTGATCCTCTCATCGAGAGGGGGTCAATATCCATCAACATATTCATCAGCACAATCTCCTGTCCAAACCCTAGTTCATCTCTTGTATCTGATCTTTGTCTCAAAACCTCAGATTGGTACATGTGGGTTGCTAGTAGTGTTGATTACTCCTTGTAGTTGATGCTAGTTGGTTTACTTGGTGGAAGATTATATGTTCAGATCCTTGATCATCACTTATACTCCTCTAATTATGAACATTAATATGCTTTGTGAGTAGTTACGTTTGTTCCTGAGGACATGGGATAGGTATTGTTATAAGTAATCATGTGATGGTATTCGTCCGATATTTTGATGAGATGTATGTTGTCTCTCCTCTAGTGGTGATATGTGAACGTTGACTACATAACACTTCACTATTGTTTGGGCCTAGAGGAAGGCATTGGGAAGTAATAAGTAGATGATGGGTTGCTAGAGTGACAGAAGCTTAAACCCTAGTTTATGCATTGCTTCGTAAGGGGCTGATTTTGATCCACATGTTTCATGCTATGGTTAGATTTATCTTCATTCTTCTTTCGTAGTTGTGGATGCTTGCGGGAGGGGATAATCATAAGTGGGAGGCTTGTCCAATTAAGGACAACAACCAAGCACCGGTCCACCCACATATCAAATTATCAAAGTAGCGAACGCGAATCAAATGAGCATGATGAAAACTAGCTTGACATAAAATCCCATGTGTCCTCGGGAGGACTTTGCTTTATATAAGAGTTTGTCCAGGCTTGTCCTTTGCTATAAAAAGGATTGGGCCACCTTTCTGCACCTTTGTTACAATTATTACTTGCTACCCATTACGAATTATCCTATCACAAAACTATCTATTACCAATAATTTCAGTGCTTGCAGAGAATACCTTACTGAGAACCGCTTGTCATTTCCTTATGCTCCGCGTTGGGTTTGACACTCTTACTTATCGAAAGGACTACAATAGATCCCCTATACTTTTGGGTCATCAAGACTCTTTTCTGGCGCCATTTCAGGGAAGTGAAGCGCCTTTGGTGAGTGGAAATTGTTAAGGAAAAATTTATATAGTGTGTTGAAATTTACTGTCACTTGTTACTATGGAAAGTAATCCTTTGAGGGGCTTGTTCAGCGTATCTTCACCTCGACCGGAAACACAAAGAGTTGTCCCTCAACCTACTGAACCTACTAAAAATATTTATTATGAAATTCCTTTGGGTGTGATAGAGAAACTGCTAGCTAATCCTTATGCAGGAGACGGAACACTACATCCTGATTTGCATCTAATCTATGTAGATGAAGTCTGTGGATTATTTAAGCTTGCAGGTCTGCCTGAGGATCACGTCAAGACAAAGGTCTTTCCTTTATCTTTGAAGGAGAAGGCATTGACATGGTATAGGCTATGTGATGATATTGGATCATGGAGCTACAACCGACTGAAAATGGAATTTCATCAGAAGTTCTATCCTACGCATCTAGTTCATCGTGATCGGAATTATATTTACAATTTTTGGCCTCGTGAAGGAGAAAGAATCACTAAAGCTTCGGGGAGGCTTAAGTCAATGTTATGTTCATGCCCCAATCATGAGCTCTCAAGAGAAATTATTATTCAGAATTCAATGCTCGGCTTTCTCTTAATGATCAATCCATGCTCGATATTTTTTGTGGTGGTTCTTTTATGAAGAATGATATTGAATTCAAATGGAATTTATTGGAAATAACTAAATGCAACTCTAAAGATTGGGAACTCGACAAAGGTAAGGAGTCAGGTATGAATCTTAAGTTTGATTGTGTTAAATCATTCGTAGACACTGATGCTTTTCATGAATTAGCACTAAGTATGGACTTGACTCTGAGATGGTAGCTTCTTTCTGTGAGTCAGTTGCTAATCATGTTGATCTCCCTAAAGATAAGTGGGTTAAATATCATCCTCCCATTGAAGTGAAAGTAATGGAACCTATTAAAGTTGAAGAGAAAATTATTACCTACAATGTTGACCCTGTTATCCCTACTGCTTACATTGAGAAACCACCTTTCCCTGTTAAGATAAAGGAACATGCTAAAGCTTCAACTATGGTTCGTAAGAGTTGTATTAGAAGACCTACACCCCCTGAACAAATCAAAGTTGAACCTAGTATTGCTATGGTTAAAGATCTCTTGGTTGATAATATTGATGGGAATGTTATTCATTTCTGTGATGAAGCAGCTAGAATTGCTAGACCTGATACTAAGCATAAACATAGACCAGTTGTTCGCATGCCTGTTGTTTCTGTTAAAATAGGAGATCATTGTTATCATGTCTTATGTGATATGGATGCTAGCGTAAGTGCAATTCCCCTTTCCTCATACAAAGAAATCATGCATGATATTGCACCAGTTGAACTAGAGGATATTGATGTTACTATTAAGCTCTCTAATAGAGACACTATTGCACTGATAGGGATTGTTAGAGATGATTAAGTCTTGTGTGGGAAAATAAAGTATCCTACTGATTTTCTTGTTCTTGGTTCCCCACAAGATAATTTTTGTCCCATTATATTTGGCAGACCCTTCTTGAATACTTTTAATGCTAAGATTGATTGTGAGAAAAAATAGTTACTATGAGCTTTGGGGATGTGTCTCATGAGTTTAATTTATCTAAATTTCGTAGACAACCCCATGACAAGGAATTTCCTAGTAAAGATGAAATTATTGGTCTCGCTTCTATTTTTGTGCCTCCTACTGATCCCTTAGAACAATATTTTCTAGAGCATGAAAATGATATGCATATGAATGAGAGGAACGAAATAGATAAAAATTTCTTTGAGCAACAGCCTATTTTTAAACACAACTTACCTATTAAAATACTTGGGGATCCTCCTCCACCCAAGGGTGATCCCGTGTTCGAGATCAAGCAATTACCCGATACGTTGAAATATGCTTATCTTGATGAAAAGGAGATATATCCTGTTATTATTAGTGCTAACCTTTTAGAGCATGAAGAAAAGAGGTTATTGAAAACTATGAGGAAGCACTGTGCTTCTATTGGTTATACTCTTGATGATCTTAAGGGCATTAGTCCCACTCTATGCCAGCATAAAATTAGTATGGAGCCTGATGCCAAACCAGTTATTGATCACCAACGACGATTGAACCCTAAGATGAAAGAAGTGGTAAGAAAAGAAATACTAAAGCTTCTGGAGGTAGGTATAATTTATCCTATTGCTGATAGTATATGGGTTAGTCATGTTCATTGTGTTCCTAAGAAGGGAGGTATTACCATTGTTCCTAATGATAAAAATGAATTGATCCCACAGAGAATTGTTACAGGTTATAGAATGGTAATTGATTTTAGGAAATTAAATAAAGCTACTAAGAAAGATCATTACCCTTTACTTTTTATTGATCAAATGCTAGAAAGATTATCCAAACATACTCATTTTTTCTTTCTATAGGGTTACTTAGGTTTCTCGCAAATACCTGTATCAAGTCAGGATCAAGAAAAAACCACTTTTACTTGCCCTTTCGGTACCTTTGCTTATAGACGTATTCCTTTTGGTTTATCCAATGCACCTGCTACCTTTCAAAGATGTATGATGGCTATTTTCTCTGACTTTTGTGAAAAGATTCTTGAGGTTTTCATGGATGATTTTTCCGTTTACAGAACTTCATTTGATGATTGTTTGAGCTACCTTGATCGAGTTTTGCACAGATATGAAGAAACTAATCTTGTATTGAATTGGAAAAAATGCCACTTTATGGTTAATGAAGGTATTGTATTGGGGAACAAGATCTCCGAAAGAGGTATTGAAGTTGATAAAGCTAAAGTTGATGCTATTGAAAAAATGTCGTGCCCTACAAATATCAAATGTATAAGAAGTTTCATTGGTCATGATGGTTTCTATAGGAGGTTTATCAAAGATTTCTCTAAGATTTCTAGGCCTCTCACAAACCTTTTGCAAAAAGATGTTCCTTTTGTTTTTGATGATGATTGTGTAAAAGTATTTGAAATTCTTAAGAATGCCTTGATTACCGTACCTGTTGTTCAACCACCTGACTAGAACCTACCTTTTAAAATTATGTGTGATGCTAGTGATTATGCTATTGGTGTTGTTCTAGGACAAAGAGTCGATAAGAAATTAAATGTTATCCAATATGCTAGTAAAACTCTAGACAGTGCTCAAAGAAACTATGCTGCTACTGAAAAGGAATTTTTAGCAGTCGTGTTTGCTTGTGATAAGTTTAGACCTTATATTTTTTATTCCAAAGTAACTGTTCACACTGATCATGCTACTATTAAGTACCTTATGGAGAACAAAGATGCTAAACCTAGACTTATTAGGTGGGTCCTTCTGCTACAAGAATTTTATTTGCATATCATTGATAGAAAGGGTGCTGATAACCCTATGGAAGATAACTTGTCTAGGTTAGAAAATGTTCTTGATTACCCACTACCTATTGATGATAGCTTTCCTGATGAACAACTAGATGTCGTGAATACTTCACGTAATGCTCCTTGGTATGCTGATTATGCCAATTACATTGTTGCTAAATTTATACCTCCAAGTTTCACATACCAACAAAAGAAAAAGTTCTTCTATGATTTAAGGCATTACTTTTGGGATGACCCACATCTTTATAAAGAAGGAGTAGATGGTATTATTAGACGTTGTGTACCTGAGCATGAACATGAACATATCTTACACAAGTGTCACTCTGAAGCCTATGGAGGACATCACGCTGGAGATAGAACCGCACACAAGGTACTACAATCTGGGTTTTATTGGCCTACTCCATTCAAGGATGCTCATAAGTTTGTCCTATCGTGTGATGAATGTCAAATAATTGGTAATATTAGCAGACGTCAGGAAATGCCTATGAATTACTCTCTTGTTATCGAACCATTTGATGTTTCGGGCTTTGATTATATGGGGCCTTTTCCACAATCTAACAGGTATACTCATATTCTAGTTGTTGTTGATTATGTCACCAAGTGTGTTGGGGATATAACCCCGTGGTGAGACCCGCCCAGGTGGAGCCGGGTCATACCTGGCGGCTCATGGGTCAAACTAAGGATGGGCCTCGAGACATAAGCCTAGACATATGGTGGCTCACCAAGATGAGCCAAGGCGAGGCCCAGACAAGGAAGGCATGAAGACGCAGGCGGATAAGCCGCCCGGAGACGACTTGCTCAGTGAAAGGATCGACATGGTTGACTAGAGAGGGGTGAATAGGCAACTAACACTTTTTAACTTTTATTTTACAACTTAGGCTTAGCATCAAATAAGTTAGCTAGATGTGCAACTTGGTGAATAACCTATATGATGCTAACCACAATAAGTACACAAGCAAGCAAGGGATATAACACAATAAAAGCTTGCAAGAAGTAAGGATGCAAGATAACCAAAAGTGGAGCTGGTGGAGACGAGGATGTGATACCAGAGTTCCTTCCCTTGTGGGGAAGTGCGTTTCCGTTGGAGCAGTGTGGAGGCACAATGCCCCCCAAGAAGCCACTAGGGCCACTGTATTCTCCTCACGCCCTCACACAATGTGAGATGTCGTGATTCCACTATTGGTGCCCTTGAAGGTGGCGACCGAACCTTTACAAACAAGGTTGGCGCAATCTCCACAACTGAATTGGAGGCTCCCAACGACACTCTGAAGCATCACCACAATGGAATGTGGCTCCGAGATGACCTCAACCGTCTAGGGTGCTCAAACATGCAAGAGTAACCAGATCCACAAGGGATTAGTGGGGGGAATCAAATTTCTCTTGGTGGAAGTGTAGATTGGGGCCTTCTCAGCCTATCCCTAGGAAATCAACAAGTTTGATTGGCTAGGGAGAGAGATCGGGCTAAAATGGAGCTTGGAGAAACAATGGAGTTTGGGAAGGAAGAGGTGACCTTCTTGGGGAAGAAGACCTCCCTTTTATAGTGGGGGACAAGATCCAACCGTTATCCACTCCCTCAGCCCCGCGCGTCGCAGTACTACCGCAACAGCCACGGTACTACCGCAGCCTCATGTGATACTACCGCTCACGCGAGAGTAACTAGCTCTGGCTGTTTGCACAGGACAACAAGCGGTAGAACCGCCGGAGCGGTACTACCGCGAGCCCATGCGGTACTACCGCACGGTCGGCAGAGGCAGGCACTGGAGGTGCACGGAGGTAAAAAATTACTTGCGTGCCTACCTCCGTAGAGGGAAACTCTATGAAAAAGTCTGGCATGATAGTACTGGACATGAGTCACGGTACTACCGTAGTAGGGCGGATGTAAAAAATTACATCCGTGCCTACTACCGCAGGTGTAGGGGCCAGGGCAAGAGACAGCGGTACTACCGCTCCATCGAGCGGTACTACTACTAGCACCTGCGGTACTACCGCTCCTTTGAGCGGTACTACTGCAGAACACTGGGCACAAACACCCAGCAGGCTTTCCTTTTACACAGTGAAGGAAAACGAGTTGGGGCTCCATTGAAGAGAGGGAAAGGTGGTGCAAAGGAATAGATGTGTACGTGTCAATTCCACCCAGACCTTTCCGAAGCGGAGCCCCTCTTAATAGTATGGCTTTCCTACGACTCAAATCCACCGAAAGGAAATGTAGAGAACAACCCTCTTCAAGAGGTTCCGAGGGGCACTGAATCGTCTTGTGCCTAGACCTGATATATCTGAAATGCTCAATACGCATGATTAGTTCGCAAAGGCATTGTCATCAATCACCAAAACCACTTAGGGAGAAATGTGCCCTTACAATCTCCCCCTTTTTGGTGGATTGATGACAATACGGGATTTTCACATAAGGATATAAAATGAGCATATGCAAAACCCAAGACCTACAAAATGTAGAAGAGCTCCCCTAGATGTGTGCATACTCTAGATATGCTTTGGACTACAAGGCACACACACTAGGATCAACACTCCCCCTATATTTTATAGGCAATGCAATCTTTGCAATAGAATGATCAAAACTAAGTATGGAAACTAGGCATAGCATGTGAGCATTAAGATAAGGGTATTTAATAGACAGACTCACAAGTTACAAAGCATACTAGACAATAATAAGGTAGTGGTGATAGCATATGTCTCACACTATATGATAGAGGAAGTCTCCTGGTCACACACACACAAACGACATAAACCAAAGTTCAACGAAAGCAGAGAGACTACGAAAAGACAAACACAAATACTCGCAAATCCTACACTCTCTCCTCCTTTGGCATCGAGACGCCAAAAAGGCAGAGAGGACACCTAACACATAGGTGGTAGCTCCCATGCAGAAAGATCAGTCATCTGACTCCTCTGGCGCATCTGGGATGGACTCTGCATCTGAATTAGCCCACTAGAATTGCTGCTTCACCATCCAAGTGGCCTTAGGAGTGATGTACTTCTCAGACCCACTCGAGAAGGTCTCGCCAAGATTCCTCAGAATACGCTTGTCACGCTAGCGACTCTCCTTCTGAGCAACGTGAGCCTGATACTGACCCTTGGCCTGCATGCAGAACAATGTCCTCATCTTGTGATAGAGCTTCTTGGCCCAAGATGGCTCAGAAGACAGTGCCACATAGGACTCAGAACTATTATCTTCCTCCTCTTTGATCTCATCCTCATCAACCTCCATACGAGGAGAAGTTGGCTTAGTGGCGGTGTTGGCCCACTTGTCCTTCATACGCAAACGAATGGCCTCATGAAGAAACAAGTGCTCCGGCATGTCCTGACCTAGAAAGGTCTTGTCGCAAGTAGCACGAATCAGGTACAACAAGTATCGCCCATAAATGGGGACCTTACGATGAAACACAACAATGCGAAGCTCAGACCACATAATGTGAGACACATCAAGGATGCCAAGTTCTTCATTTCTTCCTTTCTCACATAGCAGCAACATATCCACCACATAAGAGTGTAGCTTGTCCTTGTCTCCCATGCGAGGAAACAAAGAGTTGCGGAAGATCCGATGCATGACATCAAGGAAAGGGTTGAGCACAGAAATTTGCTCACCAGATCGTAAAGTCTTCAGAATATAGAAAGGCACAACCTGCTCCTTACATGCTGGCTGAGGGTTGCCATGAGGGCGCAGTCCAATTGGCACATCAAGCCCAGAATTAGGAACATGCAACAAATCCATGAAGTTCTTCCAGGTGGCAGACAGTCGCTAGCCATGGGTAATCCCCATCATGGTCCGCTGCTCATCAGAGTGAAAGTGGACAAAGCCAAAGAACTGACCCACTATCTTGGGATCAAAGTTAAGGTGGAATGAAATGATGTCTGTGATAGCAAACTTCTGTACCAACTCCATGGCCTCACCGAAGTATGTTGGATGCTTCCTCGTGTGTTCCAAATCAATGTATTGGACAGGAACATAGAGATTTTTCTTGCCCTTGATCACATCAATGTGAATAAGATACTGCTGCTTGGTCCAGAAAAATTCATTGACCCTGGAAACTTCCCTTGGCTTGACGTAGGGATCGATCAACCGTCGAGCCAGAAACTCAGCTTGGGTCATGACCTCATAGTTCTCAACTGGTGGCTTGAGCTTGGATGTGGTTCTCTTGAAATTGCAGGATGGATCATTGGATCCCTCAGGAGCATCGGATTGCGGAGACGCTTGGAGCTTGTGTCACGAGAGGGATTGGAGCGTCTTGGAGTAGAGCTCGAACCAGAGCCACCACCTATGTCACACAACGCAAACAAAATGAACAAATGGAAAAGGTAAGGCAAGGACGAAAGCAGACATGAAAACCATGTAGAAGGGAGAATAGACAGGACAAAACAAGGTAGCTTTGGATCGAGCGGTAGTACCAGCAATTCTTGTGGAATTAAAAATTTACTACCGCTCCAGACACGGTAGTACCGCGGGAGCGGAGGTACCGTGGCTGGAGCGGAAGTAAAGTGTTACTACCGCCCAGTCTGCGGAAGTAAAAAATTACTACCGCAACAGACGCGGTAGTACCACTAGGAGCAGTAGTACCATGGCTGGGGCCGTAGTAAGATTTTACTGCCGCCCGTCGAGCGAAAGTAAAGAAATTACTACCGCCAATGACGCGGTAGTACCACGGGAGCGGTAGTACCGTGGCGTCAGCGGAAGTAAAATTTTACTTCCGCCCTACGAGCAGTAGTATCGCACACGGTGTGGTAGTATCGCACGGGGCGGATTTCGCATGAACAGATCGACAGATCATATTGGTACTAGCGTAGATCGAAAAATATCCCGTTTTATCCTATCAATACGCACTTCTATTGCAAAAACACCCTCAAAACATGTCCTCATGCACAGATTGGATCAAACAAAGCTAGACCATCTCATATTTCCCCAAAACCTAGATTCAAAAATAGAGAAGAAAAACAAGAAGGGATCGGGGAAATACCGGGGTCCATTGCAAGAGGACGAGGTGGGGAACGATCCCCCTAGAGGAAATAGGAAGAGGGTGGCCGGAGACGGAGATCTGGTGAGGTGCTCCAATGTCGGTTAAGAGGAGGAGAGAGAGAGACGTGAGGAGAAGAGAAAAAATGGGGTATGGGGAAGATGGGAAACCCCCCTGCCAGCTCTTAACCCCCACACGCCCACTCAAGTTTATGGTAGTACCGCGGTCATCGCGGTAGTACCGCTCAACAGGGGAAGTAATTTTTTACTTCCGTGCGGTAAGCGGTAGTACCGCTCCAGGCGGTAATACCGTGGTCCTCCACGATAGTACCGTGCTGCCATCTTAGTGCAAGTTTTCGATAAAAATGAGAGAGAGAGAGAGAGAGAGATATTTCTGCACAACAACAAGAGACAAGATAAACTACGAGGCAAGACAAAAGCACGAGCATGGTCCACCGGAGTGTGGGGAGGTGTGCACTAAGTCAATCCACATTGCTCGAATCAATAATATTTATCTCATGCCTTAACTCGCGAAATCTTGGTTGAACTAATGGCTTCGTAAAAAATATTTGCAAGTTGTTAGTTAGTGCTCAGATGAATAAGATTGATGTCTCCACGCTTGATGTGTTCCCGAAGAAAGTGATGACGAATATCAATATGCTTCGTCTTGCAATGTTGAACTAGGTTGCTGGAGATCATAATGACACTTCCATTATCACAGTAAAGAGGCACTTTGTCACAATTGACACCGTAATTCTTTAAAGTTTGCCTCATCCATAGAATCTGAGCACAACAACTGGCAGCAGCTACATACTCGGCCACGGTGGACGAGAGAGAAACACAATTTTGTTTCTTTGAAGACCAACTTACCAAAGACCGACCAAGGAATTGGCAGCCTCTGGAAGTGGACTTTCTATCCACACGGTCTCTCGCCCAATCCGAGTCAGTATATCCAACGAGATCAAACGAATCCCCCTTGGGATACCATAAGCCAAAGTTTGGGGTATGAGCCAAATATCGAAAGATTCGCTTGACAGCCACATGGTGACTCTCCTTAGGTATGGATTGAAATCGTGCACAAATACCCACACTTAACATGATATCCGGTCTATATGCACAAAGGTAAAGCAAGGATCCAATCATGGAGCGATATACCTTTTGATCCACCGCTTTACCATTGGGATCGCTGTCAAGATGGCATTTGAGTGGCATGGGAGTGTTGGCCTTGGGAGGATTGAGCTGATCCATCTTGAACCTCTTGAGCATGTCTTGAGTGTATTTGGCTTGATTGATGAAGGTACCTTGACTTTGTTGCTTGACTTCGAAACCAAGGAAGAACTTCAACTCTCCCATCATGGACATCTCAAACTTATTTGTCATCAAAGTGGCAAACTCTTCATTGAAAGCTTTGTTAGGAGAACCAAAAATAATATCATCAACATATAGTTGGCATGTGAACTAGTTCCCGTTGACCCTCTTTGTAAAAAGAGTGGGGTCGATTTTCCCAATTTCAAACCCATGGTCTTGCAACATCTCGGTAATGTGCTCATACCACGCGCGTGGGGCTTGTTTAAGGCCATAGAGAGCCTTATCAAGAATGTATACATGATTAGGCAACTTGGGATCCTCGAACCCCAGGGGTTGCTTGACGTATACCAACTCCTTAAGAGGGCCATTAAGAAAAGCACTCTTCACATCCATTTTATATAATTTAAAATTATGATGAGAGGCATATGCAAGCAACATGCGAATAGATTCAAGGTGAGCAAGAAGAGCAAAAGTTTCACCGTAGTCGATACCCTCGACTTGGGAGTATCCTTGTGCCACCAATCTTGCCTTGTTGCGAATGACAATATCGTTCGCATCTTGCTTGTTTTTGAAGATCCATTTCGTTCCAATGACATTGTGATTCTCCTTTGGTCTTGGCGCCAGTCACCACACTTGGTTGCGCTCGAAGTTGTTGAGTTCATCATGCATAGCTTCAACCCACTCCATATCCTCGAGAGCATCTTGAACCTTAGGGGCTCAATGCAAGAAACAAACACGTGATGTTCACAAAAGTTTGTTATTTTTTTATGAGTGGTTACCCCTTTTTTCAAGTCATTGTAGAAGTTCTCCAACAGATGTTGTCTAACTTTGAGCTTGGCGGCATTCTTGGCGGCTTTCTTGGCAGCTTGTCTCTCTAAGATTTCTTCCATGGACGGTTGAGAGACTACATTCTGTGAGTCATCATATTGATGATCTTGAGTACCTTCTTGAGCTTGCTCTTGATCTTGAAGAAGATCTTGATCTTGAGATTGCTGAGACAGAACTTGATCTTGGGCATCACTTGGTGAGACACCATCATCAGTGGATTGATCTTGCCCTTGATCTTGTTCATGTGGTAGAGGACCTTCAATTTGTTCTTCGGAAGCTTGTGGGTCTTGCGTCGGTGATGGCTCCACTTGAGTGGAACAATGTCCTTCTCCTTCGGCCACAAGGGGTTGCTCAACGGGTAGGAAGTATCCCACACCCATTCTTCTTATGGCTTGGGGAGGAATTTCATCACCTACATCACAAAGACCACTTTGCTCCACTTGTGAGCCACAATTTTCATCAAACTCTATGTTACTTGTCTCCTCAATGAGTCCCGTGGACTTATTGAGGACACGGTAAGCATGAGAATTTGCAGCATAACCAACAAATATGCCCTCATGGGCTCTAGATTTAAATTTAGACAAACGAGCACCTTTCTTGAGAATGAAACACTTACAACCAAACACCCAGAAGTATGTGAGGTTGGGCTTGTTCCCGGTAAGAATTTCATAAGGAGTCTTGTTCAAACCTTTGCGAACATAGAGCCAATTAGATGCATGGCACGCTGTGTTGATGGCTTCGGCACAAAAGTTGTATGGAGATTTAAACTCCACCATCATGGTTCTTGTCGCATCAAACAACGTCCGGTTCTTCCTCTCAGCAACACCGTTTTGTTGAGGGGTGTAAGGTGTGGAATATTGGTGCTTGATCCCTTCATCACTAAGAAACTCATTTAGGGTGTAATTCTTGAACTCAGTGCCGTTGTCACTTCTAATCATAAAAATCTTTACATCATGTTGGCGTTGGACTTCATTTGCAAAGTCGATGACGGTCTGTTGGGTCTCACTCTTCTTCTTGAAGAAATAAACCCAAGTATATCTCGAGTAATCATCCACAATCACCAAGCAATATTTTCTTCCACCAAGACTATCAAAAGATGGAGGACCAAAGTGATCCATGTGAAGGAGCTCTAAGGTCCTCTTAGAGTATGTTGTAGTGGTTGGACTATGAGCCTTCTCATGTAGCTTTCCTTCGATACAAGCACTGCAAGCACGATCTTTGGCAAAACTCACATTTGCTAGTCCAAGAATGTGATCCCCTTTGAGGATACTTTGCAAAGATCTCATATTAACATGGGCTAGCCGGCGATGCCAGAGCCATCCCACATCAACTTTAGCCAAGCAAGTCACGGTCTTAGTGGGTTGCTCCAAGAAGTTCACCACATAGAGACCGTTCTCGACATTCCCAACAAAAGCTACTTTAAGAGTCTTGCTACACAAAAGGGTCACGGAGTCAATACCAAAAAAGGTACTAAACCCATGGTTGCAAGTTGATGAACTTAAAGTAAATTGTATGCGAGGGTCTCAACAAGCATGACCTTCTCTATGGTGAGTTCCAGAGAGATTACCACCTTGCCAAGACCCAATACCTTTGAAATTGCATCATCACCAAATGAGACTTGGGTGGCCATAGATGTGTTAGGATGAACGTCCACCACCAAGTCCTTGCTTCCGGTCATATGATTTGTCGCTCCACTATCGAGCAACCATGATGTTCCTCCGGAAGCAAACCCCAACAAGAGATCAATGTTTGGCTTTAGGTACCCATTTTTAATGGGTCCTTTCATGTTAGCAACAAGGGTCTTAGGAACCCAAATACACCATTCAATGTACTCATAAGAAGAACCAACATATTTTTCATAAACATGCCCATCACTAGCACGGCATAAAACATAAGAGGGGTTAAAGTCACCGGTCTTTTTGGGTTGGATGTTCTTGTTCTTGCCCTTCTTGGCATTCTCCAGCACAACTTGGTCTTTCTTCTTCTCATGCGGACCTTCTCCAGCTCTTACAAAGGTTTGCTTGAGCGATGGAACTTCCTTGGTGTTTACCTTCTTCTTCTCATTAGTTTTGGGTACAAACCCCACTCCTTCTTTTGCCACAACTTCCTTCTAAGTACTCAGAAGGTCATTGAGTGTCTTCTCACCTTCGATACACGTCACCAAACCCTTTTTAAGCTGCTCTTTTAGCTTGGCATTTTCCTCGACAAGGTGTGCATGCTCAAAACATGGGTTAGTAGCAGATGCATTATCAATTAGAACAAAAGGAGGACATGTGGTAATTTCCTTAGTGAGTTTCACTTGGAGTTGATCATGCGACTCCTTAAGAGAGGCATGAGCACATGTCAATGCCTTGTGAGCATTGTCAAGTGTGTCAAGCTCAACTTTGAGACGATCATGATCCACCCCAAGTGCAACCTTCTCAGACTTGAGAGCATGGTTAAGAACAATAGCATGATCATAATCTTTACGTAATTTAGTAAGGTCATCATTTTGTGACTCCTTAAGAGTCATACAAAGACCTTGCTCTTCCTCAAGAGTAATAGATAGATCCGCTATCTCATCGGGATAATCACAACTATGGCCTCTCAGTTCCTCAATACACTCTTCTTGAGACTCAATAGTGTCATGGGCCTCACCAAGTTGTTCCAAGAGAGAAACGAAGTGCTTCTTGGACTCTCCCTTGAGTTTACACATGAATTTGTCAAACTCATTTTTATCGTCTTTCGCCTCCTCAAGTTCATCCACACAATCTAAGGATGAACTGGAAGAAATTGAAGTCTTAATGCTTGAGGTTATGACGTTGGAGGTTAACTTAGTGATACCTTTAGCCATGAGGCACCTCGCGGCGATGTTCTCATTGGGGGCGTCGAAGAGTGAAACCTTTGTCGGGGTAGAAGATGCAATTGCCACGGATGCCATTACCATTCCTTCACCGCGTGTGTCTTCGTCATCAACATCATCATCTAAGGCATTCTCTTCTTGAGCCACCAATACTTTGTGAGGATCCTTCTTGATAAAGTTGGTTTCTTTGGGGAATGACTTGGTTTTATCTTTGCGAATGAGCTTGCCACCATTGTCTTCCCTATTCTCAGATGGACAATACACCACAAAGTGACTTACATTACCAAAGTTGTAGCAAGTCCTCACACGTTGCTTTCCCTTTGACCGCTTTGAGTTGTTCTTGGAGAAGTTGGGCCTTGAGTTTCTCTTGTTGCCCCAAAAATTGTCTGGACACAAGAGCCATGTGCTCATGATAAGCATATTTGGTGTCCTCGAGGCAAACCTCTTCTTCTTCCTCCTCTTGACTAACCTTGGCCTTCAATGCAACATTGGGAGAGGACTTCCTTGACCGTTGAACACGAGCGAGAGCATTGTGGGTTGTCGTGTTCGGGATGTTCATTGCAATGAATTCATCCAACACATCACCAGAGGATAAGGTGTGAAAGTCTGGCCTTTGATGGATGACAGCGGACATGGCCTTGTTGTAGGGCATGATGGCCTTCAGGAACTTACGCTTGATCCAAGTATCATCCACATCCTTGTTGCCATGATCCTTGAGGGAAATAGCGAGAGTGGACACCCTTCTATAGAGCTCATGTAGTTCCTCATCCTCTATCATCACAATCTCATCTGACTGATCAAGAACAACTTCATAGTTTGACCGTTGAATGCTTGATCTGCCCTTGTACACAGAGATGATGTGTTCCCAACACTCTTTAGCAACAGTGAAGGGCCACAGGTGAGGTAGATCTTCAGGAGGAATAGCAGCTTGGAGTATCAACAAGGCAAAAGAATTTAGCTGCTTATCCGCTTGTTCTCTTGGAGTAAGATTGCGTGGATCATGAGGATAGTATCCTTATTCGATGACTCTCATGAGATGAATTGAGCTGTGATCTAATTGAGACTTGATACTAAAAACCCAGTTAGCAAAATCATTCTTAACAAGTTTAGGAGGACGACCGAGATTAACTATATGAGGTGGGTGCACCGGTCCTCCATAGACCACGGGAGGGGGAATAGAGGCAAAGCTCCCCGACCCATTAACTCTTTGAGAATGATTATCTTTATCGGCACTAGCCCCCTCCTTATCGGAGTTGACATCCCATGACGAGTTAGTGGGTTTGACCACTTGCCCCGCATCGGTAAACATGGACTGAACCTCGGTCGCCATGGAGGATTTGAGTAAGGACAAAGCCTCGTTCAAATCCTCGCGTGAGACCATGTTCACACCCATGGCCTCGGGAAGTTCTCCCACACGCACCTCTTTGCCAGCCATATTCTTCGGGTGGTGAAACGATGAATAAAGAGACATGGCTCTGATACCAATTGAAAGGATCGATATGGTTGACTAGAGGGGGGTGAATAGGAAACTAACACTTTTTAACTTTTCTTTTACAATTTAGGCTTAACATCAAATAAGTTGGCTAGATGTGCAACTAGGTGAATAACATATATGGTGCTAACCATAATAAGTACACAAGCAAGCAAGGGATATAACACAATAAAAGCTTGCAAGAAGTAAAGATGCAAGATAACCTAAAGTGGAGCCGGTGGAGACGAGGATGTGTTACCAGAGTTGCTTCCCTTGTGGGGAAGTACGTCTCCATTAGAGCAGTGTGGAGGCACAATGCTCCCCAAGAAGCTACTAGGGCCACTGTATTCTCCTCATGCCCTCACACAATGCGAGATGTCGTGATTCCACTATTGGTGCCCTTGAAGGCAGCGACCGAACCTTTACAAAAAAGGTTGGGGCAATCTCCACAACTGAATTGGAGGCTCCCAACGACACCACGAAGCTTCACCACAATGGAATGTGGCTCCGAGGTGACCTCAACCGTCTTGGGTGCTCATACACCCAAGAGTAACAAGGTCCGCAAGGGATTAGTGGGGGGAATCAAATTTCTCTTGGTGGAAGTGTAGATCAGGGCCTTCTCAGCCTATCCCTAGGAAATCAACAAGTTTGATTGGCTAGGGAGAGAGATCAGGCTAAAATGGAGCTTGGAGCAACAATGAAGTTTGGGAAGGAAGAGGTGAGCTTCTTGGGGAAGAAGACCTCGCTTTTATAGTGGGGACAAGATCCAACCATTATCCACTCCCTCAGCCCCGCGCGTCGCGGTACTACCGCAACAGCCACGGTACTACCGTGAGCACTTGCGGTACTACCGCAACCTCATGCGGTACTACCGCAACCTCATGCAGTACTACTGCTCGCACAGGAGTAACTAGCTTTGGCCGTTTGCACAGGACAACAAGCGGTAGAACCGTCGGCGCGGTACTACCGCGAGCCCGTGCGGTACTACCGCACGGTCGGCAGAGGCAGGCACTGGAGGTGCATGGAAATAGAAAATTACTTTCGTGCCTACCTCCATAGAGGGAAACTCTGCGAAAAAGTCGGGCACGGTAGTACCGGACGTGAGTCACGATACTACCGTAGTAGGGCAGATGTAAAAATGACATTTGCGCCTACTACCGCAGGTGTAGGGGCTAGGGCAGGAGATAGCAGTACTACCGCTCCACCGCGGGGTACTACCGCTGGCACCTGCGGTACTACCGCTCCTTTGAGCAGTACTACCGCAGACCACTGAACACAAACACCCAACAGGCTTTCCTTTTGCATAGTGAAAGAAAACGAGTTGGGGCTCTATTGAAGAGAGGGAAAGGTGGTGCAAAGGAATAGATGTGTACGTGTTGATTCCACCAAGACCTTTCCAAAGCGGACCCCCTCTTAATAGTACGGCTTTCCTACGACTCAAATCCACTGAAAGGAAACATAGAGAACAATCGTCTTCGAGAGGTTCCGAGGGGCACTGAATCATCTTGTGCCTAGACCTGAGATATCTGAAATGCTCAATGCACACGATTAGTCCGTAAAGGCATTGTCATCAATCACCAAAACCACTTAGGGAGAAATATGCCCTTACACTCAGGAAGGCAAGACGACATAGAGATAGAGTCGGACACGTTGTAAGAGTCGGTATGAGACTCGTGTAACCTATGGTCTTGACCTCCTTTATAAGGGCGAGACCCGGGGCGACTTAGACAGGAACCAATCGATCGAGAGCTAGGTCAAGCGAATCCACTCCCTTGTAATCGATACCCAATTCAATACAACACAAGCAAGACATAGGCTTTTACCTCATCTTGAGGGGCCGAACCTAGGTAAACTCGTGTCCTTCGTCCCAATCAACCCCTTTGAGTCCATCACCTTAGCGACAAAACCACGACAGTTGGCGCCCACCGTGGGGCCAACACTCGGTGGTGTTGAGTTCTCAAAGGGCTCTCTTCCAAGGATCCAGGGATACGTGATCGGAAGAGCGAACAAAAGTCGTCGCGGCCGGCTCTACATCGACGATGTGGCTGGGGTCCTGAGGCCGATTCTGTGGAATACGGGTTCCGGGTTCCCTTCGACGGAATCCACGTCTTCATCAGCAAGGTCGGTGGATCTACACCCGGGGCGGACGTCTGCACCAACATCATCGAGCCGGCTCGGCGCACGCAACCCGCTCGACGCGTACAACTCGCCCATGTTGATCCAGGAAGGAAGCATGTCTTCGTTGGCTTCACTCAAGGTATGGATCTCCGACTCCGAAGACTACCAGACAGGAGGCCCCCGGAGGAAGGGGTGGACTCCTCGAGAGGAATCAACAAGCCGGCAGACCTGCGAACCGGTGCTCCCAGCGGAGCCGGAGGGTTTGGCGCGGTTGGGGAGCCTAGCGGAGCGGGTGAGTTCCCTCTTGCCCCCACGATCAGGGATTGGACGGATGGCGATGATGATGATGAATTAATGATTCTGAACGAGCCTTCTCCCTCAACGCGCCAAGGACGGAGGAGCGAGGAACGGCCGGCTCAAGCCCCGGCGGCCGAAGCGGCCAGCCGGGGGAAGAGGCCGGCTCAGGGGGACAGGCGGCCTCGCCGCCCGGCATGAAGCGGGTGAAGGTGGCCACGCGGAAGCCGCCGCCCTACGCCAAGCGGGCCCTGCCCCTTGTAATCGGGTAAGGTTTTTTCTTTATGTGAGTTTTCTTCCGGGTCGCCAGCCGGTGAGTAATCTTGGGCGCTGCAGTGATCCCATCGAGCTCCATGAGGAGGAGCCGGAGGGGGAGCCGACGGATGCCGCCAGCCAGCTGGACCGCGAGCATGCGGCCACCCAGTAGGAGGAGAAGAGGAGGCTCGCGGAGCTGCGAGCCTCCAAGTCCATTACGCGAGGAGGGGCCTCGCACTCCGAAACCTCGAGCAGCCAGGGCGAAGGAGGTCGGTGGATCCTCCACGAGCGTCGGACTCGGCAGCGGAGTCGACCCGCATGTCGAGGCCTCCGTCGAGCGAGACATGAGGGGAGGCTATGGACTCGCTAGCGCCTCCGCCCGCGCAGGAGACGGCCCGAGCGAGGGCGGCGACGACGGAGGCGGCTCCCGAGGCGGCCCGGCCTGAGGTGCCGGAGGTGACTCCGCCTGAAGCCAAGCCGGCCCGGGTCTAGGTGTCGGAGGCCCCGGTGGCCCCAAAGGCGACGCCAGAGGTGGCGGCCATGGAGGTGGAGGTGCCCTCCATCGCGACCGACGCGCTGGAGCGGCAGGAAGAGGAGGCAGCGACGACGTTGGGTGGGGGGGGCGGGAAGCGACTCCTAGCCCCTTGCCATCATCAACCTGCCCCCGGCAGGTGGAGCCACGGCGAGCCCAGGTGGCAGTGGTGGCCGGGCCCGGAGGACCCTGCGGTCGATGCAGGAGGTGCTCCAAGACTGGGAGGCATTGGCACATGCGCCAGCCCTGCCGGCTCCCTAGGCAGGCAGCCCGGTCCCCTCCTTCGGGGACTTGGGGAGCATCTTGGATCGGTGCCGGCAAGAGCTGGTCCGATTCGCGGAGGCGGCAGACGTCGCGCTGCAGCATGCGGAGGTAAGCTTGATAGCTTTTGTCTTAGATTTTTCAGTGGGGGTGCGCGAGCGCACCCACTCGGTGCAGCCCCCGACACGCGGGTCGGCTGACGGGGAGTCGGGCCGGATCTCTTCTGAGCGTGTCTTGACTTTTGCCTCCTTGCGACAGGAGGGAACCTCCCTGCGACAAAAGCTATTCGCGGAGGCGGTCGCCATCCACGACCGCGGCAAATATGGATTCTACCTCCTGGAGAAGGAGCTGGCGCGCGTACAAGGTTGCTTGCACTTCACAGGAGGGGCACATAGCCCCCGAGAGCCTGCTGATGCCTGTTGTGTCTTGCAGGTGAGCTGGCCACCCTTCGGGAGGAGAGCATTGGGCTTGTCTCCGAGCAGGACTAGATGGCGCAATGCGTCCAGGCGGCCACGTAGGAGAAGGACCAGCTGGCCGCGCTGCTGGCCGACGAGGAGGCGGTCCGGGATCGGCTCAATGCCGAGGCGGCGAAGGAGGTGGCGGCCCGGCAGATGGACATCAAGGAGGTGGCTGACGCCGCCCTGAGGACTGCCACCCTCCAAGGCGAGGTGACCCGGCTTGAGAGGACGCTCGAGGAGGTCAGGGGTTCTCTCGTCGCGTCGGAGGCAGCTCGAGAGTCGGAGCGCAAGGCAGCCCTCAACTTCGCCCTTGGAGTGGACGACGCGATTTAAGGTAGATGCCGATTTTTTCTCTTCCCCAGGCGGTTGCTTTTCCCTTTGTTGTTTCTCGTGTATCAACTTGCCTTTCTTTCCTTCTCTTCTTCTTTCTTCCAGGGCGCTTCCCAGAAACTCAGCGTCGTGCTGCTCGCGCCGTCGAGGAGCACTGGGAGTACCTTCGGGAGTGTGGTCGCTCCGTCGAGGAGGATGTCACGTGGGACGTGGATGTGATCGGGCTCGCCATCGAGATGTGGATGACCCATCTTGAGCGGAGCATGGAGCGGCTCAAGATCGCCGGCAAAGAGGTCATCAATGTGCTGTGGCCGGGCCGCGAGGAGCTCTGACACACCGCGTGGCTCAGTGGTTGGAGCACGCCATCCCCCAATCAAAGCCTAGAAGGCGTCGGCTGCCCGAGCCGGGGCATAGATTGCGCTCCGGTTCATCACGTCGTGGTACCGCGACAATGATCTAGGCCGGCTGGCGACCATGCGGGACGAGTCGGCCGCGGAGCGGGAGGCCCACGAGCCGGACCTTGTCCACCGGGCCGACGAGCTCGCGTCGTATGTCGACATGGACAAGTTCCTACCGGCCCTTGGCGAGGATGGCGAGCCGCTGCCTGAGGACTCCTTCGGCATCCCCAAGGCCCGGCGGATGATGAAGTTGCCGACGAGAGAACCGACTCAAGCAGCAAGACGGCTGAGACCGAGGAGCCCACCTCCAAGGCTAAGGAGGTCGACCCGAAGGCCGTGACTACCTCTGAGGCGAGAGCCGAGACGCCCAGCAACGCGTTGGCTGGGGGCACACCGGCTGGCGACACGCCGGTGGTCTGAGCCCCCGGGCGTTTTTTTATCTTTCTCTTTTTTCTCCCTGCATGTTAAGCTTGAATCCACCCACTGGGGGTGTTTGTGTAATGAACTAATGCTGGTCGTGGGCCGCTTTTGCCTTAACATTTATGTCGTGAATAGTTTGCCTTGTTACTCATGCCGCCTCATCCTCATCCTTTTTTACCCGCTCGACTCTTTTTGGTTCTTCTTCTTTTCCCCTTCGGTTTCGGCCCTGCCAGCCCGACAGCCGGGAACTAGTCTGTAGTTGGGTCGGGGCATCTGCCTCAAGGGAGTCGGTTCAAAACTTAGGAATCGTGAGGGCTTTTCGGGATAAGTAGAGTGGTAGAGACGCGGCGACAATCCAGCTGGGCCTAGAAGGGGTCTCCCTTTGTTCTGACCTTTCGTGTGAGCCGAACTTTGCCACCCCGACGCCCCATCAGCCGGACAGACGCGAGCCGATTCTGTCGCTGGTAGGGGTGGGGAGGTTTGGCCGGCTCACATTACTTAGCCAACTTCTGGGAGAAGCGCTCTAGGTCCAGCCGGCTAGCCCCCGGGTCCGGGAGCCAGGTCGGGGAGCCGGTGAGTGAGGAACACTTTTGAGGAAAACGAAACTGGGCGTGCCCCAAGATCCGGCTTGGGGTGCCCATTGCATTCATAAGCCCAAAAGGGTGGGGATACATACATACACTGGTTTCTTCAGCAGTAAAATGGGCGCAGGAGGGCCGGGTTCCATGGGCGCTCCATCTCTTCATCGGAGGCATCTCTTTTGCGCTTCTGCAGCTTCTGGGCATCTATTAGATAGTACGCGTTGTTCTGTAGTGCCTTGCTGATGATGAACGGGCCCTCCCATGGGGAGGACATCTTGTGTTGTCTCGCCGGCAAGGGGCCGGTCTTTCGGGTCCAGCTTGATCTGGTGGTAGCCGGAGTAGGCGTCCAGGAAAGACAACAAATCGCAGCCGGCCGTGGAGTCGATGACTTGATCGATCCGCGGCAGAGCGAATGGGTCCTTGGTACACGCCGTGTTCAGGCTAGTGTAGTCGATGCACATGCGCCAAGTCTTGTTTTTCTTCAACACCAGGACCGGGTTGGCCAGCCAGTCCGGGTGGAACACTTCCATGATGAACCCGGCTACGAGCAGCCGAGCGATCTCTTCGCGTATAGTACGCCGCTTCTCCTTGGAGAAATGGCACAGGGGTTGCTTGACCGGCTTGACATCCGGCCGAACATCGAGTTTGTGCTCAGCGAACTTCCTCGGAATACCCGGCATGTCCTTGGGGGGCCATGCAAATATGTCTCAATTCTCGCGGAGGAAGTCGACGAGCTCGCCTTCCTATTTGGCCTTCCTATTTGTTGTTGAGGCGGGAGCCGATGGTGACGCACTGAGCCGGGTTGGCTGGGTCGAGCGGGATTTGCTTGGTGTCTTTGGAGGTCTGGAAGGAGGCCTCACCGATAGATTGCGAAGGAGGAGCCGGCACGGTCGGCTGGTTGGCAACAAGGGCCACGAGCCGGTCGAGCTGCCGGTTCTCCTCGGCGATCTCCAGGGCCTTGGCCAGCCGGCTACTGTCGCGAGTGCACTCGAGTGACATCTTGTAGTCGCCCTTGATGGTGATGATTCCCTTGCGGCCCTGCATCTTGAGCTTGAGGTAGGCATAATGGGGGACCACCATGAAGCTGACAAGAGCCAGTCGGCCCAACAGCGCATGGTAAGGGCTCGCGAGGTCCACGACCTTGAACAACACTGGCTCACGGCAGAAGTGGCCGGGTCCGCCGAAGAGGACGTCGAGTGTGATCTTGCCGACAGGGAGCAGGACTTTCCAGGCACGATGCCATGGAAAATCATCCGGCTCGCCTGCAGGTCTTCTATCTTCAGCCCCAGCTTATGCATAGTGTCGAGGTAGAGGATGTTGATGCTGCTGCCACCATATATCAGCACCCGCGAGAAGCGGCAGGTTCGCTCCTTGGTGGCAACGGTGGGGTCGAGGACCAAGGCGTAGCTGCCGGGATTCGGCATTACGGCAGGGTGATCAGCCTGGCTCCAAGTGACCGGCTTCTTCGACTACTGCATGAACTGCGGAGTTGCCGGCATGGTGGCGTTCACCTCACGGTGGAGCTGGCGCTGAGCGTGTTTTCCCATCTCTTCACTGATGAAGACGATGTAGCAACCGTCCTAATTGGGAAACTGGTCGATTAGACGACTGTCGTTCTGGGCCGGAGCCGGAGCCGGCACCGGGGCGGCAGCTTGTGTCGGGGCCGGCGCACGGGCTGGCGGCACGGGAGGAGCCGGAAGGCCGTCCCCCCGGCCAATCGTTGTGAGAAGCTGCACTATCGGAGCGTGTGCGTAGAGGGCCTGGCGCCTGAGTGGTTCTTGCAAGGGAGATCGAGCATTTGCTTGAAGACGAGCTTCGTGCGTTGTTGCTGGCCGGAAGGCTGGGCTGCCGGCTCCTGCTCCTCGATGGTGTTGACCTGCCGGCTCTCGTAGCGGGTGTCTGGCTGGTCGTTCTTGCGTTTGTTGTTCTGTGGCTGCCGGTTGTTCGCAGCCGGCCGGGACGTGGCTGGCGTTGTCGTCTCCTTGGCAGGCGGGGTCGTCTTGACCCGGATGGTTCAATCGGCCATGGAGTATTTGTCCGCCTTGGTCATGAGCTCGGAAAGTGTGGCCGGCTCGGAGCACAGAAGCTTATGTTTGAGAGGGGTGCCATCCCGGCAGTCCTCGATGAAGTACTACACGGCTTGCACCTCATGCACCCCCTTGCAGGAATTGCGGAGCTCGGTCTACCAAGTGAGGTAGTCACGGATGGATTCGTCCAGCCCCTGAATGCACATGGCGAGTTCACGGGGATGGCCAGGCCGCTTGTAGGTGTCGGTGAAGTTGCAGACGAAGGCCTCCTTGAAGTCCGTCCAGGTGTTGATGCTGACGGCCGCCAGGCTGTTGAGCCAGGTGCGGGTCGAGCCGATCAACATGAGGGGGGCGTAGCAAACGGCTACGTTCTTATTCCCCTGGCAATACCAACCACGGTGGTGTAGTCGATCAGCCAGTCTTCGGGCTTGGCGATCCCGTTGTATTTTGGGGTATCCCTAGGGAGCATGAAGCCGGTTGGGAACGGCTCGGTGTGGATCCGATTGCTGAAGCAAGCCGGACCAATCGAGCCCTCCTCCTCGAGGAGGGCGGATTGCGCAAGTCTGTCGAGGCGGTTGCGGGCGTCGTTCTCGCTGCAGGGGACGCGTGGTCCAAGCCGAGCCGAGAACTCGGGACGGACGGTGGGTGGCACCGACTGCCCTGACTCGCGCCGCGGGGGCGGTGTGTGCTCGTGGCTGCGCCGAATGCCGGATGCCGGTGCTTCATGGTGGCGGCCGCTTCGAGGTGGATCGTTGGTGCGCCGGCTGCTGATAGCCGGCTGCTTGCTCCCCGGCATCTGAGAGGGCCGGGGGTTGTTTGCTCCGGCTCAGCGGCCGGAAACGCGAGGGGAGCAGGAGTGCTCGGCAGCCTGGTGGCCGGCAGTTCCCATGCCCTTGCGCTCCGGTCGGGGGCCTTCAGTGGCAGCACCGCCCGTCGCGTGCAGATGCTGTTGCGCATCAGCAGCATCGATGAGCTTACTAATGTGGTGCTCGTGGGCGGAACGGTCTTCGCCCTCCAAGGTGGCCAATTCCTCGTAGGCCACCTTGAGAGCCCGCAGGTTGGCTGCGGGGGTGTCGTAGACGGGCATCTTGCCGCCGAGGATTTCGGCGACCACCCGACCGCGGTCGCGCACAACCCCATGCCGGCTGGGCTCGGTGCCAGCCGGGGTGAGTGTTGGAAATATGCCCTAGAGGCAATAATAAAATGGTTATTATTGTATTTCCTTCTTCATGATAATTGTCTATTGTTCATGCTATAATTGTATTAATCGGAAACCGGTATGCATGTGTGAATATATAGACCACAACATGTCCCTAGTGAGCCTCTAGTTGGCTAGCTCATTGATCAGTAGATGGTCATGGTTTCATGACCATGGACATTGGATGTCGTTGATAACGGGATCACATCATTAGTAGAATGATGTGATGGACAAGACCCAATCCTAAGCATAGCACAAGATCATGTAGTTCGTCTGCTAAAGCTTTTCCAATGTCAAGTATCGTTTCCTTAGACCATGAGATTATGCAACTCCCGAATACCATAGGAATACTTTGGGTGTGCCAAACGTCACAACGTAACTGGGTGGCTATAAAGGTATACTACGGATTTGTCACTCCGTGTGACGGAGAGGTATCTCTGGGCCCACTCGATAAGACATCATCATAATGAGCTCAATGTGACTAAGGAATTAGCCACGGGATGATGTGTTATGGAACGAGTAAAGAGACTTGCCGATAACGAGATTGAACAAGGATAGGGATACCGACGATCAAATCTCGGGCAAGTATCATACCGGTAGACAAAGGGAATTGCATACGGGATTGATTGAATCCCCGACATCGTGGTTCATCCGATGAGATCATCGTGGAGCATGTGGGAGCCAACATGGGTATCTAGATCCTGCTGTTGGTTATTGACCGGAGAGGTGTCTCGGTCATGTCTACGTGTCTCCCGAACCCGTACGGTCTACACACTTAAGGTTCGATGATGCTAGGGTTATAGGGAAATAGTGTATGTGGTTACCGAAGGTAGTTCGGAGTCCCGGATGAGATCCAGTACGTCACGAGGAGCTCTGGAATGGTCCGGAGAAAAATATTGATATATGGGAAGTGAGGTTTTGGTTACCGGAAATATTTCGGGCGTCACCGGTAACATACCGGGACCACCGGAAGGGTTCCGGGGATCCACCAAGTGGAGCCATCGGCCCCAAAGGGTTTCATAGGCCACAAGTGGGAGGGAACCAGCCCCTAGGTGGCCTGGTGCTCCCCCCACAAGGGCCCAAGGCGCAGCAAGGGAAGAGAGGGGGGCAAACCCTAGGCTCAGATGGGCCTAAGGCCCACCTATGGCGTCGGCCACCCCTCTCTCCCTCTGGTCGCCGCACCAGCTCAGATTTGGGGCTGCCGCCGGCCCCTAGGGTGGAAACCCTAGGGCGCAGCCCTCCCTCCCTCCTCCTCCTATATATAGTGGAGGGTTTTGGGGCTGCCAGACACACGGTTTTCTTCCTCTCTCAGCATAGCCCTACTCCTCCCTCTCCTCGTTCTCCATAGTGCTTGGCGAAGCCCTACCGGAGACCACGCAGCTCCACCATCACCACGTCGTCGTGCCGCCGGAGCTCTCCCTCAACCTCTCCTTCCTCCTTGCTGGATCAAGGCGTAGGAGACATCACCGGGCTACACGTGTGTTGAACACGGAGGCGCCGTTGTTCGGCGCTAAGATCGGAGTCCACCACGATCCGAATCGCTACGAGTACGACTCCACCAACCGCGTTCTTGTAACGCTTCCGCTTAGCAATCTTCAAAGGTATGAAGATGCAATCTCTTCCCACTCGTTGGTTTCTCCATAGATAGATCTTGGTGAACACATAGGAAATTTTTTGATTTACTACTACATCTCCCAACAGTGAGTCCGTAGGCGGAAGCGTACTCCTGCTGGGCCACCTCCATGCGGCGCCGCGTGGCCGCGAGGGTGGTGGCGTCCTCGAACAGGACGCGATGAGCCGCCTTGAGATCGGCCGCGACGGTGTCGGGGTTTGCCGTCGGGGCGATCGGAGTGCTCAAGCTCCGAAGGGCCGCGCCGAGCGGGTCGGACGTGTCGACGCGGGCAGCGGCAACGCTAGCCGCGACACGCGCCCATCCGAAAGTGGTGGAGTAAGTGATGGACATTACTCCCACGAGATCGTGGGAGCCGCTGGACTAAGTCGTAGCGAGTGCACCCACTGCCATAGGCGGACCAGTGTAGACAAGCACCCCCGCGGGGTACTCGTCAGCGACCAGAGCCTCGGCGAGGCTAAGCCTGCCAAAGCGCTCGGTGAGCGCGTCGATGTCGGTCGTGAGGTCGACTGAGTCTCTCGCAGGGCGTGCCAGAGCAAGCCCCACGAGCCCCCCACGATTTCGCCTGGACGAGTGGCGATGGCAGGGAATGGCAAAGGGTCCCGCCCGGAGCATGAATCCGGCCGATGCCGCGTACAGCCCCACGGTGGGCGCCAACTGTCATCGTTTTCTCACGACAAATGCCATAGGGTGGCTTATCATAGGTGGTTGGGGCCGAAGGACACCGACGGGCTCCGGGTGCGAGATTGGGCACAAGCGGTGATGACACACGATGTACCCAGGTTCAGGGCCCTCCAGGGGAGGTAATACCCCTAGTGCTTCTTGGTTTAGTTGGATGGATGGGTATAGATACAATGGTGCTCCCGGAGCTATGTCTAGAGGAGGAAGAAGGGGCAGCCAGCCACTCTTCCTCCATTGCTAGAAGGGGTTGAGTGTGTGTGAGAGATAGTGGTCGATCGTCCCCATTGCATGGGGGGTTCAGGGGGGGTTTATAGGCCATCCCCCGGCCCTTATAATATGCTCTAAGTACAAAGGTGGGGGGACCCGGCTGGCAGTCTCTTCGGCTGGCCAGAGGGTCCCGCCATTTGTGTCATCTCGTCGTTGGTGGGGTCTACCGGCCGAGCGGTCCCATCTCTCGTTGTGGCCCACCAGCCGGCTCTGCGATTGGCCCTCGCCCACCTGCCGTGGCACGGGTCGCCCGGGGGGCATCATCTAGCGCCAGCTGACCGAAGTCTCCGGTACGGCCGGCCGCACTATAGCCACGCCGGGGTAGTAATCGAGTGGCGAGGGCATGCCGGCACTGTTCCCACACCCGGTCGCGCTCGCCAAGGTCAACGGCCGGGATGGTTGGATTGTAGCCATGCGCTGCAATGCATCAGCGGCCACTATAGCCACAGGGCCGCCCGTCGTGCCGGTCGCGTCGCATCGTCGTACCCGTGCGCAAGGGGACGGGACGTCGCATGTCCGTCCCAAGGTTAACGAAAGAGCCGGCCCGGAGGCAGCCGGCCACGCCCAGCCGGCTGAGGGTCCAGCCGGCTGCTCGACCAACCGTCTGGGGCGCTAGCCGGCACCGGCTTGTGCTGGTCGTCCTCCAGCCGGCCACGTAGTTATTCTTCCAAGCGAAAGGGGGAAGACCCCATTGCTTTAGCCTACCTAGGGGTTATAACCCCGTCAGCGGATGATACCAAATTGGTGAATTTCACTCCGGGCGACTCATCTTAGCAGTTCACTATCGGAGCTAATATGGATCCCAAATAGGAAAGCGCGCTCATCGAATTCATCCATGAGAATCGGAACATCTTCGCGTGGAAACCTTCTGACATGCCGGGTGTACCGAGAGAGTTCGCTGAGCACCACCTAGATGTGGATCCTAAGTTTAAACCAGTCAAGCAGTTTCTATGGCGGTTCAATGAGAGACGCAAGGCCATTGGGGAAGAGGTAGCCCGGCTTCTGCGGCGGGTTTCATCGTCGAGGTCTTTCACCCGGAGTGGCTCGCTAACCCGGTCCTAGTACTTAAGAAAAACGGCACGTGGCGTATGTCTGTGGACTACACGGATCTTAACAAGGCATGTCCGGCTGCCCCGTTTGCTCTCCCTCGTATTGACCAGATCATTTATGCAACGTCGGGTTGTGAGAGTTTATGCTTCCTAGATGCTTATTCTGGTTATCATCAGATCAAGAAGGCAGTTAAGGACCAAGAGAAGACGGCTTTCATCATGCCTTTTGGTGCATTCTGCTATGTATCCATTCCTCTTGGGCTCAAGAGTGCCCAGGCAACTTATCAGGGTTGTGTACAGAACTGTCTTCACAACCAAATCGGGTGCAATTTTCATGCATATGTGGATGATATTGTGATCAAGTCAAGGAAGAAGGAGACTTTGCTTGGCGACCTAAAGGAGACTTTCGACAACTTACGGGTTTACAAGATGATGCTTAACCCATCTAAGTGTCTCTTTCGCGTTCCGGCAAGCAAGCTCTTGGGATTTCTAGTATCTGAGCATGGCATTGAGGCTAACCCAGATAAAATCAAGGCTATCACCTCCCTGTCTGATCCGGCATGCACCAATGATGTGTAGTGCCTGGCAGGGACGGATTGCAGCATTAAGCCGGTTTATAAGCCGCCTTGGTGAGAAGGCCATCCCTATATACCAGATGATGAAAAAGACGGACAACTTTGTCTGGAGTACGGTGGCGGGTGAAGCATTTGAGGCGCTCAAGAAACAGCTCTCTGAGTCGCCGGTCTTATCCGCTCCGGTAGAGAAAGAACCCCTGTCATTATACGTGGCGGCTAATAATAGGGTTGTCAGCGTCGCAATTGTTGTCGAGCGTAAGGAGGTGGGGAAGGAATATCCGGTTCAGAGGCCGGTTTACTATATCAATGAGGTCCTGACAAAATCCAAGCAGAGGTGTCCACATTGGGAGAAGCTGGTGTATGGGGTGTTCATGGCCAATCGCAAACTAAAGCACTATTTCCTAGGGCACCAAACTACAGTGGTTAGCTCTGCCCCATTGGGAGATATAATTCAAAATATAGAAGCTACTGGCAGGATTGCTAAGTGGGCATTGGAGCTTGGACCTCTCAATTTGAAATACGTACCTCACATGGCGATAAAGTCTCAAGCCTTAGTGGATTTCATAAATGACTGGACTGAGTGTCAGGCACCCAAGGAAAAGCCACATAATACATATTGGACAATCCACTATGATGGATCTAGGCAACTGGAAGGATCAGGGGCAAGGGATGTCTTAACTTCCCCCAAAGGTGATAAGTTCTGTTATGTGCTAAGGTTGATGTTTCCTTGTACTAACAATGTAGCTGAGTACGAAGCTTTGCTTCATGGCCTCCAGGTGGCTACGGAGATGAACCTAAGCCGGGTTAGATACTTCGATGACTCGGATCTTGTATCCCAGCAAGTTTTAGGCACTTAGGATTCCAAGGACCCGCGGATGGCGGCTTATCGTCAGGCGGTGGATGTCATTGTTGGTCACTTCAAGGGTTATCAGGTGGATCATATTTATCGTCACAAGAACGAGGCGGCTGACGCCCTGTCAAGGTTGGGTTCTCAATGTAAGCCGGTGCCGCCTAACGTTTTCTTAGACATACTACATCACCCGTCAGTTAAGTTACCTTCAGAGGAAGACTTGGCTATCCTTGACCCGGAAGGACAGCTGGTGGCGGCTCTACATGCTATTCCTGACTGGACTGTGACTTATTTGGCGTACTTGACTCATGGCGAGTTACCTGATGATGAAAATCTCGTCAGACAGATCACCCGTCGGTCTAAGTCTATGACAATATTCAATGGTGAGTTACATAAGTGAAGTGTCACTGGCGTGTTTCAACATTACGTCTCACCTGAAGAGGGCAAGGAAATCTTGAACGAAATTCATGCTGGTGATTGTGGTCACCACGCCGGCTCTAAATCTCTGGTGGCCAAGGCCTTTCGACATGGTTTGTTCTGGCTAACGGCGCATAAGGATGTGGAAGACTTGGTTCGCAAGTGCGATAGATGTCAAAAGTTTGGTCGGCGTGCTCATGTCCCGGCTCAAGAGCGGTGCACGATTCCAATTATTTGGCCATTTGCGGTCTGGGGGCTTGATATGGTCGGGCCTTTCAAGAGATCCAAGGACAAGAAGACCCACCTCTTGGTGGCGGTTGACAAATTTACCAAGTGGGTAGAAGCTGAGCCGGTTGGCAAGTGTGACGTGGCTACGGCGGTTCAGTTTATTAAGAAGCTAATCTGTCGTTTTGGTTACCCTCACAGTATCATCACAGATAATGGTACGAATCTATCCAAGGGGGTTTTGCAAGCGTTCTGTTAAAGTGAACACATCAGACTTGATGTTTCTGTGGTTGCTCATCCACAGTCAAACGGTCAGGTAGAGTGCGCTAACCAAGAAATCTTGAGAGGTATCAAGCCCCGGCTTATGGTTCCTTTACAGTGAACGCCGGGTTGTTGGGTGGAGGAATTATCGTCCGTCTTATGGAGCATCAGAACTACCCCCAATAGATCAACAGGTTATACACCTTTTATCATGGTTTACGGTGCACAAGCCGTGTTACCAAGCGATATCCGTCATGACATGCCACGAGTGGCAGCTTACGTTGAGGCGAACCATGAAACGGCATGTCAAGATGCGTTGGATGCCCTGGAGGAAGAATGTGATCTGGTGGCACCTCGATCGGCGATTTATCAGCAAGACCTGCGTCGCTATCATAGCCGCAGATTCAAGAGCCGGACGTTTCAAGAAGGCAACTTAGTGCTATGGTTGATTCAAGATCAGACAGATGCACACAAGTTATCCCCTCCATGGGAAGGGCCTTTCGTGGTCAGCAGAAATCTTGACAATGGGTCGTATTACCTCATTGACATCCGAGACGACTCAAACACTTCTGGGCAGGAGACCCGCCGACCGTGGAACCTAGCGCATCTACGGCCTTATTATACTTAAGTTGTCAAGACTTGACATTATACATATCATATATATATGAATAAAGTTGGCATCCCTGCAAGCCGGGGCCTCAACCGTTTCACATATCTCAGTCTGTGCAAAAAGGACAATCAGGGGGCTTCCAACCCACCGGGTTTAGCTTATCACACCCTATCGGTCGGCTCTTAAGCCAAACAGTTAACTCCGTCATCAAAGGTCACTTGGCGGCTTCCAACTCACTGGGTTTAGCTTACACGCCCTCTTGATCGGCTCTTAAGCCAAACAGGATTAAACCTGCCTGTGAGTTGATGCTGCTCCGCTAGGTGACCCACCGAACTCTTACCAGTTAATCTCGCCTGGAGACCCTGAGCCAGCTCAAAGAAATTGACGGCCAATCTTGTCACGTGAGGGCCGGCTTACGGAAAGCAAGGATAAACTCTCCCATCTACTGCCGACTCTCCGCCATGTGGCCCATTCATACTCTTAAACAGTTAATCTTTTAAAGACCCTGCACTGTTTAAGGTTAAAACGACAGATTTATGTCACGTGAGAGGCAGTTTATGGGCTACCAGGGTACTCATGCCCTGTCGAGTCTCTTCTGGGACGTTACACTTCCTGTCAGTTAATCTCGCTTAGAGACCCTGAGCCGCTCAAAGGAATTGACGGCCAATCTCGATAGAGACCCTATACTGCTAAGGAGTTTTAAGTAGCAAGTCAACCAAGAAGAACCGGCACATGAGTTAACAAAAAAAGTCAGGAAAGATATAGCATCTTTGGGTTGCGCTATCCTAAGCTGCCCTCCTAACAATGCAAAGATTATTCTATTCTCGCAGGTTAGTTAATTACCAAGAGCCACCACAACATCTGGTATGAGTTGAAGCCACAAGGCAAATGTAATATGTTAAGCCAGATAATTTCATATGTGTGTGATGGCATAGTTCAAGCAAGACAAAGTTTACTACAAGCCTATTACAATGCTCTCAGCAGAGCTCAAAAGTGAGGACTCAGAGTTTTTTACAATTCCCTATGGCGGGTCACAAAGCCGGATCATCCACGACATTGCCAAGGTCGTCAGTTGGATGGCAGGTCACCCTGTGGTATGATGACAGATCCACTTCTTCTGCTAATATTGATGCGAGGACTCTGGAAGCCTTCATGCAACGAGCATAGTCAGCCTCCGTGAATTCTGAGTTGTCATCCTTCTTTGATGGGAACCCGTCCATCATGTCTTCGAGGGTCAGCTCTGGGGCGAAAGCTAAAGCCCGACTTATGGCTGCGATGGCTCCTTTTCTGGCAGCTGGTTTTTTTAGCTCCTGGATTTGTTTAGGTAGGGTGGATAGCAACTCTATGACTCCCTTCATAGTTGAGGGAATACTATCTTAATAGAACACCGCCTTGATTGTGCAGAGAGCTCAGCAATACAGTTGCTCCGTTAAAGTGTAGACTACTTTCAATGGCAACAAGCTATCAGCAGCAAGTTGACTGCTCCTTCGACCTGCATCAGATGGAATTTCGGTTATAAGTCGCTAGCATAAGTACTCACACAAGAGTAATAGCTAAATATTTAGTACTTACCAAAGATGGCGACAGACATCTTGGCAATGTGGCGCTTCAAGGCATATAACTCATCAGACACAACCACGAGCCGCTGGTCAGCATCATCTGCTCGTTGAGCTAGGGTGGTTTGTTCTATCTCAGCAGATTTATTGAAAGCGGCGAAGTCAGCTTTCACTTTTGTAAGTTCTTTAGCGGCGAGCCGGTACTTCTCATCTGCTTCGCTTCAGGCGGCTTGCTGAGTGGCTAGATTGCTCCTTAAACCGGTCACTTCAGACTTGGCCTCGTTTAACGCTTCCTAGGACATATAACAGAGCAAAATGAGGACTAAGTCGCAAGGATGGTATATTATCAGATGATGAAGATTCAGACAAAATAATGCAAGTCTCAAGCAGATTGCAAGCAATATGCTCGACACTTGGGGCCTAATGTCTATTTGTTCTCCAAGGCTAAAATGAAGTTCTGGCTCATCTTCATCAAAGTTAAGCCGGCCCTTGGGGGCTACATATGGCTCTTTGATCTATCAACAATGAAGTTCCGGCTCATCTTCATCAAAGTTAAGCCGGCCCTTGGGGGCTACATATGGCTCTTTGTTCTATCTAAATTGAAGTTCCGGCTCATCTTCATCAACATGGGCCGACCCTTGGGGGCTACAGGTGGCTCTTCGAACAAACTACTTACGCACTAAAAGCGTCGGCTCAATATCCAAGTTTTAAGCCGATAATTGAGGGCTACAGGTTAAGTATTTCTATTTATAACAAGACTCATAGACTCGGTTTACCATTAGGTAAATACTAAACCAGCTCGTGGGGGTTACATAAGGGTATAATAGAGCAAGAGTAACTCATATTTTTCTTCATCAAGCTAACAAGATTGAGTTCCATGTTCCGGCTGGTAGAGAGGCGGTTCAGATAACCAGCGTGCAGCTCATCAGCGGTTAACTTCTCCAGCACGGGGAGTTCAAAGTCCAGCTTCTCGGAGGATTCAGGCTTCTTAGTGTGCTTTGTCAACACATGAGCTTGAGGAGTGTGGAAGCCGGTACCAGTAATGGTGACGTCCGAAGTAACCAAATCATCAATAGCTATTGAAGGGCTCGGCAGCTTAGAGTTCGTCCTCGGAGGACTCTCAGGAATCATGTCATGGACTGCCGGCTCAGCAGAACGACAATCTTCTTCAGGCGCATCCTTGGAGGCTGTAGAGGGATCAGCGTGCGCAGAACGAGAGTCCGGCTTGGCAGGCTCCGGCTCTAGAGCCTTGGGAGTAGGGGTAGACCCGCCGGTCTTCCTTCATTTCGCTTGAGCCCAGGAAAACATAGACGGTGTTGGGGAACGTTGCATGGGAAACAAAAAAATTCCTACGCACACGCATATCTATCCATGGTGATGAGCATCTACGAGAGGGAGAGTGGATCTACGTACCCTTGTAGATCACAAAGCGGGAAGCGTTAAGAAACACGGTTGGTGTAGTCGAACGTCTTCACGATCCAAATCGCCGAGCATCCCGCGATCCAATCACGATCGGTCCCACGATCCAATCACGATCCGTCCCGCGAACTTGATCATGATCCGTCCCGCGAACTTGATCACGGTCCTTCCGATCTAGCACCGAACTGACGGCACCTCCGCGTTCAACACACGTACGGCTTGATGACGATCTCCACCATCTTGATCCAGAAAGAGGTAGCGGAGAGGAAGAAGAGTTCTCTGGCAGCATGATGGCGCTCCAGCGATGGTGGTGGAGCTATTCCGGCAGGGCTTCGCCTAAGCACTGTAGAAATCCGATCTAGAGGAGAAACTATGCATTGGAGGAACGGGCAGCACGTGGCTAAAATTCTATGCAAAAACCCTAAAACCCACCAGTATATACAGGAGGAAGGGAGGAGAGGATTTGCGCAAGGGCCAAGCCTCCTTTGGTTCAGCCGAAGTGGGGAGGAGAGGAGGACAACTCCAATCCTAGTAGGACTAGGATTCCACCTTTTTGGCCTTTTTCCACCTTTTTCCCTTTGGGCTTTTCTTCCCAGCCGCATGGGTCTTGTGTGGGACTTCCACCAGCCCACAAAAGGCTGTGTGGGCTGGTAATTATTCTCCCACAGCCCATGAAGCCTGTTGGGTCGAAATACCCCTCCCGGTGGTCTCCCGGTACACTACCGGCAGTCCCGGTACATTGCCGATTAGCCCGAAACTTTTCCGGCGACCAAAACAGGACTTCCTATATATCAATCTTTACCTCCGGACCATTCCAGAGCTCCTCGTGATGTCCGGGATATTCCAGGACTCTGAACAACCTTCGGTCACCACCATACATAAATCTATACTACCGAAACGTCACTGAACCTTAAGTGTGCAGACCTTGTGGGTTTGAGAACTATGTAGACATGACCGAGACACCTCTACAGTCAATAACCAATAGCAGGACCTAGATGCCCATATTGGTTCCTACATATTCTACGAAGATCTTTATTGGTCGAACCTCTGTGTCAAGGATTCAGTTAATCCCGTATCATGTTCCCTTTGTTCTTCGGTATGTTACTTGCACGAGATTCGATCGCCGGTATCTCCATACCTAGTTCAACCTCATTACCGGCAAGTCTCTTTACTCGTTCCGTAACACAAGATCCCGTGACCCACTTAGTCGCATTGCTTGCAAGGCTTATTGTGATGTTGTATTACCAAGTGGGCCCTGAGATACCTCTCTGTCACACGGAGTAACAAATCCCAGTCTTGATCCATGCCAACTCAACAGACACCCTCGGAGATACCTGTAGAGCACCTTTATAGTCACCTAGTTATGTTGCGACGTTTGATACACACAAGGCACTCCTCCGACATTCGTGAGTTGCATTATCTCATGGTCATAGGAACATATACTTGACATGCAGAAAACAGTAGCAATAAACTGACACGATCACATGCTACGTTTGTCCATCACATCATTCTCCTAACGATGTGATCCCGTTATCAAACGACATCACATGTCAATGGCTAGGAAACCTTGACCATCTTTGATCAACAAGCTAGTTCACTAGAGGCATCCTAGGGACAAAGTGTTATCTATTTACCCACACATGTAATGTGTTTCCAATCATTACAATTATAGCATGGATAATAAACGATTATCATGAACAAGGAAATATAATATAATAAACACTTTATTTATTGCCTCTAGGGCATATTTACAACAGTCTCCCACTTGCACTAGAGTCAATAATCTAGCTCACATCACTATGCGATTTACATTGTAATGAATCAAACATCCATGCAGTTCTGGGGTTGATCATGTTTAGCCCTTGGAAGAGGTTTAGTCAACGGGTCTGCGACATTCAAATCTGTGTGAACTTTGCAAATATTTATATCCTTTTCCTCGATGTAATCGTGGATGGAGTTGAAGCGTCGCTTTATGTGTCTGGTCCTCTTGTGAAACCTTGGTTCCTTGGCCAGAGCAATGGCACCAGTGTTGTCACAGAACAGGTTCATTGGATTCAGTGCACTGGGCACTACTCCAAGATCTATCATGAACTGCTTCATCCAGACACCTTCCTTCGCTGCCTCCGAGGCTACGATGTACTCCGCTTCGCACGTAGAATCGGCTACCATGCTTTGCTTGGAACTGCACCAGCTTACCGCTCCCCCGTTGAGAATAAATACATATCCGGTTTGCGACTTAGAGTCATCGGATCAGTGTCAAAGCTTGCATTGACGTAACCCTTTACGACGAGCTCTTCATCACCTCCATAAACTAGAAACATTTCCTTAGTCCTTTTCAGGTACTTAAGGATATTCTTGACCGTTGCCTAGTGTTCCATTCCAAGACCACTTTGAAACCTTCCGACCATAATTATGGCAAGGCTGCCATCGGGTCCTGTGCATAGCATTGCATACATGATAGAGCCTATGGCTGAAGCATAGGGGATGACACTCATCTTTTCTCTATCTTCTGCAGTCACTGGGCATTGAGTCTTACTAAACTTCACACCTTGTAACACAGGCAAGAACCCCTTCTTGGACTGATCCATTTTGAACTTCTTCAAAACTTTATCAAGGTATGTGCTCTGTGAAAGTGCTATTAAGCGTCTTGATCTATCTCTATAGATCTTAGTGCCTAATATGAAAGCAGCTTCTCCTAGGTACTTCATTGAAAAACTCTTGTTCAAATATTCCTTCACGCTTTCCAGCATTTCTATATTGTTTCCAATCAGCAATATGTCTTCCACATATAATATTAGAAACGCTATAGAGCTCCCACTCAATTTCTTGTAAATACAAGCTTCTCCATAAACTTGTATAAACCCAAACGCTTTGATCACCTCATCAAAGCGCTTATTCCAACTCCGAGATGCTTGCACCAGCCCATAAATGGATCGCTGGAGTTTGCAAACTTTGTCAGCATTCTCTGGATCGACAAAACCTTCCGGTTGCATCATATACAACTCTTCCTCAAGGAAACAATTGAGGAACGCTGTTTTGACATCCATCTACCAAATTTCATAGTCGAAATATGCAGCTATTGATAACATGATTCTGACGAACTTTAGCATCGCTACGGGTGAAAAGGTCTCATCGTAGTCAACTCCTTGAACTTGTGAAAAACCCTTTGTCACATGTCGAGCTTTATAGACGGTGACATTACCGTCCGCTTATGTCTTCTTCTTAAATATCCATTTGTTATGAATGGCCTTTCGCCCTTCAGGTAATACTTCCAAAGTCCATACTTTGTTTTCATACATGGATCCCATCTCGGATTTCATGGCCTCTAACCATTTCTCGGAATCCGGCCCCATCACTACTCCTCCATAGCTCGTAGGTTCATTGTTGTCCAACAACATTACCTCCAAGACAGGGTTGTCATACCACTCAGGAGTAGTACGCGGCCTTGTCGACCAACGAGGCTCAATAGTAGCTTGATCCGAAGCTTCATGATCATCATCATTAACTTCCTCTTCTACCATCGTAGGTTCCACAGAAACATCTTTCTGCGCTGCGCTACTTTCTGGTTGAAGTAAAGGTTCAATAACCTCATCAAGCTCTATTTTCCTCCCACTCAACTCTTTCGAGAGAAACTCTTTCTCAAGAAATGTTCCTTCTTAGCGACAAACACTTTGCCTTCGGATCTGAGATACAAGGTATACCCGACTATCTCTTTCGGGTATCCTATGAACACGCATTTCTCTGCTTTGGGTTCCAGCTTTTCAAGCTGATGCTTTTTGACATAAGCATCACATCCCCAAACTTTAAGAAACGACAACTTTGGCCTCTTGTCAAACCACAGTTCATATGGCGTCGTCTCAACGGATTTCGATGGTGCCCTATTTAAAGTGAATGCAGCTGTCTCTAATGCATAACCCCAAAACGATAGTGGCAAATCAGCAAGAGACATCATAGAACGCACAATATCTAATAAGGTTCAATTACGATGTTCGAACACACCATTACGCTGTGGTGTTCCGGGCGGTGTCAACTGTGAAACAATTCCACACTGTCTTAAGTGACTGCCAAACTCATAACTCAGATATTCACCTCCTCGATCAGATCGCAGGAATTTAATCTTCTTGTTATGATGATTCTCAACTTCACTCTGAAATTGCTTGAACTTTTCAAACATTTCAGACTTGTGTTTCATTAAGTAAATATACCCATATCTACTTAAGTCATCAGTGAAGGTGAGAAAATAACGATATCCACCACGTGCTATAACATTCATTGGACCGCACACATCAGTATGCATGATTTCCAATAAGTCACTCGTCCGTTCCATTGTTCCGGAGAACGGCGTTTTAGTCATCTTGCCCATGAGGCATGGTTCACATGGTCAAGTGATTCAAAATCAAGTGACTCCAAAAGTCCATTAGCATGGAGCTTCCTCATGCATTTTACACCAATAGAACCTACATGGCAGTGCCACAGGAAAGTGGTACTATCATTATCAACTCTACATCTTTTGGCATCAATGTTATGAACATGTGTGTCATCACTATCAAGATTCAATATGAATAAACCCCTCACATTGGGTGCATGACCATAAAAGATAATACTCATGTAAATAGAACAACCTTTATTCTCTGATTTAAATGAGTAACCCTCTCGCAATAAACAAGATCCAGATATAATGTTCATGCTTAACACAGGCACTAAATAACAATTATTCAGGTTCATCACTAATCCTGATGGTAATCGAAGAGAGAGTGTGCCGACGGCGATCACATCAACCTTGGAACCATTTCCCACGCGCATCATCACTTCATCCTTTGCCAGCCTTCGTCTATTCCGTAGTTCCTGTTTTGAGTTGCAAATGTGAGCAACCGAACCGGTATCAAATACCTAGGCACTACTACAAGAGCTAGTAAGGTACACATCAATAACATGTATATCATATATACCTTGTTTGTCGTTGGCCGTCTTCTTGTCAGCCAGGTACTTGGGGCAGTTCCGCTTCCAGTGACCAGTTCCCTTGCAATGAAAGCACTCAGTTTCTGGCTTGTGTCCATGCTTGGGCTTCTTTACAGGAGTAGCAACTACTTTGCCATCCTTCTTGGTTTTACCCTTCTTGCCCTTGCCCTTGACCTTGCCATTTTTCTTGAAACTAGTGGTTTTATTGACCATCAACACTTGATGTTCTTTCTGGATTTCAGACTCAGCGACTTTTAGCATCGCAAACAGCTTGGCGACTGACTTGTTCATCCCGTGCATGTTATAGTTCATCACAAAGCTCTTGTAAGTAGGTGGCAGTGATTGAAGAACTCTGTTAGTGATCGCCCTGGCGGAAGGGCAATTCCCAACTCCGCTAGACGAGTTGAATACCCAGACATTCTGAGTATACGACTGATAGATCCGTTCTCCTCCATCTTGCAAGCATAAAACTTATCGGAGGTTTCATACCTCTCAATCCGGGCATTCTTCTGAAAGATAAACTTCAACTCCTGGAACATCTCATATGCTCCACTACATTCAAAATGTCTTTGAAGTCTCGGTTCTAAGCCATACAATATTGCACATTGAACTATTGAGTAATCTCCAGTACGTGCCTCCCAAGCGTTCTTAACATCTTCGGAGGTCATGTCTTCTGGTTGGTCACCAAGCGGTGCAGCAAGGACATATGATTTCTGGGAAGCCATGAGGATAATCCTCAGATTACGGGCCCAGTCAACAAAGTTACTTCCATCATCTTTCAACTTAGCTTTCTCTAGGAACGCATTAAAATTCAGGGGTGCTACTACGCGAGCCATTGATCTACAACATAAATATGCAAAGTTTACTCAGACTATTGTTCAAGATAATGAGTTTAGTTAATCAAATTACTAAAGCTCCCACTCAAATTGACATCCCTCAGGTCATCTGAGTGTCACATGATCTGCGTTCAGCACACATACGGCTTGATGGCGATCTCCACCGTCTTGATCCAGCAAGAGGGATCGGAGAGGAAGAAGAGTTCTCTGGCACCATGACGGCGCTCCGGCGATGGGTGTGGAGCTATTCCGGCAGGGCTTCGCCTAAGCACTTCAGAAATCCGATCTACAGGAGAAACTATGCACTGGAGGAACGGGCAGCACGTGGCTAAAATTCTATGCAAAAACCGTAAAACCCACCAGTATATATAGGAGCAAGGGAGGAGAGGCTTGGCGCAAGGGCCAAGCCTCCTTTGGTTCGGCCGAAGTGGGGAGGACAGGAGGACTCCTCCTCCAATCCTAGTAGGACTAGGATTCCTCCTTTTTGGCCTTTTTCCACCTTTTTCCCTTTGGGCTTTTCTTCCCAGCCGCATGGGCCTTCTGTGGGACTTCCACCAGCCCACGAAAGGTTGGTAATTATTCTCCCACAGCCCATGAAGCCTCTTGGGTCGAAATACCCCTCCCGGTGGTCTCCCGGTACACTACCGGCACTCCCGGTACATTACCGATTAGCCCGAAACTTTTGCGGCGACCAAAACAGGACTTCCTATATATCAATCTTTACCTCCGGACATTACGGAGCTCCTCGTGATGTTCGGGATCTCATCCGGGACTCCGAACAACCTTCATTCACCACCATACATAACTCTATACTACCGAAACGGCATCGAACCTTAAGTGTGCAGACCCTGCGGGTTCGAGAACTATGTAGACATGACCGAGACACCTCTACGGTCAATAACCAATAGAGGGACCTAGATGCCCATATTGGTTCCCACATATTCTACAAATATCTTTATCGGTCGAACCTCTATGTCAAGGATTCAGTTAATCACGTATGATGTTCCCTTTGTTCTTCGGTATGTTACTTGCCCGAGATTCGATCGTCGGTATCTCCATACCTAGTTCAAGCTCATTACCGGCAAGTCTCTTTACTCGTTCTGTAGCACAAGATCCCATGAGTAACACTTAGTCACATTGCTTGCAAGGCTTATTGTGATGTTGTATTACCAAGTGGGCCCTGAGATACCTCTCCGTCACACGGAGTAACAAATCCCAGTCTTGATCCATGCCAACTCAACAGACACCCTCGGAGATACCTATAGAGCACCTTTATAGTCACCCAGTTTCGTTGCGGCGTTTGATACACACAAGGCACTCTTCCGATGTCCGTGAGTTGCATGATCTCATGGTCATAGGAACATATACTTGACATGCACAAAACAGTAGCAATAAACTGACACGATCATATGCTACGTTTGTATTTTGGGTCTTGTCCATCACATCATTCTCCTAACGATGTGATCCTGTTATCAAATGACATCACATGTCAATGGCTAGGAAACCTTGACCATCTTTGATCAACGAGCTAGTTCACTAGAGGCATACTAGGGACAAAGTGTTGTCTATTTACCCACACATGTAATGTGTTTCCAATCAATACAATTATAGCATGGATAATAAAGGATTATCATGAACAAGGAAATATAATATAATAAACACTTTATTTATTGCCTCTAGGGCATATTTCCAACAGTCTCCCACTTGCACTAGAGTCAATAATCTACCTCACATCACTATGTGATTTACATTGTAATGAATCGAACACCCATGCAGTTCTGGTGTTGATCATGTTTAGCCCTTGGAAGAGGTTTAGTCAACGGGTCTGCAACATTCAGATCCATGTGCACTTTGCAAATATTTATGTCCTTTTCCTCTATGTAATCCTGAAAGTGAAAGTTGTCGAAAGAGGTCAAAAGATTGCAAAGTATATATGGATAGCTAACATGGAAGTAAGGAGATCGAGAGTTGCCTTTACGTCTGGGGCCGGGTTTGCAGCGTAGAAAGGTGCTAACTCGATGGCACGGCAAGATCCTTCAGATTCATGAACAAGGATTTTGATGGCAGCCACGATGTTATCTTCTGACAACGTGGTAGGGTTAAAGCAGAGGGGGTCATTATCATCAAGCGTATGCTTGCACATGAGGAGGCTTCGCCGGCTCAAAGACAGGACTTTCCAAGAAACCTAGCAGCGGGTCAGATCCATCCCGGTCAGACCATTGGCCATAAGGGCCTTGATTCTTGTGTGAGCCGGAGCATACTTCACTCGTTCAGAGGCTGATAGCCGGTCAGGGAGCTCGGATGTAGTCTTGAGCCGGGTCGGACGATAACCCAGTAGGGAATGCTCTCCCTCTAGAGAGGTGTCTTTGCAATAAAACCAGGGCTTTATTCTAGTCCTTGGGATGACTTGGCATACGAACAGCCGGAAAGGTCACATCCCGTCTTCTCTGAATTGAGATTCCGCCAAGCTCTAAGCTTGGACTAGCTTTTACCTCCGTCTGGCGGTTGGCATAGAAAAACTCACGGAAAAGTCCAACGGAGGTCTCTTCTTGTAAGTAAACTTCACAGAGAATTTGGAAGTTGCATATGTTTGAGACGGAGTGTGGGGCGATGTCTTGAGGGCGCAGCTTAAAGAAATGAAGGACGTCTCGGAAGAATTTTGAGCCGGGCGGGCTGAAACCGCGTACAAGGTGATCCGTGAAAACAACTACTTCGCCCTCTTGAGGAATGGTTTTCTTTTCATTGCCCGGAACCCGCCAATGGATGACATATTTGGCTGGCAAGGACCTTGTGTCTACGAAATCCTTCAAAAACTCTTCGGTAACGACAGAGCCGACCCAGTTACAAGAATTGGACGCATGAGGCATGGTGGCGACTTAAAGATGTGCAAGGTAGCAATGTGTGGTGAGTTAGAAGGTGACAGATAACTACAGACGACTGATGAAATCTAAGTTCTCTAAAGCTAAGTCGCCGGAGCAATTTAGGCGAGAGTCGGAAATTCAATGGCGGGTTAAGTTTGCAAGGAAACAAAGAAAAAGTTGCTAAGTGTGGAAAACAGGTTTCACAGGTTATCTATAAAATTATGGATCTACAAAACAGAGAAAAAGGCGGGTTTACTCTAAACCTAGCGACGAACAGAGGAACTAGCAGTGTTTGAAGATAGTGAAAAAGGGCAACTACAGATCTGCGTTGTGCTATTATTGACTTCCTACAATATGCCGCAATGGAAAAAGGGGAATTATCAAGTCCATTGATCTACATTTAATCTGACATTGCAAAGAGCTCGTGTTCTAGCGGGCGGAGGAACTCCATGAATATCCTACCGAAAGTTGCAGATCTAGGAGTGGAGAAAACCTTACCGGAGGTGACGCGACGGGTGCGGGCGGTGCTCTGGTCCGATCAGGTTGATGCAGCGGCCTAGGGTGACGATAGAGTGGAAGCCTCACCTGAGCAAGGAAACTCTAGAGCGACAGCGTCGGGAGGAAGAAGAAGAGGTGCAAGCGGAGGAAGAAATGAAAACCTCCCTTCGTGCTCCTATTTAAGAGGCAAAAAGTGGAAACGGGCGCGAGAATCAAGGTGACAGAAGTCGATTGACCGAGACAGACGCCTCGATTTTCGGGCGATCAGTTTAATGGTGCAAAGATCTGTTGTGGTCGTCAGGGAATCTTTTTGATATATCCGGTATGACATCACGGTGGGTTATTTTATCTTACTTTCAGGTGATAATGAGCGAGACTCGCTGCCAAGAGAGACGGAAGGATGAAATGAGTAAGCTCAATTCAATCTGGGGCCTAATGTTGTGGATATAACCCCGTGGTGAGACCCGCCCTGGTGGGGCCGGGTCATACCTGGCGGCTCATGGGTCAAACCAAGGATGGGCCTCGAGACATAATCCTAGATGTATGGTGGCTCACCAAGATGGGCCAAGGCGAGGCCCATACAAGGAAGGCATGAAGACCCAGGCGGATAAGCTGCCCGGAGATGGCTTGCTCAGGAAGGCAAGACGACAAAGAGATAGAGTCGGACACGTTGTAAGAGTCAGTATGAGACTCGTGTAACCCGTGGTCTTGATCTCCTTTATAAGGGCGAGACCCGAGGCGACTTAGACAGGAACCAATCGATCGAGAGCTAGGTCAAGCGAATCTGCTCCCTTGTAATCGATACCCCAATCAATACAACACAAGCAGGACGTAGGCTTTTACCTCATCTCGAGGGGCCGAACCTGGGTAAACTCGTGTCCTTCGTCCCAACCAACCCCTTTGAGTGCATCACCTTAGCGATGGCCTTGAACATAAGTCCTCGGACATCTGTCGTGACAAAACGACGACAAAGTGGGTAGAAGCTATTCCAACTAGTAGCGTTGATCATAACACTTCTATTAAAATGCTTAAAGAAGTTATTTTCCCTAGATTTGGAGTCCCTAGATATGTGATGACTGATGGTGGTTCACATTTTATTCATGGTGATTTCCGTAAATTGCTCGCTAAATATGATGTTAATCATAGAGCTGCATCTCCTTATCATCCTCAGTCTAGTGGTCAAGTAGAATTGAGCAATAGAGAGATTAAATTGATTCTGCAAAAGACTATTAATAGATCTAGGAAGAATTGGTCTAAGAAACTCTATGATGCATTGTGGGCTTATAGAACTGCTTACAAAAATCCTATGCGTATGTCTCCGTATAAGATGGTTTATGGTAAAGCATGTCACTTACCTCTAGAGCTAGAACATAAGGCTTATTGGGCAATCAAACATCTCAATTATGATTTCAAACTTTCTAGTGAGAAGAGGTTATTTGACATTAGCTCACTTGATGAATGGAGAACCCAAGCCTATGAGAATGCTAAGTTGTTTAAAGAAAAGGTTAAGAGAAGGATACAAAAGCGTGAATTTAATGTAGGTGATCATGTCTTGCTATACAATTCTCGTTTAAGATTGTTTGCAGGAAAACTTCTCTATAAATGGGAAGGTCCTTACGTCATCGAAGAGGTATACCGTTCCAGTGACATCAAGATTAACAACAACGAAGGCACAAACCCGAAGGTGGTGAATGGTCAAAGAATCAAACATTATATCTCAGGTATTCCCATAAATGTTGAAACCAATATCATCAATACCATAACTCCGGAGGAGTACATTAGGGAGACTTACCAGAATTTTCAGACTCCGAAAAGGAATAAGTATGTAGTACGGTAAGCAAAAAGACTCCAAAACTTTTTCAATGGCAAATTTTATCTGTTTTGGAATATTTAAAAAATTAGGAAATTTTAAAGTAGGTCGAATAGTGCATGAGGAGGCGATAAGCCTGCTGGGCGCGTCCACCCCCTGGCCGCACCCCAGGGGCTTGTGGCCACCTCGTGCACCACCTGGACTCCATTTTCTTGTGGCATACTCCTTCGGGTCGGTAAAAAATCATTATATAATCTCCCAAAGGTTTTGATTCTCGTATCATGACAATACCTCCCATTTTCTTTTTGAGTTGTTTTTGCAGCAGATTTAGATCAACATGGCGTCCCCAAGTGTTTCGAAGGATAAGTTCTCCAAGAAGGTCATCCGCCCTTACCTTGCGGAGGTGTTGCAACACCCTCAAACCATTGAGGTGCGTGAGGGGGTGCTGCACATCCATCATGTGGAGGGGCCAAAGAAAACTGGAAGCATGGAGATAAGGCTCGAAGCAATGGAGCAGTAGGTCTTCAAGTGCCAAGGGATGGTGGAACGGGGACTCAATGCTAATCAGATGATGATCGTGGAGTTTACCCATAAACATAAGCTGGACGCCAAGGATATTGTGGATCACATCCTCAAGCTTTACGAGAGAATCGAGCACCTCCAAGCCCAGATCTACGACTTGCGAAACCAAAACTATGAGTATGAATACAGATTTAAGAGAATGAGTTTGGCTACAGATTTGAGGATCCTGGAGACTCGTTCATCCTTTTATGATGGTGAGCCTATGCCTTGGAATATGGAGCACAAGCTTCCAATCCCATCAACAACTCCCACATCATCACCCCGAAGCAAGACAACTAAACACATGTGTATGGGCACTCCCCTTGGCTTGTGCCAAGCTTAGGGGAGGTGCCCCGGTATCGTATCACCATCACATCTTTTGCTTTTGTTTTTATTTTTATTTTTATTTTATAACCTCTTCTTAGTTCAATCCTTTTGGTTATATCTTGATCTAGTAGAATAAAGTTTTCATGTGATCTAGCTTTGAGTCTTTGCTTTATGATTCCTCCTATATAAGCAAGTATGTGAGTTATATAATAAAAAGTGCTTTTGAGTGAGGGCTTTGAATTTTTGGTATGATCTTAATCTTGAGAAAGATAAATTAGAAATAAGTGTAGAATAAAAGCAAAGAGTACATATGAAAATCTTATGGGGAGTGATGACTTCACTTATAAAAAGTATGTCAACTGAAACCTGTTGTGGGTTGACAAACATAGTTGTTGGTCATTGGGGCAATTAAAAGGAAGTAATAGAGAAAGAGAGGTTCACATATAAATATATTACCTTGGACATCTTTTATGATTGTAAGCACTCATTAAAATATTATATGTTAAGAAGTTGATGTTGGACAAGGAAGACAACATAATGGGTTATGTTTGCTTATTTCCGAATAGAAGTTATATTGTCATAGATCCCTCAACATGTATCACTTGCTTCCACCTCATATCAGCCAAAACTTCCGCACCAAATAGAGATACTACTTGTGCATCCAAACACCCTTAACCCAGTTTTGCCATGAGAGTCCACCATACCTACCTAAGGATAGAATAAGATCCTTCAAGTAAGTTGTCTTGGATGCAAGCAATAAAAATTGCTCTCTAAATATGTGTGATCTATTAATGTGAGGAAAATAAACTTTATACGAACTTGTGATAGGGAAGAAATAAAAGCGACGGACTACATAACAAAGTTCTCTATCACAAGGGGCAATATAAAGTGACGTTCTTTTGCATTAAGAGATTGTGCATCCAATTATAAAGGCGCATGACAACCTGTGCTTCCCTCTGCGAAGGGCCTATCTGTAACTTTTATTTTCTAGTACTTACCTTTATGCAAGAGTTGTGGTGATCTCCATCACCTTCGCTATTTTCGCCTTTATCTTTTGGCAAGTGTCACGCGTTGGGGAATGATCTAGGCACATATATCCACTCGGAAGTGGATGAGCATGAGTTATTACTATTGACATTACCCTTGAGGTAAATAGTTGGGAGGCAACACTATAAGCCCCTATCTTTCTCTGTGTCTCATTGAAACTTTGAACTCATAGGTACCTTGTGAGTGTTAGCAATTGTAAAAGACGAAAAGATGATTGAGTATGTGGGATTGATTTACAAGTTCTTATATTGACTCTTTCCTACGTTATGATAAATTGGAATTGCTTCAATGACTGAGATCATAGTTTGTCAGTTCTCAATAGAGTTCTTGATTAATACTTTGCCATTGTGAATGAATTATTATTTTATCATAAGAAATTATATGTCAATATATGTTGTTGTCCTAAAGATGATCATGATGCCTTCATGTCCGTATTTTATTTTACCGACACCTCTATCTCTAAACATGTGGGCATATTTATTGATCTCGGCTTCCGCTTGAGGACAAGCGAGGTCTAAGATTGGGGGAGCTGAAACGTCCATTTTGCATCATGATTTTATATTGATATTTATTGCATTATGGGTTGTTATTACACATTTTGGTACAATACTTATGCATTTTCTCTCTTATTTTACAAGGTCTACATGAAGAGGGAGAATGTCGGCAGCTGGAATTCTGGACTGGAAAAGGAGCAAATCTGAGATACCTATTCTGCACAACTCCGAAAGTCCTGAAAATCTAAGGATAATTATTTTGGAATATATAAAAAATACTAGGCGAAATAAATACATCAGGGGGCCCACCAGGGAGCCACAAGCCTGCTGGGCGCAGCCACCCCCCTAGCCGCGCCCCTGGGGCTTGTGGCCCACCTGGCAGCCCTCTGATGCCCATCTTCTGCTATATTGAGGGTTTCATCCTAGAAAAAATCATATCAGAGATTTCGGGACGAAGCGCCATCGTCTCAAGGCGGAACTTGGGCAGAACCAATCTAGAGCTCCAGTCGGGCGATCCTGCCGATGAAACTTCCCTCCGGGAAGGGGAAATCGAAGCCATTGTCATCACCAACGATCCTCTCATTGAGAGGGGGTCAATCTCCATAAACATATTCATTAGCACCATCTCCTCTCCAAACCCTAGTTCATCTCTTGTATCCGATCTTTGTCTCAAAACCTCAGATTGGTACTTGTGGGTTGCTAGTAGTGTTCATTACTCCTTGTAGTTGATGCTAGTTGGTTTACTTGGTGGAAGATTATATGTTTAGATCCTTGATCATCACTTATACTCCTCTGATTATGAACACGAATATGCTTTGTGAGTAGTTATGTTTGTTCCTGAGGACATGGGATAGGTATTGTTATAAGTAATCATGTGAATTTGGTATTCATCCGATATTTTGATGAGATGTATGTTGTCTCTCCTCTAGTGGTGTTATGTGAACGTCAACTACATAACACTTCACCATTATTTGGGCCTAGAGGAAGGCATTGGTAAGTAATAAGTACATGATGGGTTGCTAGAGTGACAGAAGCTTAAACCCTAGTTTATGTGTTCCTTCGTAAGAGGCTGATTTGGATCCACGTGTTTCATGCTATGGTTAGATTTATCTTAATTCTTATTTCGTAGTTGCGATGCTTGTGGGAGGGGTTAATCATAAGTGGGAGGCTTTTCCAAGTAAGGATAGCACCCAAGCACCGGTCCACCCACATATCAAATTATCAAAGTAGCAAACCGGAATCAAATGAGCATGATGAAAACTAGCTTGACATAAATTCCCATGTGTCCTCGGGAGCGCTTTGCTTTATATAAGAGTTTTTCCAGGTTTGTCCTTTGCTATAAAAAGGATTGGGCTACCTTGTTGCACCTTTATTACAATTGCTACTTGCTACCTGTTATGAATTATCCTATCACAAAACTATTTGTTACCGATAATTTTAGTGCTTGCAGAGAATACCTTACTGAGAACCGCTTGTCATTTCCTTCTACTCCTCGTTGGGTTCGACACTCTTACTTATCGAAAGGACTACGATAGATCCCCTATACTTGTGGGTCATCACACCTCTACACATCCCTACTTTCCTCTGCGAAGAGCCTATCTATTTACTTTATGCAATTTTTATTTTTCAATTTGAGTCTCCATCTTCTCTTGTAAAGCACCAACTATGAGGCACTATGATCATACTTGAGCATTACGTGTAGATAATATTTGAGTGTGTATTGTGAATGGATCAATGATTGAGCATGATGAGCTAGGGATAACTTGCTTTAGCATTGATATTTTGAAAGACATGGTTGCTTGTTGATATGCTTGAGTATTAAAGTTTTCATATCAATACTAGACAATTACTTTGAACCATATGAAAAGTCCAAATGTCCATGCTATAAAGAAAATAATATGTGATGAAAATGATATGCGTCGTTCCACATAAAAAATCTGTTTTTATCATTTACCTACACGAGGACGAGTAGGAATTAAGCTAGGGGATGATGATACGTATCCAACATATCTATAATTTTTGCTTGTTCCATGCTGTTATATTACCAATCTTGGATGTTTTAAAATCATTTTATAGCAACTTTATATCATTTTCTTGCGACTAACCTCTTGACATAGTACCGAAGTGACAGTTGCTCTTTTTTCTTGTTTTTTTACTTCGCAGAAAATCAATACCAAACGGACCCCAAACACTCCGGGGATTTTTGTGGATTTTTTATTGACTAGAAGAAGGAAGATGGGCCAAACAACACCAGAAGAGGGGGCCCAGGGTGGTCACCCTCCACCAAGGCACGCCAGAGGCCCCTGGCGCGGCCTGGTAGATGGTGGGCACCTCGGGCACCCCCCCTCAACCGACTATCGAGCCTATAAATTCCCAGAAATCCAAAAACCCTAGGGGAGTCGACGAAACACAATTCTAGCCGCCGCAAGTTCCAGAATCGCGAGATCCAATCTAACACCATCATAGAGGGGTTCATCTTCTTCATACGTTCCTCTTCGATGATGCGTGAGTAGTCCACCATAGACCTATGGGTCCATAGGTAGTAGCTAAATGGCTTCCTCTCTCTCTCTCTTTCTATCTCTCTATCTCTATCTCTCTATCTCTCTCTATGTTTCTCAATACAATGGTCTCTTAGAGATCTAGTTGATGTAATGACTTTTGCGGTGTGTTTGTTGGGATCCGATGAATTTTGAGTTCATGATCAGTTTCTATCTATGAATATAATTTGAGTCTTCTTTGATCTCTTATTTGCAAGATTACTTATAGACTCGTATTTGTTCTTCGAATATTTGGTTTAGTTAGGCCAAGTAGATCGATTTTTCTCACCATGGGAAGAGGTGCTTTATGATGGGTTCGATCTTGCGGTGTTCTTTCCCAGTGACAGAAAGGGCAGCAAGACACGCATGTACCATTGCCGTCAAGGATAACAAGATGTGGTCTATTCATACATGAATAGATCTTTTCTACATCATGTCACTATTCTTATTTCATTACTCCATTTCAACATGAACTTAATACACTAGATGCATGTTGGATAGCGGTCGATGTGTGGAGTAATAGAAGTACATGCTGAATCGTTCCGATCTACTTGTCTTGGACATGATGCGTATATAATGATCATTGCCCTGGACTATCGTCATGACTATTCAATTTTCTATCAATTGCGCAAAAGTAATTTGTTCACCCACCGTGCGCTATACTCATGAGAGAAACCACTAGTGAATCCTACAGCCCCCGGGTCTACTTTTCCAATATATTGCTTTCCGATATACTATTTGCATCTTTTGTTTTCAGATCTATTATTCCAAAAAAACAAAAAAACCTTGTCGCACTTTTTGTTTATTTATTTTACTTTCTGTTCTTGCGAGATCTACTTGCCAAAACTATCACTACCTAATCTATCTTATTACCGTAGAGAGTGTGACAACCTCTCTTTCGCGTCACGTTGTTGCAAGTATTTGTTGTTTGTGTGTAGGTGCTTCTTACGTGGGTGCGTGATATTCCTCTTAGGATTGATACATTGGTTTCATAAATTGAGGGAAATACTTACCGTCAATGTGTTGCATCATCCCTTCCTCTTTAGGGAAATACCGACGCAGTCTCAAGCCACGTCACTTGCCGTCTCCTCGGTTCGCTTCTGGTCTCCTCCCGAAGCTTCCAGGTCTCTTTTGTGCAGAAAATAATCGTCAAAAAGTTTCGTAGCGTTCGGACTTCGTTTGGTACCGATTTCCTAGAAAACAAAAACAGGCAGAAAACAACAACTAGCACTAGGTACTAGGTTAATAGGTTAGTTCCCAAAAATGATATAAAGTAGCATATAATTGCATATAGAACATCCAAGATTGATAATACAATAACATGGAACAATAAAAAAATCGATAAGTTGGAGACGTATCAGCATTCCCAAGCTTAATTCATGTTGTCCTCGAGTAGGTAAATGACAAAAATAGATTTTTTTTGATGTGACATGCTACCCAACATGTAATATCTTTTACGTATGATCATGGAGAAATGATGTACTAACTGATATCAACACAATAATATCCATGAACAAAAATAGAAAAATCATTACTTTTCAAAATATACGATCCTTAAAGAATGTTATCCCCTACTCATTTTTTCATATCAAGCATGGCATGACTCTATCTTCACCGCATAAGTATAAATCATGAGCACCCCGGTGTCAAACCAGGAAATTGGATCATACTTCTAATGCGCTTCTACATTTGCAAGTTCAGACAATACATGAGTGTGAACAATGGATATAGCATATGGGTGGAATAGAGTATGGTGGTAGAGATCAAAAGGAGTCCAAGTGGAAAGAAAGTCTCGCATCAACTAGGCAGAGTAACGAGCTATGGAGATGCCCGCCAATTGATCTCAATGCGAGGAGTAAGGATTTCCATGCAATGGATGCACTAGAGCTATAAATGTATGAAAGCTCAACGAAAGCTAGGTGGGTGTGCATCCAAATAGCTTGCTCATGAAGACCTCAGGAATTTGAGGAATTCCTTCATCAGAATATACAAGCCATGTTCTATATTGTAAAATTCCCACTAGCATATGAAAATGACAACATGAGAGACTCTATATATGAAGAACATCGTACCACTTTGAGGCACAAGTGTGGTAAGTGGATAGTAATTCTTCCCCTTCTCTCTTTTCTCTCATTTTTTCATGTTGGGTTTTCTTTTTCCGCCTCCCCCATTTCTTTTTTATTTCTTTTTCGTACGAAGTCTCATCCTGACTTGTGGGGGAATCATAGCCTCCATCATCCTTTCCTCACTAGGATAGTACTCCAATAATGATGATCATCACACTTTTATTTATTTACAACTCAATATTACAACTCAACGAAGAACAATATGACTATATGAATGCCTTTGGGAGTGTACCAGGATGTGCAATGAGCCAATGATCTAGCACAACATGTAGATAATGATGAATGAATACTATGTCAGCTACATGATCATCCAAACCAATATGATGATGAACAAACAAGTCATGTGACGGAACGGTGGAAGTTGCATGGCAATATATCTCGGAATGGCTATGGAAATGCCATAATAGGTAGGTATGGTGGCTGTTTTGAGGAACATATAAAGAGGCTTATGTGTGATAGAGCATATCATATCATGGGGTTTGGATGCACCGGCAAAGTTTGCACCGACTCTTGAGGTGAGAATGGGCAATCCACGATAAAGAAGAGGCTAGCAGATTATGGAAAGGTGAGAGTGCGTATATCCATGGATTCAGATTAGTCATGAAGAACTCATATACTTATTGTAAAGCCTTATTATCTATCTCTAAGCAAAGTACTACTGCATGCCCTAGGGAGGAGGTTGGTAGGATTTAACCATCGTGCACCCCTGATTCGAACAACATGATAGGACTTCATTTCATACATAAAAATGCTCACGCATCATCACCATGCCATAGTCAATACTTAGATGAATTACTAATAACAAGATTTAAACACTGATATTTCTACTAACCAATAATCATGTACTCATGCCCTTTCATATTACTACATCAATATAATTAACCTATGTTCCTTCTTTAGTGAGCTACATGAAAGTTTTTATTATATCCAACTTGAATACATATCCTTTTTGGACTAGTCTTATAAAACATGTATATTACCATTCCTATTTCTTATAATACCAAAAATATCTAAGTGAAGCATGAGATTTAAATTATTTCTATAAAATCTGAACTCCACCGAGATCTAAAAGATATAAGTGAAGCATTAGAGCAACTGCCTAGCTCAAAGGATATAAGTGAAGCATATAGAGTATTTTAACAAATTGTGATGATCATGTGTGTCTCTCAAATATGTGTGTACAACAAACAATGATTGTGTAAAACTAAAATAAAATAAAACTATAATACATGACACTCCAAGGAAAACACATATTATGTGATGAATAAAAATATAGCTCCAAGTGACATACCGATAGATTGGAGACGAAAGAGGGGATGCCTTCTGGGGCATCCCCAAGCTTAGACACTTGGTCCTTCATTTAATATTACCTTGGTGTGCCTTGGGAATCCCTAAGATTAGGGTCTTGCCGCTCCTTATTCTTTCATCCGTCGTTGTCTCACACAAAACTTGAAAACATCAGCACACATAATTCAACAAAACTTTGTGAGATCCATTCGTATAATAGATATAACAAACACTTTATGTACTATTATAAATTGATTCATATTTTATTTTTGCATAATACGTATTGTATTTTAACTTCTCCATCGCTTATACCCCCGATACAATCAATAGCATCATCAAAGCAAGCAGCCTATGCAAGCAAAAAACAGAATCTGTCTAAAACAGAATAGTCTGTAATGATCTGTACTAAAACCATACTTTTGTAATTCCAAAAAATTCTGGAACATTATAAAAACCTGGGAAATTTGTGTACAAATACCGTATAAAAGAATCAGATAAATATTTTCCAATAAATTCTGAGAAAATCTGCACTGGGCATAAAAGTTTCTGTTTTCTGCACAACATCAATTCTACTAGGGTCCAAATCATCCCAAACGCTTTACCTAGAAAAAGCAATAATTTAAACATAAAACACAATCATTATAGTATAAATAATCATATCAATGCACAAAAACATAAATTAAAACAAAAAATTAAAGATAACTATTGGGTTTCCTCCCAACAAGTGTTAATGTTTTATGCCCATGGCTAGGCATAATGAAGAGTATCAAGTATTGTCATCCTTCAAGTTGATTCCATAGGTGGCCATCCTAATAGATTCATAAGGTGGTTTAATTATATTTATAGTAACATGGTATATCCATTTATTTAATTGGAATTGAAATCTTATATTACCTTTTTCATGTCAATAATAGCACATATAGTGTGTAGGAAAGGCCTACGGAGTATAATAGGACAAGACGGATTGCATTCAATGTCAAGTACAATGAAATCCATGGGTACATAATTTATATTAGCAAGAATTAAGACATGATTTATTCTACCCAATGGTTTCTTAATAGTGGAATCCGCTAAATGCAAGTTAAGGGAACATTCATTAATATCGGTGAGACCTAGCACATCACATAAAGATTTAGGTATTGTAGAAACACTAGCACCAAGACACATAAAGCATTGCATTCATAATCTTTAAGCTTAATTTTAATAGTAGGTTCCCATTCATCATGCAACTTTCTAGGTATTGGAACCTCTAACTCATGTTTCTCCTCATGAGCTTATACCATAGCTTCCACAATATGTTTAGTGAAAGCTTTATTTTGTTCATAGGCATTAGGTGAGCGAATCATTAATTAAAACAAGGAAATACATTCAACTAAAGAGAAACTTTCATAATTAAAGTCCTTGTAATTCAAAGTTGTGGGTGCATCACTATTTAAAGTTTTGACCTCTCCAAACCCACTTTTTCATTTTCATCAATAAGATCATCACCCTTCGAACAAACGAGGCGCCTTCTAGATAAAGTAGATTCATATTCAGTCCCTTCATCATCAATTTTCTGATTGTTAAACAAAGATTCAATAGGAGAAACACCAATCATTTTAAAATATTCATCATGATTATCGAGATGATGGGACTCTGGTTTAGCAACCATTTTATTTACTAACATAGTTTGCTTTTCGGAAATCTTTCCTAGAACATTTTCAATCTAAGCTAGTTGTGATTGTAGGTTGGCTACTTCATGATTGACCTCATCAAGTTGTTTACGAATAGCATCAAATAGAGTGGAATGTTCTTTAATTTATTCAACAATGAATTTATTGTGTTCATCTTGTGTAAGCATGAAATTTTTCATAGAGATTTCTATTTCCGTCAATCGTTTGTAATAAGTAGTGTCACAAAATTTATCCTAAGACATAGTGGCAAACCAAGTAAACTAGATAACTAAGCAAGAAAGTAAATAAAAATATTTTAGTATTTTAGTATATTTATGCAAGAAAATATAAAGTCAAAAAAATAGAACAAAAGAAAGATAATTTGAGTGAAGGGACCTGATGAGAGTTTAATGATGTCTCCTCTGCAATGGCACCAATAATTCTTCCTGCTACTTGTGAGCTGCGTTGGCATTTTCCTCGAAGAGGAGACAGGATGTAGTACAATACAGATAAGTATTTCCCTTAGTGTGAACTAAGGTTATCTAACCAATAGGAGAACAAAGAAAACTCCCTTCAGCACCACTTACACATACAAAACCAAACATTTGCACCCAACGCGGACAAGAGGGTTGTCAAGACCATTGAACTCGTTACTCACAACGATTAAATATTGATAGAGATAGATGATATAAAAGCAAAATAAAATAATTGTAAATAAATTGCAGCAAAGTATTTTTAGGGTTTTCGTATTTATGATTAAGTAGACCCGGGGGCATAGTTTTCGCTAGATGCTTCTCTCTTGAACATAGCATACGGTGGGTGGATAAATTATTGTTGGGAAATTGACATAATTCCTATGACATGTTATTCATGGAAATCACTATGTATATAGACATCACGTCCATAAACAAGTAGATCGAAACGATCTTGGATCTACTACTGTTATTCCAGCAATCGATCGAAACGATTCTGCATCTATGGTATTAAGTTCATCACAAACAGAGTAATGCTTGGAGGAAGGTGATACAATGTAGAAAAAGTATGACGAGCAATATGTCTAGATCTCGTCGTTTTATCCTTAATAGCAACAATATAAATAAGTGTCTTGTCCTTTCTGTCACTGGGATATAGAGCACTTCAAGATTGAACCCATTACAACACACCACCCCCACTGAAGATAAATCAATCTAGTTGTCCAAACCAAACTGATAGATCCGAGAGAAATACAAAGTTATAATAATCATGCATAATAGAATTCAGAAACGACTCAGTTACTTTCAATGAATAATCTCATCATAAACCCACAATTCATCGGATCCCAACAAACACATCACAAAAGAGGATTACATCGGATAGATCACCGCAAAGATTGTGGTGAACATGGTATTGAAGATCAAAGATAGAGGGAGAAAGCCATCTAGTTACTAGCTATGGACCCTGTTGGGGATATAACCCTGTGGCGAGACCTGCCCAGGAGGGGCCAGGTCATGCCTGGCGGCTCATAGTCAAGACCCTTGAGGTGGGCATAAAGATTGAAGGCAAGTCCACATGGCGACTTACCAGATGAGCCAAGATGAAGGCCCAGAGACGGAAGATGGCACGAGACCCGAGCGTGTAAGACGCTCGGAGATGGCTTGACGAACAAGGCAAGGCGGCTTAGAGACAGGGTCAAATACCTTGTATAAGTTGGTTTGGACTCTTCTAACCCCAGGGCCTCGACCTCCTATATAAAGATGAGTCCTTGGGGCGACTTAGGACAGAAACCAATTGATCGATAGCTAGGTCAAGCGAATCTGCTCCCTTGTAATCGATACTCCATGAATACAACACAAAGCAGGACATAGGCTTTTACCTCTTTCTGAGGGGCCGAACCTGAGTAAACTTGTGTCTCTCATCCTGATCAACCCCTTTGAGTCCACCGCCTTAGCGATGGCCTCGAACCTAAGTCTTCGTACATCTGTCATGACAAAACCATGACAGTTGGTGCCCAACGTGGGGCTAGCGCGTGGTGGTGTGGAGTTCTCAAAGGGCTCTCTCCTTGGGATCGAGGGATATGTCGTCAGCATGATGACTAAGAGTCGTCGTGGCAAGCTCTACATCGACGATGTTGGATGGGGATCGGAGGCCGACTCAATCGAGTACGGGCACCGGGTTCCCTTCGGTAAGATTCACGTATTCATCGGTAAGATCGGCAGATCTATGCTCGGGCCAGACATCTGCACCAACCTCGTCGAGCCAGCCCGGCATGCGCAACCCGCCCGTGTTCAACCCGGGCGGAGGAGCGTCTTCGTCGGCTTCACACAAGGCAGGGAAGACTCCGGGTTAGGGGGCACTTTTGTCCTTTGAGACGAAGGATCCTCCAGTGGAGATGCGGATTCAATTTACCAACTTCACGACGGTGGGCTCCGGGGCTATGCCGATGGTAACAGTATTCCAGAGCCCTATGACCGCCGAGCCGAGCCGCCATCTTCATGGCAGGATTAGCGCCGGCTTTCAACAACATGATGTCCGGAGCAGCGGCAGGAGCCGCCACGCCAGATGCCAGGCCTCCTAAGCCGCCGGCTCAGGTCTTGATGGAACTAATGGATGAGTTAACAACCCTGATCGCCACTGAAGTAACAGCCGGAAATCACGCAAAGCGCAATGCAGAGATTACCAGGGTTAAGGGACTGATGGCTCAGGCCCAGGAGGACATAAATGCATTGCAAATCAGATGAATGCTGAGTCGGAATGTCTAAGGATGGAGGCTCTCTGTTTTAGCTTAGACCAGCACGCTTCGAAGGCGATTCTTCAGAGGAGGACCCAAGTCGGCCTCCCTGTGCAGCTTCAGCCCCGAAACCTCTTTAACACTCCTAGGGCAGGGCTGAGCATGCTGACGGTTGTAACCCGGGCTGCTGAGGCGCCACGGTAGCCAGACCCACCCTGGAAGGATCGGACCCCACCGCGGCACCTTGTGACACCACCTGGCCATTATTCTAACCCGGTGGAGAACATGATAGCGGTGACTGCCAGGCTCAATGCACTCCCCTTCGCCGAAGGGATACCGTTTGCTGAGGAGGCATGGAACGCCATTAATTTTCTACAGACGGCGGTGGCACAGTAGGAAAAGTACACATACAGTCGAAGTCGTGTACACTCCATGCCCGTCCCAAGCCGTAGCTACAGCCGATGCATAGATTCATCGACGGTTTCCAGCAATGAACAAAGACGCAACCCGCCCAATGATAACTCGCCTCGAATTAATGCTCAGGAGATCATGGATAGGGGCTGAGCTCATCGAGGGTCAACTCCAGTGACAGATTACCCAGTAATCCCTGAGTCGGCTCCAATAACCCCTTCCACCTCAGTGGGAGCTGGCGTCTCATCCAGGGGGGTTGGTGTGCCTTGCCTGACGGTGGCTCTACGGAACGAGTGTTTGCCCAAGGACTTTAAGGGGCCGCGTAAAGTGCTAACTATACAGCTGATTTACCCCCTGAGGCTTGGATTGAAAGTTATGAGCTCGCCATGGAGATGTTGGACATCAGTGAGGCGGTTTGTGCAAAGTACTTCATCATGATGTTAGAACGGCCGGCTCGCACGTGGGTGAAGGGTTTGCCTCCTAATACCATCGCATCTTGGGTCGAGTTGAAGGCACACTTTATCAAGAACTTCCAAGGAACATGCAAGCAGCCTATGACGATTGTAGATCTTGACCACCGTGTACAGCATGAGGATGAGTTGGCTCATCATTGGGCCCGGTGGGTTTTGACGGTTATCCACTCGTCTAAGAACATCTTGGCGTCTCAGGTGGTCCTGATTTTAGAGCTTCTTACCCCTTAAGTAGAAACTCGGGCGGTTGAAGCGTTCTTTTCAAGACATGGGTGAGCTCATGACGGCTCTCACGAAGTATGCAAATTCAGATACTACTAAGGGTCCGAGCTCCGATAATGAGAGATCAGCTAAGGGTAAGAAGTATAACAATGGCAAGAGTCAACGGCAGAACGGAGCTGGAAATAGCAACCCAGGCAAGAGAAAGAACCCAGACGGCGGGTCAGAACTAGTGGCAAACGCTAGCGCTAGGAACAATCGTGCCAGGGGTAATGTTAAGCTGCCCTTTAACAAAGGTAAAGCTCCCTTTAACTTGGAGGAAATGCTTAGTAAGCCTTGCCCAGAGCACAGCCAACCCGGTAAGCCGGCGGGCCACGCATGGAGGGATTGCAGTATTATGCGGCAGTTCCGGGACTACAGCCTTAACCAACATCGCAATAACGATAATGGGCTGTCAGGTGGCTCGGGTCCAAGCGGCACAGGGACAGGTTTCGGTGGAGGCGGCTTGGGTTCAGGTTATCAGGGTCAAGGCAATCAACGTGGTGACCATTAACAGTCCTGTAACGGTGGTCAGCAACAAAACAACCAGTCAGGGTACCAGAGTAACCCGAAGCAACTCAGTGGAGGCCAGTATCATGTTTTCACTACAAGCCTAGACAAACGAGATCAAAATCTACACAACAGGGCAGTCAACACGGCAACGCTGACTCTCCCACAGTATTTGAAGTGGTCTGAATATCCTATCTCATGGAGTAGGGAAGATCACCCGCCGCAGATCGATAATCCGGGGCACTTTGCACTTGTGGTAGCACATCAGGTTGGAGATTATAACTTTACGAAGGTACTAATGGACGGTGACAGCGGCATCAACATCTTGTACTATGACACTTTTCGCCAGATGGAGCTGACTGATAAGGCTCTTAAGCCGTCATCAACAGTTTTTCATGGTGTTGTGTCAAGCAAATCGGCTTACCTGGTAGGCAAGATTGCCCTTGAGGTGGCGTTCGGAGATGACTACAAATACAGGGTGGAGACCTTGTGGATTGAGGTGGTGAAAATTAAGAGCCTATATCACGCCTTGTTTGGCCAGTCGGCTTTTGCAAAGTTTATGGCCAGGCCCTGTTATGTTTACTTGTAGCTCAAGATGCCGGCTCTCAAAGGGACGATTATAGTGCACGGTGAATGGAAGGTGGCCTTGAGTGTGAGGAGGGTGATGCTGCTTATGCGGAATCAAGTTGCGCTGAGGTGGAGCTCAAGTTTTACAAAGATAATGTTGATCGGCGGATATGACTCCTTTGAAGAAGCCCAGCACAGAGTCTGAGCCGCCCTTGAAGTTTGCGGCAGATGATACTAAGTTGGTGGATTTCGCTCCAGGCGCCTCATCGAAGCAATTCACTATTGGGGCTAACATGGACCCCGCATAGGAAGGCGTGCTCATCGAATTCACTCAGGACATCTTTGCATAGAAGCCGTCTAACATCCTGGGTGTACCGAGAGAGTTAGCTAAGCACCACCTTAATGTGGATCCCAAGTTTAAGCCGATTAAACAGTTCCTCCGCTGTTTCAACGAAGAGCAACGTAAAGCAATTGGAGAAGAGGCCGCCCGGCTCTTGGCCGCAAGGTTCATCGTGGAGGTTTTTCACCCGAAGTGGTCAGCAAACCCCGTGCTTGTGCTCAAAAAGAACGGCACGTGGCATATGTGTGTAGACTACATGGATCTTAACAAGGCTTGTCCGGTTGACCTGTTTGCTCTCTCTCGTATCAATCAAAGTATTGATGCAACGGCGGGTTGTGAGAGTTTATGCTTCCTGGACACTTATTCGGGTTATCATCAGATCAAGATGGCAGTTAAGGACCAAGACAATACGTCATTTATAACACCTTTTGGGGATTTCTGCTATATGTTTATGCCTTTCGGGCTTAAGAGCGCACAGGCAACCTATCAACGTTCTATGCAAAATTGCCTTCACAGTCAGATTGGGTGCAATGTTCATGCTTTTGTGGACAATATTGTTGTTAAGTCAAGGAAGAAGGAGACTCTACTTGACGACCTAAAGGAAACGTTTGACAACTTACGGGTCTACAAAATGATGCTTAACCCGGCCAAACGCGTCTTTGGGGTTCCTGCAGGCAAGCTCTTGAGTTTCTTAGTTTTAGAGCGAGGCACTGAGGCTAACCCGGATAAGATAAAGGCCATCACGCCATCATCTAAGCCGGCAAGCATTAATGATGTGCAGCACTTGGCGGGTCGTATCGCCGCTTTAAGCCGCTTCATCAGCCGTCTAGGCGAGAAGGCTATTCCTTTGTATCAGAAAAAAGACGGATGACTTTGTCTAGAACAAGGTTGCGGATGAGGCGCTTGAGGCACTCAAGAAATAGTTGGTTGAGCCGCCGATCTTGGCTGCTCCGACTGAGAAAGAACCTTAGCTCTTATACGTGGCAGCTAATAACAGGGCAGTCAGCACCGCGATTGTTGTGGAGCGTAAGGAGGCAGGGAAAGAGTATCCAGTCTAGAGGCTGGTTTACTATGTCGGCGAGGTCTTGATAGAATCCAAGCAAAGATACCCACATTGGCAGAAATTCATCTATGGGGTGTTCATGGCAAACCGCAAGTTGAAGCACTATTTCCTTGGACACCAGATTACAGTAGCGAGCTCGGCCCCGTTGGTAGATATCATCCAAAATAGAGAGGGCTATTGGCAGGATTGCTAAGTAGGCACTAGAGCTTGGCCCCCTTAATTTGAAGTATGTGCCTCACACGGTTGTCAAATCTTAGGCTTTGGTGGATTTCATAAACGATTGGACAGAGTGTAAGTCACCTGAGGAGAAGCCGGACAACACATATTGGACAATTCACTTCGATGGATCCAGGCAATTGGAAGGATTGGGGGCTGGAGTTGTCTTGACTTCCCCTAAAGGTGACAAGTTTTGTTATGTATTGAGGTTAACGTTTCCTTGTACTAACAATGCAGCTGAGTATGAAGCTTTGCTTCACGGGCTCCGTGTGGCTAAGGAGATGAATTTGAGACGGCTTAGTTGCCTTGGCGACTCAGACCTCATGGCTCAGCAAGTTTCAAGCACGTGGGATTCCAAAGACCCACGAATGGTGGCTTACCATCAGGCGATGGACATCATTCTGGGCACTTCAAGGGTTATCAGGTGGATCAAATTGACCGTCGCAACAACGAGGCGGCTGATGTATCAAGGCTAGGCTCTCAGCGTAAGCCGGTGCTGCCTAATGTCTTCTTGGACGTGTTGCATCACCCTTGTGTGAAGTTACCTTCAGAGGAGGATCTTGCTATACCTGACCCGGAGGGGCAGCTGGTGGCACTTCTACATGCTATTCCTGACTGGACGTTGCCTTATCTGGCATATATAACTCATGGCAAGTTGTCCGAGAATGAGATCGTGGTGAGACAATTGTGAGGCGGTCTAATTCTATGACTATCATCAACGTTGAGTTTCATAAGTGTAGTGTAACCGACGTCTTTTAGCGTTGCGTTTCCCTCGAAGAGGGTAAAGAGATTATAAATTAAATACACACCGAGACTGCAGTCATCATGCCGGCTCAAAGTCTCTGGTGGCAAAAGCTTTCCGGCACGGTTTCTTCTGATTGACAGCTCATAAGGACGCAGAGGACTTGGTCACCAAGTGTGATGGATGTCAGAAATTTGGACAACATGCTCACGTGCCGGCTCAAGAATTGTGGATGATTCCAATAACCTGGCCGTTTGCGGTCTGGGGGTTTGATATGGTTGGACCTTTCAAGAGATCTAAAGACAAGAAGACTCACCTTTTGGTGGAGGTTGATAAGTTTACCAAGTGGGTCGAGGCAGAGCCGGTTAGCAAGTGTGATGCGGCCATGGCGGTTCAATTTGTCAAGAAGTTGGTCTATCATTTTGGTTACCCTCACAGTATCATCACGGACAACGGAAGAAATCTATCCAAGGGGGCTATGAAAGCATTTTGTGAAAGTCAGCACATCCGGCGTGATGTTTCTGTTGTCGCTCATCCATAGTCCAATGGTTAGGCGGAACGTGCCAATCAGGAGATCTTGAGAGAAATAAAACCCTGGCTTATGGTTCCTCTACAGAGAACGCCGGGTTGTTGGGTGGAGGAGTTACCATCAGTTCTATGGAGTATCATAACCACCACCAACAGGTCAACAGGATATACGCCTTTCTTTGTGGTTTATGCGGTGGAAGCAATTTTACCAAGTGAAATTTGTCATGACTGGCCTAGGTTGGGCTTACGTTCAAGCTAACAACGAGACGGCACGTTAGAACACGTTAGATGCTTTGGATAAAGAGCAGGATCTTGCAGCACCATGATTGGCGATTTATCAACAAGACATGTGTCGCTATCATAGCCGCAGAGTCAAGACCCGGATGTTTCAAGAAGGCGACTTGGTTTTACATTTGATTCAAGATCATACGGATATGCACAAGTTATCTCCCCCTTGGGAAGGACCTTTCGTGGTCAGCTGAAATCTCAATAATGGGTCATATTACCTCATTGATGTGCGGGGCGACAACAAGTCACGTACCTCTGGGCAGGAGACCAAAAGTCCATGGAATATTTCTCATCTCCGGCCTTACTACACTTGAGTCATCAAATCTCATCAATGTACATACATCCATCATTGTATATACCTTTTTCAATATAATAAAGTTGGCATCCCTCCAAGACGGGGTTTCCTTCATTTCTTCATACAAGATTGTGAAGGTTTTCATACTTCAACAACGTCATTTGGGGGCTTCCAACCCACCGGGTTTAGCTTTCACACCCTCTTGACCGGCTCTTCAGCCACCGCAAGACCGGGTTAAACCTGCTTGTATGTTGATGCTACTCCACTAGGTGACCTGCCGAACTCTTACCAGTTAATCTCGACCAAAGACCCTAAGCTGATCAAAATACTTGACACTCACTATTAACATGATACCCTGTACTGGTTAAGGTTAAAACGGCAGCTTATGTCATGTGAGGGCCAGCTTACGGAAAGCGAGGATAAACTCACATATCTGCTTCGCCTCTACACCTTGTGACCCGTTCGTACTCTTATTCAGTCACTCTTTTTAACGACCCTGAGTTGTTTAAGGTTCAAACGATGGATTTATGTCACATGAGAGCCGGCTTATGGGTCTGAGGGTACTCATGCCCTATTGTGTCTCTCCATTATATGGCTCATTGTACTCTTAACAGTTACTCTTTTTTAAGAGCTGCACTGTTAAGGTTCAAACGACAAATTTGTGCCATGGGAGAGCTGGCATCTGAGGTTTGGGCAAACACGCCTAAGTTTTTGGAAAAAGAAAAGAAAGGTCATAAAGAGATATAACATCTTTGGGTTGTGCCTCTGAAGCCGCCTTAAAAACGATACAGAATATACTTTGTCTTGTTTGTTTTTGCAGGTCTTTTATGATAAGCCACCATTAAGTGTAAAGAAAGATGGTTATAGCCGGAAGGAAAGACAGGTAAGCACATAAAGCAATTCAAATTCCAAATGGGCACGATGGCACGACAAAGGCATTAAAGTTTTTGCTATAGGTATTACAAAGCTCTTCGAGAGCCCAAAAATCTGCCAACTTAAAGTTTTTTGGAATCATTTATAACCCAGCGGATCAACCTAGCCAGGTTACCTTCACCTAGGAGCAATTATTCAACTCGCCGCTGGGTCATCCTGCACCGGGTCTTCGATATCTTCGATCTGAAGGTTGTCCACATCCCACTTGTAGTTCATTAAAGCCTCAAATTGAGCTTCATCATCAAAGATGGGATACGGGTCAATATCAGGAGCAAAGAGTTGCTTATGGCGTGCAGGAATCAAGTCTTTGGCTTCAAAAGTTGGCATGCGCTCTCGTTTGCTATCCTCGCCATAAGCTGCCTAATATGAGGTCAAGTCAATCTCGATGACGAGTGTCGACGCGAGCACTCGTGAGGCCTTCATATAGTGGGCATAGTGTGCTTGTGTAAACTCTGAGTTGTCATCCTTCTTCGACAGGAAGCCATCCATCATCTCTTTAGTGGTAAGTTCAGGGGCAAAAGCCAGCGACTAGCTTTACGCGACCATTGCTCCCTTACGGGCGGCTGATTGTTTTAGCTCTTCGATTTTTTTTGGGAGGGTGTACAAGACTTCTATCACCCCTTGCATGAACTTGGGGACACCTTTCTCAGTCAGAATCGACTTGATGGTGCAAAGGATCTCGTAGTACAGCTGTTCCGTCAGAGTATATACTGCTTTTAGCTTCAACAAGTTGTCGGAGGATAGCTGGCAGCTTCTCTGGCCTGCAAAGAAAATCAAAAGTTATAAGTCTCCTAAAGAAAAAAATTTCAACAAGCCAAGGAATTTTTCTAATTGACAAGTACTTACCAAAGATGGCAGCAGTCATCCGAGATATATGACGCTTGAGGGTTGTCAGCTCTTCTGTCACAAGTTTTAGCCTTTCATCAGCGTCTTCTGCACGCTTCGTCAGGGCGGCTTGTTCAGCTTCGGCAGCTTTCTTCAAAGCTACAAAGTCCGCCTGTACTTTCTCAAGTTCTACGATGGAGACCCGCCACTTCTCTTCTGCCCCAACCCGAGCAGCTTGTTGCCAGGCAGCATTTTCTCTAAGGCAAGTCAGGTCAGACTCGATCGTGTTCAAAGTTTCCTGCATAATACAAATAAGCTTCATAAGTACTAAGTCGCCAAGGAGACACATTAGTAGTCAAAAGTGCTGAAGCAATAATATTACAAGTCTCAAGCAGATTGCAAGCAATATACTTGACACTTGGGGGCTAATGTCTGTCATTTCTCTCAAAGTCTACAACGCTAGAAAGCTCCGGCTCATCATTGGCATAATGACCCGGACTTGGGGGATACACTCACTGCCTCTAAGCAATAAAGCTCTGCCTCATCATTGGCATAATGAACCGGGCTTGGGGGCTACACTTAGATCTTATTTTCAAGGAAGTACCAGTTTATAATCAATACTAACCCGTCACTTGGGGGCTGCATGCCAAGCTACTTGCAACATATCAAAAGTGTGAAGACCCGGTCTACTATTTCCAATACTAAACTAGATCTTGGGGGCTACATAAGGATATAAGGAAAGGCAAGATAGGAGGGGTACCTCGTATTTTTTCTTCATCAGCCGAACAAGTTTTGACTCCATGTTGCGGCTCGCGAAAAGGCGGTTTAGATAACCAGGGTGCAACTCGTCCGTAGTCAGCTTCTCCAAGCTAGAGAATGAAAACTCAATCTTTTCCTTTTCTGGTGAGGGCGCATCATCCTTGCTGGTATGTTTCGCTAACACATGAGGAGCAGGATAATTGTAGCCCGTCCCAATGATAACAACTTCTTCTGGAGGAGTCGTATCCTCGACGGCTGGTGAAGGGCTGGGCGGCTTAGGTTCAGTCTTTGGAGGGCCTTCGGGAGCAGCCATGTCAAGATTAGACGGCTTAGAGGATTGAGGAGCGTCTTCAGGAGCACCTTTTTTGGCCTTAGAGGGCTCAACATGAGCTACAGGAGAGTCCAGCTTGGGATTTTCCGGCTCTTGAGCAATATTAGTGGTGGTTGACCCGCCCAAATTCCTTCGTTTCGCTTGAGACCTTGGAGCAAAAAGATTGTTATACAAATAGAAGGGCAAGATTGTTAACATATGCCATGGAGTATAAAGGTACATACTCTGGTTGATTTTAAGAGGAGGCGGCTTGGAGGAGGTTGAGTCGCCAGAAGAAGAGGGTGTTTCCTAAAATGTTAAGATGGTAAGAACAAATAAGTTACAATGCAAAAGCAGTATACAAAGATTGGATTCGGTCGAAGGAATACCTCAGTACGACGTTTCCTGGGAGCCGAAGCATTAGGAAAGCCGGCCAAAAGATCCTCAGAGTCAGTGCTTTGGGTTTGACATCTGGTATCATCTTGTTGTTTCCTCAAAAGAAAGTCAGGATCCGAGTGAGCTAAAGGGTGTGAACATTTTATCTTACGAACAACCCGTCGAATTATCTTTACTGGGAAAGGTTCCGAGTCGAAGGAGACGGTAATTACCTCTGGAGCGTCGGCATTACTTGTTTCTGCTTCTTCCTGTGAACAATCATTGTCAATGAGTTGTATAAAGAGACGGCCAAGAGAGTCAAGTTCTACCTCCGAGTCTTCAAGCTCGAGCAGCTCCTGGGCGGAGGTTTTCTTCTTGCGACCACGGGTATTACCCGCCTTAGTTTTCTTCTATGAGGGGGCAGTGTATCTATTTTTCTAGAAATTAGAGTCAGCCTGCATATAAGTCGCCAGAAGGTTAAAAGGGGCAAGGTAGAAAGATAAGACGAAACAAGCAATTTGCTGGAAAGGATTCATACGTCTGGAGCCGGGTTCTTAACGCGGAAAGGGTTTAACCCAGTTTTGTTGCAAACATATTGAGGTTTGCCTAGAAGTGAGTTGACGATGGAATTGAGATCTTGCTCCGTCAGAGGAGTGGTGTTGAAACGAAGAGGGTCATCCACCGCACCCGTATATTCACACATGAGTTTATCCTGCCGGCACGGCGGCAAGATCCTCTAGGTGACCCAGCAATGGGTTATATCAACACGAGTCAAGCCATTAGCCATTAAAGCCCTGATTTTTGTGAAGACCGAAGCATATTTTACTCACTCTATGGCGGACATCCGATCTGGAAGCTCAGTGGAGGTGCAAAGCCGGGTAGGGTGGTAACCTGACAGCGGCTTCTCTCCTTCTGGAGAAGTATCCTTGCAGTAGAACCAAGTTTTGTTCCAGTCCTTAGGGTGACTCAGCAAGGTGGCTGCTGGAAAGGTTATGTATCTCCGCCTCTCGATAGAGATGCCTCCAAGTTCCAAACTCAGTCCAGTCGCAACTTCAGTTTGGCGATTGATGCAAAAGAAATCACGGAAGAGGTCAATAGACGGCTCTTCTTGCAGATATGCCTCACATAAGACTTGGAACTGGCACATGTTGGTGACAGAATTGGGGCCTATATCTTGTGGATGGAGTTTGAAAAGTGAAGGACGTCTCGGAAAAACTTTGACCCGGGTGGGCTAAAACCTTACAGGACGTGATCAGCAAATACGACCACTTCCCCTTCCTGAGGGTTGGGTCTGATCTCTGGCCCTCGAACCCGCCAGTGAATGACATTCTGAGTTGGCAGGACACCCATCTCCATGAGATCATGGAGAAACGACTCGATGACTCCGGAACCAACCCAATCACAAGATGCAGGGGCTTTCGACATGATGGTGGGTTAGGATCTGTCAAGGGGAATAAGTACGACAGGTTAAGAAACCTCGCAATAGAACAACTACAACTATCCATAATGACATTTGGCGGGTCAAAATTATTGCGAGAGTCGGCAGTACAATGGTGGGTAAACAGGAAATAGCTAGTGGAAATTCTACTAAGTATGTGCAAACAGATTTCCCGAATCACGGCAACCGCTGCAAGATTCACGGACGAATAAAAAGGAGAGTATATTATGAATAATAAAGGGTAGCGGAAGTGCGAACCGTTCATATATAAAGCGTGTCCACGAAAGGATCTATGTTGAGTCTCACAAACCTGCTAAATGGAGTGTCGCGTATATGGGCTAGAGCCTACGGTATTCTTGTTCTCAAATCTACGGTGAGGGTTTCCGGCGAGTGGCGGAGGAATCAGAAAGTCTTCGATGGACTAATGCGTATCCATGAAAGAGAAGAGGAAGAACCTGAAAGGATCCTGTGAAATGGCGGCACACCGGTGAGCTCTGGTCCGATCAGGGTGATGCAGCGGCGAATGTTGGTGCAGATGAGAAACCTACAGTGATAGTAGCGGAGCTTTAGATGCGAGAGCACTACAGGAGGAACAAGAAGAGAGATGGTGGCGGCGGAGAGGAGAAAAGAAATGAGACCCCTCACTTGCCTATTTATGAGATGGGACAGCAACAGTCCATGCGAGATTCAAGGAGGTGCAATGATGATTGACCCAGGGACATGCCTCGATTTTGACCGTTTAATGAGACAATTCGTTGCAACATCATGGAATCTTTTTGACATATCCAAGATGACGTTATCCATGGCGGGTTATGAGATTTTCTCTCTCAGGTAACGAAGATGTGAGACTCGCCGCCGAATGAGTTTGAAGATTGACATGAACAAATTCAAATTAATCTAGGGCCTAATGTTGGGGATATAGCACCATGGTGAGACCTGCCCAAGAGGGGTCGGGTCACTCCTGGCGGCTCATAGTCAAGACCCTTAAGGTGGGCCTAAAGATTGAAGGCAAGGCAACATGGTGACTTACCAGGTGGGCCAAGATGAAGGCCCAGAGACGGAACATGGCGCGAGACCCGGGCATGTAAGCATCCCAGAGATGGCTTGCCCAAGAAGGCAAGGCCGCTTAGAGACACGGTCAGATACCTTGTATAAGTCGGTTTGGACTCTTGTAACCCCAGGGCCTTGACCTCCTATATAAAGGTGAGTCCCTGGGACGGCTTAGGACATAAACCAATTGATCGATAGCTAGGTCAAGCAAATCCGCACCCTTCTAATCGATACTCCATCAATACAACACAAAGCAGGACGTAGGCTTTTACCTCTTTCTCAAGAGCCAAACTTGGGTAAACTTGTCTCTCTCATCCCGATCAACCCCTTTGAGTCCACCACCTTAGCGATGGCCTCGAACCTAAGTCATCGGACATCTGTCGTGACAAAACCATGATAGACCCATAGGTCTGTGATGAAGAAGGCCTCCGTGCTCGATCCCCCTCTGGCAGAGTACCAGAAAAGTTCACCATATGGGCTCATGTCGGAACAGAGACTTATGAAGGCAGAAGAAGTATTTCGGGTGGCTCTCTGCTAGCTTCCCGATGTTAGGGAATTTATGGAGGTGGAATTAGGTCAGATGGAGCCACGAGGGGCCCACAATGTAACAGGGCGCACCTACCCCGCGCCCTGTTGCCTTGTCGTCTCCTCGGTTCGCGTCTGGTGTCCTCCCGAAGCTTCCAAGGTCTCTTTTGTACAGAAAAAATTGTCAAAAAGTTTCGTAGTGTTTGGACTTCCTTAGGTACTGATTTCTGGTAAAACTAAGTAAATAGGTACAAAACAGCAACTAGCACTAGGCACTGGGTTAATAGGTAAGTTCCCAAATGATATAAAATAGCATATAATTGCATATAAAGCAACCAAGATTGATAATATAATAGCATGGAACAATCAAAATTATTGATACGTTGGAGATGTATCAGCAGGTACTATACATGGCCATTTCTCGGGCCAGGCCGGGCCTCGGGCTAGGCCGAAAAAAGCCCGGCATTAAAAACCCAGACCCGAGCCTGGCCCGGCCCGGTCGTAGGGCCTGTTTTTTGGGCCTGAGCCCAAAAAAGCCCGACCCGGCCTGATAGGCCCGGCCCGACATAGGCGTAAATTCGGGTTTCGCCAGGCCCGAGCCCGGCCCGGCCTGACCACTGGGCTCAAAATCTAGGCCCGAGCCGGACCGTGGGCAAGATTGGACCGGGCCAGGTCAGGCTCTTTTGGGCTGGGCCGGCTGGGTCGGGCTGCCCATGGCCAGGGTTAGCAGGTACCTAGGATCATGGAGAGCGAGCTATGTAGAAACAAAGGGCGGAGAGACCGTGATTTGTTATTCTGAACACCGGTCATAAGAAGATTTAGTACGATAACACTTATCATATCCTTGGGCATTCAATAGGCTTGGTCATTAAGTGCTCAATGCTTTTGTTTGATTATTTCTATGTCAATTATCAGGGCAACCCCGCGCAACGGACAGGGCCTTCGATTGGACAACTGACTCTTGATGCAGGACGCATGTCGGTCAAGACATAATTTGGACACATCCCCCACTTTGATATGTAGCAAGCACATCTTTATGGATGACTTCCAAGGCAAAAATTAAGATTTTAATGATCCCGGCATAAATATATCGTTAAGTCCTCATACCAATGCTTATTTTTATTATGAGTGTTTTTAGTGCTAGCTTGATTTTGATCCGGTCAAAAGCTGGACTTCAATTCTCTTGCAATAGCTTGCTAGGAACCCTTGCTTAAAGGGTAGCATCCTCTCATTGATTAGATAACTTAGGGTCACCTATGGGTGAAAAGGCAGGAATTCTTTCTACTCCTTTCTAGATCACTAAAGGGACTAATCAGGTACTCACCTTGCAACCTAATTGCCCTAGAGAGATAAACCTCGACTATGGTATAGGGACCAATCCACTTGAATAGGAGTTTACCTGTAAAATTTCTGAAATGAGAATTATATAACAATACATGATCTCCTACCTTGAACTCTCTACGTTGAATTCTTCAATTTTTCCATTGGTTCACTTTTTCTTTAAACAACTTGATATTTTCATACGCTTCATTTCTCCACTCATACTGAGCACTAATGTCTAGCAACCTTTTCTTTTTGGATTTTTTAAATCATAATTCAATTGTTTAATTGCCCTATAAGCTCTATGTTATAATTCTAAGGGGAGATAGCAAACTTTACCACCATTTTATATGGAGGCATCCCCATATGATTTTTAAAACCAATCCTATAAGACCAAAGTGCATCATTTAATTTCTTCACTAATCCTTCCTTGACTTATTTATGGTACATTTAAAAAACAACTTAATTATTCTGTTGATAATTCTACTTGAGCACTAGACTGAGAGTGATAGGGTGAAGCCACTCTGTGATTACCATCATATTAATCCAAGACCTTTTTAACATCACAATGTATAAAATAGAACCACCATCTATCTCTAAGTATCTAGGAACACCAAACCTACGAAAGATAATTTATTTACGCATTTTTAATAGGCATTTTATGACCTGGACTCTTTGTAGGTTCTACCCACTTTGTTACATAACCAAGAGTCACGAAAATATGAGTATATCCATGAGAGCTAGGAACAGGTCTCATATAATCAAAACCCCAACATCAAATGGTTCTACTAGTAAAGATTAGTTCATAGGCATTTCTTGACGTCTACCAATATTACCTAACCTACGACATTCATCACAAGATAGAAGAAATTTACGAGCATATTTAAATAAGGTAGGCCAATAAAAAACAAACTATAATACCTTGTGTAGTCTTGTTTCTAGCATGATGTTTGATAACCCACAAGTTTAGGGTATCATTTGTAGCATTTTTCGATAAATAAGAGTGTCAAACCCACTGAGGAGCTAAAGGTAGAACAATTATTCCCTCAAGTTCTATCGACCACCGATACAACTCTACACACACTTTAACGTTTGCTTTACTTAGAACAAGTATGAAACTATTTTGTAGGTGATAGGATAGTTTGCACGAATAAAGCTAGAATTACTTTGCGGGAATAAAACTATGAGTAAACTTCAAGATAATAAAAGTTAGTTGTTTAGTAGAAAGCTTTTGTCAAACAAGAAGGTTATTTGTACCTAGGCAATTGATAACTAGACCGGTAATCATTATTGCAATTTTATATGAGGGAGAGGCATGAGAAAACATACTTTCCGTACTCGGATCAGATGCACTTATGATTGGAAGTCTAGCAAGAATCCGCAACTACCAAAGATCATTAAGGTAAAATCCAACCATAGCATTAAGTATAAAGTCCTCTTTACTCCTATACGCAACAACCCACCTACCCGGGTTTGCGCTTCTGTCACTCACGCCACCCACCATAAGCAAATCGTGAACATATTGCAAAACCCTACAGCGGGGATCCCTCATGTTTGCACGACACGGAGGGCACCATAGGACAGCACCAAAATAAAACATACAACTCATACCAACCACGATCATCAATTAGCCCATAGGACAAAATGGATCTACTCAAACATCATAGGATAGCCACATATCATTCGGAAATAATATATGGAGTTGGGCACCATGTTTAAGTAGAGATTATAGCGGAGAATAGAGGTGTTACACTATTGCATAGGGGGAGAGTTGGTGTTGACGATGGCGAAGTTGTTGGTGTAGATCGTTGTCACGATGATTGCCCTGGCGGCATTCCGGCGCCACCGAGAGGGAGGGAGAGAGAGCCCCCCTCCTTATTCTTCTTCCTTGGCCTTCCCCTAGATAGGAGGAGAGTTACCCCTCTAGTACATGGCCTCCATGTCGGTGGAAGGGCACGAGCCCCTCCAAGATTTGATCTCCCTCTCTGTTCTCTTATGTTTCGCCTTCCTGTATTTTTGGCTGAAAATCATTTCTTATATTCCGGGAGATCTATAACTCCGATTGCGCTGAGATTTTAACAAAAAAATTCCATATATTATCTTCCTTGCACCCGAAGTACAGCTCCAACCAACTTATAAGGAAGCCACGATACACCACCACGCGCATGGGCCCTGGGGCGCGCTCTGGTGTCTCGTGGTGGCTGTGGGCCTCCTTTTGCGTTGATTCCACCTCCCAAAAATCACAAATATTTCAAAATAGTATTCATAAAGTTTTATCACGTTTGGACTTCGTTTGATATGGATATTCTAAGAAACAAAAAACATGCAATAAACAGGAACTCACACTGGGCACTGGATCAATAGGTTAGTCCAATAAATCCTATAAATTGTTGTCAAAAGTATGTAAAAGTTGTATAATATTGGCATGAAAAAATAAAAAAAATATAGATACGATGGAGATGTATCAACGTCCTCCATGAGCACTGGAGTGACACCTCCTCAATGTATTATCGTGTTCATTTTTAGGTATACATCGGCAGTACCATCTACTCTACTTTATATAAATGAGTATCATTCCAAACTAGGGTACGTCTAGATGATAAATCATTTGCAACACTACTGCCATTCTATGCCAAACAACAACAACAACAACCATGCCACTTGCATGGCCATGGCAGCCAGACCGCACTCGAGACACGTGATACGCACATGAAAACCACATTGCCCATAGCCAGGGCATCCATCCTACACCCACACAACCCCGAGATCATCCAAAGGCCTCAGCTTTGGCCCGACTAGTAGCCCCCAACAGAAGGGGCCGCCAACGACCGCCTTGCCCCGAACATCTTTGAATCTGAGCCAACAAGCACCCAACCGAGGAATGGGGGGAGGAGGAGACCCCGCGTCAACGACCACCTCACTAGCGACACGTGGCTCAACCTCTGTTGAAACCTTCCTTCCCTTGAGCCAACCTCCTAACCGGACGCCCATGTGTCACCCCACCATGGAAGTCGCCTTAGAACCACGCAAGGCCTCCACCAGCGTCTTGCCCACTAACAAGGGAACCACGACGACCACCACATATAGCCAAAAAGATTCACTAGACACGCCATCCTGTCCAGACAGCCATCGTCCAGGTGCGTGATACGTCTTCATTGTATCTATACTTTTTGATTGTTTCATGCCAATATTCTACAACTTTCATATACTTTTGGCAACTTTTTATACTATTTTTGGGAGTAACATATTGATCCAGTGCCCAGTGTCAGTTCCTGTTTGTTGCATGTTTTTCTTTTCGCGGAATATCCATAACAAACAAAGTCCAAATGCGATAAAAACTTATGGAGATTTTTTTGGAATATAAGTGATTTTTGGGGAAAATCAACGCGGGATGACGCCCGAGGAGGTGGCAAGCCTGCTAGGCGTGGCCCACCGCCCTAGTCACGCCTGGCAGGCTTGTGGCCACCCCTTAGGTCGGTTGGAGCTTTTCTTTGGCCGCAAGAAAGATAATTTTTGGATAAAGATCCCCTCAAAATTTCAGCTCGATCGGAGTTACGGATCTCCGGATATTTAAGAAACGGTGAAAGGCCAGAATCTGGGAGCGTAGAAACAGAAGGAAACAGAGAGAGAGATCCAATCTCAGAGGAGCTCTCGCCCCTCCAGCACCATGGAGGCCATGGACAAGAGGGAAACCCTTCTCCCATCTAGGGGGAAGGTCAAGTAAGAAGAATAGGGAGGGGGCTCTCTCCCCCACTCTCCCGGTGGCGTCGGAACACCGGCGAGACCATCATCAGGACGGCTATCTACTCCAACAACTCCGTCAACTTCACCAACACCTCCATCACCTTCCCCCATCTATCTATAGCGGTCCTCTCTCCCGCAACCTGTACCCTGTACTTGAACATGGTGCTTTATGCTTCATATTATTATCCAATGATGTGTTGCCATCCTATGATGTCTGCGTAGATTTTTGTTGTCCTATGGGTTGATTGATGATCATGATTGGTTTGAGTTGCATGCTTTATTATTGGTGCTATCCTAAGGTGCTCTCTATGTCACGCAAGCGTGAGGGATCCTCGCTGTAGGGTGTAGCAATGTGTTCATGATTTGCCTATGGTGGGTTGCGTGAGTGACAGAAGCATAAACCTGAGTAGGTGGGTTGTTGCATATGGGAATAAAGAGGACTTGATACCTTATAATGTTATGGTTGGGTTTTACCTTAATGATCTTTAGTAGTTGTGGATGCTTGCTAGAGTTCCAATCATAAGTGCATATGACCCAAGTAGAGAAAGTATGTTAGCTTATGCCTCTCCCTCATATAAAATTGCAATAATGATGACCGGTCTAGTTATTGATTTCCTAGGGACAATTCCACAACTCCTACCACCACTTTTCCACACTCGTTAAACTAACTTAATTTTTACTTTATCTCAGAAGCCCCTAGATTTTATTTATGTGCTCTTTATTATCTTGCAAACCTATCCCGACACACCTACAAAGTACTTCTAGTTTCATACTTGTTCTAGGTAAAGCAAACGTTAAGCGTGAGTAGAGTTGTATCGATGGTCGATAGAACTTTAGGGAATATTTGTTCTACCTTTAGATCCTCATTGGGTTCGACACTCTTACTTATCGAAAGAGGCTACAACTGATCCCCTACACTTGTGGGTTATCAACACCTTTTTCTGGCGTCGTTGCCGGGGAGCAATAGTGTGGGGTGAATATTCTTGTGTGTGCGTGTTTGCCTTATCACTAAATAGGTTTTATTTTATGTTCTAACTTGTTCTCTATATTTAGTTATGGGTAGGAAAAGCAAAATACCAAAAAAAATTAGTTGTACTTGCTGCTCCACAAGTTGAGGAACCACTAGTGTTCCATACCACCGAAGAATATTACTTGGGTCATCTTTGATCAACTTGTGCTCATGCTGAAAACCCAACTAGCTTACTTGAGTGAAAATCATTAAATGATCATGCTCATTATGTGCGACACCGCATATCTCAAAAAGGGAAACTCTTGTGGCATCAAATTAATACTTTGTGTTGCTATGTAAAATTTATGATTTTACTTGTTGTTCTAAGGAAGCTAAAAAACACATTCCCTACCAATGTGTGTTTAATGATAATGAAATATTATCCTCTTATGCCAAGGAGGCCTGTTGCTATAATGATGTTGAACAAATTGAAGAATTTGTTGCTTTCAATGGTGCCTATGAAATTGCTTCTTTCATTGAAAAGTATGATGCTACTCTTTATGAATCTGAAATTTTTGCCATACTTAAATATTGCTATGAAAACTATGCTTCTAATGCTTATGTTAAAAAGTTTATTGAAAGAATGACCGCTGCCTTGGAAGAGACTAATATTTTGCAGGAATCTATGGAAGAGGAAGTTGCTGAAATTGTAAACTCATTAGATGAAAAAGATGAGGAGGAGAACGGAGAACAAAAGGAGGAAGAGCGGATTAGCTACCCGTGCCCACATTCTAATGAGAGTAACTCTTCAACTCATACATTGTTTAATTTCCCTTCGTGCTTAATGAAGGATGAATGTTATGTGGATTGCTATGATCCATTGGATTCTTTTGAATATCCCTTTTTGATGAACTTGATGCTTGCTATTCTTGTGTCCATGATGCCAATATGAATAATGCTTAAGGAGATGAACTTGCTATAGTTCCTTATGTTAAACGTGAAATTGTTTCTATTGCACCCACACATGATAGTCCTATTATCTTTTTGAATTCTCCAAACTACACTATATCGAAGAAGTTTTCACTTATTAAGGATTATATTGATGGGTTGAGTTTATCTATTGCACATGATAACTTTAATGAATATAATATTCATGTTCTTGCTGCTCCTGCTTGCAATTATTATGATAGAGGAACTACATCTCCGCATCTCTATGTTTCCAATACGATAAAATTGCAAGAAATTGTTTATACTATGCATTGGCCTTTACTTTGTGTGCATAAATTGTTGTTGCATGACATGAGAATGCATAGGAAGAGAGTTAGACTTTGTTGTCACATGATATACATCACTTTGTGATCACTACTAAATTACAAATCATTGTTAATTAAAATTGGCTTTGATATACCTTGGGATCCAGGTGGATCCATTACTTGAGCACTTTATGCCTAGCTTAATGGATTTATAGAAAGTGCTACCGGGGAGACAACCCGGAAGTTTTATAGAGTCATTTTGTTCTGTTGTGTGCTTTTATATAGTTCAAAAACAAACAAAAAAAGAGGGGAACCTAAAACTTTTTCAAAAAGAGAAGTGAAAGTAAGAAGAACGAGCATCGTTGAAGTGGGGGAGCTCCTTGAACTTTGTTCATGCCCATGGAAACTTTGTGAATCTTAATTACAGAAATTTTTCAACAAAAATAATTATCCCCTTGTATAAATCCATTTTATTATAAAAATAATATGCCTATATTTGCCTTTAGGATGATTAGATTGTTTGTTTGGTGTGTGCAGTGCAAAGACCGAAACTTTGGCTGTAGTGCGTGAATTTTCATTTTTTACTGGAATGTAAAAAGTTTCTGAAATTTTTACACAGTACTTATATTCAAATTATTTATTGTTTCCTAATGTTTCATAATTTTTAGAGTAACATAAGTATAGTAAATGTTCGGATTTCTACACACTGTCCTGTTTAAGACAGATTCTGTTTTTGATGCATTGTTTTGCTAGTTTTGATGAAACTATCAATTTTATCGGTGGTATAAGCCATAAATAAGTTATCATAAAGTAGATACAATGCAAAAACAAAATATGAATTGGTTTGCAACATTACTTAAAGTGGTAATTTGCTTTATTATACTGACGGATCTCACAAGAGTTTTGTTAAGTTTTGTGTGATTGAAGTTTTCAAGTTTTGGGTGAGATCACGATGGATGAAGGAATAAGGACTAGAAAGAGACTAAGCTTGGGGATGCCCGAGGCACCCCAAGTTAATATTCAAGGACTCCCAAGAAACTAAGCTTGGGGATGCCCCGGAAGGCATCCCCTCTTTCTTCTAACAACCATCGGTAATTTTACTTGGAGCTATATTTTTATTCGTCACATGATATGCGTAAATCTTGGAGCATCATGTGCTTTTTATTTTTATTTTAATAATGCACCATGCTGGTATGAGAAAGTCCTTGTTTTATTTATAGAAGGATCTTTGCACCTCACTTATATATTTTGAGTATGGCTTTATAGAATGCTTCATGTGCTTCACTTATATCATTTGAAGTTTGAATTGCCTGTTTCTCACACATAGGAAACCGCCATTTGTAGAATGCTCTTTTGTTTCACTTATATTTGTTAGAGAGTGGACATATATTTTGTATAAAGAATTAAACTCTCATGCTTCACTTATATCTATTTAGAGAGTTAACGGGAGTTGGTCATTCACATGGTTAGTCATAAAATCCTACATAAAACTTGTAGATCACTGAATATGATGTGTTTGATTCCTTGAAATATAAAGATGATGATATTAGAGTCATGCTAGTGAGTAATTCTGGATTGGTAGAAATACTTGTGTAAAGGTTTGTGATTCCCGTAGCATGCACGTATGGTGAACTGTTATGTAAGGAAGTCGAAGCATGATTTGTTTATTGATTGTCAACCTTCGTGTGAGAGCGGGAGCGCATGATGGTTAACTCCTACCAACCTCTCCCCTAGGAGAATGCATCTAATACTTTGCTTCAATGAATAATAGACTTTTGCAATAAGTTGTGAGTTCCTTATGACTAATGTGGTCCATGGATTATACGCACTCTCAGCCTTCCACCTTTGCTACCCTTTCTAGTACCGCACAACTTTAGCCGGTGCATTGAACCCACCATATATCCTCCGTCAAAACAGACACCATACCTACCTATTATGGCATTTCCATAGACATCCCAAGATATATTGACATGCAACTTCCACTGTTCCGTTTATTATGACACACACCAACATTTTCATATTGCTTTGCATGATCGTAAGATAGCTAGCATGATTTTTTTCATGGCTTGTCTATTTTTTATGTCAAATGCTATGCTAGATCATTGCATATCCCGGTACATCATCGGAGGCATTCATATAGAGTCATATTTTGTTCTAGATATCGAGTTGTAATTCTTGAGTTATAAGTAAATAAAAGTGTGATGACCATCATTATTAGAGCATTGTCCCATGTGAGGAAAGGATGATGGAAGCTATGATGCCCTCACAAGTTGGGATGAGACTCCGGACTGTATGAAAAATAAAAGAGGTCAGCAAAGCCCAAATAAAAAAAAGAGACCTTAGATGCCCACCAAAAAGAGAGAGAGAAAAGAGAGAAGGGACAATGCTACTATCCTTTTTCCACACTTGTGCTTCAAAGTAGCACCATGATCTTCATGATAGAGAGTCTCCTATTTTGTCACTTTCATATACTAGTGGGAATTTTTCATTATATAACTTGGCTTGTATATTCAAATGATGGGCTTCCTCAAATTGCCCTAGGTCTTCATGAGCAAGCAAGTTGGATGCACACCCACTTAGTTTCTTTTTGAGCTTTCATACACTTATAGCTCTAGCGCATCTGTTGCATGGAAATCCCTACTCACTCACATTAATATCTATTAATGGGCACCTCCATAGCCCGTTGATACGCCTAGTTGGTATGGGACTATCTTCTCCTTTTTTCATAACCTCCACCATATTCTATTCCACCTATAGTGCTATATCCATGGCTCACGCTCATGTATTGCGTGAGAGATGAAAAAGTTTGAGAACATAAAAGTTGTGAAACAATTGCTTGACTTGTCATCGGGGTTATGCATGATATAAATACTTTGTGTGGGGAAGATGGAGCATAGCCAGACTATATGATATTGTAGGGATAACTTTCTTTTGCCATTATATTTTGAAGAGATACAATTGCTTTATTAGTATGCTTGAAGTATTATTGTCTTAATGTCAAATGATAGACTATTGCTTTGAATCACTCGTGTCTTAATATTCATGCCATGATTAGATTATATGAACAAGATTATGCTACGTAGCATTCCACATCAAAAATTATCTTTTTTATCATTTACCTACTCGAGGACGAGCAGGAATTAAGCTTGGAGATGTTGATGCGTCTCTATCGTATCTATAATTTTCATTGTTTCATCCCAATATTATACAACTTTCATATACTTTTGGCAACTTTTTATACTATTTTTGGGACTAACATATTGATCCGGTGCCCAGTGTCAGTTCCTGTTTGTTGCATATTTTTTGTTTTGCGGAATATCCATACCAAACGAAGTCCAAATGCGATAAAAACTTACGGAGATTTTTTTGGAATATATGTGATCTTGGGGAAAAGAATCAATGTGAGATGATGCGCAAGGAGGTGGCAAGCCTGCTAGGCGCGGCCCACCCCCTGGTCACGCCTGGCAGGCTTGTGGCCACCCCTTAGGTTAGTTGGAGCTGTCCTTTGGACGCAAGAAAGCTAATTTTTGTATAAATATATCCTCCAAATTTCAGCCCGATCGAAGTTATGGATCTCTGGATATTTAAGAAACGGTGAAAGGCCAGAATCTAGGAGCGCAGAAACAGAAGGAAACAGAAAGAGAGATCCAATATCGGAGGGGATCTCGCCCCTCCGCCACCATGAAGGCCATGGACCAGAGGGTGAACACTTCACCAATATAGGGGGAAGGTCAATGAATAATAGGGGGAGGGGGCTCTCTCCCCCTCTCTCCCGGTGGCGCCGGAACGCCGTCGGGGCCATCATCGTGACGGCTATCTACTCTAGCAACTCCGTCATCTTCACCAACACCTCCATCACCTTCCCCCATCTATCTACAGTGGTACACTCTCCCGCAACCCGTTGTACCTTCTTTGAACATGGTGCTTTATGCTTCATATTATTCTCCAATGATGTGTTGCCATCATATGATGTCTGAGTAGATTTTTGTTGTCCTATGGGTTGATTGATGATCATGATTGGTTTGAGTTGCATGTTTTATTATTGGTGTTTTCCTATGGTGCTCTCCGTGTTGCGCAAGCGTGAGGCATTCTCGTTGTAGGGTGTAGCAATGTGTTCATGATTTGCCTATGGTGGGTTGCGTGAGTGACAGAAGCATAAACCCGAGTAGGTGGGTTGTTGCATATGGGTGTAAAGAGGACTTGATACCTTATAATTCTATGGTTGGGTTTTACCTTAATGATATTTAGTAGTTGTGCATGCTTTCTAGAGTTCCAATCATAAGTGCATACGATCCAAGTAGAGAAAGTATGTTAGCTTATGCCTCTCCCTCATATAAAATTGCAATAATGATGACCGGTCTAGTTATCGATTGCCTAGGGACAATTCCGCAACTCCTACCACCACTTTTCCACACTCGTTAAACTAACTTAATTGTTACTTTATCTCAGAAGCCCCAAGATTTTATTTACGTGCTCTTTATTATCTTGCAAACCTATCTCGTCACACCTACAAACTACTTCTAGTTTCATACTTGTTCTAGGTAAAGCGAACGTTAAGCGTGCATAGAGTTGTATCGATGGTCGATAGAACTTGAGGGCATATTTGTTCTGCCTTTAGCTCCTTGTTGGGTTCTACACTCTTACTTATTGAAAGAGGCTACAACTGATCCCCTACACTTGTGGGTTATCAGTGTTGAAATCGAAAGGGGTCGACTAGACTCCGGCTATGAGGCCCCACCAAATCCCCGCTCAAGTAGCCGTCGCACCACCACCCAAGCGTTTGGTCAGCTTAGTTCTACTATTCATTGATCCAACGCACTGGATCATCTCACAGACGCCCTGGGACGTCGTCACCCTATTAAAACAAGCCAACGTCGCTGGCCCGAACGTCTGCCCCATGCCACCAATCCATGCAAGCATGGCACCACTGATACGTCTCCAACGTATCTATAATTTATGAAGTATTCATGCTGTTATTTTATCATTCTTGGATGTTTTACAATCATTTATAGCAAATTTATATCATTTTTTGGGACTAACCTATTGACCTACTGCCCCGTGCCACTTGCTATTTTTTGCGTGTTTTTTACATCGTAGGAAATCAATATCAAACGGAGTCCAAACACCATGAAAATTTTTGGAGATTTTTTTTGGACCAGAAGGAACCCAATGGGCCAGAGCTTCGCCTAGGGGGGCAAGGGGGAACAACCCACCAGGGCGCACCAGCCCCCCTGGCACGCCCAGGTGGGTTGTGCCCACCTCGGTGGCCTCCCGCACCCCCTCTTTGCACTATAAATTCCCAAATATTCCGAAACCCTTTGGGGGAGCCCTAGATCGGAAGTTCCGCCGCCGCAAGCCTCTATATCCACCGAAAACCAATCGGGAGCCCGTTCCGACACCCTGTCGGAGGGGGAGATCATCACTGGTGGCCACTTCATCATCCTGGCGGCCACCACGATGAGGAGGGAGTAGTCCACCATTGGGGCTAAGGGTCTGTACCAGTAGCTATGTGTTTAATCTCTCTCTCTCTCGTGATCTTGAGATGTCACGATCTTGATATATCATGGGCTTTGTTAGCATAGATGGATCATATGATGTTTCTCCCCTCTATACTCTTCTTGTGATGAATTGAGTTTTCCCTTTGAGATTTCGTTGTTATCGGATTGAATACTTTAATGGATTTGAGAACACTTGATATATGTCTTGCAATTGAATACTCGTGGTGACAATGGGGTATCATATTGATTCACTTGATATGTATTTTGGCATTCAACTTGCGGATTCCCGCGGTGACATTGGGGTAATCTATGCATAGGGGTTGATGCACGTTATTGCCTTTGTTTCTCTGGTAGAAATCTTGTGGCCTCCTTGAAGTTCTTTGTGTTGGATTGAGTATTATGAATCTGAAATTATTTGGTGTTGTTTTAGTACGAACTCTTTATTAGATCGATTGGAAAGAATAGCTTCTGTGATTTTAGTACGAACTCTAGGATAGATCAAACGGAAAGAATAGCTTTGAGGTGGTTTCGTACCCTACCAACAATTTCTTCTTATGTTCTCCGCTAGATAGGAACATTGGAGTGATTCTTCGTTGCACGTTGAGGGATGGTTATATGATCCAACTATGTTGGCATTGTTGAGAGATTGCACTAGCGAAAGTACGGACCCTAGGCCTCATTTTCAATCATTGCAATATCATTTGTGCTCACTTTTTTTATTTGCTACCTCGCTGGTTTTATTTATTAAGATTATAAAAATATATTTCTACCATCCATATTAAACTTTGCCGAACTAGTGCACCTATACAATTTGCCATTGTATTGGGTGTGTTGGGGGCACAAGAGATTTCTTGTATTCGGTTGCAGGGTCGTTTGAGAGAGACCATCTTCATCCTACACCTCTCACTGATTGATAAATCTTAGGTCATCCACTTGAGGGGAAATTGCTACTGTCCTACAAAACTCTGCGCTTGGAGGCCCAACACGTGTCTACAAGAATAAAGTTGCGCAGTAGACATCAAGCTCTTTTCTAGCGCCGTTTTCGGGGAGGTGAGTGCATGAAGGTATATCTTTAGATCTTGCAATCGAATATTTTAGTTTCTTGTTTTATCACTAGTTTGGTTTATTAAAGAAAACTACAAAAAATGGAATTGAGGTTGCATCATATTATTGATCATCTTTATAATATCTTTCTTGAAAATGATGGATCGGAAAATTGTGCTCAAATCTTAGAAGAAGAAGTCAATAAAATGTTTGGCCAAAATATTTGAATGATGAGAATGATTGCAATGTTGTTAGTATGAATTCTTTGATTATCCAAAATGTTAATGATGATTGCACAAGTCATGACAAAAATGTTTCTTATAAGCATGTCAATTTTTGCAGAGTGAATTGGGAGTGCAAATGCACACCAAAAAGGGAAGATGGAATTTTTAAGAAGCATAAATATTTAGAAAGAAAAAGTTGCAAGAGAGGCTATATGATTGTGCTGAAAGATGTAATTTCTTTCTCCATCCTTGTGAACTTTGCAATGAACGTGGTCATTTAAATCTCCAATGCAAATTATTTCATGATCAAATTGTGTCCAAAAATTGTGACAACTTGATTGAATCCATTCATATCTCAATTGATCAAAGAGTGTTATATGTGATAGTTATATTGTTGAATCCATTCATGATGCCTCTAAAAATTATTATAAGAGAGGAACTTATGCGCTTACATATCTCAATAATATCAAGTTTCTTCTCTATGTGTTGATTGTTTTGAAGTTGTACTTGTTTTGCCTTCATATGCTAGTTGGTTCTTGTTTTCATGGGCTGCTTGCTCACAAAATCCCTATTCATAGGAAGTGAGTTAAACTTAAATGTGATTGACATGTGTTTCATGATGCTCTCTTTATGTTCCAATTATTTTCTTTTATGCGAGCATCATTGAAATCATCATGCCTAGCTAAAAGGCATTAAAGAAAAGCACTTGTTGGGAGACAATCCAACACTTTTACCTACTGTTTTTGTGTATTAACATGATTAGTCTACTGTCTTAATCATGTTTTATAGTTTTTTTTTCAATAAAGTGCCAAGTAAAGCCTTTGGGATAGTGTGGATGATAGTTGACTTGATTCTGTCTAAAAACAGAAACTTTTGCACCTAGTCCAGGAATTTCTATAATTCACTGGAACGTGATTTTGACCTGAGATTTTTACAGATGATTGATACACAGATTAGCTACGCTTTCCTAATTTTTCAGAATTTTTAGAGTTGCATAAGTATGAGAACAATTCAGATATTTAGAGACTGTTCTATTTTTGACAGATTCTGTTTTCAATACATAGTTTGCTTGTTATCTAGTTTCTATGGCTTATATTACTCAATATAAATTGTGTAAATGATATACTACAGTATTCATTGTGTGAGAACAATTATGGATCTTGTCTTTACAGTACCATAGTGAATGGTTTGCTCTTTATCATACTAACTCATCTCACGAAGTTCCCTTAAGTTTTGTGTGATTGAAGTTTTCAAGTTTTGGGTGAGATATCGATATGAGTAGAATAAGGAGGGACAAATCCCTAATCTTGGGGATTCCCAAGGCACCCCCAAGGTAACATTCAATGAATATCCAAGCAACTAAGCTTGGGGATGCCCCGAAAGGCATCCCCTCTTTCGTCTCGAACATTATCGGTAACCTCACTTGGAGTTATATTTTCATTCGTCGCATGATATGTGTTTTGCTTGGAGCGTCATTTTACTTTACTAGGATTTTCTTTCTGTTATTTATAATAATGTTTTGCATATTTATTTTCAAGAAAAATGTCACGGATAGCCTTTACCATACTTATTTTGCAAGTCTACATGTTGCTGTTTGAAAACACAAAGTTTATCGCTGTTGAAAAAATTCCCTAGAAAATTCAGAATGTGATAAATTGTTGAAACTTTTTGAAAAATAAGCTCTGATAAATTTTCCACAGTGTGTTAAATTTTCAGAATTTTTAAATTTGAATAAGTATGGATACTCTTGCATTCTTTACAGGCTATACTGTTTTGGCAGATTGCTGTTATGTTTGCATTGTTTGCATATGTTTGCTTGTTCAGTGATTCTATTTGAGGATAGGAGTATGAAATATGAAGATTAATTTAGTATTAAATTCTGAATAATAAGTTTAGTGATTTTCTACAGTAGAGAATGATAAGTTTTTTGCATTAGTTTATACTAACTTATCTCACGAGTTCTTGTTGAGTTTTGTGTGGATGAAGTTTTCAGTATTAGGTAACCGTGATATGAAAGGAATTAAGGAGACACAAAAGCTCAAGATTATGGATGCCCAAGACATCCCAATATAATATTTCAATAAGTATCAAGCATCTAAGCTTGGGGATACCCCAGTAGGCATCCCACCTTTCTTCATCAACAATTATCGGTTAGTATCGGTTAATCCTAAGTTTTTGCTTCTTCACATGATGTGTGCTATTCTTGAAATATTATTTTGTTTTGTTTTGCTTGCTGTTTTAATAAAATAATTAGATCTTAAAGTTTTTAAATAAAATGGAGTCCTCAAGTAATTGCCAGGGAGGCTAAGTAAGCGGCATTCACATCCCGTCAATGAAGCTCTTTTCTATGTCATTTACTCTTGTGCTTCAGTTATATCCTATGAGTAAATTTTTGAATAAATCTAATGTCATGAAGTTTAAACCATATCATGCCTAGTGGTAGCTTCACATTGGCCTTATAAAGTTAAATATTTTGAGGCTTCACAATCACAATATTGGTCATACAAGCAATTCACTAATAATTAGTATAAGGAAGAGAACTTTCACATGCAGATACACTATCCTGGAAATATTTAGTGATTGTGAGCCCCCATCAAAATATTATATGCCAAAAAAATTGACGTTGGACAAGGAAGACAATGTAATGATTTATGTTTATCCATATTCACAAAGAAGTTATATTGTCATGGATCCTTCAACATGTGGTGCTTGCCCCCCATCTTTGCTAGCCAAACATTCCGCACCAAGTAGAGATACTACTTGTGCATCCAAAAACCCTTAAACCCAAATATTATTTTCAAGAGTCCACCATACCTACCTAAGGATTGAGCAAGATCCTTCTATTGGAAATATGCCCTAGAGGCAATAATAAATTAGTTATTATCATATTTCCTTGTTCATGATAATAGTTTATTATTCATGCTATAATTGTATTGATCGGAGACTTAAATGCATGTGTGGATACATAGACAAAACCATGTCCCTAGTATGCCTCTAATGGACTAGCTCGTTGATCAAAGGATGGTTAAGGTTTCCTAGCCATGGACATGAGATGTCATTTGATAACGGGATCACATCATTAGGAGAATGATGTGATGGATAAGACCCAAACTACAAACATAGCATATGATCATGTCAGTTTATTGCTACTGTTTTCTGCATGTCAAGTATATGTTCCTATGACCATGAGATCATGCAACTCACGGATATCGTAGGAGTGCCTTGTGTGTATCAAACGTCACAACGTAACTGGGTGACTATAAAGGTGCTCTACAGGTATCTCCGATGGTGTATGTTGAGTTGGCATGGATCGAGACTGGGATTTGTTACTCCGTGTGACGGAGAGGTATCTCGGGGCCCACTCGGTAATGCAACATCACAATAAGCCTTGCAAGCAATGTGACTAATTGTTAGTTGCGGGATCTTGTATTACGGAACGAGTAAAGAGACTTGCCAGTAACGAGGTTGAACTAGGTATGGAGATACCGACGATCGAATCTCGGGCAAGTAACATACCGAAGAACAAAGGGAACATCGTACGGGATTAACTGAATCCTTGACATAGAGGTTCGACCGATAAATATCTTCGTAGAATATGTAGGAACCAATGTGGACGTCCAGGTTCCGCCATTGGTTATTGACCGTAGAGGTGTCTCGGTCATGTCTACATAGTTCTCGAACCCGCAAGGTCTGCACACTTAAGGTTCGGTGACGTTTCGGTAGTGTAGAGTTATGTATGGTGGTGACCGAAGTTTGTTCGGAGTCCCGGATGATATCCCAGATGTCACAAGGAGCTCCGGAATGGTCCGGAGGTAAAGATTCATATATAGGAAGTCCCAGTTTGGTTTCCGGAAAAGTTTCGGGCTCATCGGTAGTGTACCGGGAGTGCCGGTAGTGTACCGGGAGACCTCCGGGAGGGGTACTTCGACCCCAAGAGGTCCATGGGCTGTGGGAGAGTATTAATCAGCCCTTAGTGGGCTGGGAAAACAGCCACAAAGGCTCATGGCGCAGGAGAGAAAGTCCTAAAGCAAAAAGTGGAAAATCAGCCAATAGGAGGCAATCCTACTCCAACTAGGATTGGAGGTGAAGTAGGATTGCTTCCCACCTCCTATTTCGGCCGACCCAAAGGCCTTGGCTGCCTATCCTCTCCTATCCTCCTATATATACTAGTGGATTGGGTGGTTTTTGGACAGAATTTCCGGCCACGTGCTACCCGTTTCACCGGTGCACAGTTTCTCCTCTAGATCGGTTTTCCGCAGCGCTTAGGCGAAGCCCTGCCGGAATCACTCCACCACCATCACCGGAGCGCCATCACGCTGCCGGTGAACTCTCTCTCCTCTCCACCTCCTCTTGCTGGATCAAGATGGTGGAGATCGTCATCAAGCTGCACGTGTGCTGAACGCGGAGGTGTCGTCCGTTCGGCGCTAGATCGGAAGGACCGTGATCGAGATCGCGAGATGGTTCGTGATGAGATCACGGAACGGATCGTGATGAGTTCGCGGGACAGATCGTGATCAAGATCATGAGACGGATCATGATGAGATCGCGGGACGGATCGTGATGAGTTCACGGGACGGATCGTGATTGGATCGCGGGACGGATCGTGATGAGATCGCGGGACGCTCGGCGATTTGGATCGCGAAGATGTTCGACTACACCAACCGCGTTTCTTAACGCTTCCCGCTTAGCGATCTACAAGGGTATGTAGATCCACTCTCCCTCTCGTAGACGTTCATCACCATGGATAGGTTTGCGTGTGCGTAGGAAAAATTTTGTTTCCCATGCGACGTTCCCCAACAATGGTATCAGAGCTAGGTTGATGGTTCGATGAGATCTCGAGTAGAACACAAAAGGTTTGTGGGCGTTGATGCTTAGATTGCTTCCTCCCTTGGTCGGATTTTGGTTCAGCGGGATTGTGAGATGAAGCGGCCCGGACCAACATTACTCGTACGCTTACGAGAGACCGGTTCCCTCGATGCAACTTGTTGCTTAGATGGCTTGCGGGTGACAGTTTCTCTCACTTTAGTTGGATCGGATCCGACAAAGGCGGTCCTTGAGAAGGTTGAAAAGCAATCTATGTATCACCGTTGTGGTTTATGCGTAGGTGAGAATCGTTCTTGCTAGATACCCGTAGCAGCCACGTAAAACTTGCAACAACAATTAGAGGACGTCTAACTTGTTTTTGCAGGGTATGTTGTGATATGATATGGCCAATTACATGATGTGATATATGTGATGTATGAGATGACCATGTGATGTATAGATTATCACGACTTGCATGTCGATGAGTACGGCAACCGGCAGGAGCCATAGGGTTGTCTTTAATTATTGTATGACCTGCGTGTCAATCATTAAGCGCTATGTAATGCTTTACTTTATCGCTACGGTAGCAATAGTAGTAGAAGCATGCAGGGCGTGACAACCCCGATGGCGACACGTTGATGGAGATCAAGATGATGGAGATCATGGTGTCATGCCGGTGACGATGGAGATCATGCCGGTGCTTTCTAGATGGAGATCAAAAGCACAAGTTCATGGCCATATCATGTCACTTATTATTTGCATGTGATGTTAATCCTTTTTATGCACCTTGTTTTGCTTAGGACGACGGTAGCATTATAAGGTGATCCCTCACTTAATTTCAAGATAAATTGTGTTCTCCCCGAGTGTGCACCGTTGCGAAAGTTCGTCGTGTTGAGACACCACGTGATGATCGGGTGTGATAGACTCTGCGTTCACATACAACGGGTGCAAGCCAGATTTGCACGTGCAGAACACTCGGGTTAAACTTGATGAGCCTAGCATGTACAGACATGGCCTCGGAACACAAGAGACCGAAAGGTCGAACATGAGTCATATAGTAGATATGATCAACATGATGATGTTCACCATTGTAGCCACCTCAACTCACGTGATGATCGGACTTGAGTTGGTGAATTTGGATCATGTATCACTCGAATGATCGGAGGGATGTCAACTTGAGTGGGAGTTCTTAAGTAATATGATTAATTGAACTCATTATCATGAACATAGTCAAAGTGTCTTTGCAAATTATGTTGTAGATTACTAGCTCGCGCTGTAGCTCCCTTGTATTTTTATATGTTCCTCGAGAAATAGAATTGAAAGATGTTGGTAGAAAAATTGCGGACTGGGTCCGTGATCTGAGGATTGTCCTCATTGCTGCACAGAAGGCTTATGTCCTTAATGCACCGCTCGGTGCGCCACCCCATCTAGCGTCGTCTGTAGATGTTGTGAACATCTAACAGGCACGTTTCGATGACTACTTGATAGTTTAGTGCGTCATGCATTACGGCTTAGAATTGAGGCTCCAAAACGTTTTCAACGTCACGGAACATATGAGATGTTCTAAGAGCTGAGATTGTGATCTCAGGCTCGTGCCCGAGTTGCGAGATATAGGATCTCCAATGAGATTCTTTGCCTGCAAGATGAAAGAGAATAGCTCAATCGTTGAGCATGTGCTCAGACTGTCTGGGTACTACAATCGCTTGAATCGAGTGGGAGTTGATCTTCCAGATAAGATAGTGATTGATGTAGTTCTCCAAGTCACTGTCACTGAGCTACTAGAACTTGGTGATGAACTATAAAATGCCAGGGAAAGAAATGTTGATCCCTGAGCTGTTCGCGATGTTTGACACCGCGAAGGTAGAAATCAAGAAGGAGCGTCAAGTGTTGATGGTTAATCAAACCACTAGTTTTGAGAAGGTCAAGAGCAAGGAGGGAAACTTCATGGATAGCAAGTCAGTTGCTGCTCCAGTGAAGCAACCCAAAGTTGAACTCAAACCCGAGACTAAGTGCTTCTGTTATGAGGTGAGTGGTCGCTGAAGCGGAACAACCCTAGATACTTGGTAGATAAGAAGGCTGGCAACATCGACAGAAGTATATTTGATATACGAGTTATTGATGTGTACCTTGATAGTACTCCTAGTAGCACCTGGGTATTGGATACCGGTTCGGTTGCTAAATGTTAGTAACTCGAAATAAAAGCTACGGAATAAACGGAGAACTAGCTAAGGGTGAGGTGACGATGTGTGTTGGAAATGTTTCCAAGGTTGATGTGATCAACATCGCACGCTCTCTCTACCTTTAGGATTGGTGACGAACCTAAATAAATGTTATTTGGTGTTTTGCATTGAGCATGAACATGATTAGATCACGTTTATTGCAATACGGTTATTCATTTAAGTTAGAGAATAATGGTTATTCTGTTTACATGAATAATACCTTCAATGGTCATGCACCCAGTGAGAATGGTTTGTTGAAATCTTGATCGTAGTATTACACATGTTCATAACATTGATGTCAAAAGATACAAAGTTAATAATTATAGTACCACATACTTGTGGCACTGCCGCTAAATGTCATATTGGTATAAAGCGCATGTAGAAACTCCATGCTGATGGATATTTGGACTCATTCGATTTCGAATCGGTTGAGACATGTGAACCATGCCTCTTGGGCAAGATGACTAAAGGACCCCGTTGGATGGAGCGGGCAAGTGATTCATTGGAAATGATACATGTTGATGTATGCAATCTAGTGAGTCTTGTAGCGTGCAGTGGATATCGTTATTTTCTTACCTTCACTGATGATTTGAGTAGATATAGTGTATATTTACTTAACGAAACACAAGTCTGAATCGTTTGAAAGGTTCAAGAAAATTCAGAGTGAAGTTTAAAGATCATCGTGAAAAGAAGATAAAAATGACTGCGGTATGATCGTGGAGGTGAATATCTGAGTCACGAGTTTGGCATACAACTTAAGACAATGTGAAAGTTGTTTCACAACTAAACGCCACCTGGAACACCATAGTGTGATGGTGTGTCCGAACATCATAGTTATGCTCTATTGGACATGGTGCGTAATATGATGTCTCTTGTCGTTTTACTACTATAATTTTGGGGTTATGCATTAGAGACAACTACATTCACTTTAAATAGGGCACCATCTAAATCCGTTGAGATGACACCATGTGAATTATGGTTTGATAGAAACCTAAGCTGTCATTTCTTAATATTTTGAGATGTGACACTTGTGTGGAAAATGTTTTCACCTAATGAGGTCGAACCCAAGGCGGACAAATTGCATCTTCATAGAATACCCTAAGATCAGTTGGGTGAACCTTCAATCTCAGATCCTAGTGCAAAATGTTTGTTGCTTAAACGAATCCTTTCTCGAGGAAATGTTTCTCTCGAAAGAATTGAGTGGGAGGAAGATAGAACTTGATGAGGTTGTTAAACCTTTGTTCAACCAGAGAGTAGCGCAGCGCAGAAAGATGTTTCTGTGAAGCCTACGTTAGTTGAAGAGGAAGTTAATGATGATGATCATGAAGCTTCAGGATCAAGTTACTATCGAACTTCGTAGGTCGACAAGGATGTGTACTGCTCCTAAGTGGTACGACAACTCTGTCTTGGAGATCATGTTGTTGGACAATGATGAACCTACGAGCTATGGAGAAGCGATGATGGGCCCGGATTCCGACAAATGGTTGGAGGCCATGAAATCCGAGATAGGATCCATGTATGGAAACCAAGTGTAGACTTTGGTAGACTTGCTCGTTGGACGGCAGGTCATTGAGTACAAATGGATCTTTAAAATGAAGACAGACACTGATGGTGAATGTCACTATTTGTAAAGCTCGACTTGTTGCAAAGATGTTTGTGACAAGTTCAAGGAGTTGACTACGATGAGACTTTCTCACTCGTAGTGGTGCTAAAGTCTGTTGGAATTATGTTAGCAGTTGCTGTGTTTTCAATTATGAAATCTGGCAGATGGATGTCAAAACATCGTTTCCTTAACTGTTTACTTGAGGAAAGGTTGTATGTGATACAATCGGATGGTTTTGTTAGTCCTAAGGATGCTAAAAGGTGTGCAAGCTTTAGTGATCCTTCTATGGACTGAAGCAAGCATCTTGGAGTTGGAATATACGCTTTGATGAGTTGATCAAAGTTGTTGAGTTTATACAAAGTTTACGAGAAACTTGTATTTGCAATAAAGTGAGTGGGAGCACTATAGAATTTCTGATAAGTATATGTGGATGACATATTGTTGATCGGAAATAATGTAGAATTTCTGGAAAGCATAAATAGTTATTTGGAAAGTGATTTTCAAAGTAAAACCTGGATAAAACTACCTAATTGTTGAGCATCAAAATCTATGGAGATAGATCAAGATGCTCGATGAGACTTTCAATGAGTGCATACCTTGACAAGATTTTGAAAGAGTTCAAAATGGATCGGTCAGAGAAAGAGTTCTCGCCTGATTTGTAAGGTGTGAAAGTTGAGTGAGACTCAAAGCTCGACAACAGCAAAAGAAAGAGAAAGGACGAACGTTGTCCCCTATGCCTTAGCCATAGGCTCTATATTATGCCATGCTGTGTACCGCACCTGTGTGTGCCTTGCCATGAGTCCGTCAGGGGGTACAAGAGTGAACTAGGAGTGGATCACTGGACAGCGGTCAAGATTATCCTCAGTAACTAAGAGACGGAGATGTTTCTCGATTATGGAGGTGATAAAGAGTTCGTCGTAAGGAGTTACGTCGATACAAGCTTTAACACTAATCCGGATAACTCGTAGTAGCAATCTGGATACGTATAGTGGAGCGGCCATTTGGAAATAGTACCAAGCGGAGTGTGGTAGCAGTGTTTACGGTTTGACATAGAGATTTGCAAAGTACACACGGATCTGAATATCGCAGACCCGTTGACTATAAGACCTCTCTCACATGCAAAGCATGATCGAGCCCCAAAACTCATTGGGTGTTAGATTCATAACAATGCGAATCACATGGTGATGTGAACTAGATTATTGACTCTAGTGCAAGTGGGAGACTATTGGAAATGTGCCCTAGAGGCAATAATAAATTAGTTATTATCATATTTCCTTGTTCATGATAATCGTTTATTATCCATGCTATAATTGTATTGATCGGAGACTTAAATGCATGTGTGGATACATAGACAAAACCATGTCCCTAGTATGCCTCTAATGGACTAGCTCGTTGATCAAAGGATGGTTAAGATTTCCTAGCCATGGTCATGAGATGTCATTTGATAACGGGATCACATCATTAGGAGAATGATGTGATGGATAAGACCCAAACTACAAACATAGCATATGATCATGTCAGTTTATTGCTACTGTTTTCTGCATGTCAAGTATATGTTCCTATGACCATGAGATCATGCAACTCACGGATATCGTAGGAGTGCCTTGTGTGTATCAAACGTCACAACGTAACTGGGTGACTATAAAGGTGCTCTATAGGTATCTCCGATGGTGTATGTTGAGTTGGCATGGATCGAGACTGGGATTTGTTACTCCGTGTGACGGAGAGGTATCTCGGGGCCCACTCGGTAATGCAACATCACAATAAGCCTTGCAAGCAATGTGACTAATTCTTAGTTGCGGGATCTTGTATTACGGAACGAGTAAAGAGACTTGCCAGTAATGAGGTTGAACTAGGTATGGAGATACCGACGATCGAATCTCGGGCAAGTAACATACCGAAGAACAAAGGGAACATCGTACGGGATTAACTGAATCCTTGACATAGAGGTTCGACCGATAAAGATCTTCGTAGAATATGTAGGAACCAATGTGGACGTCCAAGTCCCGCCATTGGTTATTGACCATAGAGGTGTCTCGGTCATGTCTACATAGTTCTCGAGCCCGCAGGGTCTGCACACTTAAGGTTCGGTGACGTTTCGGTAGTGTAGAGTTATGTATGGTGGTGACCGAAGTTTGTTCAGAGTCCCGGATGAGATCCCGGATGTCACGAGGATCTCCAGAATGGTCCGGAGGTAAAGATTCATATATAGGAAGTCCCAGTTTGGTTTCCGGAAAAGTTTCGGGCTCATCGGTAGTGTACCGGGAGTGCCGGTAGTGTACCGGGAGTGCCGGTAGTGTACCGGGAGACCTCCGGGAGGGGTACTTCGACCCCAAGAGGTGCATGGGCTGTGGGAGAGTATTAATCAGCCCTTAGTGGGATGGGAAAACAGCCACAAAGGCCCATGGCGCAGGAGAGAAAGTCCTAAAGCAAAAAGTGGAAAATCAGCCAATAGGAGGCAATCCTACTCCAACTAGGATTGAAGGTGAAGTAGGATTGCTTCCCACCTCCTATTTCGGCCGACCCAAAGGCCTTGGATGCCTCTCCTCTCCTCTCCTCCTATATATACTAGTGGATTGGGTGGTTTTTGGACAGAATTTCCGGCCACGTGCAACCCGTTTCACCGGTGCACAGTTTCTCCTCTAGATCGGTTTTTCGCAGTGCTTAGGCGAAGCCCTGCCGGAATCACTCCACCACCATCACCGGAGCGCCATCACGCTGCCGGTGAACTCTCTCTCCTCTCCACCTCCTCTTGCTGGATCAAGACGGTGGAGATCGTCATCAAGCTGCACGTGTGCTGAACGCGGAGGTGTCGTCCGTTCGGCGCTAGATCGGAAGGACCGTGATCGAGATCGCGAGATGGTTCGTGATGAGATCACGGAACGGATCGTGATGAGTTCGCGGGACAGATCGTGATCAAGATCGTGAGACGGATCGTGATGAGATCGCGGAACGGATCGTGATGAGTTCACGGGACGGATCGTGATTGGATCGCGGGACGGATCGTGATGAGATCGCGGGACGCTCGGCGATTTGGATCGCGAAGATGTTCGACTACACCAACCGCGTTTCTTAACGCTTCCCGCTTAGCGATCTACAAGGGTATGTAGATCCACTCTCCCTCTCGTAGATGCTCATCACCATGGATAGGTTTGCGTGTGCGTAGGAAAAATTTTGTTTCCCATGCGACGTTCCCCAACACCTTCAAGTAAGTTGTCATCGGCGCAATAAGGCAATAAAATTTGCTTCTAAAAGTGTTAAATCATTTAGTGCAAGAGAAAATTGAGCGTTGTACGAACTTGTGATGGCAAAGTAATAAAAGCGCGACGGACTGCATAATAAAGGTTGCTATCATAAGGGGCAATATAACGTGACATTCTTTTGCACTAAGGGGTTGAGCATGCAAACAAATAAGCGCATGGCAACCTTTGCTTCCCTCTACGAAGGGCCTATCTTTTACTTTTCAGTATTTACTTTTATGCAAGGAGTCAAAGTTTTCTTTCTATTCCTTTTTATTTTTCTCCTTTGGCAAGCATCATGTGGTGAGGAAAGATCTAGGCACATATGTCCAGTTGAATATGGGTAGCATGAATTATTATTGTTGGCATCACCCTTGAGGTGAATACGTTGGGAGGCAAAACAATAAGCCCCTATCTTTCTATCTATCCGGTTGAAACATTTTGCTCATGTGTACGTGGTGAGTGTTAGCAATCATAAAAGGCTATATGATGGTTGAGTATGTGGAGCTCTTACTTAAACTCTATTGAATAAGTTGAATTGCAATTGCTTGGTGACTGAGAACATAGGTTGTTGAGTTTCAAGAGAATTCATGGTTTGAACCTTAATATGTGAATTGGTTGCTACTTTAACATGAGAAATTTTATAAGAAAGAATTGCTATTATGATGCTAGGAAAAGTGATTGAAATTATCATTGATCAAACTTATGCACTTTGCTAGCATTCGCACTTCATAAATTATTTCTTTTATCATTTACCTACTCGAGGACGAGTAGGAATTAAGCTTGGGGATGCTGATATGTCTCCAATGTATCTATAATTTACGAAGTATTCATGCTGTTATTTTGTCATTCTTGGATGTTTTACAATCATTTTATAGCAACTTTATATCATTTTTTGGGACTAACCTATTGATCCAGTGCCCAGTGTCAGTTGTTGTTTTTTGCTTGTTTTTTTACATCTCAGGAAATCAATATCAAGCGGAGTCCAAACACCACAAAACATTTTGGAGATTTTTTTTGGACCAGAAGGAACCCAATGGGCCAGAGCTACACCTGGGGGTGCCTCGAGGGGGACACAATCCACCAGGGCGTGCTAGGGCCCCCTAGCGCGCCCAGGTGGGTTGTGCCCACTTCGGTGGCCTCCCGCACCCCCTCTTTGCACTATAAATTCCCAAATATTCTAAAACCCTTCGGGGTAGCCCTAGATCGGAAGTTCCGCCGCCACAAGCCTCTATATCCACCGAAAACCAATCGGGAGCCCGTTCCGACACCCTGTCGGAGGGGGAGATCATCACTGGTGGCCATCTTCATCATCCTGGCGGCCACCACGATGAGGAGGGAGTAGTCCACCATTGGGGCTAAGGGTTTGTACCAGTAGCTATGTGTTTAATCTCTCTCTCTCTCGTGATCTTGAGATGTCACGATCTTGATATATCATGGGCCTTGTTAACATAGATGGATCATATGATGTTTCTCCCCTCTATACTCTTCTTGTGATGAATTGAGTTTTCCCTTTGAGATTTCATTGTTATCGGATTGAATACTTTAATGGATTTGAGAACACTTGATATATGTCTTGCAATTGAATACTCGTGGTGACAATGGGGTATCGTATTGATTCACTTGATATATATTTTGGCATTCAACTTGCGGATTCCCGTGGTGACATTGGGGTAATCTATGCATAGGGGTTGATGCATGTTATTGTCTTTGTTTCTCCGGTAGAAATCTTGTGGCACTCCTTGAAGTTCTTTGTGTTGGATTGAGTATTATGAATCTGAAATTATTTGGTGTTGTTTTGGTACGAACTTTTGATTAGATCGATTGGAAAGAATAGCTTCTGTTATTTTAGTATGAACTCTAGGATAGATCGAATGTAAAGAATAGCTTTGAGGTGGTTTCTTACCCTACAAACAATTTCTTCTTATGTTCTCCGCTAGATAGGAACTTTGGAGTGATTCTTCGTTGCACGTTGAGGGATGGTTATATGATCCAACTATGTTAGCATTGTTGAGAGATTGCACTAGCGAAAGTACGGACCCTAGGCCTCATTTTCAATCATTGTAATATCGTTTGTGCTTACTTTTGTTATTTGCTACCTTGTTGTTTTTATTTATTCAGATTATAAAAATATATGTCTACCATCCATATTACACTTTGTCGAACTAGTGCACCTATACAATTTGCCATTGTATTGGGTGTGTTGGGGACACAAGAGATTTCTCGTATTTAGTTGCAGGGTCGTTTGAGAGAGACCATCTTCATCCTACACCTCTCATGGATTGATAAACCTTAGGTCATCCACTTGAGGGAAAATTGCTACTATCCTACAAAACTCTGCGCTTGGAGGCCCAACACATGTCTACAAGAATAAAGTTGCATAGTAGACATCAACCACCACTCGCACCAGCCATTCCACGTCTGTCTTAAGGGAATGAAAAAAGGGAAACATGAGGTCCTGCCACCGCCACCATGGCGTCCGGGATTCAGCTAGTGCCTCCGGTCGACAGTGGCGGGGGGGGGGAGTAGGGAGGGGGTGAAGCGGTAGCTAGGTTTTCTCTTGTGAGCGATGCAATGGAGGAGGGGAGATGCCAACCAAAAAAAAACAATACCCTAATCATTACCTTCATTTCATGTATCTTAATATCAATGTTTCAATGACCAATGCAATGTTGTGTAGAATAATGGCCTTCGAGCTTCATCTTGTTCTAGTGTGACATTCACGAGCAACACTATGGGATCCAATTGTGTTTTGATTACCGTTGTTTCCTCCTATCTTGATCTTGGTTTTCTCATTATAGTAACGAATCAACAGTTCGACCGTATGGGCTTCCGAGGATTATGTCACATGTCGAGGTGCATTCAACAGTATATGATTCTCTCCCTTTGTGGTTGACGGCTCGTGTGGCTATTTAAACCCTCGAGGCTAGTCAAGATTGCGCAAGTATGATATTCCATGGGTTCTTTACCAACTACAAGAAGAATATTGGGATGTAATTGGCAGAGTAATAGATGGCGTCTATAGAGTGTTTTGATGTTTTTCGAATTTGTCAGTATTCTTTTTAGTAATTTTAGTCTCAGTTTATTTAATCTATCCCCACCCCCCTATGATGGTGGAGGCAGAAGCTTGTCCACATCTTTTGCCTCCGCCATCTCTGCCACCAAGTGCTTCAACCTCTTAGCACTTACGGCTTGCACAATCTTCGCAACAATGGGATCCAACTTGTCCATCTTCATAGTCAACATCTTGGTTTCCTCTGAAGCGCCCGTGAGCTCCACCCTCCTGTCTTTGAGTCTTATCTTCTTTTATTCAAGCTTGGTGTGTTGCTCTTCAAGGTTGACCTTCTTTGTTGCCACCATGAAGATATCAAGCCTCTATGCATGATTTTCCTCTTTGATGCCATGGCGCTTGAAACAAACCTCCTCCTTCTTCTCCATGATGCCCTCGAACTTCTCTGTCATCTTGGTTGTCTCTCTTTCTCGCTTCTCCTTCTCCTCCTCCACTTCCTCCCTGGATCCCCCTTTTGACCTTGTATGGCTCTAGTTTTGTGGGATCTGTTGGATCACCATTTTTGTCTTCATTGCTAATACCGCTTTGGTTTCCCATTCATATTCAACCAACAATACATGAGGATAAGTTCTTCGTCACCACATTCATGTATAATGTGCATGCATGGGCAGGCTAACAAAATTGGACATGGTCAACAAGTTGCATATCCGGCACATCTAACCAAATGACCACACATAGAGCATATCCGGCAAAATTAACAACACATATAACAAATTAATTGCTCGGAGATAATTGCATCACCTGGCCATCGTTTTATGAGTCAATTGAGTTGGGCGCAATACTTTCCCGCGGACTCTTGGATGATGTACCATCGATGGGTGAGCAACTTTATCGAACGATCTCAGATCACTTCCAAGTGGTAGGGATCGGAGTTCTTGTGCTCATGGAACCAAGTATGGACATTGGACCAAGCCTCTTTGCTCCATGGCTTTGAACAGATCAAGGCCAGTGGACAACTAAGAATCACACAACAATTAGTCCTCCTTCAAATTGAAGTTTTGTCCTCTCCTCCTATTCCTTGGATCGCCACTAGTCAGCCAATCCTCCAAATCAAGGCCCGCCTTCTTCGCATACGAGTAAGGATACTTGGTGTATGTGCCCAGCTACTCGTTGTACGCACTCGATGCTCACCGTAAGTGCCCAAATGTTCATTGTACATCTATGTCTGGGAGTCATCCACTTGTCCCTCCTCGAAGCCACATTTTTCATGGATGATGTCCAACATCTCCCCAACATCCACCGGGGTCGTGTGTAGTTGAGACATACTGGTGAACAGATAGCGCGTGCCCAATTGATCCACGCCCGACGTCCATGATCAGACAAGCTGTAGTGATGGCAACTCGGCAAAGTGGATGGGCGCGTTCAGGTTGACGAACAATCCTAGGGACATGCCGGAAGTGGCTGGGGATGGGTGCTGATGACCGAGCTATGTCACAACGTAGTAGTACGAGGGATGCATTTTCGCTGACCAAGGCGGTGCCCCCATCCTCCGCTCGACACATATCCCCGGTCCTTGTCCACATACCTTCTTAGGAGGTAGCGGGTCCTCGGACATCGAATCCACTTTCTCCTTGTCCCTTTTGATGTGGCGGCACACGTTGTGGGTGGCCAAGTTGATCTTCTGGGTGGCCACCACCCTTGGATCCTCCTTCTCCGGCTCCGGCAACGGTACGTACGGATTCATGCGGTGACGGAAGGCGAAAAGGGCGAGAACGTGGGTGGAGGGTGGCGGCGATCAACTAGAGAGCATGGGAATGCACATGCTTTGACACGGAAACACTGCGGATGAAGCCAAATGTGCGGGCTTTAGGTGGGTCGGGGTTTTCAAAGTCCTACATGGTGGAAATCCGGACTCCCGCAAACCTCCCATAGCTCTGCATCCGGTTTGCGGGAATTCGAAAACGCCGATACATACATTTAAGGCACCGCGTTGGATGGCAAAAAAAACGTACGTGTTGGTTCGAATGTTTGCGGGCGCTATAGGGCAAGGCATTGGAGGTTACCTTAGGAATTTCTTATGGCATTTCTTGGTAGGGGAGGGGGCTGCAGGTGCTAGGCATTTCTTGGGCTGGCCTTAGCCCGAGCCCGGCCAACAAGTATAAATAGTGTCGCTTTCATATGACAAAGTATCAATTTAATCATCTCTGAAAACAGCTTAACAATTGGACAGTGCTACGAGTCGGCCGACGGATCTTTTCAAAAGATCCACCATCTCGTGAGCTGTCAGATCCGGTGAATTGAGTGGTCGAACGTCATCTTCTATCACTACAACACATGTCGTGTTACAGAAACAGAAAAAATGGCAACATTGGTCATGCAGTTTATTTTTGCAACACATGTTTTGTTTCAGTTTTTTTGCAATAAATGTCTCATCACAAAAAAAATTACAACTGTGGTCTCGTTAGATTTTTATTTGCAATAGAGGTTTTGTTTTAGTTTTTTTACAACAGAGACCTTGTTGCAGAAACTCACTACAGGCCAGCATCGGACGAGAAAACTCACAATGGAGACAGACAACAAGCAGAAACATGTCGGCACCAGACAACGAGCAGCAGCACGGCGGTGTTAGATAGCGACCAACAACACGCCAACGTCGGACGTAGGAACTTATGGTGGACACGGACGCTGGTGCTCCCTTGGGACCACAGATGTAGCTTGAGCTTGGGCGCACCACGATGGACGACATTTATGGTGGAGGCCGGTGATAGGGCCGGCGGACGACCTTGTCAGCATGCTTCCGACGGCATGAGAAATGCAAAGAGGCGCCAGCTTGACGGAAAGGAGCATGGGTGGCGACTGCTCTCCGGAGGATCCAGATCCAGATCTCGCAACACACCAGTTGTTGCATGACAAGATCACAACAATGACTCGGTTGCAAAAACTAGTCTAACTAGGTGATGCCCCGCGCATTGCTGCAAGAACCATTGTAAATCATATGCATAAATATATGCTTGAAAAATAAAACTATTCCAAAAAAATTAAGAATTCTCTCGGAATATATTTTTTGAAAACAATAGAGTATATGAAGCACGTGACAAAATGTTGTATAAAAAGAAATATAATGAATTGAAATCAAATGGGAACCATTTTAAAAATATGTAACATAACCTACATATATTTGCTCCAAACGTACAACGTATAAATATATGTAGGTCGTGCTAAAAAATTGCATAATATGACTGTCAAAGTGAAACAAAGTAACATGCATAGTTGCTGAGGTGGCGTGGTTGCATGAGTAGATTAGTGCACACATTGTAATTTATAAGCACATGCATGGCTTGATGATGTGGCATAGTTGCATGAAGAGAAAAAATAGGTAGTGGGTTGCAACTATTTAAGAATAGAGGATTAATATGTTGTTTCTAGCCATATGATTAAAATCAGATCCAACGGCCGATCCTAATCATTTTTTCTTAACAATTTCGAAATATATTTATACATTATATTATACCTAAATATTTTCACTAAAAATGATTCTTTTAGCGCCACTAAAATCTAGTCTTCAGGGCCAAAAAAATTGAGCTTGGACCATTGGGCCGGGCAGCCTACACGATGCTCTCCTATATATATAGGCTTCCAACTCAACGACATTTTCCTCTCCCCTCGTTCTGCCTGGTGCAAATACGCCGATCTCCTATTCTTCGTGACCAAGGTTTGTTTCTATTCCGTTGCAAATTTCCCTACTATTTCCCCAACTGTTTCCCCTTTCGCAGGAGATTGTTCAAATTGGTTTAAGAATCATGATCGGCTGTCTGCGATTCGCATCCATCTCCTTTCTTCCCTTTTTTCATCCTCATGATACTTTGCATCTAGATGCGCTAATTTGTATTCCAAAGATCAAAAATTCTAAAATGTCTTAGATCAGAGCTCGTTTTAGGCTCATGTGATGGCGAATTATTTATCAACATTTTTCGTTTCTTGACCTGATCGTCTTGCATGCCATTTTTATCGCTAGATCGAATTAATTTCAGGTCAGACTCCATGCATGCCGTGTCTATTTCGTGTTGGACATTCCAATATTCAGATCCCTTTCCATGATTCATGCTACGGTATTCTCTAGTGGCCGTGAAACATGTAATTCGTCAGATTGTAATGCATCTAGGATACTTTTTCCACAAAGATTACAATGATGCGAATTACATACCAAAAACTAGATTTGTAGCGGTGTTTTGGTGCCCCGACGATTCACTCGCGACAGAGAATTTCTGGTGATTCACCAGGAAAAAGAGAAGTCAGGCTCACTTAACATACAATCAACGTTTACGATCGAAACTAGTTACTCGTGGGTTTGTGTTTTCTGGGGTAGCTAATAAATCAATGTAGATGGTAGGCATGCAGAAACAGAACACCCCCCCTTCCCTCGCTGTGCACCCCGGGTCGCCTCCCCAAGCAGGGCAGTCGTCCCTCCTTTGTCGTCCAGCGCCCCCCTCTCCCTCTCGTCGCTGCCGCCGGCTGGTGCGGCCAGCCGCTGCCCGCGCGGCGCCATGGCGAGGCCAGCGGTGGCAGCCCCTTCCCTTCCCCGTCGCGGAATCCGGCTCGGGCAGGCGTGCTCCGACCGCGTTGTACTTCGGCGGTGGCGCTCCAATGCAGATCCAGTGGTGGCGAGGCCATGACGCAACCCCTTGGCGGCGACGGCAGCGGTTGGCGGCGGTTGACTGGCGGCGCCATTCCATCCCATATTTGGACCCTTTGGGCCCAATCTGGGCTTGGTCAGGCCGATTTGGCCTCCGGTACGCCGCTTCCGGCTGGACAAGCGAGCTACAGGCGATGGGGGTGGCGGCTCTTGTGCTGCGTCGGCTGCAGCGCAGCTACGGGAGCTTAGCGGGCCCGATCTAGGCCCGGCTGGGCAATTGGCCAGGCGTGCTCTTGCTCCTGCATCCGGTCTGCTACCGCATGAGTCGGTGGAGGTTATCCCCTCCCAAGCGGGGGCGGTGCTGCCAATCCCTGTCTCCGGTGGCTTCGGTTTGGTCCGGCCGGCCTCGCAGCGTTTACCATGGAGAGACGACGGTGGTGTCCTTGTGACTGTGGTGCTGCATGTTGGTGGGCGGTAGGCATGGTGAAATCGACGTTGGTCCTGGGTGATGGGTGTGAGGGGTTGGGAGAAATACGTGCTGGCCTGGCCGGTACCGACGCGGTGACGCTTGTGGGCGCCGCCACCCTTCCTGAAGGGCGGTGGTTGAAATCTTAGGACTCGTCTGGGCGGCAGCAGCGTCGTCGTCACGGTCCTTGTTGAAGGTGTTTCTTGATACGCGGCAACTCGGCGGCATTGGAGTGGGATGAAATTCTTCAGTGGGCGCAGCTGTTGCGGGATACTACAGCTTTCGTTGATCTGGTGCTGCTTGCATTCTTTTCTCTTGTTTTTTCTCTTGGGCGCGATTGTGCTGTTGGCCCTAGCGATGAACTCAATGTTGTTTTTGGATGGTTGTTATATTAATATAGCGGGGCGAAAGCCTATATTGAGATGGTATGCATGCATTGCGCCTAACCATGTTGATCGTCAGTAATTCCTTCTACTCCCTCCATCTCGGTGTATAAGTCATCTTACGTTGTGCATCGCGACCAAGGTGAAGAGTAAAACAAGAGAATTTAATGTTCATTTGCTAATTAATACTATTACATGCAATAAACTGACCAATGCATGCTCTGCTAGGTAGTCTCAAGTCATTAAAAACGTACACATATCACGTTTCTTGTTGGTTGATTCTTTTATTCATGTCAAAAAACAAGAAACGAGGAGGGAGTTAATGAATCGCGCCTAAGTGTTTTGGATTATTTGGTTTTCGTAAGATGACTTATACACCGAGACGGAGAGAGTAGTAGAAGACACGTATTGTTTGATTAAGCAGTAATTATATTGAATATGCATTGTGTCAGGCAGATCGATTCAGATTTCTCTTTAATCCAGAAAAAATAAACCAAAACATTAATATCAAAGTTTTATCTAGGCAAACCATGTTGTAGTTTCATTATCTTCCGAGTGATAATATGACATTAATATCTGATTGTACACAATTAATTGTTGTTGGTTCAGCTAGGGTACAGAGGGGCTTTAATGTTGGCTAGATTCCTAGAGGTCATTATAAATCCGGTCCATACATGCATGATGTCATGAATCTTTGGAGCATTATGACGTTCTTAGATCAGTGACATGGACTTTCTCCTTGACATGCAGCAATGATATCTGCTCAAGTATATATGGAGGTGGAATTACATGGGCCCTTTTCTACTGAAGTTTCACTTTTGTGACGCATAAATGTACATGCACTTTCACAGGGGTGTATATGAAGGTACGCCGTATAATGTGATTGTAAGTATTTTGGGCTTCCATTGCATGGATTCACTTGTACCTTCTTTCATCAGGTCACTGGTAACTTTCTGATAAGGAACCGTGTGCGCACTTACACTGATAAGAAAACACTGAAGAAGTGGTTTTTCATTGACAAGACTGTAGGTTAAATCAATTTTGTGGTTTTTCATTGACAAGGAGTAGTTGGAAGAAACAACCCCGCTCCGCCTAATTTTGATCCCAAAAAACACCATTTTGCAATTAGCCTATTCATTGATTTATTTCTCCACTGTATAGTAGCAATAGCTTGCCTGCAATGTCGGATCATTTGGCAAAAAGGTTGCCAGTGTTGGCTTTGCCTTCAAATCTCATACCATCCTCGGTCACACCCAAGAGTCATTCATGTTCTTCCCCGAGCGTGACATACATCAGCAGGCGTACACTTGTTGAAGTCGCCGATGGACTGCTTGGTGTGATGACACCATCGCCAACCCATATGAAGCCATCTGTGCATTCTGATTCTGATGGTCCATCTGATGAAGTTTCTGCTTACAAAGCTTGGCTGGTAAGATCAATATTTCTTTCGGTTTTCAGTTTTCTAGCTGGTGTCTCATGCAAAGGATTCTAGAGTTTTGCCATTTGTTGCAGGCAACATGCCCTTCTGCTTTATCTTCCTTCGACCAGATCATAGCCAGTGCGCATGGCAAGAAGATCGCCTTGTTTCTGGACTATGACGGCACGCTTTCGCCTATTGTCAATGACCCCGACAAAGCGTTCATGTCCCCAGAGGTAGCCCGCAACTCAAATAAATATGCTTGGCTCTGAAAATTGCTTCACGCCTTTCTGTATGTATAAAAATGCTTGGTGCTTGACGCCTTGGTGTATGTATATAACTTGGTTGCTCAACCTGGAAAACTTTCTTCAGATGCGTGCTGTAGTGAAGAATGTCGCAAAGTTATTCCCTACGGCGATCGTCAGCGGGAGGTCCCGTGACAAGGTTTGAGCAACTTTTGCACGAGTTGGCATGTGACTGTTGGAATAATCCCGACTTCTACCAAAAACATATAGCTGATGGTGTTCTCCTTGCCCCTTCATGTTCAGGTGTTCGAATTTGTAAACCTGAAGGAGCTCTGCTACGCTGGAAGTCATGGAATGGACATAATGCTATCTTGTGCAGATTCAGAAAATAAAATAGAAGATGTGAGTACTTCTTTCGTCATTTGTCGAACAACCAAAATTGCTTTGGTGCATTGCCTAAAAATATGTTACGTGGCAAAGATAAACATTGATCTGTTCCTTTTTGCTCTTTCCTGAATACTATATGGATTTTCGTTCAGGTCTATGTTCTTTTGTTAAACTCTGTTTTTTTAGGACAAAGAAGCCAAACTTTTCCAACCTGCAAGCGAGTTTTTACCCATGATCATTCAGGTACACAGTGCAACTCTTTGAAGATTTTGCATCGTTCCTAAATTGGCCGCGCACCCGTCATGCGCAAAGCAGTTTCGCGACGAAAATACAAACCTGCTTATTTGGTCTTGTTTTGTGCACAACAGGCTTACAACTCCCTAGTGGAGGCCACTAGGTCAATCAGGGGCGCAAATGTTGAGAACAACAAGTTCTGTGTGTCTGTACATTACCGCAACGTCGACAAGCAGGTAATCTCTTGCTTCCCGTGCCTCACTTGCTTCAACCATTGCCAGCTCCTCTGAATTTTTTTCTTCCACTCTTGCCTGTTTCCAGGACTGGAATTCGGTGGCGCAGCTTGTCGACGATGTCATGAAATCTTTTCCTCGTCTCAAACTAACCACTGGACGAAAGGTAAGAACATTCGAATGTGCCTTCACCAAGTATTCTACTGTACTCTCCCATCACCACTGACAGAAATGTGCATCTCTTCACCGTGTGCAGGTTTTAGAGGTTCGTCCAGTGTTTGACTGGGACAAGGGGAAGGCCGTGGAGTTCCTGCTGCGGTCGCTCCGGCTAGATGACCCTGGAAGTGTTCTTCCAATCTACATCGGAGACGACCGAACCGACGAAGACGCGTTCAAGGTTTCAACTATTTCTTCAGTAGATGATCTGCTCATTTCGGTGGCGAATCCACTGAACATACGTTCCGTTTCTTCTGTTTGTTTGCCACGATGACCAGGTGCTCCGCGTGCGGAACTGTGGGTACGGGATTCTAGTTTCGCAGGTGCCCAAGGTGACTGAAGCCTTCTACTCGCTACGAGACCCATCTCAAGTAAAAACTCCTTGAATTTTCATGCCTGATTTCTGCATTCCTGTCGATTTTGCTCGGTCAATTGCTCACCGATCTGGCCGTTTCACTTGCCAAATTGTGTCATGCAGGTGATGGAGTTCCTCGATTCCCTGGTGAGATGGAAGGAGCAAGCGCAACCAGTCCATGATCAAGAATGATAATAACCCAGTAATAGCCCATCATCAGTTGATTTCAGTTTAGTCTGGCAGAAATGACAGTAGCAGATTAGCATTTCCGGGGCGACTATATCACAGCGCCGGAGGTGGATAGGGTCGTAGGCCAACCTACTACTAAGATGACTTTTCTCTTGTTATTATTTTCTCTTTGTTTATCACCGGCAAAGTTGAAATTTTTGTCCATCTTTGCCCATGAAACTCGGAATAATTTCCATACTTCTTTTGCACGAAATCACTTCGGTGAAGTTTGACATGTGCCAACTGTACAGTCCACTGTTTATACTTTTAAGCTTTTCCACTTGTCGCTACCCTAACCTGAAAATGACAGGCAAACAGTGGCGGCGACGCTATGAGTTTCATTGTTTATTGGACCGGTAGGTGGTAGGTTTGACCTGATGATAGGGAGACGGTAGGGACTCTCAGAATATCCATGAACTGGACCACACCGCAATTTAATAACTTCGATTGTACAATGATTTTTATGTTGTCAATAGGGGAGGTTCCTTCAATTCCACTCAAGGTATAGCCAATGGTTAGCCCCAGAGGTGTTGTCTCGCACGGCAGCTAGGCTTGGGTACCACCATGGCAATAAAGGTATAGCTTGCAAAACACAACGGGATCCTGCACAGGAGGCCGCTTACTTGAACGAAAAAGCAAGGTAAAATTGAAAAGGAGAGAAGGAGAATGGAAAAAATGAGAAAACTTCTCTATGCTGGAGCTCTGGACCTATCAAATGCAGCAAGTATGAGCTTTAGGTCGTGACCATGGGTCGGGCGAGTTGGGCCTCGATGCCAGAGCGGCACCTCTAGCCCGGCGGTGCAGCCAAGGCAAAAGGCGCTAGCTCGGGGTCGGAAACAGGGCCATGGACGACACTTCGAGGTCGAAAATGAGGGCATGCGTGGCGGCGTGAGCTTAGTATCCGGCCATGCGGGCGATGCCGCTCTCATAGGAGTTGATTTGAGGAGATTTTTTATGAGGGGTGCCATTGATTTCAGCATGATTTAGTAAAATTGGGGGAAGAAGATGCATACAAGAGAAAGATGGAAGATCGAAAGTAATCGATGGAATAGTTTGGTGAGAGTGGGGGGCAATGAGATGGTGGTCTCACATCATTGCGTTGGAGGATCAAATATCAAAGTGAATGCCTTAATTCTTTTTGCCTACATGGAGGGACGGGGCAGCTACAAGGTGTTGCCCCGTTACTCATGCCCTCATAAGTAAAGAGTTGATCTAGCTTATGACAACACCGAACGGAAAAATACCTTGCAGAAACCACAATACCATCCATACAAAAAGAGGGAAACCACGGTACCATGACCACGGTACCTCTAAAATAGACCCAAAGGGCCTATTTGGTAACCAGGGATCCCCTCCTTTCCCTCGGTGGGAAAACCCTGAGCCAGGGTAGCCTACGCCGCATTTGGTTCCAACAAAGTTGAGGGATCCCGGCCCTTTTATGTGGCCCTTCCCGGGCCGAGATTTCCATGCCTCCATGGGCCAGGGAAGAAATCCTTGTCTTGCTTGCTCTCACGATTGAGAGGCGGTGGCCCTTCGAGGTTCTTTATTCGGTGATATGTAGCTACGTCGCCCGCTCCCTCTTCCCCCGAAAGTTCCTCCCTCCATGATTTTCCTGCTGCTACCCCCGAATCCCATCCGCCTCAAAGATCCTCTCTCCATGGCGACCATGTTGGCCATGAAGCGATGGGCCCCAACAAAGGATCTGCACCTGAGAAAGTTATGAATATGTCTGGTATGGTTGTTGACTCAACCTTGTAGATCTCGTCGTGTTAGGCGATGATGACTTTTGCCTCCCACACACATGCATCGATGTTGTTGCCTTTGTGCTCGGCATCTGCAACTACATCTTTAGATTGTCTACAAATGGCAGTCGAGAGACATTGACAATATGGCAGCGATTGATGCGGAGGGCATCCAGTCCTAGAAGGTTCTTAGTGATCACCTATAGCATATGTGCCATGGCATGTGGCATCGAGCGCCTTTCCATTAGGAATTTTTCCGCTTCAGTTCTTTGTTTTCTGGGTTGGCCTTCCCTAGTTATCCATGTCGGCGAAAGGATGATGTAGATTTTGCATGGGGTTCAAGTTCGCAAAAATTAACTTCATTTGAGGCACATGTTCCATGGGAATAGCTCCCCCTAGCATCCAGATGAAGCCTAAGTGTGACACCCCTACCACACCTCAAGCCACTAAACTCATGCTTGCAATGCCAATACTACCTCATACACCACCCGAGAGGGTCACGTCTCCAAAATGACGTCTCCAAGGAGGGGACAACATTGAGGATGTTGTTGTCGACTGATCCGACTTGGAGAATCTAGGATTTCACTCGAAGGACGATACCATGATGTTTGGAAGTGTGTTGTGGTGCCACATCCACACCATTTAGGAGGTATCATGCTCAAAAACGCCACCGCCGCTGGAGTCAAACAAAGTCAAGCAATACATTCACCTCGAGTGGTGCCACATCCACTCTAAACTATCACGGAGCAGTTTGTGGTGCCTAGCGATAACATAACCCATGATTTCCAACTTCTCACACCACTAGATAACATGGCCTACAACCACCCCACCAATTGTCACCCCGTCGTTCGAGACGCCTAAGGATGCCGAAAAATTACACGGCTACCAGAACACAATGTCTAGGTCGAAGGCAAACCCGACAGATCTGGAGCACCGCACCAAGATCCATGCCACAAGGGGTATCATCACCACCCCTTGCTGCAACAAGCCACTACCTTCGGTGTACCAATGTTCTAATCCACCTCCTTGTAGGCAATGGAGGCGGGAGCTTTTCCACTCGCAAGGCTGAAGAACTGACGTCCTGTAAGTGCACGTGGCTATGTAGAACAATTCCCATGAAGTAAGTGTTGACCCCATAGGGGGCTATAGGAGGCACTACCAACCCCGGAACAACCTTTTAATGTATGCAACTGTGTTCACATCCAAACCATAGTTTGGAAATAGTCTATTCTAGCAGTTGATAGGAAAGCTGTAAAAAAAAGAGGGTAACAAAACTATAGAAAAAGAAAGTAAGACACATTAGTAAATGCTATTTCCTCCGTCCCATGATATAAGAGCGTTTTGACACTAGGATAGTGTAAAAACGCTCTTATATTATGGGACGGAGAGAGTACCAAGCTAAATGAGATATTGCTTGAGTAATAATGGTGTTCTTAGTAGTTTTGGATTCTTCACTCTAGTATGATTCACTTAATTATGCGGAAGCACAATTTTAGATTCAGATACGTAATCCACCCTTATATGTATTTATAAGCGGGTGAAGCTAGGTAAATGCACGTGCATCCATGGGCAACTCCATATCACACACGCCATCATCGTTCCTCTTCCGTGTGGGTTAAGTCGACGATGATTAATGGTCTCCCCATGGACGTGGCTAATGGGCGGTGTCCATTTTTTCGCAAACAAAGGTCGGGGAATGATGTAGATAGCTATTATTATTAAAATACTTTCTGAAGCTACCTTCACAAAGATAGTAGCATCCTTCATGTCCCAAAGGGCCAATACTATGTAGTTGGTGTTCACACAATATCATGACGAACATTAACACAACCATATTACGAGAATATGTATCTTGGCAGAGTTCAGCTGATACAGATACTAGAGTTCATCTATATCCCCAAGAAAAAATGCAATTACTCAAACATGTATTGGATTAACATAAAAAGGGAGAGACAAGTTACAAGCTAAATTGAGTTTGGGAAGGAGAACGACATGTCAGTGCCAATGGAGATGGCATTGGCCCTCGTGTTAGTGCGAGGAGTTGGTGGAGCATCCCTGTTTTTTCTTCCTTGTCTTGGACCTTCTTCTATGATGAAGATGGTCTTGTGGCAGCAATGGATATGTGATGGCATGTGGTGGATTCGTTGGAGATTAATTGCTGACGCTAGAGTTGAAATATTTTATATAGGTGGTTTCTATGGGTCTCCTTCGTGGATGTGACTTCTCTCTTTTATCCAAGAGCTCTAGAGGAGTCCAAACCTCTCCTGTGTTAGACTTAACCTTGTTGTTGTTTAGATTTTCATCATGGTTTTATTTCCGAGTTTGCATGTAGATCAAGCTGCGGCATGTGCACACCCAGAGATGTCGTCACGTGTACACATTGCAAAGCTTGTTAGTCGTGTTAAGAGGTGTCAGCTTGGTGTTATGCATGTATGGCACCAAGTATGCGTGTGAGTCTGCATCCAAGAGCTAGTTAGTTGCAAGCCTAGAGAGTAGGAGGAGTGAATCACACGTACATGCATGGATAGAGTTAGTTGGTAGATTGGCTTAGAGGAGATCCTAGCAACAGACGTGATCTCCAGGAAGTGAGGAGATGGCTGAGTCGTGTGGCTAAGTCATGGGATTGCTAGTGGCCGTTTCTACCGGCTAGTGGAGCTAGTCGTGGTGTGTGGCTGGCTTGTGTGCGTGCGCTACTAATAGGTTGTGTAACAAGTTCAGTTGAGTTGAGAAGAATACAAGAGAAAAGGGCACAAGTTGTGTGCGGTGCCAAGACTCTGTATGTGTTCTTCTACCTCTAGCACTTGTGTATTCCTTCTTCCTCCTTGGGCTGCTCCAACATCCTGATACTCACCTTGGTGTCCAAGCATCATGTGGAAACAAACCAAGACAATATCAATGAAGAATCACAGAATATTTGGTTGATTTCACATCCTATATCAGGCAGTACGATTGTATAAGTTCTTACTGCACTCCGTTTTCTGTTATGGAATCTGCGTTATGTGCTTGGTAATTTGGTCGCCGTTTTTTCATACGAACTCCGATTTTAGCGTTATTGCGCTCGTGAGAATCGTGAGAATGAGACCAATAGGCTGGATGTATTGAATCTTCAATTTTGTATCTTTGAAAAGCTATTTTTAACAAACTCTTCAAAGGGCCTAAATATGATGACTAAATCTTCTTCGGTTTGGCCCAAACTCTTGGTCCTTTTCGATGTGTTAAATCCATGGGACCGCCGAAACACCTACAAAGACAACCAAACCATGGGAAACTAATAAAAAATAAAATTTATACAGTGACCTCACTAAAATTCATAGAGATTGGAATCATGCATTATGGACACAAAATTGTTGGGTAGATGGAAATGATATGAGAGATTTTTGTGCAACAAGTGAGATCTAAAACAGGTTTAAACATACAACCATCAAGAACCAATGTCGTAACATTGCAGGTGCGCCATTACAAAAATTTACATGCATGTTGTCCCAGCTCCCACCCATGTACAATTCCAAACTAGAGCAAAAACCTTGGGTAAAGCTTTCGCTAGCCAAATATTTAGTAGCGTAAATTTTGGCTCAAACGAAACATTACCGACCCTAGCATGTTTTTTGCTTGTTGTGAGATGTCAAGAAAGATAAACAAGCAACTAAATTGAAATGAAACCTCACTGGTGCAGAGATGGTGAACAATGGTGGTTTAGGGTGAAAACACTAGATTTGAGTTTACTTGGACGGAATAGGTAATGGCGGTTTGTGAGAATGTCCCCTTCCTTAAAATAGTGCACTTTTCTTTTCTTTTTTACTTTCTTTGAATGGTGTAGAAAGTTCCGAGGTGACAAACTCGATCTGCCCTTCATGGAACGATCGAGTAGTGACAACACATAGAGAGTACTATTGCGTTGTCATGCTAGATAGTTGTTTTTTAAATATGTTCACAAAATGGTAATTGTCATCACTCACCCTATTCGTCAATGATTCATACTTTTAAGGGAAATTAATATATACCACCAATTTGTTTAGAAGATTATAATAGTTTTGACAAACTAGCCAAACGAATAGGCGTGACAAGCAGAACTTACCAACTAAAGAGATTATTATAACAACTCTAGCAGAGTTGCCATATTTGTAGCCTTGCTAAAATGCTCCATATGCATATGGAGGTCGTTTAGCTGATGTGCAAAGTCAAAGTCTCAATACCGGCTGCCCCCATATCATTGAGACTTACTCATCAATGTGTCATCCTTTTCCTCTAACCTTGCCATTGTATCCCCACTTGAGGTGTAGGGCTGTGTGAAGTTTTCTTCACGTCAGACACCACTAGATTACGTGCACCCCAAAGTTGGTTTCGAGACGACAAATATGAAGGCTAGGAGGAGTGAGGGCTTTTGGAGGACGGAGGCATTGGAACCTGTTTTTAAATACAAATTTCCATAGCGCGAAAAATTGGTTTTTTTCTATACACTCTCATGCATGTGTATTATGTGTGTGTAAAAATTCATAACCAAATACTTTCACACGTGGCGTACAGAAAAAAGAAAAAACTGTATTTCTAAAATGGGCCGATATTATTTCTTGTTGGGTCGAAAATTTGTTTTTTTTGTACAGCCTACAAATTACGAAATATTCAAATTATTTTCACAGTCATTCGTGCGGAAACCATATAAGTTACCGTGGATTTTATTTTGATTTTTTTTAAACTTTGAAATATGAAATTTCAGGGGGTTTAAAATACCAAGCTCCCTGTAGCTCGGGCTCCATTGGCATTTTTCGGGCTAGGAGGCCATATATGGAGTCCACTCCGTATACTATGATGATTTTGACAGATATAGTGACTCTGTTGGAACGATTGATTTTGTCAGAATCGCCATATTGACAATTATTATGGCGATTGAGCCTCTACTAAGCCAAAACAACTTGTGTACATAGATCCCATGTTAAGTCGTGCCAACCTCTTGGCACCAAATCCCGCCTTTTCCGGGTGTTGTGAGTGTTGTAGGATAGTACATATGATGATCAATTAGTACACAAGAGCAACATATGCATGAAAGGGTTAGGGGATCATTCGTCTTACATGACTCTTAAATCATGGGAATAGGAAAAGTAAATATTCCAATGTCATGTCCACTCCAACCCTTAGGATTTTTTCCGTAAGGTCTCACCTAATACTAAGAATCCTTACGAACTAGACAATATGGGCAAAATACTTAGAACTTTAGCACATTAATTCCTATAAAATGAATGCTCGACATAGGAGAAAAATCCCATAGGTAACCTTGAAAATTCCTCCAAAACAAATAATTATTTTTTCTTATTATCATTTTTTTGTAACCACGCGAAATAAAACATCACCATAATAACCACTAAAAAAGTGCAAAAAAAGATAGTCCACACTTGTCTATGAGGAAAATTCCAATTTGGATCACCGATATGACCTCATCAAATATCCGTGGACACATACGGATGTGTGTGTAGAAAGTGATAGGGGTAGAGGTCATTAATCATGGGCACCAAATGTCTGCTCCCAATTTTTTCCATACCCAAAGTACTCAAAATAGTAAAGATAAATAACATAATTCTTAATCAACTGAAATATAAATATTCCGATTCAACACTAATTCAAAAAAATATTATAATCCAAACATAAATTTTTGAAACAAAACAATTCAAGTTTGAAGTCCACTTATTCCGACACATGTTCTAGTTATCCATATGACACGCCCAAAGATGCTCAACCAAATCATTTTGAAGTTGATCATGAGTTCCTCGACTGCGAATCTGATGATGTATATAGGACTCTGCCCTAGAAGCTGGACATGATCACCCATGTTTTCAAAATCCAGACCATGGTGAACTCCATCACCTTCATCCTTCAGAATCATGGTGTGCATGATCACAAGTTTTCATCGCCTCCCATTATATTTTCTCACCCAATAGTTTAGTGGGTCCATGAACAACTATAAAACGGTCTTGGAGTGCTCCAAATGCCCTCTTGACATATTTTCTAGCAGTTTCTTTTCTTTGGGCAAAGTGATAATTTTTACCCCTTAGTTTGAAGGTGGTCATGAGGAAAGTCGCCCAAGGAGAATAAATACCATCATAAATATAGTACTCCATGTTGTAGTCATGAACATTGATAATATACTTGCACTCAAGAGTGTAGCCCGCACACAACTTTGCAAACAATGGAGACCGCTATAGCATGTCGATGTCATCGCGAGTCCCAAGCATGCCAAATCCAGAGGTCATGTGATGCGGCTACTTCAAAAAATTGTTGAACATGTGTGTCATTCTTTCATTTCCGGTGCAATCATTCTAGGAATCCGGGCATACATGAGAACTCTCTTGATTATCCAATGGCTGTGAGCCTTGATACGTCTCCAATTTATCAATAATTTATAAAGTATTCATGCTATATTCACCTATGTTTACAATACTTTTATATGGTTTTGATGCACTTTATATGATGTATTTAGAACTAACTCGGACAAACATTGTTTTCAGGAGAACTACCGTGGTGGTGTTTTTGTGCAGAAAATGAAAGTTCTCGAAATCGCTCGAAACTTTTTGACAATTTTTTTGGAACAAAAGAGGCACTATACGCTTCGTGGGAGGGACAGAAGAGTCACGAGGTGACCATCCTCCACCAGGGCGCGCCAGGCCCCCTACTCGCACCATGGTGGAGCGTGCCCACCTCATGGCCCACCTTCGCGTGAAATTGACGCTCAAAAATCCTATAAATATAGAAACCATCAGAAATAACCATAGACTCCTCGTTCCGCTGCCGTAACTCTCTGTATCGATGGAAAACCAATCTAGAGACGTTCCAGTACCCTGTCGGAGAGGGTAGATCATCTCTGGTGGCCATCTTCATCATCCCGGTGGAGGCCATGATGGGGAGGGAATAGTCCACCCTCGAGGCTGACGGTTTGTACCAGTAGCTATGTGTTCAATCTCTCTCTCTCTCTCGTGTTCTTAAGATGGTGCGATCTTGATGTATTATGGGCTTTGTTAATATAGTTGGATCATATGGCGTTTTCCCCTCTCTATCTTGTGGTGATGAATTGAGTTTTCCCTTTGAGATTTCGCTATGTTGGATTGGATATTGGATTTGAGAACACTTGATATATGTCTCGCATGTGGATACCCGTGGTGAAAATGGGGTCTTCTATTGATTCACTTGATCTATGTCTTGGTACTCAACTTGTGGATTCCCTCGGTGACATTGGGGTAATCTATGCATAGGGGTTGATACATGTTCTTGTCCTAGCTTCTCAAGTAGAAATCTTGGGGCACTCTTTGAGGTTCTTTGTGTTGGATTGAGTATTATGAATCTGAAATTGTTTGATGTGTATCGTATAATTAACTCATGTATACTTGTGATTATATTGGAGTATCTAGGTGACATTAGTGTTGGTTGATGTGTATCATATGGTGTTATTCTAGTACGAACTCTTAGATAGATTGATAGGAAAGGATAACTTGGTTATCTTAGTACGAACTCTTGGATAGATCGATCGGAAAGGATAACTTTAAGTTGGTTTCGTACCCTACAAACAATTTATTCTTATGTTCTCCGCTAGATAAGAACTTTGGAGTGATTCTTCGTTGCACGTTGAGGGATGGTTATGTGATCCAATTATATTAGCATTGTTGAGAGATTGCACTAGCGAAAGTACGGACCCTAGGCCTTATTTCCAATCATTTATACAATGTTTTGCTCGTTATTTGCCACTTGTTACCTTGTTTATATATTTTCAGATCACAAAAACCTATTTATATCATCCATATTGCACTTGTATCACCATCTCTTCACCGAACTAGTGCACGTATACAATTTACCATTGCATTTGGTGTGTTAGGCACACAAGAGACATTTTATTATTTGGTTGCAGGGTTGTTTGAGAGAGACCATCTTCATCCTATGCCTTCCACGGATTGATAAACCTTAGGTCATCCACTTGAGGTAAATCTGCTACTGTCCTACAAAACTCTGCGCTTTGAGGCCCAACACGAGTCTACAAGAACAAGTTGTGTAGTAGACATCAAGCTCTTTTCTGGCGCCATTGCCAGGGAGGTGAGTGCTTGAAGGTATATCTTTAGAACAAGTTATGAATCTTGTCTTGACAGTACCTAAGTGAATGATCTATCTTTACTACACTAACCCATCTCATGAAGTTCCGTTAAGTTTTGTGTGATTGAAGTTTTCAAATTTTGGGTGAGATACCGATATGAGGTGAATAAGGAGCAGCATGGACATAATATTGGGGATGCCCAAGGCACCCCAAAGGTAATATCCAAGGAATACTCAAGCGTCTAAGCTTGGGGATGCCCCGAAAGGCATCCCCTCTTTTGTCTCCAACATTATCGGTACATCTTACTTGGAGCTATATTTTTATTCGTCACATGATATGTGTTTTTCTTGGAGTGTCATAATAATTTGTTGCTCTCTGTTAGATTTATTTATAATCTTGTTTTTCAATAAAAGGTTCCAAGAATTGCCTTAAGATGCTCACATTCAACTTTTGATGTGTGCTATGTAAAAACAGGAACTTTTTCTGTGGTGTTTGAATTTTAATATTTTATTATAACCTGAAAAGTTTCTGAAATTTTTACACAGTGTTGTCATATAAATTCTTGATTACGTCCTAAATTTCATAATGTTTTGAGTTACATAAGTACATTGTTTTAATATATTTCTACAGACTATTCTGTTTGAACAGATTGTTGTCATAGTTTTGTTATCTACTTATCCTAGAGTTTTAATGGCTTATATTAGTATATATATAAATTGTGGAAATGATAGTATACAGTACCTAATGTTAGAAAATTATTATGCAACTTGTCTTGACATTACATGAAGTGTTGATTTATTCCTATGTGTACTAACCTATCTCACGAGTTCTTTTCGAGTTTTGTGTGGATGAAGTTTTTGAGAATAGGTGAACTCGTGATATGAGAGGATTGAACGAGAGAAAAAAGCTCAATCTTGGGGATGCCCAAGGCACCCCAAGTAAATATTGGAAGAAGTCTCACGCATCTAAACTTGGGGATGCTACGCATCACACGTCTCTTCATCAACAATTATCGGTTAGCCTATGTTGATCCTCAATTTTTATTTTTCCACATGATATGTACTATTCTTGGAGTGCTACTTTCCTTTTCATTTCTGTTTTAAATAAAATACTCGGATCTGGAAATCTTCATTGAGAGAGAGAGAGAGTCCTCACATAGCTACTTCATTGTCTGACTACTCATTGATCTTCACTTATATCTTTTGAAAGTAGTTTGATGTTTACTATTGTGCTTCACTTATATCTTATGAGTAAATTGTGAATCAATGAAATATCATAAATATGAAATTGTCAATGTGCTTTATGCTTAGTAGTAGCTTCATATCTGGTCTAGAAAGTAAAATCTATTGAAGTTTGACAATCACAATATTGGTTATACAAGCAATTCTGGAATGATTAGTATAATGAAGAGAACTTTCACATACAAATATATTATCTTGGACATCTTCTATGACTGTGAATACCCATTAGTTATTTTCAAATTTGAGCAAATTAATTGAAGTTGGACAAGTAAGACAACATAATGAATTATGGTTGTGTATATTTGCATAGAAGTTATATTGTTATGGATCCTCCAACATGTGGTGCTTGTTTAGAGTCTTTTGCTAGCCAATAATTCATACTAAGTAGAGATACTACTTGTGCATCCAAAAACCCTTAAAACCAGTCTCTTGTCATGAGAGTCCACTATATCTACCTATATGAGGTATTACCCTACCGTTCCAAGTAAATTTGCATGTGCCACCTCTAAAATTTCAAATGAACATCTGTTTTATGTGCCTGGACTGCTCATGGAGCGACAGGGGGTGGTCAGTATCTTCCATGTTAAGCGGGTTATTCTCATGATGAGTGTTTATTCACTCGCCCTTGCACGAGAGGGGCGGTAATAGGGATTCCCGGCCCTAGAATGAAAAAAATGCAAATAATTAAAAAAACTCCCCCAGGAATGTTGTTGGTATGGACGGTACGCGTGGATTCGGCTAGTCGTGGAGTGTGTTTGTTGGTGGTGGGGGAGTAAACCTTTACTTTTACGGCTTGGGAACCGCCCTAATGTGTTTAACATGGAAGATATTCATAACTCTTGGTCATAATGTGGGTAAAGATCCAAACACATATGGCCAGTCAAATATATTAGATCATGACTTATTATTGTTGACAATTATCTCTATGATAAATGAGTTGGGAGGCGAAACATTAAGCCGCTATCTTTCTATGTGTTCGATGGATACCATTTGTTCTAAAAATATGCTTTGAGTATTAGCAATCATAGAAGACTGTATGATGATTGAGTAGTGGAGCTCTTACTTATACTTTGTTGAGAATAAGTTGAATTGCGATTGTTTGGTGACTAAAAACATAGGTTGTTAAGTCAAGAGAATTCATTGTTTGAACCATAACATGTGAATTGGTTGCTACTCTATCATGATGAGTTTTATGAGAAAGAGTTGATGTTATGATGCTAGGAAAAGTGATTGAAATTATCATTGGTCAAACTTATGCACTATGCTACCATTCACACTTCATAAATTATTTCTTTTATCATTTACCTAGTCGAGGATGCTGATACGTCTCCAACGCATCAATAATTTATAAAGTATTCATGCCATATTCAACTATGTTTACAATACTTTTATATGGTTTTGATGCACTTTATATGATGTATTTAGAACTAACCCGGACAGACGTTGTTTTCAGCAGAACTATCGTGGTGTTGTTTTTGTGCAGAAAATGAAAGTTCTCAAAATCGCTCGAAACTTTTTGATGATTTTTTGGAACAAAAGAGGCACTATACGCTTCGTGGGAGGGCCAGAAGAGTCACGAGGTGACCACCCTCCACCAGGGCGCGCCAGGCCCCCTACTCGCACCCTGGTGGAGCGTGCCCACCTCATGGCCCACCTTCGCGTGAAATTGACGTTGAAAAATCCTATAAATATAGAAACCATCAGAAATAACCCTAGACTCCTTGTTCCTCCGCCGTAACTCTCTGTATCGATGGAAAACCAATCTAGAGACGTTCCAGTACCTTGTCGGAGGGGGTAGATCATCTCTGGTGGCCATCTTCATCATCCCGGTGGAGGTCATGATGGGGAGGGAATAGTCCACCCTCGGGGCTGACGGTTTGTACCAGTAGCTATGTGTTCAATCTATCTATCTATCTCTCTGTCGTGTTCTTGAGATGGCACGATCTTGATGTATCACGGGCTTTGTTAATATAGCTGGATCATATGGTGTTTTCCCCACCCTATCTTGTTGTGATGAATTGAGTTTTCCCTTTGAGATTTCGTTATGTTGGATTGGATATTGGATTTGAGAACACTCGATATATGTCTTGCATGTGGATAACCATGGTTACAATGGGGTGTTCTATTGATTCACTTGATCTATGTCTGGGTACTCAACTTGCGGATTCCCGTGGTGACATTGGGGTAATCTATGCATAGGGGTTGATACACATTCTTGTCCTAGCTTCTTCGATAGAAATCTTGAGGCACTCTTTGTGGTTCTTTGTGTTGGATTGAGTATTATGAATCTGGAATTGTTTGATGTGTATCATATAATTAACGCATGGATACTTGTGGTGACATTGGAGTATCTAGGTGACATTAGAGTTGATTGATGCGTATCATATGGTGTTATTCTAGTACGAACTATTAGATACATTGATCGGAAAGGATAACTTGGTTATCTTAGTACGAACTCTTGGATAGATCGATTGGACAGGATAACTTTAAGGTGGTTTCGTACCCTACAAACAATTTCTTCTTATGTTCTCCACTAGATAAGAACTTTGGAGTGATTCTTCGTTGCATGTTGAGGGATGGTTATGTGATCCAATTATATTAGCATTGTTGCGAGATTGCACTGGCAAAAGTACGGACCGTAGGCCTTGTTTTCAAGCATTGCAATACCGTTTGTGCTGACTTTTGTCACTTGCTACCTTGATGATTATATTTTCAAATTATAAAAATCACTATCTAATATCATTACTACACTTGTATCATCATCTCTTCGCCGAACTAGTGCACCTATAAAAAAATTCATTGTATTGGGTGTGTTGGGGACACAAGAGATTTCTTGTATTTGATTGCAGGTTGTTTGAGAGAAACCATCTTCATCCTACACCTCCCACAGATTGATAAACCTTAGGTCATCCACTTGAGGGAAAATTGATACTATCCTACAAAACTCTGTGCTTGGAGGCCCAATATAGTCTACAAGAATAAAGTTGCGTAGTAGACATCAAGCCTTGTTGTGTATGCATGAGTAGGTTCTCTCAAGTACTACTATCGAAACAACTTCACCACTGCAGTAGCAAATTTGATCATTGCTTCAAGACATGTGCCTCTTGACATCCAAAGGTACTCATATCACGAATCTATAATCGTCCATAAGAAAGCATCCACGATGTAGTCATACACTTTTGGTACCGAGAGAACCCAATGGTTTCAATGACATACTTCTTTAGTAGGAAGTAATCAACATAGGCCTGGGCACCATGGTAGATGCGGTCGAACACGTCGCTGCATCTGAAATTGTGCGAAAATAAGGCTCGAATAGCGCATCGCAGGCAAAGTAATCATTGACTAACATTATATGCACATGTGCTCTATTGTGATTCACAATGGATGCACTTTTATTGATCCCTTGTACTTGAGAACATGCTCCTCTTCATGCAAAATGTATGCAAGAACCACCTTTACCATCCTCGTTTAATCCTAACATTCCTTCTCCTCATATGATGAAGACAAATCCATGAATCATTTGAGAAGAACTCCATTTATGATCCATCGTGTTTGCTTCAAGGTAAATAAGGAGAACCTCAAAAAATTGGCAATGCCAATTGCCCGAACACTTGTTGGGCATGATGACTGACATGCACAACATCAACATGAGGCACATGATAGTTGGGATGCGGTAAGATCCGAAGTGGAATGGTGATGTTTCCCAAGACAAAAAGGCGCCTGGATGGAGCGACGGAGGTCCGACAATGCCTGGGGCAGCGGTCGGGATGATACAACAACAACGTCAATCGCTAAGGGTGCAGATACAAAGCACAAGGAAGGGGCTGAATGGGGGAAGGCGGATTGGGGGGAGGGATCTGGTAGGATCTTTGGATGGAAAGGTGGTGTCGGAGTCTGGGCGTGGATTTTCACAAACCTCCATTCACTTGGTGTTGATTTGGGAGATTTAAAACATCTGGAATGATCCGAAAAAATTATGACTATCACTGAATTGAAAAAAATGGACTATCTGGTGTGAACATTTGTTAGCATTGAGCGATTTGGTTATCCACGTTAGAGCATTGCTACTTCTCGAGCATGCGTTGGTTTCCCGTGAAGAGGAACGGTTTGATGCAGCAAAGTAGATAAGTATTTCCCTCAGTTTTGGGGAACCAAGGTATCAATCCAGTAGGAGATACAAGTGAGCCACCAATAGATATACCTACACAAGGAATCAAAGTCTTGTACCCAACACTATAAAGGGGTTGTCAATCCCTTCACGGTTATTTGCAAGGATGAGATCTAGTAGAGATAGATATAATAGGATGCTTGAACAGAAAGTAAAAGTAAAAGTAAAAAAACAATGCAGCAAGTATTTTTGGTGTTTTTGGTTTTATCTGAAAATATAATATGGAAAATAGACCCGAGGGCCATAGGTTTCACTAGATGGCTTCTCTCATGATGGCAAGTATTACGGTGGGTGAACAAATTACTGTCGAGCAATTGATAGAAAAGCGGATAATTATGTAGATATCCAAGGCAATCATTATGCATATGGGCATAACATCCGTGTCAAATAGACCGAAACGATTCTGCATCTACTACTATTACTCCACACATCGACCGACTCCTGCTTGCATCTAGAGTATTAAGTTCATGAAGAACAGAGTAACGCATTAGGTAAGATGACATGATGTAGAGGGATAAACTCAAGCAATATGATGAAAACCCCATAATTTTACCCTTGATGGCAATAATACAATACGTGCCTAGCTACCCCTACTATGTCACTGGGTGAGGACACCGCAAGATTGAACCCAAAACTAAGCACTTCTCCTATTGCAAGAATTACCAATCTAGTTGGCCAAACCAAACAAATAACTCGAAGAGACTTGCAAATATATCAAATCATGCATATAAGAATTCAGGAAAGGCTCAAATAATATTCATGGATAATCTGAACATAAACCCACAATTCATCGAATCTCGACAAACACACCGCAAATGAGTATTACATCGGATAGATCTCCATGAAGATCATGAAGAACATGGTATTGAGAAGCAAAGAGAGAGAGAAGAAGCCATCTAGCTACTAGCTATGGACCCGTAGGTCTGTGGTGAACTACTCACGCATCATCGGAGGGGCAATGGAGTTGATGTAGATGCCCTCCGTGATCGAATCCCCCGCCAGCAGATTACCGAAAAAGGCTCCAAGATTCGATCTCTCGAGAACGGAAGCTTCTGGTGGCGGAAAAATGTTTTCGTGGCTCGTTCTGATAATGATGGAATATTTGGGTATTTATAGGGCGAAGATTAGGGTTAGGAGAGTTGCCAGGGGCCCACAAGCCTGCCCGGCGTGGGTGCCCCCCTGGCCGCGGCAAGCGGGCTTGTGGCCCCGTGGCAGCTCCTCTGCCTTGGTTCTCAAGTCTTGTGGCTTCCATATTTTCTAGAAAAAATTATTCTGGAGGTTTTATTCCGTTTGGACTCCGTTTAATATTCCTTATCTGCGAAACTCAAAAACAAGGAAAAAACAGAAACTGGCACTAGGCTCTAGATTAATAGGTTAGTCCCAAAAATAATATAAAATAGCATATTAATGCATATAAAACATCCAAAACAGATAATATAATAGCATGGAATAATCAAAAATTATAGATACGTTGGAGCCGTATCAGCATCCCCAAGCTTAATTCCTGCTCATCCTCGAGTAGGTAAATGATAAAAACAGAATTTTTGATGTGGAATGCTACCTAACATATTTATCCATGTAATATTCTTTATTGTGGCATGAATATTCAGATCCGTTAGATTCAAAACAATAGTCTAATATTGACATACAAACGGTAATACTTCGAGCACACCAACAAGGTAGTCGTGTCCTTTCGAAATAACATGGCCTTTGAAAGTTATCCCTACAAAATCATATGGTCTGGCTATGCTCCATCTTCCCCACACAGAGTATCTAAATCATGCACAACCCTGATGAACAAGTCAAGCAATTGTTTCACACTTTTTATGTTCTCAAACCTTTTCAACTCTCACGCAATACATGAGCGTGAGCCATGGATATAGCATTATAGGTGGAATAGAATATGGTGGGGGTGCAAGGAAAGAGGAGAAGATAGTTTCATATCAACTAGGCGTATCAACGGGATATGGAGATGCCCATCAATAGATATCAATGTGAGTGAGTAGGGATTGCCATGAAACAAATGCACTTAGAGCTATAAGTGTATGAAAGCTCAAAAAAAAACTAAGTGGTCGTGCAAAATGAATATCCACTAGTTATATGAAAGTGACAAAATAGGAGACTCTCTATCATGAAGTTCATGGTGCTAATTTGAAGCACAAGTGTGGAAAATATAGTAGCAATTGTCCTTTCTCTCTTTCTCTCATTTTTTTGGTGGGCTTCTTTGGCCTCTCTTTTTTTGTTTGGGCTTCGCTGGCCTCTTTTATTTTTTTGTAAAGTCCGGATACTCGTCCCAACTTGTGAGGGAGTCATAGCCTCCATCATCCTTTTCTCTCATGGGACAATGCTCTATTAATGAAAAATCATCACACTTTTTATTTACTTATAACTCAAAGAAAAAGAAATTACAACTCGATTCCTATGAAAAGATAAAACTCTATATGCAATATGAAGTGATGATGCAAGTCATAGAAAAACTACATGGTGGAAGTTGCATGGAAATGGCTATGAAAATGCCATAATAGGTAGGTATGGTGTCTGTTTTGAGGAATATATGGTGGCTGTTTTGAGGAAGGAGGGTTTGATGAATCGGCGAAAGTTGCGCGGTACTAGAGAGGCTAGCAAAGATGAAAGGGAGAGAGTGTGTATAATCCATGGACTCACATTAGTCATAAAGAACTCACATACTTATTGCAAAAGTCTATTAGTCGTCAAACAAAGCATTAGACGCATGCTCCTAGGGGAGAGGTTGGTAGGAGTTAACCATCGCATGCTCCCGACCCTCACACAAAGGTCGACAATCATTAGGCAAGTCATGCTCCGACTTCGTTACATAACAGTTCACCATACATGCATGCTACGGGAATCACAAGCTTTAACACACGTATCTCTTCATTTCACAACTACTCACTAGCATTACTCTCATATTAACATCCCTATTATCTCAAAACTATATGCAAGGAATCCAACTTCTCATAGTTGTTAATGCACTTAATATGAAATTTTTTATTATATCCCTCTTGGATGCCATTATATTAGGACCAAAATCATAACCTTAATAAATTACCATGCTGTTTTAAGAAACTCTCAAAATAATATAAGTGAGGAACGAGAGTTCAATAATTTCTATAAAATATAACATCACCATGCTCTACAAAGATATAAGTGAAGTACTAGAGCAGCATTGCCTAGTTCAAAAGATATAAGTGAAACATATAGGTATTCTAACAAATTCACGAGTCAGCGTGTCTCTCTTTAAAGATGTGTGCAAAAAGGATGATTGTGACAAACTAAAAAGCAAAGACTCATATCATACAATATGTTCCAAGCAAAACACATATCATGTGGTGAATAAAAATATAGCCTCAAGTAAATTTACCGATGGATTGAAGACGAAAGAGGGGATGCCTTCCGGGGCATCCCCAAGCTTAGGCTCTTTGATATACTTGAATATGACTTGGGGTTCCATGGGCATCCCCAAGCTTAGGTTTCTGCCACTCCTTATTCCATAGTCCATCAAATCTTCACCCAAAACTTGAAAACTTCACAACACAAAACTCAAGAGAAAACTCATGAGATCCGTTAGTATAAGATAAATAAATCACCACTTTAGGTACTGTTGTGAACTCATTATTTATTTATATTTGTGTAATAACTACTGTATTCTAACTTCTCCATGACTCATAGCCCCCGATACGACCCATAGATACATCAAAATAAGCAAACAACACAAAGAAAACAGAATCTGTCAAAAACAGAACAGTGTGTAGCAATCTGTAAACTTCGAATACTTCTGGAACTGTAAAAATTATTTAAAAATAGGAAAACCAGGGAAATTTGTATATCAATACTGTGTAAAAATTTAAGATCAATTGTATGCTCTGAAAAATTCAGAAAAATCCTGGACTGAGCGCAAAATTTTCTGTTTTCTAGCAAGATCAAATCAACAACTACCATAGATCACCCCAAAGGTTTTACTTGGCTCAAACACTAATTTAAAAAAAACACAATTAATAATGTGCCAAACACACCAAAACTGAAGCAAAAAACTTAAAGTAAAATAAAATTGGGTTACCTCCCAACAAGCGCTATTGTTTAACGCCCCTAGCTAGGCAAAACGCTTTCAGTGATGCTCACATAAAAAGTAGTAGTTGAGATATGAAAAGGAGCATCATGAATAGAATTAAAAACATGTTTAAGTCTAACCCACTTCCTATGCATAGGGATTTTTTGAGCAAACAATTTATGGGAACAAGAATTAACTAGCATAGGAAGGCAAAACAAGCATAACTTCAAAACTTTGAACACATAGAGAGGAAACTTAATATTATTGCAATTCCTACGAGCATATGTTCCTCACTCATAATAAATTTCAGTATAATAATCAAGGAATTCAACAATATAACTATCATATAAAATTTTCTCTTCATGATCCACATGCATGCAAAGTTGATACTCTTCCAAAATAGTGGGATTATCATTAACTAAAGTCATGACCTCTCCAAACCCACTTTCAATATCATATTCATCATGAGTATTAAATAAATTATCAAGATCGTAAGAAGCATTATCACCCCAATCATGATCATTGCAATAAGTAGTGGTAATGGCAAACTCATCAAATATAGCATCCCCGAGCTTGTAGTTTTGCATATCATTAACATAATTGACATTAATTAAATTTATAACAATATCATTGCAATCATGCTTTTAATTCAAGCAAACATCGTGAATCACTTCATCACAATTTTCAAGATTCACGAATATCAAGCAAAACTTCATAGAGATAATCAAGTACACTCAACTCACTAGCAATTGGTTCATCATAATTTGGTCTTTTGAAAATATTAGCAAGTGGATGAGGATCCATAACAATAGATTTTTAGAAAGCGAAGATGCAAGCAAATCGAAGGCACATGGCAACACAAGCAAACATAGCAACGAAAAGGCGAACGGATAAGGGCGAATAAAAAGGCAAATCTTTTTGATATTTTCTGAAAATCGTTTTAGAAGTGGGGAGAGGAAAACGAGAGGCAAATGGCAAATAATGTAAATGCAAGAGATGAGTTTGTGATGGGTACTTGGTATTCTTGACTTGCTATGTACCTCCCCGGCAACGGTGCCAGAAATCCTTCTTGCTACTTCTCGAGCATGTGTTGGTTTCCCGTGAAGAGGAATGGTTTGATGCAGCAAAGTAGATAATTATTTCCCTCAGTTTTTGAGAACCAAGGTATCAATCCAGTAGGAGATACAAGCGAGCCACCAATAGATATACCTGCACAAGGAATTAAAGTCTTGCACCCAACGCTATAAAGGGGTTGCCAATCCCTTCACGGTTATTTGCAAGGATGAGATCTAGTAGAGATAGATATAATAGAATGCTTGAACGGAAAGTAAAACTAAAAGTAAAAACAATGCAACAAGTATTTTTGGTGTTTTTGGTTTTAGATCTGAAAATATAATATGGAAAATAGACCCAGGGGCCATAGGTTTCACTAGATGGCTTCTCTCATGATGGCAAGTATTATGGTGGGTGAACAAATTACTGTCGAGCAATTGATAGAAAAGTGAATAATTATGAAGATATCCAAGGCAATGATTATGCATATAGGCATCATGTCTGTGTCAAGTAGACCAAAACGATTCTGCATCTACTACTATTACTCCACACATCGACCGACTCCTGCCTGCATCTAGAGTATTAAGTTCATGAAGAACGGAGTAACGCATTAGGTAAGATGACATGATGTAGAGGGATAAACTCAAGCAATATGATGAAAACTCCATATTTTTACCCTTGATGGCAACTCCTATTGTAAGAATTATCAATCTAGTTGGCCAAACCAAACCAATAACTCGAAGAGACTTGCAAAGATATGAAATCATGCATATAAGAATTCAGGAAAGACTCAAATAATATTCATGGATAATCTGAACATAAACCCACAATTCATCGGATCTCGACAAACACACCGCAAAAGAGTATTACATCAGATAGATCTCCATGAAGATCACGAAGAACATGGTATTGAGAAGCAAAGAGATAGAAGAAACCATCTAGCTACTAGCTATGGACCCGTAGGTCTGTGGTGAACTACTCACGCATCATCGGAGGGGAAATGGAGTTGATGTAGATGCCCTCCGTGATCGAATCCCCCTCCGGCAGATTACCAAAAAAGGCTCCAAGATTGGATCTCTCGGGAACGGAAGCTTATGGCGGCGAAAAAGTGTTTTCATGGCTCGTTCTGATAATGATGGAATATTTGGGTACTTATAGGTCGAAGATTAGGGTTAGGGGAGTTGCCAGGGGCCCACAAGCCTGCCCGACGCGGGTGCCCCCCCTCCCCGGCCGCGGCAAGCGGGCTTGAGGCCCCGTGGCAGCTCCTCTGCCTTGGTTCTCGTGTCTTGTGGCTTCCATATTTTCCAGAAAAAATCATTCTCGAGGTTTTATTCCGTTTGGACTCCGTTTAATATTCCTTATCTGCGAAACTCAAAAACAAGGAAAAAACAGAAACTGGCACTGGGCTCTAGAATAACAGGTTAGTCCCAAAAATAATATAAAATAGCATATTAATGCATATAAAAACATCCGAAACAGATAATATAATAGCATGGAACAATAAAAACTTATAGATACGTTGGAGACGTATTAAGCATCTACAACCGGACTTGGAAATCCAGCCCCCTATACGCCCGCAAACGCTTAGGCACGCCCGCGGATGCTGTCGGACCGCCACTCATATGTTTTGCCCGGCAACCACACACCTCAAATTCTAAACCTCAAATACATGTAATGCAAAGTACAAATTCATTACAATTCAACAGTTTACAAAATGTAACAAAGAAAAAAAGAATCATAGTTCAACAAGACAAGTCAAAATTAAATTAAAGTCCGAGCGTGACAAATCACCCGCTGGTCAGATCAAACATTATACGCCATCCATGAATCATGCTTTGTGGCCAACCTTTCCTCTTGGTCTCTGGTCATCCTTGCCTTGTACTCCATACGTTCATTGATCTCTTTCTTCATCTTCACAAGCCATTTTTTCGCATGCTCATCAAAAGTGCTTTCGTTCGACAATATTGTCGTGGCATCCTCCGCATCTCGAGCAAGCCGCAACATCGTATTCTCAAGCTCGGTTTCTCCAAATGACCGGGTCTTCTCAAGCTCCCGTTTTGTTGAAGCTTCCTTCTTTTCTAACTCGATCTTGTTCCTCTCAATTTGCAGCTTCTTGTTCGCCCTCTCCCTGCCCTGATTCATCCTCTCCTTTTATGCATATGACCTCCTAAAATTATCTTGATTTGAAATGAACTAAGGTATATGCGAAACATTGATCATCACATATGCAATGTTGACCGGAAGAGGAGCAAAATAAACACGTGGAGTCCTCTTGCCTCATTTCATCGAATAGAAGGTAGGTAGTCGGAACAATGCTGGTACCCGGGCATGTCCGCAACCGACCGAGTGGCGGCGATGTCCACCGCATCCCTCTGCATTGCCAAAAAACTGTCCGGAATGTGCCTGCATCAGTCGTTTCCTCTATCCCAACCGGGTCGGAGGTGGCGACCCTTATCGCCGATTGGATCGATGGGGTTTGGGGGGGCACCAGCTCCTCGAGGTCCACATCCGCTCCTTGCGACGCCACTTCCCTTTACCGTTGCCTTTGTCATTGGTTCCTCCGGGTGACGTTCTTTGGCTTGCACGACGGAGCCAAGGAGGGGATACCCATGGACGACGCGGACACAACCTCCGTGGTGGCGGTGGCGGTGGGGGTGGGTTGGACGACATCTAGGGCATCAGATGAGGGCCGGCAACGAGGATGGGGAAGCTAGGGTGGCCAATGGCGAAGGCTCGAATGCGGGTATTTGTGGAGGGAGACGGAGGAGACCAATGAGTTCGATGAATTTGGTACAATTTGTGATGGAATCGGTCTGTCTGGTCTGACCTGACGAATGCATCCGGTCACGCCGAGACCACCCCATATCCGCATCATATTTAAACTGAAAACCCTTTAAGGTGTCCGTCTAAATCGTTGTTTTTTTTAACCGGTTATTTACCAGGCCGTCCGTGTGGCTTTTAAGGGGCCGTTTGTAAACGATCTTATAGTTTTTTCTAAAAGAAAAAAATTCTTTAGATGATCTTATCAGTCTTATGGTTGCTCTCGCGTAGTAGTCTGTTGCAGCTTTGCGAACCGATTCCAGCGCCGATGCTCTGTGCGTGTTTTAAACAACTTTGTGTCACGTCATGATGTGAGATGTGGAGGCCGAAGGGATTAGTCATACTTGCGTGATTAACCAACGAAACACTCAAAAAAAAAATGCACGAAAGAGATGCCATTGCCATCCATCCACGAAGAGGCGAAAGCATCAAGCCGCCACTTTATATTTTGTATACACTCCCCGGGCTGGCTCCCCGCGTCGTTATCCGACCGAGCGGTGCCCGTGACGTGTTCGTCCCTATCCATACTTCCATGGGCACGTACCAGCGGCAAGCGCCGCGCCGCAGCTCCCTCTGACGTGAGCAGCGCCGCACGTACGCGCGCCATAGGACCATACTTGTACGAGTCTACGAGCACGCAGGGAGAGCGACACGCCACGGATGACCCGAGCTGAGCTGACGGCCGAGTTATTAATTACCGCATTTTTTCACGGAGACCCAGCATTTTTTCGCGGCACTGACTCCGGGTCACGTGGGTGGCTACCTGCACTATTCAGACTACTCATAAAGAAACTAACTTCAGCTGTACCTGACAATGATTTGATGAACAGGGAGATGAATTAAACGGACGGACGTTTCATTGGTTTTTTGCCGTTTAGGTTGGCGTGTCCAATCTTTTATAAATGAATCAGCCGTGCGTTTAACAGGCGGATCTCATTCTTGTCCACGTGACCGACCGACATTCATTTTTAATCACATTTTTTGGCTGGGATTTGCATGTTATTTTTATTTCATCAAAGTCATTTTAATACATACATTTTTTTACTAATTTTTTGTTACGAGTACAAAATTAAAAAAAACATGAACCATAATTAGACATTTTAAAAGATGCTCAACTTCCGTAATTGCTCCTACTGATTAGACTAATATCTGTACTATGTCTTTATTGTTGATCTGCGAATTCTTGAGCTTAGCAACATATTTCTTCTTCGATTCCAAAGAATTAGACGTCGCTTTCCCTTTGGTCTTTTCTTTACTTTAATCTATAGCTCAATTCTAGCTAGAAGTGCATGAATATCTAGCAGATTTTATGAAATCAATAGATCAATGTTTTGTTTTTTCCAATACCGAAAGTTGCATTCCTCCTAGGCACAAAATTGAGCAAATAACCTACCGCAATTGTAGCGAATCAAAGAGCTAAAGGTCGAACGAAAATCATGTACCTCATCATTTCTGCACTTAACGAACACCAACCAAGATGTTTCGGCGTCCAAGAAACGTGTCGTGCAGTGGGCAGTCGTCGCACTTTCTAAATGATAATGGTGAGCCGGCAAGCCTCTGGGCTAGTGCCGAGCCAGGGGCGTCGGCCGGCCATGGCTTTGCCGACGGACCGATGACGGTACAGATCCGAGCAGCTAGAGGCGGATTGAGCACCTACATGCGACATCGAGGCATTGCCCAATCTGGGTGGAGCTGTGTCTGGCCAATCCATGGCAAGCGTAGCCCGCTAGCTGCCGAATTCGCCAAATTCGCCGGTAGGATGCGCTAAATCTCGTCGTCACCGCCGCCGCTGATCTACCACTCGGCCTTCTGCATCGGGACGAAGGAGGCACCCCGCGGGTGGATATGTTGTTGGATGGAGGAGGGAGGAGGCTAGAGAGCAAGGCGGCGAGAAAAATGGGCGCCGGACTAGGGTTTGTGCACTTGCGAGCGATGGGTGGGGTAAGGGGATAAAAAAGGCGAGACTGTGCCGGGGGAAGGAGCACACGGGCGAGACGCATGTCCACTTCGTGTTTGTGCCAACGCAAATGCAGCCCAATTTCGAGATTGGAATGGATTGCGGACGGACAAAAACGAACATGCTTCCGTTTGGATCACCACGTTGGGCCGTGTTTTGTGTCCGTGACGATCCATACGGACACGCGCGGACGAAATGGGTCGCCCGAGTTGCTCTAAATAGTAACATAGCTAGTTAGTCACACCATACATATGTTACTCCCACTATTAAAATAATAACATAGTTTATTAACATGCATGTTACTAGTCGAAGTTAGAACATCTACGATCATAGCCAATATGAATCCCTGAAGGCCCGCAGACACGCCCCGTCAATGACTGGACGTGTTACCTGTTTGTCTGTCCGCAGAGCCACACTTCTCATTTTCTTCCTCATATGTCCGGTCAGTTGCACGTGATTGGTGAAGAGGAAGAGAGAAAAAGAAAAAATGAACAAAGAAAAAAAGAAAAGGTGGTTCGGATGGGGTCGCGTCCTACGTGACGGACTGATCGGGACGCGTCCGCAAGCGCTCATATCCTCTCTATATTTGTCCTCGATATGGGGGGTCACAGACGGCCCACACGTATAAGGATGATATGAAGGATCCGATTGGGTCATATTTTTTCTTTTCTTTCCTGTCCGATCAGTAACCGAACGCGTCCGCGGACATATGCAAGGTCGTTTGAGACGTCCGGTTATAGATGCTCTTGCTCCACACTATGAATAGTCTTATTCTCCTTCGTTTACTTTCTCTCGTCGTGTTTGGTTTTTGTAGTACTACGGTTCTCGCCCAGCCAGTTGTTTCGTTGGAGCGAACCAACCTGTAGTTGGATAGTTAGAGGGACTGTGGTATCCCAAGCCCATCAGGATTCAAATCCTGATGTTTGCATTTATTTATGAAATTGTTTCAGGATTTCTGTCGATGCGCATTTAGTGGGAGACGTTTCTGTCGATGACGAGGTGCCTACGATGACTTCGTAAATTTCAAGATGATATGTCGGTTCAGTCTTTCAGAGGTGCTCATCTGAGTAGGGTGTGTATATATACGTTCATAAAGATGAATGTATACGCGTGTATATGAGCGTTTGCGTCTGTATTATGTTAAAAAAGTTGTTTCTTTGTACACGAAAAGGAAAGGATGATGCGCCGGCCCAACTAAAGAATGCTCCCTTTTTTTAGGGTGCCGCTCTTGCCGGAGGATTTGCAAGTGGTGGCCAAAAGTGTGCTAAAATTTTGATGACCACCTTTTCTGCTTGACATGAGGTGTTTGCTCGGAAGAACATGTGCGAGGGAGACAACGGATCGAAAGAAAGGGCTGGATCACCCGAGCGCGCCACGTTGCTGCCGACCTGGACCACGAAAGATGCAAATCAAGCAGACACCGATCGAGCCCAACAACCACTGGCGGCTTCCGGGGTTCCAACCAAGACTCGTCCATAGTCTCGTCAGTATGCGGTGTGAGATTCACCTGCTGAGAAAGCATCGCCTCAGCCTGCAATCATTGCCTTCTTCTTCTTCTTCTTTTTTTGCGCTAGAATCAGTGCCTTCTTCTTAGGGTATACTTTTTCTTTTTCCGAGTATAATCGGGGGGCTAATTTCTTTTGTAGATTTATAATTTTCTTTTTTAAAAAAGAAATGCCCTCTAACTCTACATCAAAATGATGCATGTAGTCATATATTATTTAACAAAGATCCAACATAAGTATGTATCATCATATAAAGTCTCATTCGAAGAAAAAACATAGGAAGATATCGCAAAAGCCGAAGCCGTTAATAATAAAATTAGATGTCTAACCACCTATTTTATTATTGGACCATCATTCAAACCGGCTGTAAATATTCCATGCTATCTCCCATCAGTTGTACTCATACCTCATATGCTTCTTGGTTTCCGCACAACTGGGTAATGACCTGTAGATTTATAGTTATCGGTAGAGCGAGAGGAAATTCATCCTACGTACCTACCCCTTCATTTGCAAATATACTATGTTTTTGGATATTTCAATATGAAACACACACGAGCTAAAATGAGTGAATAAATACATTAAATACGTCTATATACATTTGAATTAGAATAAGTTAGAATATCATATAAATATATAATAGTGAACGGAGGAAGCAGAAGTTTATGTCCACTTTTTTATTTATGAAAAATGTTAACCGGCCCCGTCAGCCACATGAGATTTTTCATCGCCCCACCTCCCCAATCTCTCATCGGATTCGCTTGCACAATTTTTGATGTGCCACATCAGACCCCACGCCCTCAACATAATTAAAGAACATAAAATCCTCCACATCATTATTTTTTATTCTATTGTTCAACAATATAAATATTTTAACTTGAATATCACAAGACAATATAACATGCAACAACCCTCCATTTATTTCTAGGTTAAATGTGGTGTATTCTAACTTCACTATAAAAAGTTCTTTGCTAAAAAATTCTGCAGTAACGCGTGGGGCGTTATCCAGCCCCCCCCCCCCCCTACACACACAGAAGAGGCGGTTGCAGTTCCGGTGACTTGCCTTCGACTAGTAGTTTAGATTAAGTTTTTTCTCTCACGGTAGCGACATTTAGGAAAATGGTGACATCTCTACTTTGAGCTGGTCTTTTGCACTCCGGTCCTACTCGAGTTCGTTTGTCGGGATGGAATCCACGGAGCTTCAACGTAGATTTATGTTATCTTCTTGGGAGGCGAGGTTAGGGTTTCTCACAAGGCGTTCTCAACAATGATATATGATGATAGACTCTTCATATCGATTCAAGGGTTCAATGCAACGACTACGACTTCAGGGCGTTGGTCCTCACGCGCACATGCATGAAGATCCTCGGTTGTCATCAACAAGGTCAGATAGGCTCCGATAGGGGAGCGGTGATAGTAACGCATCCGCGGCTCTTTCCGGCGGCAATAATGGTCGTCCGCTAGTTCAGGATTTCGAACGCAATTTTTATTGTGTTTGAATTTTGATAAACTTTTTTATATCAAACATTTTTACAAAAAAAAATAAGACATGGTGTTTGCCTAGGTGACCCCTTAGACTGGGTTTACTCGGGCAAAACAGATGTTGGTCCAACATTTATTTCTGGTTTAAAGTTTAAAACCAGCGAATTCTGCTTTGACTAACGTGCCCTTTACTGGCCTGATGAGGGTTAACATCATCTAGTGGTCGGAGCGAGAGGAGGGGGAGCATCTACTTGTCACGACTTAAATTTGCTATGCATAAATCATAATGTACTTGAAGTTTAAATTCATAAAAAACATGCAAAGTTGAAAAAACTAAGTACCGCGTTGATCAAATAATCTACACTACCCTCGTCCTCGTTGGAGATGTCCACGATCTCCGTGTCTGTCTCTGGGTACATGGGCGACAGCCGCAACTCCGACTCCTGGTTCCGCTACGGCCTTCGCCTCTGGTTCGGCATAAAGGGCGTCGGTCGCCGCCCGTTCTTGTCAGATTAACCGCCGGTTGGTCTCGACATATGTTCCATTCTACATGGAATCTAGAATGACCTGCTGCTCCTCCATCTATGTCGCTTTGGCGACCGCAAACTCTGTTATGGCGTCCTTCATGTCAAAGCCAACAATCGGCATTGGCTTCTCTGGATCCCCCACCTCCTCCTCCTACGGATCCTCCACCTCCATGGGAACCAGATGCTGCTCCAGCTCCGACCGCTGCTCCCCCTCCTCTTCCTCCTCCTTCGGTGAGTACGGAGGCAGGCCGACTGCGATCCTGGCGGCGTGCTTCGCCCAGATCTCCTCCCGCATCTATAAACGGCACTTCGGCGTTAGCATAGTGTGAGTGGTCTTCTTCTATCGGGCCATGGCCAAGCCGAACGACAAGGGAAGAATGAGGCGGAGATGAAGATAGATGGATGGGCCCGGGCTAGCGGCACGAAAAGGAAGAAGTAGATATGGGTAGGGCTGGGGACACCATCGGGCTTAAATATTGGCCCTCGGGCGGCGAGCTCGAGAGGCACCACGTGGTGTTCAGACCATACCGGAGAAGATGCCCGTCGGACCGTCAGGTTTTCTATTGTTTTCCTGTAAGACCCAATTATCAATTTCGCATCCGGACCACGTTATATCTACCTTAGATTTATACTGGATATGAAGGATGCCGACTGAGATCCATTTGAGACGCTTGTCCATTTAGATCATACTTTTTATGGGCTAGGACCGTCCGTTGTAGTTTTTGCATTTGATGCTTGTTTAAGGCGACTCATCTATATGCCCTAAGAGCATCTACAGCCAAACCTTGTAAATCTGGCCCCTCAAACGCCCGCGGATGCGTCCGAGCACGTCCGCGGACACTGACCGGTCACGCCTTAAATTTTCTCTTCCACATTCAACTCTTTTATATTTCATCCCTTATATCCATACAAAAACCATGCAACTTTTCCCCTACGTACTACGGTGTACTACGCTTCTTCGTTGTCGGAGATGACGTGATCCGCCTGTGCGGGAGCCTCAGCCGCCTGCGTCGCCCGCCGCCTACGCCTGGCATCCATAACCGACTTCGAGCAGATGGAGTTCAGGATGGCGTGCTGCTCTGACCACACATCCACGTCGGTAGGCACCTCCTCCTAGGGCTTCGCGGCCTCCTCCTCCTCCTCCTTGGGCTCCTGTGGAGCCTTCTCCTCTGGCGCCTCCTCCTCCTCCTCCAGCGCCTCCTCCTCGGGCTCCTCCCTCACCTCCTCCCCCTCTTGGAAATCCACCTCCGGTTCCAGAGGTAGCCCCGCTGCCCTCCAGATTCAGACATGCTCAAGGAGGAAGATACGATGCTGGATCGTCTAATACCGATGGCATGGTGGTGTTGGGGAACGTTGCATGGGAAACAAATTTTTTCCTACGTTCACGCAAGACCTATCCATGGTGATGAGCATCTACGAGAGGGACAGTGGATCTACGTACCCTTGTTGATCGCTAAGCGGGAAGCGTTAAGAAATGCGGTTGGTGTAGTCGAACGTTTTCGCGATCCAAATCGCCGAGCGTCCCGCAATCCAATCACGATCCGTCCCGATCAAGCACCGAACGGACGGCACCTCCGCGTTCAGCACACGTACAGCTTGATGACAATCTCGCCTTCTTGATCCAGCAAGAGGGAGTGGAGAGGAAGAAGAGTTCTCTGGCAGCGTGACGGCGCTCCGGCGATGGTGGTGGAGCTATTTCGGCAGGGCTTCGCCTAAGCACTGTAGAAATCCGATCTAGAGGAGAAATTATGCACTGGAGGAACGGGTAGCACGTGGCTGAAATTCTAGTGCAAAAACCCTAAAACCTTCAGTATATATAAGAAGGAGGGAGGAGAGGCCTTGGCACAAGGGAAAAGTCTCCTTGGTTCGGCTGAAGTGGGGAGGAGAGGAGGACTCCTCCTCCAATCCTAGTAGGACTAGGATTCCTCCTTTTTTGCCTTTTTCCACCTTTTTCCCTTTGGGATTTTCTTCCCTAGCCGCATGGGCCTTGTGTGGGACTTCCACCAGCCCACTAAGGGCTGGTATTCACTCTCCTACAGCCCATGAAGCCTCTTGGGTCGAAATACCCCTCCCAGTGGTCTCCCGGTACACTCCCGGCACTTCCGGTACACTACCGATGAGCCCGAAACTTTTCCGGCGACCAAAACAGGACTTCCTATATATGAATCTTTACCTTCGGACCATTCCGGAGCTCCTCGTGACATCCGAGATCTCATCCGGGATTCCGAACAACCTTCGGTCACCACCATACATAACTCTATACTACCGAAACGTCACCAAACCTTAAGTGTGCAGACCCTGCGGGTTCGAGAACTATGTAGACATGACCGAGACACCTCTACGGTCAATAACCAATAGCGGGACCTGGATGCCCATATTGGTTCCTACATATTCTACGAAGATCTTTATCGGTCGAACCTCTATGTCAAGGATTCAGTTAATCCCGTATGATGTTCCCTTTGTTCTTTGGTATGTTACTTGCCCGAGATTCGATCGTCGGTATCTTCATACCTAGTTCAACCTCGTCACCGGAAAGTCTCTTTACTCGTTCCGTAATACAAGATCCCGTGACTAACACTTAGTCACATTGCTTGCAAGGCTTGTTGTGATGTTGTATTACCGAGTGGGCCCTGAGATACCTCTCCGTCACACGGAGTAACAAATCCCAGTCTTGATCCATGCGACGTTTTATACACACAAGGCACTCCTCCGGTGTCCGTGAGTTAGATGATCTCATGGTCATAGGAACATATACTTGACATGCAGAAAACAGTAGCAATAAACTGACACGATCATATGCTACGTTTGTAGTTTGGGTCTTGTCCATCACATCATTCTCCTAATGATGTGACCCTGTTATCAAATGATATCACATGTCAATGGCTAGGAAACCTTGACCATCTTTGATCAACGAGCTAGTTCACTAGAGGTATACTAGGGACAAAGTGTTGTCTATTTACCCACACATGTAATGTGTTTCCAATTAATACAATTATAGCATGGATAATAAACAATTATTATGAACAAGGAAATAAAATAATAAACACTTTATTTATTGCCTCTACGGCATATTTCCAACAGTCTCCCACTTGCACTAGAGTCAATAATCTGGTTCACATCACTATGTGATTTACATTATAATGAATCGAACACCCATGCAGTTTTGGTGTTGATCATGTTTAGCCCTTGGAAGAGTTTAGTCAACGGGTCTGCAACATTCAGATCCGTGTGCACTTTGCAAATATTTATGTCCTTCTCCTCGATGTAATCGCAGATGGAGTTGAAGCATCACTTTATGTGTCTGGTCCTCTTGTGAAACCTTGGTTCCTTGGCCAGAGCAATGGCACCAGTGTTGTCACAGAACAGGTTCATTGGATTCAGTGCACTTGGCACTACTCTAAGATCTGTCAAGAACTGCTTCATCCAGACACCTTCCTTCGCCGCCTTCGAGGCTGCGATGTACTCCGCTTCGCATGTAGAATCGGCTACCACGCTTTGCTTGGAACTGCACTAGCTTACCGCTCTCCCGTTGAGAATAAATACGTATCTGGTTTGTGACTTAGAGTCATCCGGATCAGCGTCAAAGCTTGCATCGACGTACCCTTTACGACGAGCTCTTCATCACCTCCATAAACGAGAAACATTTTTGTAGTCCTTTTCAGATACTTAAGGATATTCTTGACCGCTGCCCAGTGTTCCATTCCAGGATCACTTTGAAACCTTCCGGCCATACTTATGCCAAGGCTGACATCAGGTCTTGTGCACAGCATTGCATACATGATAGAGCCTATGGCTAAAGCATAGGGTATGACACTCATCTTTTCTCTATCTTCTGCAGTCACTGGGCATTGAGTCTTACTCAACTTCACACCTTGTAACACAGGCAAGAACCCCTTCTTGGACTAATCCATTTTGAACTTCTTCAAAACTTTATCAAGGTATGTGCTCTGTGAAAGTGCTATTAAGCGTCTCGATCTATCTCTATAGAAATTAATGCCTGATATGAAAGCAACTTCTCCTAGGTCCTTCATTGGAAAACTCTTGTTCAAATATTCCTTCACGCTTTCCAGCATTTCTATATTGTTTCCAATCAGCAATATGTCATCCACATATAATATTAGAAACGCTATAGAGCTCCCACTCACTTTCTTGTAAATACAAGCTCTCCATAAACTTGTATAAACTCAAACGCTTTGATCACCTCATCAAAGCGCTTATTCCAACTCTGAGATGCTTGCACTAGCCCATAAATGGATCACTGGAGTTTGCAAACTTTGTCAGCATTCTCTGGATCGACAAAACCTTCTGGTTGCATCATATACAACTCTTCCTCAAGGAAACCGTTGAGGAACGCCGTTTTGACATCCATCTGCCAAATTTCATAATCGAAATAAGCAGCTATTGCCAACATGATTCTGACAGACTTAAGCATCGCTACGGGTGAGAATGTCCTACCGTAGTCAACTCCTTGAACTTGTGAAAAACCCTTTGCCACAAGTCGAGCTTTATAGACGTTGACATTACCGTTCGTGTCTGTCTTCTTCTTAAAGATCCATTTGTTCTGAATGGCCTTTCGCCCTTCAGGTAATACTTCCAAAGTCCATACTTTGTTTTCATACATGGATCCCATCTCGGATTTCATGGCCTCTAACCATTTCTCGGAATCCGGGCCCATCACTGCTCCTCCATGGCTCGTAGGTTCATTGTTGTCCAATAACATGACCTCCAAGACAGGGTTGCCGTACCACTCAAGAGTAGTACGCGCCCTTGTCGACCTACGAGGTTCAATAATAGCTTGATCCGAAGCTTCATGATCATCATCATTAACTTCCTCTTCTACCGTCGTAGGTTCCACAGAAACATCTTTCTACGCTGTGCTACTTTCTGGTTGAAGTAAAGGTTCAATAACCTCATCAAGCTCTATTTTCCTCCCACTCAATTCTTTCGAGAGAAACTCTTTCTCAAGAAATGTTCCGTTGTTAGCGACAAACACTTTGCCTTCGGATCTGAGATAGAAGGTATACCTGTCGGGGGGATGACCCCCGAATACCCAAAGACGGCGAGTCGGACGGGGTGCCCAGCCGCCCGGGCTGACTGCTCCACTCGGCCGGCTGCCTGGCCGGCTGCCGGTTGCGCCTGCCAGCCGGCTGGCCCGAAGTCAACCGCGGCGTCACATTAGACCCGACACAGACGAGACGGCTGTACCTGGCACTATTCAGCAATAGTGGCAGGCTATGGTCAGCCTCACGCATCACCCCGTATGACATACGTAATAGTGTAGTTGGTAAGGTGGGCCAAGCCACCACCACGTCACGCACCCATGCCCCTTGGCTATATAAAGGGAGCCACCCATCCATCCATTGACTCACGGCCACAAAGCCTGGGATTACGTCACACATGGCTAGGAGCTCTCCTCGCCACACATACATTAGCTAGCTCTCTGCTACTGCTATCTCCGATACAGCTCTAGGAGCAACCCTGTACTGATATACCATATACATGCAGACATGCAGGAGTAGGGGTATTATCTCTCCGGAGAGCCCCGAACCTGGGTAAACCATTGCGTGCTATTCGCATACCCGTCCCGGATCATCCACGACATCCTTGCCCTCACCTCGATAAGCCACCCCGTGGCATCTGTCGTCTCGCGAGACCCCCCGTGAGAAAACGACGATAGTTGGCGCCCACCATGGGGCTCACTGTTGTTGGAACCACGGTCCGTGCGGGATCCTCTTCGTCATCACCGTCGCGGCGTCGCCGCCATCTTTCCGGGGGCTCGACTCCAACTTGCCCTCGGTGCAAATGTGTGCGACGCCGCGTCCTCGCTGCCGGCTTCGTCATCACCACCGCGGCGTCACCGCAATCTTTCCGGGGGCTCGACTCCAACTCGCCCCGGGGCGAATGTGTGTGACGCCGCATCCCCACTGTCGGACTCGTCACCGCCCCCGCGGCGCTGCTGCTATCTTTCCATGGGCATGACATCAACACACCCCCGGGACGACCGCGCGGGGCGGCGCGACCGCGTCTTCGCCGGTGTCCTCACACCTACGTTTGCCTCTGAGGCGGTTGCGCCCTCGCCTCCTGCGCACCCCCGCGGCGCGTTTGCTCCGGCGCAGTCGTCCGCACGTCCCCGTGGCTGCTCCAGCCATGCGCCCGCGGCGCCCCATCACCCGCATCCGTGCGTTGCGGCTACTGCTTGGCCTGCTCCCACGCGCTGCGGCCCCTGCTCTGCTCGTGTCGTCCGCCCTCCGGGCGCTCACGGCACCTGACCTTCGTGGGCCGCCATCACGTCCTCCTCGCGCTGGCGCTGCTCGCGCCGGGAAAAGGCTCTGGTGGCCGCGGCCTCTTTCCTACGCCACTGGTTGTGCCCGGGCTCCCGCGACGACGGACGGCCCCGCCCCGACCTCCTCGGACCCGTCCCGGCTCGTTGTGTCTCCACGTCCGCGGCCGCCTCCTCGCCGCTCCAGCCTCCCGTCCCGCGGGTCGGTAGCCATCGCCCGGCTGCCCCCGGGCCCCCGCACCGTGCGACAGCAGCCTCGCCGCCCTGTTTCTTTGTAGCCTACCCGATCGGCTCCCCTCGGCTCCGTCCCCGGCAGGCTACGACCCTCCTCCCGCGAGGCCGATGCCCCCGCGCCGCGGAGGCGGCTGCCGCGCCGGCTCGAGCCTCCCACGTCGCCCCGCGCGAGCCCGCCTCCCGCGGCCCTTCTCCTCCGGTCAGTCGTGCCGCTCCGCCCACCTGCCGGCTCGGCGTCGGCCTCGATCGGCCTCAGGCGGCTCCGGCCCTCCTCTCGCGAGGCCGACGCCCCCGTGCCGCCTCCACGGCTGCCGTGCCGGCTCCCGCCGCTCGGTCGGCCCGGCCGCCCGCCGGCTGGCGCCTCCCGCGTTGCCCCGTGCGAGCCCGCCTCCCGTGGCCCTTCTCCTCCGGTCAGCCGCGCCGCTCCGCCCACCTGCCGGCTCGGCCTCAGACTCGGCCGGCTCTAGCCCTCCTCCCGTGAGGCCGATGCCCCCGTGCCGCCTCCGCGGCTGCCACTCCGGCTCCCGCCGCTCGGCCGGCCCGGCCGCCCGCCGGTTGGTGCCTTCCGTGTCCCCCTCGTGGCTTTGCGCGCCAACGCCGGCTCACCATGCTTCCTGTGTTGGCTCCCTTCCTGCGTGCGCCAGCCCCGCCTTCAGCCACGCCCGGCTCCTCCGGCGCGTCAGTGCCCCGCCGCACTCCTCCACTCGACCGGCTTCGGCCCCTCTCGGCTCCGCCTCATTGCGCTACACGGCCGCCTCCCGCCTTCACCCGGTCGCGCTGCTGCATCACCGACCGCACGCTCGCCGCCTCCTGCGCCGGCCGGTTTTCGCGCCCCCGCTGCCGGGCCGTCTTCACTCTACCGCATGTTGTTGCGGGTCGCCCTGGTTCCCGCGCCCCCGTGCTCCCCACCGGATCGCTCCCACGCCGGTCGACCACCTCTTGCCTCCACTCGGTCGCGTCGCTGCGTCACCCGACCGCGCGCTCGCTGCCTCCTGTGCCGGCCGGTTCCTGCGTGCCTGCCTGGCCGGCTCCCCAGCGCCCGCCGGCTCCCGCGCTGGCTGGCCCTCCGTGCCCCGTGCGCGCCGGCTCGTCACTCGCCATCCTACGCGCCTTTGCTGGCTCCCACCCCTATTGACATGGCTGGTTGCTCGCAAAAAAAACATCTGCCTGCCCGTCCTCCTGCTTCACCACTCGGACGGCCAGCCGTGACCCGCCCTGGCCAACCGGTCCGCATTCCGCCTCCGTTGCCTGGCCGGCTAAGGGGCCGGCCTGGCCTCCCGTCCGCCTCGACGTCCGTTCGGTCGGACCCGACCTGCCAGGCCCCCCTTCGAGCACCCAGAGCCTTGAAGGCTACACCTAGAAGGTGTGTCGGCGCGCTCCGCAAGTGCCAAACCACGCCGGCTGTCTTCGCCAACAACTACCTCAGCAACGTCAAAAAAGCAATGAACCTCCCTACCCGGAGGCCCGGAGGCTATGCCCCGGCAGCGCCTCGCGCACAACAGCCGGCGGACCCCGCGTCCGCCCTCGGTAGTGCCTCGCGCACACCAGCCGGCGGACCCCGCGTCCGCCCTTGGCAGTGCTTCACGCACACCAGCCGATGGACCCCGCGTCCGCCATCGGCAGCGCCTCGCGCACACCAGCCGGCGGACCCCACGTCCGCCCTCGGCAGCGCCTCGCGCACTCCAGCCTGCGGACCCCGCGTCCGCCCTCGGCAGCGCCTCACACACACCAGCCGGCGGGCCCCGCGTTCGCCCTCGGGAGCGCCTCGCACACAACAGCCGGCGGACCCCGCGTCCGCCCTGGGCAGCGCCTCGCGCACTCCAGCCGGCGGACCCCACGTCCCCCCTCCCTCGGCAGCGCCTCGCGCACACCAGCCGGCGGACCCCGCGTCCGCCCTCGGCCGCGCCTCGCGCACACCAGCCGGCGGACCCCGCGTCCGCCCTCGGCAGCGCCTCGCGCACACCAGCCGGCGGACCCCGCGTCCGCCCTCGGCAGCGCCTCGCGCACACCAGCCGGCGGACCCCGCGTCCGCCCTCGGCAGCGCCTCGCGCATGTTGGAAATATGCCCTAGAGGCAATAATAAATTAGTTATTATCATATTTCCTTGTTCACGATAAATCGTTTATTATCCATGCTATAATTGTATTGATCGGAGACTTAGATGCATGTGTGGATACATAGACAAAACCATGTCCCTAGTATGCCTCTAATGGACTAGCTCATTGATCAAAGATGGTTAAGGTTTCCTAGCCGTGGACATGAGATGTCATTTGATAATGGGATCACATCATTAGGAGAATGGTGCGATGGACAAGACCCAAACTATGAATGTAGCATATGATCGTGCCAGTTTATTGCTACTGTTTTCTACATGTCAAGTATATGTTCCTATGACCATGAGATCATGCAACTCACTGACACCGGAGGAGTACCTTGTGTGTATCAAACGTCGCAATGTAACTGGGGGACTATAAAGGTGCTCTATAGGTATCTTCAAGGGTGTTTGTTGAGTTGGCATTGATCAAGAATGGGATTGGTTACTCCGTGTGACGGAGAGGTATCTCAGGGCCCACTCGGTAATACAACATCACAACAAGCCTTGCAAGCAATGTGACTAAGTGTTAGCCACGGGATCTTGTATTATGGAACGAGTAAAGAGACTTGCTGGTAACGAGGTTGAACTAGGTATGGAGATACCGATGATCGAATCTCGGGCAAGTAACATACCGAAGAACAAAGGGAACATCGTACGAGATTAACTGAATCCTTGACATAGAGGTTCGACCGATAAAGATCTTCGTAGAATATGTAGGAACCAATATGGGCATCTAGGTCCCGCTATTGGTTATTGACCATAGAGGTGTCTCGGTCATGTCTACATAGTTCTCGAACCCGCAGGGTCTGCACACTTAAGATTTTGGTGACGTTTCGGTAGCATAGAGTTATGCATGGCGGTGACTGAAGGTTTTTCAAAGTTCCGGATGAGATCTAGGACGTCACGAGGAGCTCCGGAATGGTCCGGAGGTAAATATTCATATATAGGAAGTCCTATTTTGGTCGCCGGAAAAGTTTCGGGCTAATCGGTAATGTATCGGGAGACCACCGGGAGGGGTATTTCGACCCAAGAGGCTTCATGGGCTGTGAGAGAGTAAATACCAGCCTTCTGTGGGGTGGTGGAAGTCCCAAACAAGGCCCATGCGGCTGGGAGAAAAAGCTCAAAGGGAAAAAGATGGAAAAAGGCCAAAAAAGGAGGAATCCTAGTCCTACTAGGATTGGAGGAGGAGTCCTCCTCTCCTCCCCACTTTGGCCGACCCAAGGGCTGGCTTTTTGGCAGCCAAGCCTCCTCCTCCTCTCCTCATATATATACTAGAGGATTTTAGGGTTTTGGCACAGAATTTTCAGCCACGTGCTACCCGTTCCTCTAGTGCATAGTTTCTCCTCTAGATCGGTTTTCTGCAGTGCTTAGGCGAAGCCCTGCCGGAATAGCTCCACCACCATCGCCGCAGCGCCGTCATGCTGCCGGAGAACTCTTCTACCTCTCTGCTCCCTCTTGCTGGATCAAGAAGGCGGAGATCTTCATCAAGGTGTACGTGTGCTAAATGCGGAGGTGCCGTCCGTTCGGCGCTAGATCGGAAGGACCGTGATCAAGATCGCGAGACGGTTCATGATGAGTTCGCGGGACGGATCGTGATGAGTTCACGGGACGGATCGTGATGAGATCGTGGGACGAATCATGATGAGATCGCGGGACGGATCGTGATGAGTTCGCGGGATGGATCGTGATTAGATCATGGGACGGATCGTGATGTGATCGCGGGACGCTCGGCGATTTGGATCGCGAAGATGTTCGACTACACCAACCGCGTTTCTTAACGCGTCCCGCTTAGCGATCTACAAGGGTATGTAGATCCACTCTCCCTCTTGTAGATGCTCATCACCATGGATAGATCTGCGTGTGCGTAGGAAATTTTTTGTTTCCCATGCGACGTTCCCCAACGGTGGCATCATGAGCTAGGTCTATGTGTAGATGAGATCTCGAGTAGAACACAAAAGGTTTGTGGGTGTTGATGCTTAGATTGCTTCCTCCCTTGGTCGGATTTTGGTTCAGTGGTATTGTGAGATGAAGCGGCCCGGACCAACATTACTCGTACGCTTACGAGAGACCGGTTCCCTCGACCGCAACTTGTTGCATAGATGGCTTGCGGGTGCCAGTTTCTCTCATTTTAGTTGGATCGGATTCGACAAAGGCGGTCCTTGAGAAGGTTGAAAAGCAACTAGTGTATCACCGTTGTGGTTTTTGCGTAGATGAGAATTGTTCTTGCTAGATACCCATAGCAGCCACGTAAAACATGCAACAACAATTAGAGGATGTCTAACTTGTTTTTGCAGGGTATGTTGTGATATGATATGGCCAATTACATGATGTGATATATGTGATGTATGAGATGATCATGTGATGTATAGATTATCACGACTTGCATGTCGATGAGTACGGCAACCGGCAAGAGCCATAGGGTTGTCTTTAATTATTGTATGACCTGCGTGTCAATCATTAAGCGCTATGTAATGCTTTACTTTATCGCTAAACGGTAGCAATAGTAGTAGAAGCATGTTGGGCGTGACAACCCCGATGGTGACACGTTGATGGAGATCAAGATGATGGAGATCATAGTGTCATGCCGATGACGATGGAGATCATGCCGGTGCTTTCATGATGGAGATCAAAAGCACAAGTTCATGGCCATATCATGTCACTTATGATTTGCACGTGATGTTAATCCTTTTATGCACCTTGTTTTGCTTAGGACGACAGTAGCATTATAAGGTGATCCCTCACTTAATTTCAAGATAAATTGTGTTCTCCCCAAGTGTGCACCGTTGCGAAAGTTCTTCGTGTCGAGACACCATGTGATGATCGGGTGTGATAGACTCTACGTTCACATACAACAGGTGCAAGCCAGTGTTGCACATGCAGAACACTCGGGTTAAACTTGATGAGCCTAGCATGTACAGACATGGCCTCGGAACACAAGAGACCGAAAGGTCGAACATGAGTCATATAGTAGATATGATCAACATGATGATGTTCACCATTAAAACCACCTCAACTCACGTGATGATCGGACTTGAGTTGATGAATTTGGATCATTTATCACTCAAATGACTGGAGGGATGTCAATTTGAGTGGGAGTTCTTAAGTAATATGATTAATTGAACTCATTATCATGAACATAGTCAATAGTGTCTGTGCAAATTATGTTGTAGATTACTTGCTCGCGCTGTAGCTCCCTTGAATTTTTATATGTTCCTAGAGAAATAGAGTTGAAAGATGTTGGTAGCAATATTGCAGACTGGGTCCATGATCTGAGGATTGTCCTCATTGCTGCACAGAAGGCTTATGTCCTTAATGCACCGCTCGGTGCGCCAACCCCTCTAGCGTCGTTTGTAGATGTTGTGAACATCTGTCAGGCACGTTCTGATGACTACTTGATAGTTTAGTGCGTCATGCATTACGGCTTAGAATTGAGGCTCTGAAATGTTTTGAACGTCACAAAACATATGAGATGTTCTAAGAGCTGAAATTAGGATCTCAGGCTCGTGCCCATGTTGCGAGATATGAGATCTCCAACAAGATTCTTTGCCTGCAAGATGAAGGAGAATAGCTCAATCGTTGAGCATGTGCTCAGATTGTCTGGGTGCTACAATCGCTTGAATCGAGTGGGAGTCGATATTCCAGATAAGATAGTGATTGATATAGTTCTCCAAGTCACTCTCACCAAGCTACTAGAACTTGGTGATGAACTATAAAACGCCAGGGATAGAAATAATGATCCCTGAGCTGTTCGTGATGTTTGACACCGTGAAGGTAGAAATCAAGAAGGAGCGTCAAGTGTTGATGGTTAGTAAAACCACTAGTTTCGAGAAGAGCAAGGAGGGAAACTTCATGGATGGCAAGTCAGTTGCTGCTCCAGTGAAGCAACCCAAAGTTGAACTCAAACCCGAGACTAAGTGCTTCGATTATGAGGAGAGCGGTCGCTGAAGCGGAACAACCCTAGATACTTGGTAGATAAGAAGGCTGGCAATGTCAACAGAAGTATATTTGATAAACGTGTTATTGATGTGTACCTTGCTAGTACTCCTAGTAGCACCTGGGTATTGGATACCGGTTCGGTTGCTAAATGTTAGTAACTCGAAATAAAAGCTACGGAATAAACGGAGAACTAGCTAAGGGTGAGGTGACGATGTGTGTTGGAAGTGTTTCCAAGGTTGATGTGATCGACATCGCACACTCTCTCTACCGTCGGGATTAGTAACAAACCTAAATAAGTGTTATTTGGTGTTTTGCGTTGAGCATGAACGTGATTAGATCGTGTTTATTGCAACACGGTTATTCATGTAAGTTAGAGAATAATTGTTATTCTGTTTACATGAATAATACCTTCAATGGTCATGCAACCAGTGAGAATGGTTTGTTGAATCTTGATCGTAGTAATACACATGTTCATAACATTGATGCCAAAGGATAGAAAGTTAGTAATGTAGTACCACATACTTGTGGCACTGCCACTAAATGTCATATTGGTATAAAGCGCATGAAGAAACTCCATGCTGATGGATCTTTTGACTCATTCGATTTCGAATTGGTTGAGACATGCGAACCATGCTTCTTGGGCAAGATGACTAAAGACCCCGTTTTCTGGATTGATGGAGCGGGGAAGTGATTTATTGGGAATGATACATGTGTTGGAAATATGCCCTAGAGGCAATATATAAAGTGTTTATTATTATATTTCCTTGTTCATGATAATCATTTATTATCCATGCTATAATTGCATTGATTGGAAACACATTGCATGTGTGGGTAAATAGACAACACAGTGTCCCTAGTATGCCTCTAGTGAACTAGCTCGTTGATCAAAGATGGTCAGGGTTTCCTAGCCATTGACATGTGATGTCATTTGATAACAGATCACATCATTAGGAGAATGATGTGATGGACAAGACCCAAACTTCAAACGTAGCATATGATCGTGTCAGTTTATTGCTATTGTTTTCTGCATGTCAAAGTATATGTTCCTATGACCATGAGATCATGCAACTCACGGATATCAGAGGAGTGCCTTGTGTGTATCAAACGTCACAACGTAACTGGGTGACTATAAAGGTGCTCTATAGGTATCTCCGATGGTGTCTGTTGAGTTGGCATGGATCGAGACTGAGATTTGTTGCTCCGTGTGACGGAGAGGTATCTCGGGGCCCACTCGGTAATGCAACATCACAATAAGCCTTGCAAGCAATGTGACTAATTGTTAGTTGCAGGATCTTGTATTACGGAACGAGTAAAGAGACTTGCCGGTAACGAGGTTGAACTAGATATGGAGGTACCGACGATCGAATCTCGGGCAAGTAACATACCGAAGAACAAAGGGAACGTTATACCGGATTAACTGAATCCTTGACATAGAGGTTCGACCGATAAAGATCTTCATAGAATATGTAGGAACCAATGTGGACGTCCAGGTCCCACCATTGGTTATTGACCGTAGAGGTGTCTCGGTCATGTCTACATAGTTCTCGAACCCGCAGGGTCTGCAAACTTAAGGTTCAGTGACGTTTCGGTAGTGTAGAGTTATGTATGGTGGTGACCGAAGGTTGTTCGGAGTCCCGGATGAGATCTCGGACGTCACGAGGAGCTCCGGAGTGGTCTGGAGGTAAAGATTCATATATAGGAAGTCCCAGTTTGGTCGCCGAAAAAGTTTCGGGCTCATCGGTAGTGTACCGGGAGTGCCGGTAGTGTACCGGGGGACCTCCGGGAGGGGTATTTCGACCCCAAGAGGTCCATGGGCCGTGGGAGAGTATTAACCAGCCCTTAGTGGGATGGGGAAACAGACACAAAGTCCCATGGCGCAGGGAGAGGAAGTCCTAAAGGGGAAAAGGAAAAAGGGGAAAATCAGCCAATAGGAAGCAATCCTACTCCACCTAGGATTGGAGTAGGAGTTGGATTGCTCCCTCCTAGCCGGCCGACTCCCCTAGGGAGACTTGGTGTGCCAGCCCCTCTCCCCCTCCTCTCCTCCTATATATATTGGTGGATAGCTAGGGTTTTGCACACAGTTTACGACCACATGCTACCCGTTTCACCGGTGCTCCTCTAGATCGGATTTCTGCAGCGCTTAGGCGAAGCCGTGCCGGAATTGCTCCACCACCACCATCATCGGAGCGCCGTCATGCTGCCGGTGAACTCTCTCTCCTCTCCATCTCCTCTTGCTGGATCAAGACGGTGGAGATCATCATCAAGCTGCACGTGTGCTGAACGCGGAGGTGCCATCCGTTCGGTACTAGATCAGAAGGATCGTGATCAAGGCCATGGGACGTTCGTGATCGGATCGCGGGACGGATCGTGACGAGATCGCGGGACGGTTCGTGATTGGTTCGTGGGACGGTTCGTGATTAGATCGCGGGATGCTCGGTGATTTGGATCGCGAAGAAGTATGACTACACCAACCGCGTTTCTTAACGCTTCCCGCTTAGCGATCTACAAGGGTACGTAGATCCACTCTCCCTCTCGTAGATGCTCATCACCATGGATAGGTTTGTGTGTGCATAGGAAAATTTTTGTTTCCCATGCAACATTCCCCAACAACATGTTGATGTATGCAATCCAATGAGTCTTATAACATGCGGTGGATATCGTTATTTTCTTACCTTCACTGATGATTTGAGTTGATATAGTGTATATTTACTTTATGAAACACAAGTCTGAATCGTTTGAAAGATTCAAGCAAATTCAGAGTGAAGTTTAAGATCATCGTGACAAGAAGATAAAAATGTCTGTGATATGATCGTGGAGGTGAATATCTGAGTTACGAGTTTGGCATACAACTTAAGACAATGTGAAAGTTGTTTCACAACTTACGCCACCTGGAACACCATAGTGTGATGGTGTGTCTGAACGTCATAGTCGTGCTCTATTGGATATGGTGCGTGCTATGATGTCTCTTACCGTTTTGCTACTATAATTTTGGGGTTATGCATTAGAGACAACTACAATCACTTTAAATAGGACACCATCTAAATCCGTTGAGATGACACCGTGTGAATTATGGTTTGATAGAAACCTAAGCTGCCATTTCTTAATGTTTGGGGCTGCGACGCTTGTGTGGAAAATGTTTTCACCTAATGAGGTCGAACCCAAAGCGGACAAATGCATCTTCATAGAATACCCTAAGAACAGTTCGGTGAACCTTCTATCTCAGATCCAAAGCATGAAAATGTTTGTTGCTAAAACCGGGTACTTTCTCGAGAAAAAGTTTCTCTCGAAAGAATATAGTGGGAGGAAGATAGAACTTGATGAGATTATTGAACCTTTGTTTCAACCAGAGAGTAGCGCAGCGCAGAAAGATGTTTCTGTGAAGCCTACGTTAGTTGAAGAGGAAGTTAATGATGATGATCATGAAGCTTCGGATAAAGTTACTATCAAACCTCGTAGGTCGACAAGGATGCGTACTGCTCCTGAGTGGTACGATAATCTTGTCTTGAAGGTCATGTTGTTGGACAACGATGAACCTTCGAGCTATGGAGAAGCGATGATGGGCCCGGATTCCGACAAATGGTTAGAGGCCATGAAATCCGAGAAAGTATCCATGTATGAAAACCAAGTGTAGACCTTGGTAGACTTGCTCGTTGGACGGCAGGTCGTCGAGTACAAATGGATCTTTAAAATGAAGACAGATGCTGATGGTAAATGTCACCATTTGTAAAGCTCGACTTGTTGCAAAGATGTTTGTGACAAGTTCAAGGAGTTGACTGCGATGAGACTTTCTTACTCGTAGCGATGCTAAAGTCTGTTGGAATTATGTTAGCAGTTGCTGCATTTTTCAATTATGAAATCTGGCAGATGGATGTCAAAACATCGTTTCCTTAACGGTTTACTTGAGGAAAGGTTGTATGTGATACAACCAGAAGGTTTTGTCAGTCCTAAGGATGCTAAAAGGTGTGCAAGCTTCAGTGATCCTTCTATAGACTGAAGCAAGCATCTCGGAGTTGGAATATACACTTTGATGAGGTGATCAAAGTTGTAGTTTATACAAAGTTTACGATAAACTTGTATTTACAATAAAATGAGTGGGAGCACTATAGAATTTCTGATAAGTATATGTGGTTGACATATAGTTGATCGGAAATAATATAGAATTTCTGGAAAGCATAAGCGGTTGTTTGGAAAATGATTTTCAAAGGAAGACCTGGATAAAGCTACCTAATTGTTGAGCATCAAGATCTATAGAGATAGATCAAAATGCTTGATGAGACTTTCAATGAGTACATACCTTGACAAGATTTTGAAAGAGTTCAAAATGGATTAGTCAGAGAGAAGTGTTCTCGCGTGCTTTGTAAAGGTGTGAAGTTGAGTGAGACTCAAAGCTCGACAATGGCAGAAGAAAGAGAAAGGACGAATGTCGTCCCCTATACCTTAGCCATAAGCTCTGTATAGTATGCCATGCCATGTACCGCACCTGTGTGTGCCTTGCCATGAGTCCATCAAGGGGTGCAAGAGTGATCCAGGAGTGGATCACTGCACAGCGGTCAAGATTATCCTTAGTAACTAAAAGACTAAGGAGATGTTTCTCGATTATGGAGGTGATAAAGAGTTCGTTGTAAAGAGTTACGTTGATGCAAGCTTTAACACCAATCTAGATGACCCGTAGTAGCAATCTGGATACATATAGTGGAGCAGCCATTTGGAATAGTACCAAGTGGAGCGTGGTAGCAGTGTTTACAGTTTGACATAGAGATTTGCAAAGTACATAAAGATCTGAATGTCGTAGACCCGTTGACTATAAGACCTCTCTCACATGCATAGCATGATCGAGCCCCATAACTCATTGGGTGTTAGATTCATAACAATGCGTATCACATGATGATGTGAACTAGATTATTGACTCTAGTGCAAGTGGGAGACTGTTGGAAATATGCCCTAGAGGTAATAATAACTTAGTTATTATCATATTTCCTTGTTCATGATAAATCGTTTATTATCCATGCTATAATTGTATTGATCGGAGACTTAGATGCATGTGTGGATACATAGACAAAATCATGTCCCTAGTACGCCTCTAATGGACTAGCTCGTTGATCAAAGATGGTCAAGGTTTCCTAGACATGGACATGAGATGTCATTTGATAACGGGATCACATCATTAGGAGAATGGTGTGATGGACAAGACCCAAACTACGAACGTAGCATATGATCGTGTCAGTTTATTGCTACTGTATTCTGCATGTCAAGTATATGTTCCTATGACCATGAGATCATGCAACTCACTGACACCGGAGGAGTACCTTGTGTGTATCAAACGTCGCAACGTAACTGGGTGACTATAAAGGTGCTCTACAGGTATCTCTGAGGGTGTCTGTTGAGTTGGCATGGATCAAGACTGGGATTGGTTACTCCGTGTGACGGAGAGGTATCTCAGGGCCCACTCGGTAATACAACATCACAACAAGCCTTGCAAGCAATGTGACTAAGTGTTAGCCACGGGATCTTGTATTACGGAACGAGTAAAGAGACTGGCCGGTAACGAGGTTGAACTAGCTATGGAGATACCGACGATCGAATCTCGGGCAAGTAACATACCGAAGAACAAAGGGAACATCATACGGGATTAACTGAATCCTTGACATAGAGGTTCGACCGATAAATATCTTTGTAGAATATGTAGGAACCAATATGGGCATCCAGGTCCCGCTATTGGTTATTTACCGTAGAGGTGTCTCGGTCATGTCTACATAGTTCTCGAACCCGCAGGGTCCGCACACTTAAGGTTTTGGTGACGTTTCGGTAGTATAGAGTTATGCATGGTGGTGACCGAAGGTTGTTAGGAGTCCCGAATGAGATCCCGGATGTCACGAGGAGCTCCGTAATGGTCCGAAGGTAAAGATTCCTATATAGGAAGTCCTATTTTGGTCGCCGGAAAAGTTTCGGGCTAATCGGTAATGTACTAGGAGTGCCGGTAGTGTACCGGGAGACCACCGGGAGGGGTATTTCGACCCAAGAGGCTTCATGGGCTGTGGGAGAGTAAATACCAGACTGTTGTGGGCTAGTGGAATTCCCACACAAGGCCCATGCGGCTGGGAGAAAAATCCCAAAGGGAAAAAGGTTGAAAAAGGCCAAAAAAGGAGGAATCCTAGTCCTACTAGGATTGGAGGAGGAGTCCTCCTCTCCTCCCCACTTTGGCCGACCCAAGGGCTGGCTTTTTGGCAGCCAAGCCTCCTCCTCCTCTCCTCCTATATATACTAGAGGATTTTAGGGTTTTGGCACAGAATTTTCAGCCACGTGCTACCCGTTCCTCTAGTGCATAGTTTCTCCTTTAGATCGGTTTTCTGCAGTGCTTAGGCGAAGCCCTGCCGGAATAGCTCCACCACCATCGCCGCAGCGCCGTCATGCTGCCGGAGAACTCTTCTACCTCTCCACTCCCTCTGGCTGGATCAAGAAGGCGGAGATCGTCATCAAGCTGTACGTGTGCTAAACGCGGAGGTGCCATCCGTTCGGCACAAGAATGGAAGGACCGTGATCAAGATCGCGAGACGGTTCGTGATGAGTTCGCGGGACGGATCGTGATGAGTTCACAGGACGGATCGTGATGAGATCGCAGGACGGATCGTGATGAGATCGCAGGACGGATCGTGATGAGTTCGCGGGACGGATCATGATTGGATCGCGGGACGGATCGTGATTGGATCGCCGGACGGATCGTGCTGTGATCGCGGGACGCTCGGCGATTTGGATCGCGAAGATGTTCAACTACACCAACCGCGTTTCTTAATGCTTCCCGCTTAGCGATCTACAAGGGTATGTAGATCCACTCTCCCTCTTGTAGATGCTCATCACCATGGATAGATCTGCGTGTGCGTAGGAAATTTTTTGTTTCCCATGCGACGTTCCCCAACAGCGCACACCAGCCGACGGACCCCGCGTCCGCCCTCGGCAACGCCTCGCGCACTCCAGCCGGCGGACCCCATGCCTGGCCTCGGCAGCGCCTCGCGCACTCCAGTCGGCAGACCCTGCATCCGGCCTCGGCACGGCCTCGCGCACTCCAGTCGGCGGACCCCGCGTCCGCCCTCGGCAGCGCCTCGCGCACTCCAACCGGCAGACCCCGTGTCCTCCCTCAGCAGCATCTCGTGCAAATCTGCCGATGGACCCCACGTCCGCCCTCAAAAGCACCCTATGCTCACCAGCCGACGGACCCCGCATCCGCACCCGGTAGCGCTTCATGCGCGTCAGCAGGACCACGTCGACGACAAAACCGCCTCGTGGGCACCCAAAAGCAATGTGGGATCTCCACGCACATACCCTTGCACCGTTCACACAAAACAAATAACCCCGAGCGGCCCTCGGGGGCCATCCTGACATTTATTCTACACTTTACTGTTCACCCCGACGCCGGCTAGTCTCGGCCCGGGGCTGGCCGCTTGTCCCGATACGTTCGTTCCCACGGGACGGCTTAGTAGCGTGCATGGGACCAAAGGCCCACTCTTCGTCTCAGCTACAGACCGCACCGCGGCTGTCCGGCTAGCAAGAGCAAAAGCTGGAGGTCACCACACGTGAAAAGCATCCGGGGAGAAAATGGCTTGGGCGACCTGGTCGTTTCATCTATGAGTATCTGCTCGGTCGAGTTCGCTCCCAGAGTCCGAGTATTGTTCGCTCCATTCCGCGGCCCACTCTTCGTCTCAGCTACAGACCGGCTCCCGGCTGTTTAGCTAGCAAGAGCAAAAGCCAAAGAGCGGAGAGAACATGAAAAAGACTTAAGGAGGCTCGGGCGAAACCGAGTCGGCACCCTTCGCATAAAGCTCATGCACTACCAAAATCAAATATTTGATATACCTGTGCCGACTTAACCTTGTCTTTTGCACGATCGTCCATGAGGAACCTCCTCACCTAGAGGCTTGGAGGCTACCCTTCGACAGGGCTCCGCGCATCAGCCGGCGGACCCTTCGTCCGCGCCCGGCAACGCCTCACGCTCGACAGCCGGCGGACCCCGCGTCCGCCTTCGATAGGGCTCCACGCCCATCAGCCGGCAGACCCTCCATCCGCACCCGGTAATGCTTCGCGCTTGACAGCCGGCTGACTCCGCATCCACGCCTGGCATCCTCGATGCCGCCGTCTACGACAACAACTGCAAAAACACTCCGCCCGACACTTCGAGTTGCCCGGAGGCTCGTAGGCTACGCCCAGTGGGTGCGCTTGCGCGCCCCCACTTGAAAAACGCCACGCCGGTTGCAGGCCCACCGCCGCCTACCACCGGGATCCTCGTCGCCGCCATCTACTCCAACAATAGCAAAGACCCTCCGCCCGACTCCTCGAGTCACCCGGAGGCTACACCCAGCGGGTGCGCTGGCGCGTCCCCGCTGGAAGCAAGCCGCATCGTCCTCAACCCGCAGTCGGCCCTCATCGACTACTTCTGCAACAACAACAACGGCGATGAAAAACCTCTGCCCGACTCTTCAAGTCGCCCGAAGTCTCGGAGGCTACTATCGGGGGGATGACCCTCGAATACCCCAAAGACGGCGAGTCGGACAGGGTGCCCGCCTGCCCGGGCTGACTGCTCCACTCGGCCTGCTGCCTGGCCGGCTGCTGGCTGCGCCAGCCAGCTGGCTGCCGGCTGGCCCGAAGTCAACCACGACGTCACATCAGACCGACACAGACGAGACGACTGTACCTGGCACTATTCAGCAATAGTGGCAGGCTATGGTCTGCATCACGCGGCACCTCGTATGACATATGTAATAGTGTAGTTGGTAAGGTGGGCCAAGCCGCCACCACGTCACACACCCATGCCCCTTGGCTATATAAAGGGAGCCACCCATCCATCCATTGACTCGTAGCCACAAGGCCTGGGATTACGCCACACATGGCTAGGAGCTCTCCTCGCCATACATACATTAGCTACCTCTCTGCTACTGCTATCTCCGATACAGCTCTAGGAGCAACCCTGTACTGATATACCATATACATACAGACAAGTAGGAGTAGGGGTATTATCTCTCCAGAGAGCCCCGAACCTGGGTAAACCATTGCATGCTATTCGCATACCCGTCCCGGATCATCCACGGCAGCCTTACCCTCACCTCGATAAGCCACCCCGTGGCATCTGTCGTCTCGCGAGACACCCCTGTGAGAAAACGACGACAATACCCAACTGTCTCCTTCGGGTATCCTATGAAGACGCATTTCTCCGCTTTGGGTTCCAGCTTTTCAGGCTGAAGCTTTTTGACATAAGCATAACATCCCCAAACTTTAGGAAATGATAATTTTGGCCTCTTGCCAAACCATAGTTCATATGGCGTTGTCTCAATGGATTTCGATGGTGCCCTATTTAAAGTGAATGCAGTTGTCTCTAATGCATAACCCCAAAACAATAGTGGCAAATCAGCAAGAGACATCATAGAACACACCATATCTAATAAGGTTCGATTACGACGTTCGGACACACCATTACGCTATGGTGTTCCAGGCGGAGTCAACTGTGAAACAATTCCAAACTGTCTTAAGTGACTGCCAAACTCATAACTCAGATATTCACCTCCTCGATCAGATCGCAGGAATTTAATCTTCTTGTTACGATGATTCTCAACTTCACTCTGAAATTGCTTGAACTTTTCAAACATTTCAGACTTGTGTTTCATTAAGTAAATATACCCATATCTACTTAAGTCGTCAGTGAAGGTGAGAAAATAACGATATCCACCACGCGTTGTAACATTCATTGGACCACACACATCAGTATGTATGATTTCCAATAAGTCACTCGCACGTTCCATTGTTCCAGAGAACGACATTTTAGTCATCTTGCCCATGAGGCATGGTTCACATGTGTCAAGTGATTCAAAATCAAGTGACTCCAAAAGTCCATCAGCATGGAGCTTCCTCATGCGTTTACACCAATATGACCTAAACGGCAGTGCCACAAGAAAGTGGTACTATCATTTGTTGGAAATATGCCCTAGAGGCAATAATAAAATGGTTATTATTGTATTTCCTAGTTTATGATAATTGTCTATTGTTCATGCTATAATTGTATTAACCGGAAACCAGAATACATGTGTGAATACATAGACCACAACATGTCCCTAGTGAGCCTCTAGTCGACTAGCTCGTTGATCAATAGATGGTCACGGTTTCATCACCATGGACATTGGATGACATTGATAACGGGATCACATCATTAGGAGAATGATGTGATGGACAAGACCCAATCCTAAGCATAGCACAAGATCGTGTAGTTCGTTTGCTAAAGCTTTTCAATGTCAAGCATCGTTTCCTTAGACCATGAGATTGTGCAACTCCCGGATACCGTAGGAATGCTTTGGGTGTGCCAAATGTCACAATGTAACTGGGTGGCTATAAAGGTGTACTATGGGTATCTCCGAAAGTGTCTGTTGGGTTGGCACGAATCGAGACTGGGATTTGTCACCCCGTGTGACGGAGAGGTATCTCTGGGCCCACTCGGTGAGACATCATCATAATAAGCTCAATGTGACTAAGGAGTTAGCCACGAGATGATGTGTTATGAAACGAGTAAAGAGACTTGCCGGTAACGAGATTGAACAAGGTATAGGGATACCGATGATCGAATCTCGGGCAAGTATCATACCGATAGACAAAGGGAATTGTATACGGGATTGATTGAATCCCCGACATGGTGGTTCATCCGATGAGATCATCGTGGAGCATGTGGGAGCCAACATGGGTATCCAGATCCCGCTGTTAGTTATTGACCGGAGAGGTGTCTCGGTCATGTCTACATGTCTCCCGAACCCGTAGGGTCTACACACTTAAGGTTCGATGACGCTAGGGTTATAGGGAAATGGTATACGTGATTACCGAAGGTTGTTCAGAGTCCCGGATGAGATCCCGGACGTCACGAGGAGCTCCGGAATGGTCCGGAGGTAAAGATCGATATATAAGAAGTCCAGTTTTGGTCATCGGAAAGTTTTCGGGCTCATCGGTAGTGTACCGGGAATGTCGGAAGGGTGCCAGAGGACCCCCGGGAGGGTGTGACGACCATAGGACTTCGTGGGCCCTTAGAGGAGGTGTGCCAGACCTTATTGGGATGGCCAAGACCTTCTATAAAGGCCCATGCGGCCGGAGATCAAGGGATAAGGAAAAGGGAGTTTGAAAGGAGGGAGATCCACCTCCCTTGTGGGAGGTGGACTCTTCCCTAGCTTCGGCCGAAGCCCTCCTCCTTGGAGGAGGGGGCAAGGCAGCCCTCCCTCTCCCTCCTCCTATATATATGCAAGGGTTTGGGCTGATTTGAGACACGACTTCTCTCTCTCTCGGCGCAGCCCTACCCTTCCTTTTCCTCGTTCTCCGTAGCGCTTGGCGAAGCCCTGCCGGAGTCCACGTAGCTCCACCGTCACCACACCGTCGTGCTGCCGGAGCTCTCCCTCAACCTCTCCTTCCTCCTTTCTGGATCAAGGTATAGGATACGTCATCGGGCTGCACGTGTGTTGAACGCGGAGGCGCGTTGTTCGACGCTGAGATCGGAATCCACCGCGATCTGAATCGCTGCGAGTACGAATCCACCAACCGCGTTCTTGTAACACTTCCGCTTAGCGATCTTAAAAGGTATGAAGATGCAATATCTCCCCACTCATTGCTGGTTTCTCCATGGATAGATTTTGGTGATCGTAGGAATTTTTTTGATTTACTACTACGTCTCCCAACAGTGGCATCATGAACTAGGTCTATGCGTAGAATCTATGCACGAGTAGAACACAAAGTAGTTGTGGGCGATGATCTTGTTAATTTGCTTACCACTACTGGTCTTATCTTGATTCGGTGGTATTGTGGGATGAAGTGGCCCGGACCGACTTTACACGTACGCTTACGTGAAACTGGTTCCACCGCCTGACATGCACTTGTTGCATAAGGTGGCTAGCGGGTGTCTGTCTCTCCCACCTTAGTCGGATTGGATTCGATGAAAAGGGTCCTTATGAAGGGTAAATAGCAATTGGCATATCAGGTTGTGGTTTTGGCGTAGGTAAGAAACGTTCTTGCTAGAAACCTATAGCAGCCACGTAAAAACTTGCAACTACAAATTAGAGGACGTCTAACTTATTTTTGCAGCATATGCCTTGTGATGTGATATGGCCAAAGTATGTGATGTGATGCATTGTGATGTATGAGATTGATCATGTTCTTGTAATAGGATTCACGACTTGCATGTCGATGAGTATGACAACCGGCAGGAGCCATAGGACTTGTCTTATTTTATTGTATGACCTACGTGTCAATCATAAATGCCATGTAATTACTTTACTTTATTGCTAAACGTTAGCCATAGTAGTAGAATTAATAGTTGGCGAGACAATTTCATGAAGACACGATGATGGAGATCATGGTGTCGTGCCGGTGAGAGTGATGATCATGGTGCCCCGAAGATAGAGATCGAAGGAGCAAGATGATATTGGCCATATCATGTCACTATATTGATTGCATGTGATGTTTATCATGTTTACATCTTATTTTATTAGTACGACGGTAGTAAATAAGATGAACTCTCAATAAAATTTCAAGAAAGGTGTTCACCCTAACTATGCACCGTTGCTAAGGATCGTTGTTCCGAAGCATCACGTGATGATCGGGTGTGATAGGTTTCTAACATTCGCATACAACGGGTGTAAGCCAGATTTACACACGTGAAACACTTAGGTTGACTTGACGAGCCTAGCATGTATAGACATGGCCTCAGAACACGGAAGACCGAAAGGTCGAACATGAGTCGTATAGAAGATACGATCAACATGGAGATGTTCAGCATGGATGACTAGTCCGTCTCACGTGATGATCGGACACGGGCTAGTTGACATGGATCATGTGTCACTTAGATGACTAGAGAGATTTCTATCTAAGTGGGAGTTCATTAAATAATTTGATTATGTGAACTTAATTATCATGAACTTAGTCTAAAATTATCTTTACAATTTATATTGTAGATCCAATGGCCAACGCGAATGTCACCCTCAATTTCAACGTGTTCCTAGAGAAAACCAAGCTGAAAGGTGATGGAAGCAATTATGCGGACTGGGTTCGTGGTTTGAGGATCATCCTCATAGATTCCAAGAAATTGTATGTCCTCGATGCACAACTAGGTGACCCACCCCTTCTCCCAGCAGAGCAAGACGTTGCAAACGCTTGGCATTCTCGCTGCGATGATTACTCCCTTGTTCAGTGCGGCATGCTTTACAGTTTAGAACCGGGGCTCCAAAAGCGTGTTGAGCAACACAGAGCATATGAGATGTTCCAAGAGCTGAAACTGTTTTTTCAAGCTCATGCCCGGGTCGAGAGATATGACGTCTCCGACAAGTTCTTCAGTTGTAAGATGGAGGAGAACAGTTCTTTCAGTGAGCAGATCCTCAAGATGTCTGGGCTACACAACCGCTTGACTCAGCTGGGAGTTAATCTCCCGGATGACTCGGTCATTGACAGAATCCTCCAGTCACTTCCACCTAGCTACAAGAGTTTGTGATGAACTACAACATGCAAGGGATGGAGAAGTCCATTCCTGAGTTGTACTCGATGCTGAAATCAGCGGAGGTCAAGATCAAAAAGGAGCATCAAGTGTTGATGGTGAATAAGACCACTAGTTTCAAGAAAGGCAAGGGTAAGAAGAACTTTAAGAAGGACGACAAAGTTGTTGCTGTGCCCGATAAGCAAGTTGTCGGGAAGAAGAAGAACAAGAATGGACCCAAGCCTGAGACTGAGTGTATTTACTGCAAGGGTACCGGTCACTGGAAGCGGAACTGCCCCAAGTACTTAGCGGATAAGAAGGACGACAACGTTAAAGGTATATGTGATATACTTGTTATTGATGTGTACCTAACCAGTGCTCGTAGTAGCTCCTGGGTATTTGATACCGGTGCAGTTGCTCACATTTGTAACTCCAAGCAGGAGCTACGGAATAAGCGGAGGCTGGCAAAGGACAAGGTGACGATGCACGTCGGGAATGGTTCCAAGGTCGATGTGATCGCCGTCGGCACGCTACCTCTACATCTACCTTCGGGATTAGTGTTAAACCTTAATAATCAGCTTTGAGCATGAATATTGTATCTGGATCTCGCTTGATGCGAGATGGTTACTCATTTAAATCTGAGAATAATGGTTGTTCTATTTATATGAGAGAAATGTTTTATGGTCATGCCCCGCTGGTCAATGGTTTATTTTTGATGAATCTCGAACGTGATGTTACACGTGTCCATAGTGTGAGTACCAAAAGGTGTAAGGTTGATAACGATAGTCCCACTTACATGTGGCACTGCCGCCTTGGTCATATTGGTGTCAAACGCATGAAGAAGCTCCATACTGATGGACTTTTGGAGTCTCTTGATTTCGAATCATTTGACACGTGCGAACCATGCCTCATGGGCAAGATGACCAAGACTCCGTTCTCCGGAACAATGGAGCGAGCAACTAACTTGTTGGAAATAATACATACCGATGTATGCGGTCCAATGAGTGTCGAGGCTCGTGGTGGCTACCGTTATGTTCTCACCCTCACTGATGACTTGAGTAGATATGGGTATGTCTATTAATGAAACATAAGTCTGAAACTTTTGAAAGGTTCAAGGAATTTCAGAGTGAGGTAGAGAATCAACGTGACAGGAAAATAAAGTGCCTACGATCTGATCGTGGCAGAGAATATTTAAGTCACGAGTTTGGCACGCACCTAAGGAAATGTGGAATTGTTTCACAACTCATGCCGCCTAGCACACCTCAGCGAAATGGCGTGTCTGAACGTCGTAATCGCACTCTATTAGATATGGTACGATCTATGATGTATCTTACCGACTTACCGCTATCATTTTGGGGATATGCGTTAGAGACTGCCGCATTCACTTTAAATAGGGCACCGTCAAAATCCGTTGAGACGACACCGTATGAATTATTGTTTGGAAAGAAACCTAAGGTGTTGTTTCTAAAATTTTGGGGATGCGATGCTTATGTGAAGAAACTTCAACCTGAGAAGCTCGAACCCAAAGCAGAAAAGTGCGTCTTCATAGGATATCCCAAAGAGACTATTGGGTATACCTTCTACCTACGATCCGAGGGCAAAGTCTTTGTTGCCAAGAATGGATCCTTTCTCGAGAAAGAGTTTCTCTCGAAAGAAGTAAGTGGGAGGAAAATGGAACTTGATGAGGTAATTGTACCTCCACTCGAACCGGAGAGTAGCGCAACACAGGAAGTTGTTTCTGTGGAGCCTGCACCGGCTGGAGAGGAAGTTAATGATGATGATCATGAAACTTCAGATCAAGTTACTGTTGAATGTCGAAGGTCCACTAGGACATGTTCCGCACCAGAGTGGTACGATAACCCTGTCCTGGAGATCATGTTGTTGGACAACGATGAACCTTCAAACTATGAAGAAGCAATGGCGGGCCCAGATTCCAACAAATGGCTTGAGGCCAAGAAATCCGAGATAGGATCCATGTATGAGAACAAAGTATGGACTTTGGTGGACTTGCCTGATGATAAGCGAGCCATTGAAAATAAATGGATCTTTAAGAAGAGGACTGACGCGGATGGTAATGTAACCATCTATAAGGCTCGGCTTGTCGCTAAGGGTTATCGACAAGTTCAAGGAATTGACTACGATGAGACTTTCTCACCCGTAGCAATGCTGAAGTCTGTCCGAATCATGTTAGAAATTGCCGCATTTTATGATTATGAGATCTGGCAAATGAACGTCAAAACGGCATTCCTTAATGGCTACCTCAAGGAAGAACTATATATGATGCAGCCGGAAGGTTTTGTCGATCCTAAAGATGCTAACAAAGTATGCAAGCTCCAGCGCTCCATTTATGGGCTGGTGCAAGCATCTGGGAGTTGGAACATTCTCTCTAATGAGGTGATTAAAGCGTTTGGGTTTGTACAGGTTTATGGAGAACCCTGTATTTACAAGAAAGTGAGTGGGAGCTCTGTAGCATTTCTCATATTATATGTGGATGACATACTGATAATGGGAAATGATATAGAACTCTTGGAAAGTATAAAGGCCTACTTGAATAAGTGTTTTTCAATGAAGGACCTTGGAGAAGCTGCTTACATATTAGGTATTAAGATCTATAGAGATAGATCGAGACGCCTCATAGGTCTTTCACAAAGCACATACCTTGAAAAGATATTGAAGAAGTTCAATATGGATCAGTCCAAGAAGGGGTTCTTGCCTGTGTTACAGGGTGTGAGATTGAGTACGACTCAATGCCCGACCACGGCAAAGGATAGAGAAGATATGAGTGTCATCCCCTATGCTTCAGCCATAGGCTTTATTATGTATGCCATGCTGTGTACCAGACCTGATGTGAACCTTGCCATAAGTTTGGTAGGGAGGTACCAATGTGATCCCGGAGCGGAACACTGGACAGCGGTCAAGAATATCCTGAAGTACCTGAAAAGGACGAAGGACATGTTTCTCGTATATGGAGGTGCCTAAGAGCTCGTCGTAAAGGGTTACGTCGATGCTTGCTTCGACACAGATTCGGACGACTCCAAGTTGCAAACCGGATACGTGTATGTTTTGAACGGAGGGGCAGTCAGCTGGTGCAGCAGCAAGCAAAGCGTCGTGGCGGCATCTACATGTGAAGCGGAGTACATAGCTGCTTCGGAAGTAGCAAAGGAAGGAGTCTGGATGAAGGAGTTCATCACCGACCTAGGAGTAATTCCAAGTGCGTCGGGCCCGATGACTCTATTTTGTGAAAACACTGGAGCTATTGCCCTTGCGAAGGAGCCCAGGTTTCACAAGAAGACAAGACACATCAAGCGTCGCTTCAACTCCATCCGTGATTACATTCAGGAGGGAGATATAGATATTTGTAAAGTGCATACGGATCTGAATGTCGTAGATCCGTTGTCTAAACCTCTCTCACGAGCAAAACATGATCAACACGAGAATGCTATGGGTGTACGATTCATCACAATGTAACTAGATTACTGACTGTAGTGCAAGTGGGAGACTGTTGGAAATATGCCCTAGAGGCAATAATAAAATAGTTATTATTGTATTTCCTAGTTTATGATAATTGTCTATTGTTCATGCTATAATTGTATTAACCGGAAACCAGAATACATGTGTGAATACATAGACCACAACATGTCCCTAGTGAGCCTCTAGTTGACTAGCTCGTTGATCAATAGATGGTCACGGTTTCATCACCATGGACATTGGATGTCATTGATAACGGGATCACAACATTAGGATAATTATGTGATGGACAAGACCCAATCCTAAGCATAGCACAAGATCGTGTAGTTCGTTTGCTAAAGCTTTTCAATGTCAAGTATCGTTTCCTTAGACCATGAGATTGTGCAACTCCCGGATACCGTAGGAATGCTTTGGGTGTGCCAAACGTCACAACATAACTAGGTGGCTATAAAGGTGCACTACGGGTATCTCCGAAAGTGTCTGTTGGGTTGGCACGAATCGAGACTGGGATTTGTCACTCCGTGTGACGGAGAGGTATCTCTGGGCCCACTCGGTGAGACATCATCATAATAAGCTCAATGTGACTAAGTAGTTAGCCACGGGATGATGTGTTACGGAACAAGTAAAGAGACTTGCCGGTAATGAGATTTAACAAGGTATAGGGATACCGACGATCGAATCTCGGGCAAGTATCATACCGATAGACAAAGGGAATTGTATACGGGATTGATTGAATCCTCAACATCGTGGTTCATCCGATGAGATCATCGTGGAGCATGTGTGAGCCAACATGGGTATCCAGATCCTGCTGTTGGTTATTGACCGAAGAGGTGTCTCGGTCATGTCTACATGTCTCCCGAACCCGTAGGGTCTACACACTTAAGGTTCGATGACGCTAGGGTTATAGGGAAATGGTACGTGATTACCGAAGGTTGTTCGGAGTCCTGGATGAGATCCCGGACGTCACGAGGAGCTCCTGAATGGTCCGGAGGTAAAGATTGATACATAGGAAGTCCAGTTTTGGTCACCGGAAAGTTTTCGGGCTCATCGGTAGTGTACCGGGAGTGCCGGGAGGGTGCCGGAGGACCCCCGGGAGGGGTGTGACGACCATAGGACTTTGTGGGCCCTTAGAGGAGGTGTGCCAGCCCTTATTGGGCTGGCCAAGACCTTCTAGAAAGGCCCATGCGGCTGGAGATCAAGGGATAAGGCAAAAGGAGTTTGAAAGGAGGGAGATCCACCTCCCTTGTGGGAGGTGGACTCTTCCCTAGCTTCGACCGAAGCCCTCCTCCTTGGAGGAGGGGCCAAGGCAGCCCTCCCTCTCCCTCCTCCTATATATATGCAAGGGTTTGGGCTGATTTGAGACACGACTTCTCTCTCTCTCGGCGCAGCCCTACCCTTCCTCTTCCTCGTTCTCCGTAGCGCTTGGCGAAGCCCTGCCGGAGTCCATGTAGCTCCACCGTCACCATGCCGTCATGCTGCCGGAGCTCTCCCTCAACCTCTCCTTCCTCCTTGCTGGATCAAGGCATAGGAGATGTCATCGGGATGCACGTGTGTTGAACGCGGAGGCACCGTTGTTCGGCGCTGAGATCGGAATACACCGCGATCTGAATCGTTGCGAGTACGACTCCACCAACCGCGTTCTTGTAACGCTTCCACTTAGCGATCTTCAAAGGTATGAAGATGCAATCTCTCCCCACTCTTTGCTGGTTTCTCCATGGATAGATCTTGGTGATCGTAGGAAATTTTTTGATTTACTACTACGTCTCCCAACATCATTATCAACTCTACATCTTTTGGCATCAATATTATGAACATGTGTGTCATCACTATCAAGATTCAATATGAATAAACCCCTCACATTGGGTGCATGACCGTAAAAGATATTACTCATATAAATAGAACAACCTTTATTCTCTGATTTAAATGAGTAACCGTCTCGTAATAAACAAGATCCAGATATAATGTTCATGCTTAACGCAGGCACTAAATAACAGTTATTCAGGTTCATCACTAATCCCGATGGTAATCGAAGAGAGAGCATGCCGATGACGATCACATCAACCTTGGAACCATTTCCCACGCGCATCGTCACTTCATCCTTTGCCAGCCTTTGTCTATTTCGTAGTTCCTGTTTTGAGTTGCAAATGTGAGCAACCGAACCGGTATCAAATACCCAGGCACTACAACGAGAGCTAGTAAGGTACACATCAATAACATGTATATCATATATACCTTGTTTGTCATTGGCCTCCTTCTTGTCAGCTAGATACTTGGGGCGGTTCCGCTTCCAGTGACCAGTTCCCTTGCAATGAAAGCACTCAGTTTCTGGCTTACGTCCATGCTTGGGCTTCTTTACAGGAGTAGCAACTGCTTTGCCATCCTTCTCGGTGTTACCCTTCTTGCCCTTGCCCTTGCCATTCTTCTTGAAACTGGTGGTTTTATTCACCATCAACACTTGATGTTCTTTCTGGATTTCAGACTCAGCGACTTTTAGCATCGCAAACAGCTCGACGACTGACTTGTTCATCCCGTGCATGTTATAGTTCATCACAAAGCTCTTTTAACTAGGTGGCAGTGATTGAAGAACTCTGTCAGTGATCGCCTCTGGCGGAAGGGCAATTCCCAGCTCCACTAGACGAGTCGAATACCCAGACATTCTGAGTATATGTTCACTGATAGACCCGATCTCCTCCATCTTGCAAGCATAGAACTTATCAGAGGTCTCATACCTCTCGATTCGGGCATTCTTCTAAAAGATAAACTTCAACTCCTGGAACATCTCATATGCTCCATGCCATTCAAAACGTCTTTGAAGTCCCGGTTCTAAGCCATACAATATTGCTCACTGAACTATTGAGTAATCTCCAGAACGTGCCTCCCAAGCATTCTTAACGTCTTCGGAGGTCATGTCTTCTGGTTGGTCACCAAGCGGTGCATCAAGGACATATGATTTCTGGGAAGCCGTGAGGATAATCCTCATATTACGGGCCCAGTCAACAAAGTTACTTCCATCATCTTTCAACTTAGCTTTCTCTAGGAACGCATTAAAATTCAGGGGTGCTACTGCGCGAGCCATTGATCTACATCATAAATATGCAAAGGTTACTTAGACTATTGTTCAAGATAACGAGTTTAGTTAATCCAATTACTAAAGCTCCCACTCAAATTGACATCCCTCAGGTAATCTGAGTGTCACATGATCCAAATTCACCAACTCAAGTCCGATGATCACGTGAGTTGAGGTGGTTTCAATGGTGAACATAATTATGTTGATCATATCTACTATATGACTCATGTTCGACCTTTTGGTCTCTTGTGGTCCGAGGCCATGTCTGTATATGCTAGGCTCGTCAAGTTTAACCCGAGCGTTCTGCACGTGCAACACTGGCTTGCACCCATTGTATGTGAACGTAGAGTCTATCACACCCGATCATCACGTGGTGTCTCGACACGACGAACTTTCGCAACGGTGCACACTCGGGGAGAACACAATTCATATTGAAATTTAAGTGAGGGATCACCTTATAATGCTACCGTCGTCCTATGCAAAACAAGGTGCATAAAAGGATTAACATCACATGCAAATCATAAGTGACATGATTGTTAGGAGACGTAGTAGTAAATCAAAATTTTCCTACATTTCACCAAGATCTATCTATGGAGAAACCAGCAACGAGTGGGGAGAGATTGCATCTTCATACCTTTGAAGATCGCTAAGCGGAAGCGTTACAAGAACGCGGTTGATGGAGTCGTACTCGCAGCGATTCAGATCGCGGTGGATTCCAATCTAAGCGCCGAACAACGGTGCCTCCGCGTTCAACACACATGCAGCCCGGTGACGTCTCCTATGCCTTGATCCAGCAGGGAGGAAGGAGAGGTTAGGGAAGGGCTCCAACAGAAGCGTGACGGTGTGGTGGTGGTGGAGTAGCAAGGTATTCCGGCAGGGCTTCGCCTAAGCGCTGCGGAGGAGGAAGAAGAGAGGTAGGGCTTTGCCGTGAGAGAGAGAGTTCAGAACTGTTCTCAAAGGCCAAAACCTCAAGTATATATGGGAGTAGGGAGAGGGAGGGCTGCCTTGTCCCCTCCTCCAAAGAGGAGGGCTTCGGCCGGAGTGGGGATAGAGTCCACCTCCCACAAGGGAGGTGGATCTCCTCTTTTAAAACCCTTTGCCCTTTATCTCCAGATCTCTAGCCGCATGGGCCTTTCTAGAAGGTCTTGGACAGCCCAATAAGGGCTGGCACACCTCCTCTAAGGGCCCACAAAGTCCTACGGTCGTCACACCCCTCCCGGGGGGTCCTCCGGCACCCTCCCGGCACTCCCGCTACAATACCGATGAGCCCGAAAATTTTCCGGTGACCAAAACTGGACTTCCTATATATCAATCTTTACCTCCAGACCATTCTGGAGCTCCTCGTGACGTCCGGGATCTCATCCGAGACTCCGAACAACTTTAGGTAATCACGTATACCATTTCCCTATAACCCTAGCGTCATCGAACCTTAAGTGTGTAGACACTACGGGTTCGGGAGACACGTGGACATGACCGAGACACTTCTCCGGCCAATAACCGACAGCGGGATCTGGATACCCATGTTGGATCCCACATGCTCCACGATGATCTCATCGGATGAACCACGATGTCGGGGATTCAATCAATCCCGCATACAATTCCCTTTGTCTATCGGTATGATACTTGCCTGAGATTCGATCGTCGGTATCTCTATACCTTGTTCAATCTCGTTACTGCAAGTCTCTTTACTCACTCCATAATACATCATCCCGTGACTAAATCCTTGCACATTGAGATCATTATGATGATGTCTTACCGAGTGGGCCCAGAGATACCTCTCCGTCACACGGAGTGACAAATCCCAGTCTCGATTCGTGCCAAGCCAACAGACACTTTCGGAGATACCCGTAGTGCACCTTTATAGCCACCCAGTTACGTTGTGACGTTTGGCACACCCAAAGCATTCCTACGGTATCCGAGAGTTGCACAATCTCATGGTCTAAGGAAACGATACTTGACATTGAAAAGCTTTAGCAAACGAACTACACAATCTTGTGCTATGCTTAGGATTGGGTCTTGTCCATCACATCATTCTCCTAATGATGTGATCCCATTATCAACGACATCCAATGTCCATGGTCATGAAACCGTGACCATCTATTGATCAACGAGCTAGTCAACTAGAGGCTCACTAGGGACATGTTGTGGTCTATGTATTCACACATGTATTATGGTTTTCGGTTAACACAATTATAGCATGAACAATATACAATTATCATGAACAAGGAAATACAATAATAACCATTTTATTATTGCCTCTAGGGCATATTTCCAACAATGATATGGTCATGAACTTGTGCTTTTGATCTCCATCTAGAAAGCACCGACATGATCTCCATCGTCACCGGCACGACACCATGATCTCCATCATCTTGATCTTCATGAACGTGTCGCCATCGGGGTTGTCGCGCCCAACATGCTTCTACTACTATTGCTACCATTTAGCGATAAAGTAAAGCATTACATAGCGCTTAATGATTGACACACAGGTCATACAATAATTAAAGACAACCCTATGGCTCCTGCCGGTTGTCGTACTCATCGACATGCAAGTCGTGATAATCTATACATCACATGATCATCTCATACATCACATATATCACATCATGTAATTGGCCATATCACATCACAACATACCCTGCAAAAACAAGTTAGACGTCCTCTAATTGTTGTTGCATGTTTTATGTGGCTGCTACGGGTATTTAACAAGAACAATTCTCATCTACGCAAAAACCACAACGGTGATACACTAGTTTCTTTTCAACCTTCTCAAGGACCGCCTTTGTCGAATCCGATCTAACTAAAGTGAGAGAAACTGTCACCCGCAAGCCATCTATGCAACAAGTTACGGTTGAGGGAACCGGTCTCTCGTAAGCGTACGAGTAATGTTGGTCCGGGCCGCTTCATCTCATAATACCGCTGAACCAAAACACGACCAAGGGAGGAAGCAATCTTAGCATCAACACCCATAAACTCTTTGTGTTCTACTCGAGATCTCATCTACACATAGACCTAGCTCATGATGCCACTCTTGGGGAACGTTGCATGGGAAACAAAAAATTTCCTACGTTCACGCAAGACCTATCCATGGTGATGAGCATCTACGAGAGGGAGAGTGGATCTACGTACCCTTGTAGATCGCTAAGCGGGAAGCGTTAAGAAACGCGGTTGGTGTAGTCGAACGTCTTGGCGATCCAAATCGCCGAGCGTCCCGCGATCCAATCACGATCCGTTCCGATCAAGCACCGAACGGATGGCACCTCCGCGTTCAGCACACGTACAGCTTGATGACGATCTCCGCCTTCTTGATCCAGCAAAAGGGAGAAGGGAGGAAGAAGAGTTCTCCGGCAGCGTGACGACGCTCCGGCGATGGTGGTGGAGCTATTCAGGCAGGGCTTCGCCTAAGCACTGCAGAAATCTGATCTAGAGGAGAAACTATGCACTGGAGGAACGAGTAGCACGTGGCTGAAATTTTAGTGCAAAACCCATAAAACCTCCAGTGTATATAAGAGGGAGGGAGGAGAGGCCTTGGCGCAAGGGCCAAGCCTCCTTGGTTCGGCCGAAGTGGGGAGGAGAGGATTAGTAGGACTAGGATTCCTCCTTTTTTGCCTTTTCCCATCTTTTTCCCTTTGGGCTTTTCTTCCCTAGCCGCATGGGCCTTGTGTGGGACTTTCACCAGCCCACTAAGGGCTGGTATTCACTCTCCCACAACCCATGAAGCCTCTTGGGTGGAATACCCTCCCGGTGGTCTCCCGGTATACTACCGACACTCCCGACACACTACCGATGAGCCTGAAACTTTTCCGGTGATCAAAACATGACTTCCTATATATGAATCTTTACCTACGGACCATTCCGGAGCTCCTCGTGATGTCTGGAATCTCATCCGGGACTCCTAACAACCTTCGGTCACCACTATACATAACTCTATACTACCAAAATGTCACCAAACCTTAAGTGTGCAGACCCTGCGGGTTCGAGAACTATGTAGACATGACTGAGACACCTCTACGGTCAATAACCAATAGCGGGACCTGGATGCCCATATTGGTTCCTACATATTCTACGAAGATCTTTATCGGTCGAACCTCTATGTCAAGGATTCAGTTAATCCCGTATGATGTTCCTTTTGTTCTTTGGTATGTTACTTGCCCGAGATTCGATCGTCGGTATCTCCATACCTAGTTTAACCTCGTTACCGGCAAGTCTCTTTACTCGTTCCGTAATACAAGATTTCGTGACTAACACTTAGTCACATTGCTTGCAAGGCTTATTGTGATGTTGTATTACCGAGTGGGCCCTGAGATACCTCTCCGTCACACGGAGTAACAAATTCCAGTCTTGATCCATGTCAACTCAACAGACACCCTCGGAGATACCTTTAGAGCACCTTTATAGTCATCCAGTTACGTTGCGACGTTTGATACACACAAGGCACTCCTTCGGTGTCCGTGAGTTAGATGATCTCATGGTCATAGGAACATATACTTGACATGCAGAAAACAGTAGCAATAAACTAACACGATCATATGCTACGTTTGTAGTTTGGGTCTTGTCCATCACATCATTCTCCTAATGATGTGATCCCGTTATCAAATGACATCACATGTCAATGGCTAGGAAACCTTGACCATCTTTGATCAACGAGCTAGTTCACTAGAGGTATACTAGGGACAAAGTGTTGTCTATTTACCTGCTTCACCTTAATTGTTATTTGAACAAAAAGATCACAATAAACTTTTGGTAAAAGTTCTATCTTGGTCGGAGTGGGGATAGCATTTCTCTTCTGCATGTCTATGGAGTTTTGCAAAACCCAAACACCTCAGAGATAGATATAGAGGTAGGAATTTGTCGAACGAACCCCCACACACGTAATGTGTTTCCAATTAATACAATTATAGCATGGATAATAAACGATTATTATGAACAAGGAAATACAATAATAAACACTTTATTTATTGCCTCTAGGGCATATTTCCAACAGGTGGCATGGTTGATGGGCTCGGAGAGGGAAGTGTGAGAGGAGATGGATGGGCTCGGGTGGCGGTGGAGAGAGGGAGGAGGGGATGTGGTGGCTGGAGGACGCCGACTGGCTTAAATAGCCGACCCCGACCTCGGGCGGGGAGGCGGAGCGACGCCACTTGACGTTCACACCACGACAACGGTTGAGGCGCTCGTTGGACCTTCGGGTTTCCTGGCGAGTTCGCGTGGGGCCACGCCGATAGTCGGACGTGGCGGGCGTGCCCGGACACGCCCATACTCCACCATACCCACATCATATTTGGGCTGAAAATAAAGGGTGTCAATCAGACCGGACGTTTGAGGCCGGTTTGAGAGACCGTTTAGATCAATTTTTTGTGACATGATGGCCGGACGTTTGAAGAGGGTATGATGAGTCCGGGCCATAGATGCTCTGACACCTCAGCAACCAGCCAGTATGATTACACAGAACAAACCCTGGTCTTCCACGTGTACTGCACTAGTCTACGGGGGTACGAAGTGTACTCCTACTTGAGCAGCTCCATTCTCATCGTTCGCCGTCTCTTGTGCTTGTGCTACTCCCAGCAGCTGACCACCTCCACCTCCTTTCCCACTCCCGCTGAAGGAAGCCAACCTGCAATCACGGAGGAGAAACAAAAAACAAAGGGACACCACCGCGCCGCTCCAGCTCCAGCTCCCGAGACAGCTCACCGGCGGCCAGCGACCGACCCCTCCCCCGCCCATTCCCGCGGCGCTACCCTCCGCCCTCTCCCTCCCCTCCCGCCCGCCGCCGCCTGGTGATGCTACGGGCATCTGGCTCCGCCGCGGCGATCCCGGCTCGCAGCTAGATCTGGTCCGCAGGAGGTTCAGGGGCGGCATGGGGCGGCTCGCGGGGCTGCGGTGGCTCCTCCTGCTGTGGGTGGCGGCGGGGGCGATGGCCTCGGAGGAGGATAGCAAGGCGGCCGTCGGGGCGCCGGGGCCGCGCCGGCACGCCTACGCGGCGATGATGTACATGGGCACGCCCCGCGACTACGAGTTCTACGTGGCCACGCGCGTCATGATGCGCTCGCTCCGCGGGTTCGGCGCCGACGCCGACCGCGTCGTGATCGCCTCGCTCGACGTCCCGCCCAGCTGGGTCCAGGCGCTGTAAGCCCTCCCCCACTCGCCCCCCCCCCCCCCCCCCCTGTCGTCTTCTTGCCTTGGATCGTTGGGTGGTGCCAAAAATTTCACCCCCCCACCCCTATTGACTATTGAGTGGACATATGATGCCTGGTTTGGTTGCTTGAGTGTTTCTGTTTCTTCAGCCTCCTGTTGCTTCACTGGTTGACTTCGTGCTTGCTGCATATTTATAGCCATATCTATGTTCTGTTAGTACTAACTTGGGTAGTTCCATGCCGTATTTGACTCGAGCCCCCTCTGTTTCGTCTGAACTTTGGGTTCTCAGTGGAACGCCTTCGTTGGTACCCAACGCCGATTGATGATTATTTGATTATACTTTGCAAAATATTAGTGATTATTTGATCGATTTGATGTTACAGTGTATGGATATTCGTCTTTTTTCTTCTTATTTGGTTCAAATTCGATTTTCTTACGGTACAACTCCTTTGACCATATTGCTGAAATCCGGAATTAAAGGTGGCGCTCTTCTGTTGCTGAAATATGCAAAGTTCTCACAGTTTTATGTGACATTTCTGTGAACAGTTTTGGCGCGTGGATCCTTTTCGCATTGTCCTGTTGGTTACTGTTTCTTCCAGTACTCCCGGATGCACAGACGAGATACAGTATATGTTAACATGCTTGCTTCCTGGAAATGGTCTTCTCTAATGGTTACTGTCTTTCAGTCGGTAGTTCTCAGATGCATGTTGATCCAGTGGCACAAAGTCATTGGAGTTTGTTAAGAATAGTACCTCATCTGCGTTTTGAAGTATTCGTGGATAAATTGCGAGACCTGAGCTGCGAATTTCCACCACCAATTTGCACACATTTTACCTACCTTATTGTTAACCAGTATTTCATCATTGTAGAACAGTTCGTGTTAGACCACTGATTTGGTGCTTCTGTTTGTTATTTGCTGAAAGTCGCAAGATTTGACCACTCAACGTTCTACAACTTCTACTTGTTAACTGATTGTGACTGCATATAGTTGTAAAAATGTATTTTTCAGTTGGGCATACGTGTCGTCTTGGTTTAAGTGACCACATCTGGAGGTCAGACTAGGTTGATATTATCTCTGTTATGGTTTGTTAGTCCTTGCCTACGAGATTATGCTTTCAGAAAATGCTAGCTTTGTTTTGTGGAAATAACGAGTTTTCTCTATATCTTGGTATCCAAAACTTTCTCCCTTGTTCCAGCGAATATCAGCCTGTAAAGTGTTGTTGAGTTTTGGCATTTCTGTAACTGGGCTTTAATACATGGACAACCGATTGAGTCTGATACGAAAATAAGTTGATAGTTGTTTCGGGTTTTGAAGCTTACCACATCTGATCCGGTATTACTAATGCATAGATAAATAACTGAAGGTATTTTCTTGTGATACCTCATGCTATTGCTAGAATTCACATGTATTATGAAGCAAAACATGCAACATACACAAAATTTCTGTTAAATATACTTAAATCTGGAATGTACCTTTTTTTGTCATGCAGAGTCTTGATTCTGTTATTTATGTATGCATCTCCAATTGTTTCTGTAGGAAAGATGATGGTGTGAAGGTGGTCTCTGTGGATAATTTGAAGAATCCTTATGAAAAACAAGAAAACTTCAATTCACGATTCAAGTTGACCTTAAACAAGTTGTATGCTTGGAGCTTAGTTTCGTATGATCGAGTTGTTATGCTAGACTCTGACAATATGTTTCTCCAGAACACTGATGAATTATTTCAGTGTGGCCACTTCTGTGCTGTCTTCATCAATCCTTGCATCTTCCATACAGGCCTCTTTGTACTGAAGGTAGGGTTGCTAAATCAACACACATCTCCTTTCTTCGGTAAAATTTATTATCCTTTTACAGATCTAAAATTGTGTTATTGCTTTCTTATTTGCAATTGTTATGAACAAAACTTTTGTGATTGTGTATGGATGCTTGATGCTTCGTTTGTTGTTCAGTACTTCAGCTTAGGAGTGATCTAGCTGTCATTTGAAACTTCGTACTACCTTGTTTGTTCTGTCGGGTTAAATATAGATGTTTGTGTTTCTGTTGTCAACTTGTTTAGTACAGTTTGTTTGTTTACCTAGTTCTGTTTGAACTTTGAAGCTGGAAGCTGACAATGGATTTCACAAATTTTATAGGGATTATAGATTGTACTTTCTTTGTAGGCCTTTTTCGAAACATAAATGTATTTATCCAAGACATGTGATGCGTAAGTTGTCAATTACGTATTGTGTAGACTAACTTACGTACTCCCTCCGATCCATATAAATTGCCGCTGATTTAGTCCAAGTTGTACTAAATCAGCGGCAATTTATATGGATCGGAGGGAGTAGAAAAATTTGAGGCCATCTTCGTGGTGTAGAAGGACTGGTCGTTGTTCTAAAACATTGAAACCCCTTTGTTATGTACCCACACAATTGTTGTTGACATTCTCACAGTTATTAACCATTTTCTTTCTGCTCTTTTTTTTTATGAAAAGCACGACTATTCTTATTGATCTATTTCTTTTGTTTCTAGCCCTCTATGGATGTTTTTAAGAACATGCTACATGAGCTAGCTGTTGGGCGTGAAAACCCAGATGGCGCAGATCAGGGCTTTCTTGCGAGCTATTTCCCAGACTTGCTTGATCAACCGATGTTCCATCCACCAACTAATGGTACCAAACTTGATGGAAATTACCGCCTTCCTCTAGGCTATCAGATGGATGCATCTTATTATTGTGAGTATGACTACCGGTAATACCATTATTCAATATGCCTATGCATTTTCTTGGCTATGACTGATGAACTACACTTCTTTCAGATTTGAAGCTCCGCTGGAGTATTCCATGTGGACCGAATAGTGTGGTCACATTTCCAAGTGCTCCATGGATGAAGCCATGGTACTGGTGGTCTTGGCCAGTTTTACCTCTGGGGCTTTCTTGGCATGAACAACGTCGTGAAAACCTAGGGTGGGTGGTTTCTTTAGAAACTTTGTCATCCATATCTCTATTACATTATCAAACTCTGATAGTAACCTTGCATGCCATATAAGAAAAGGCTGTTTTGTCAAATGATAAGTAGCATTCATTGTGTACTGATGTGATTGGTCACATGTCTTTCGGGAATCGCCATCTGTCTTCTTTAGAATAACAGCGCGTTGTGATGCTTTTTTATCTATTAGGATAGAATAGAATTCCATAAAGTGGGGGTTGTGAACTTGTGATGCCCTTAAAAATTCGTATGGGTAAAGGAGCATTATCAATTGCCATGTAGAATAATTTGGAAACACATCATCAGTTACATTTTTCTGACAATGTTTGAACTCGATGCAAAACAGGTATTCATCAGAGATACCGATGGCATTGTTCCAGGCTCTACTGTACATTGGAGTCATCGCAGTGAACCGGCTCGCACGGCCTAGTTTGTCGAAGCTGTGCTACAACCGAAGAATGGAGAAAAGCACCACGTTCCTACTCACCACCCTCAGAGTAGTGGTGGCATGGTCCATACTCGCAGCTTACATCATTCCCTTCTTCCTCGTCCCACGGACCGTCCATCCGCTGCTAGGCTGGCCACTATACCTGCTCGGTTCTTTCTCCCTCTCCTTGATCGTCATCAACTTCTTCCTCCTCCACCCCCTCGCTGTCCTCACGACATGGTTCGGGATCATCGGCACGCTCTTTGTGATGGCATGCCCATGGTACATGAACGGCGTGGTCAGGGCGTTGGCGGTGTTCGCATACGCGTTTTTCTGCGCGCCGGTGGTCTGGGCATCCTTGGTCAAGATAATGAGCTCCTTGCAGGTCCTGATCGAGAGGGATGCCTTCAGGCTTGGGGAGCCTAACCAGACGGCCGAGTTCACCAAGCTTTACTGAGGTGGGCGCGACACGACAGATACATATATGGTGACTTGTAGTGTCGTTCGATTTGATCAGCTAATCCCAGTTCATGTTGGCAATTCTGATGACCATTTCAGCTGTACAAGTAAAACCGCCGAGTTTGGGAACTGCAGTTGTTGAACCTATGTAACACGAACTGGAACTATTGGAACCCATGATTGTCCTCTTGGACGTGTAGATGATGTATACGGTGCCGAGGAAAAGGGGAAATTCATGCTTGTGCGCATGTGTTTGCTGTGGTTCTGCTGGTGAGCAAACCAGAGTAGAGTAAATGCTTTTTTGTTTTTTTGGTTTGCTGTTGTCGAGAAAACAAAAATGGGCAACACATTCTTGGCATTCCTGCAATTGATCTCTTCAGTTCTGCTACCATTTAAAACCGCCAAATCTTGTGGCTTTGCTGGACATGATTTTGCCTCTCAATAAGTCCTGTAGGAGGCCTTTTTCGTGTTCAAAATTCTTAACTTGCAGTACGTTTCGTAGCACCCATTTATGACGTTTCTTTCTCTGCCCCTCTGTTTTCTTTTCAAGGAGGGCCCTAAGCGGTGTCGAAGTTTAGGTGTAAATTAAGCCAAGGTGGACTGGAAATGTGCAAGAGACCCCGTTGGATAACTAAGCATGTTTAACAAAGATATCCTCCATAGTTTAAGTATAATAAGGCGTGTTTACGAATTTCACGTCGAAGCATTAGCCAACAGTATCATCTAATGACATGCAGGTTGTTTGGCACGAAATTAGCCCATCAGGTATGTGTAGAGGTGGCCTCTTTTGGTTGTAATTTTGCAATATTTTCGAACCAATAATGTGCAAGACAAATTATCAAAGTTAGAATTGTTCAGTCATACGTAATATTATTTTTGCCACGTCGTCAATAAGAACGTGTTCTGGGTGCTGCGTGATCACTTACAATATTGCACATGCTGTGCGCGATTTGACTATTCTTTGGCGGGTCGCGTGATGACTTATCTTGAGATCGATCAGATTCAAATTCTTTTCTCGAGACAACTAGCCACGCCTGACACATGATATATTGATTAGCAATCTAAAATGTCTGTCAAGAAAGAGATAAGAGTGCAGATCATGCTCACTACTCCCTTCGTTTCTAAATATAAGTTTTTTAAAGGTTTTATTAAAAAACTACATACGGACGTATATATTTTTCTCGGTATGTAGTCCTTTACTAAAATCTTTTAAAAAATTATATTTAGAAACAGAGGAGTATTATAAGCACACAATAGAAAACATCATTTGAAAAAGTCTCATGCAGATGTCCTTGTGCTCTGCTGGCATATGCACAAGGCGGTGCCTTGTCGTCTCAGCCTCTTGCAGAGAGCAACAAAAACAGAGCAGAAGGAAGCGGTTGCCCCAAGCCCCCCAACTACCATCTCCGAGAATGAGCGGGCGGCTGCTCCTGCTGCTCTGCCTCTCCCTCTCGGTCGCGCTAACCCCGCCACGGCAGCTCGCCGTCGCCGTCGCCGCCGCAGCCTCCAGTTCCAGTTCCAAGGTGGTGACTAGCCTCCCCGGGTTCCAGGGCCGCCTCCCCTTCCACCTCGAGACCGGGTACCCATTTCCCGCTCCCTTCTTCAGCTAATGTTTCCACGCACCAAGACGGGTCACCTTGATCGACACGACTGGCTAATAAGTAATCTTCTATTGCTTCTCGACTTAAGGTACGTGGAGGTGGACGAGGAGGACGGCACCGAGCTGTTCTACTACTTCGTCGAGTACGAGGCCGGCGGGGAGGACGCCCCTTTCCTCCTCTGGCTCACGGCGGCGACCGCTGCTCCGTGCTCAGCGGCCTCGCCTTGGAGACCGGTACGTCTCGCTTGCATTCTCAAGCGTCGACTCGCCAATGCCATTACTCCTTCGATCGACATCGATATTGTTCCATATGCATGTGCACGGCGACTGCAGGTCCGTTCCAGTTCGTCCCAGAGCCCTACAACGGCACCATACCGCGCCTGCAAATCAACCCCTACTCATGGACAAAGGTCGGCCATGTTTCTTGCATACGTATCCAATGCCAGCTCGTTCCCGTGTGTTGACGGCGTCCATCTGCATGCATGTGGCCAATATCCTTTTCGTCGATACGCCGGTTGGGGCAGGATTTTCGTTTTCAAGACGATCCAAGGGCTACGATGTTGGGGAAGTATCTACCTCGTTGCAGCTCCATGAGCTCCTCATCAAGGTACAGTGGCTACTCTAATTCGATTTAGTTCTTATTTTTAAGGGATTGGGAGCTAATTGGTGTAATCCATGTGACAACATCTAGCGGTTTACTGACCGTCCCGAGTTCCTCGCAAATCCTCTCTACATTGGAGGAGACTCTCGTGCTGGACAACTTGTACCGTTTATCGCTCAGAAGATCTCAGAAGGTAGGTACCCACGCTGTGCACATCTTTTTTCTTTTCGAAAAGAAGGTTGAAACCCCAGCAGGCCTAGGTACGCTATGCATATACTCATGCGGTACGATATGTGAAAAGTCTGATACGACAGGTATAAAAATATGTCTCATGTTTCGGAAAAAAAGTATGTCTCATGTAGCTCTTTTCGAAAAAATCGCTCATGTAGCTGAAACTCGTATTAGCATAGCTTGCTGTTTTAGATTGTCAAAAGTGTAATTGATTAAATTTCAACCTCGATTTTTTAATTATGTTAACCTAGTCCAACTCTACATCCATGATTTGTGTTCTGCAGGTATCGAAGCTAGAAGGAGCCCCATCCTTAATCTCAAGGTAGCCATCATAATTTTACCAAAAGACTCTATGCAGTACATATCTATGCTAAGAGTTTGCATGTACTCCCTCTGTAAAGAAATATATTTAAAAGTGTTTAGATCACTAAAGTTCTTTACAGAAGGAGTACGTACACCGATATATTGCATGTCATAATTACGATAATTATTATCCTCGCTCCCAGGGCTATCTGGTAGGCAACCCCGGTACCGGCGAAAGCATTGATGTTAACTCTAGAGTGCCATATGCTCATGGACTTGGTATAATATCAGATCAATTGTATGAGGTAATTAAACGCATCTACATCGGTATATCTGCACGCACCAAGAATTTCTGCACTCCAAATGATATGCATGATACTCTGTCAGTCTCTTTCTCTCTCTCATTTTTTCTTCCGTAGACAATATTGAGGCATTGCCAAGGAGAAGACTACGTGAATCCTACAAATACACTGTGTGCTCAATCTCTGGGCACTTTCAATAATGTAAGAATAGGATATCCCATAGATACTTTCAAGCTGCGTACGTACCAACTCCCAGTTAGCACTTGACTGAAGGTTATGTACTGTGCATGCAACTCAAATTGCAGCTCCTCTCAGAAGTTATGATGGCCCAAATTTTGTTGGACAATTGCGTTTACGCATCTCCTAGACCAGGCACTGAGGCGGACAAATCAGCTGGTTCTGTCCGGAAGATCCTAAGCGAGGAAGCAGCAATTGTGACGGGGAAACGAGTAAAACGGCCGCCACCTCGTGTGCCACCTGGCTGCATTGTAAGCCAACATATATACAGAGCCACAGACCTCTCACCATTGTATTATGTGTTGACATTCCTTGAGTTTGACCCAATGCTACACATGGACATGTGTGCATGCAGAGCTACACGGCTTACCTGTCGTATTTCTGGGCAAACGACGCGCTCACCCGAGACGCCCTGGGGATCAAGGACGGCACCGTGGACGAGTGGGTGAGGTGCCACGACGGCGACCTGCCGTACGCCGTGGACATCGGGAGCAGCATCAAGTACCACCGGAATGTCACCGCCAACGGCTACCGTGCGCTGGTCTACAGGTATATAATAACCGAGGCTCGGATATCGTCTCAAGGTGGTTTGCTGTTCGTTGCTACTGAGACTGGGGCATTTGCTCGGCTGGAAGCCGGAACCTGACTGAGTTAGTTTTCCGATTGGCGTCGGCAGCGGCGACCACGACGCGGTTGTGCCGCACCTGGGGACGCAGGCGTGGGTGAGGTCGCTCGGATTCCCCGTCGCCGACGACTGGAGGGCGTGGCATCTCGACGGCCAGTCTGCCGGGTTCGTCGTCGTACCATTTTGATTGCCTTGCCTGCTCTGTTCTTCTCACTCGCTGACAGTGATGCCTCTGCTTGATTGCCCATTTCACTGGCTTGCAGATTCACCATAACTTACTCCAACAACATGACATTCGCGACCGTAAAGGTAGTGGCATTTTTTGTGCGCGTGGTTATTTATGGATTGCCAGTCTTGAGTTGTTTTTGCGGGTTGGCTTTGCAGGGAGCCGGGCACACGGCGCCTCAGTACGAGCCCGAGAGGTGCTACGCCATGTTCAACCGTTGGATGCTGGGCCAGCCACTCTAGTGTACCTGTGCATGTAACATCATCTAGTAAGTCTAGGATGTATATGTTCGTGTACACATGCCTTGTTTTGTGAAGTTTGTTTGAATCAGCGGTGTGCTTTAAACTTGTTTCTTATTTTTGTGAATTTTATGGTTTTTTTATAAATTACTTTGGATTTGATTTAGTCCTCTCCAAGTGGCCCGTTAATGTATCGCCATGGGGTCCTCAGCCCGGCCCTCATGGTCGTGAGACAGACATGATGAATGCCTCTAATCCAGAACACCGTCAGTCATCCTTGTCAGCAAGGAGGATTGTCGCGATGGTACTATGTACCTATGGTGTTCGTCAATAATCTGGACACACCCCTCACTTTGTCCGTTGCAAGCACATCTTAATCGGTATCTTTCAGAGAAGAAATTAATGTCAATATAATCCCGAGCACAATGGTTGTAACAATCAAGTCCTCATACCCATGTGTATTTTGGTTCCAAGTGTTTACACCCTATGGTTGTTAAGGTCTGGTTACAAAACTGGAATTTAATTCTCTCGCAAGAGTTTGTAAATCCTCTGTCGTAGTAACCATTCTATCGTGGGATCGATATACTCAGGGTCACTCCTTGGGGTAAGGGCGGCGAAACCTTGGCTACCCAAACCGTAAGTCAAAGTGCATCAACCGGCCGTCGCCGATGCCGAGTAAGATGAAAAACCCGCCCGCCGGCGACACCGAGTAAGCTGGAAGAAGCTCGTCTACTGCTGGTGCCGAGTAACCTAGAAGAGGCCCCTGCAAACCGAAGTGAGGGGAAGCCCAGTGTGTGCCATGTCCGACAAGCGACATAAAACAACGAATTTTTAGGATAACCCAGCCGCCTTAGTAAAAACACCAAATACCCACAAAACAAACTGACTCGACGCAACTGACCCACACAAGCCAAGCACCTCATGGAGCCCGCACAAATGAAATATCTTGGCGGTGTGATCGACACGCACATCGTGACGGGCATCGACGCGGCAGGGTGCAGACATCATGTCTGCCCGTCTCATGCGAGAGATTCGCCAGGGTGCGACGGACGTGTACGTCAAGAAGTGCGCACGCGTGAAACCGTCTCGGGCGACTGAAATGGCCTGACAGGGCCGAAGGGCACCACAAGGCGGACCCGGCCTGCCCGCAACGCGTGGGGCAACACGCGGGAGGGCTCACCAGGGCATGTTCGAGAACACCACATGACCGTGGTCCCGACCATGCGCGCGATACACCCACCATGGACCCCGTCTGGGTTCATGTCATCCGGGAAGATCAGACGGCATGACGAACCCTAGGGAGCCAGCCGCAGGAGGCCATCGCGAAACATACGACGCCGAGGACCTCCTAGCCGGGGGGATGCCCACCTGTTTGGCCAGCTGACAAGAACGATGCACCCCTCCGAGGGTCAAACACGACCGAAAGCCAGTCCATGCTTGCCTGTCGTGCGTGAGCGAGCGTGTGAGAATGCGCAACCGAGAGGCCCCCGTGGCACGCCACCGCAAAAAGGCCGACGCAGACGGCATGGTCGCCCTTGAAGGCCCCCAAGAGGCGCGTACTCCATCATCCTTTATAGGAGTAGTGTCTCATACCGTTAGTGTGTCATTTTTTTAGTTTCTGTTTTAAACAAGACATGAGAGGTAATTTTGCATTAAAATTCAGTTTTTCGAGAATTCGTAATGTTTTTTCAAAATTATGAATTTTATTGAAATTTGGCAGCAAATTGACATACAAAATAAATTAGCAGAGTCTGCAAACTATGACGGCCATGCATGTTGTCATCTGGCGAATGGACCGACATGCAAGAAACCACATTTGCATTGACTCGGTCCATATGTTAGTGTTGTTTACTAGTCAAAATTAACGCCCTATTTATTATCGTCGTCCACCCTCGGTGATAAAAATGTAGGGGAATGTTGCATGGGAAACAAAAATTTTCCTACGCACACGCAAGATCTATCCATGGAGATGCATAACTACGAGAGGGAGAGTGTGTCTACATACCCTCGTAGATCGCTAAGCGTAAGCGTTAATAAATGCGGTTGATGTAGTCAAACGTCTTAGCGATCCAATCATCGTCCCGATCTAGTGCCGAACAGACAACACCTCCTCATTCAGCACACGTACAGCTCGATGATGTATTCGCCTCCTCGATCTAGCGAGCGAGGGCGGAGTAGTAGATGAGTTTTCTGGCAACACGAGGGCATGGTGGCGACGGTGGTGGTGCTATCCCGGTAGGGCTACGCCTAGCGCTACCGAAACCGTGAACGGAGGAGAAAACGATCTAGGGAGAGAGAGGGGCGCCAAGGGCTTCGTGTGTCCTCTTGGGGTGCCCCCTCCCCTTTATATATAGGTGGAGGGGCGTGGGGAATAGCCCCTCCAAGCCCTAGGGCGCAGCCAAGGGGGGAGGAGGTGAAATCCTAGTCCCCCTCCTTTCCTTCCATACAAAGGTGGACTTTCCACCTTTCCCAACTGCATGGGCCTTGAGGGATTTGTGCGCTTGACCCAATAAGGCCACGGTGTCTCTCCTCAGCCCATGCAAACCCTTGGGACGTGGTGGAACCCTTGGTGGACTTCCGGACTCCTTCAGAAGTTTTCAGAACCTTCTAGAAGTTTCCCGGTACAATACCGGAAAACCCCGAAACTTTCCTGGTAGCCAAAATATGACTTTCCATATATAAATCTTTACCTCCGGACCATTCTGGAGCTCCTCGTGATGTCCGCGATCTCATCCGGGACTCCAAACAACTTTCGGTCACCAACATATATAACTCATCAACACTATATCGTCACCGAATGTTAAGTGTGCAGACCCTACGGGTTCGAGAACTATGCAGACATGAACGATACACCTCTACGGTCAATAACCAATAGAGGGACCTGGATGCCCATATTGGATCCTACATATTCTACGAAGATCTTTATCGATCGAACCACGATGTCAATGATTCAATCAATCCCGTATGCAGTTCCCTTTGTCCATCGGTATGTTACCTGCCCGAGATTCGATCGTCGCTATGTCCATACCTAGTTCAATATCGTTATCGGCAAGTCTCTTTACTCGTTCTGTAATACAAGATCCCGTGACTAACTCCTTAGTCACATTGCCTGCAAGCTTCTTGTGATGCTGTATTACCGAGTGGGCCCAGACATACCTCTCCGTCATACGAAGTGACAAATACCAGTCTTGATCCATGCCAACCCAACAGACACCCTCGGAGATGCCTGTAGAGCACCTTTATAGTCACCCAGTTACGTTGTGACGTTTGATACATACAAGGCATTCCTCCGGTGTCAGGGAGTTGCGTGATCTCATGGTCGTAGGAACGGATACTTGACATGGATAAAGCAGTAGCAATAAACTGACACGATCATATGCTATGATTATGGTTGGGTATTGTCCATCACATAATTCTCCTAATGATGTGATCCTGTTATCAAATGATAATTCATGTCTATGGTCAGGAAACCTTGACCATCTTTGATCAACGAGCTAGTCTAGTAGAGGCTTACTAGGGACACTTTGTTGTGTATGTATCCACCCATGTATTTGAGTTTCCAATCAATACAATTATAGTATGAATAATAAGAGATTTCGTGAACAAGGAAATATGATAATAACTACCTTATTATTGCCTCTAGGGCATATTTCCAACAGTCTCCCACTTGCACTAGAGTCAATAATCTAGTACACATCACCATGTGATTAACACTCACATCACCATGTGAGTAACACCCAATGAGTTCCGGGGTTTGATCATGTTTTGCTTGTGAGAGAGGATTTAGTCAACGGGTTTGTAACATTAAGATCCTTTTATTCTTTGCAACTCTCTATACTGTAGATGATTCTACCACGCTCCACTTGGAGCTATTCCAAATGGATGCTCCACTATACGTATCCGGTTTGCTACTCAGAGTCATCCGGATTGGTGTAAAAGCTTGCATCGACGTAACCTTCTACGAGAACTCTTTGTCACCTCCATAATCGAGAAACATTTCCTTAGTCCTCTCGTTACTAAGGATAATTTTGACCGCTTGATACGTCTCCAATGTATCTATAATTTATGAAGTATTCATGCCATGTTTACAATAATTCTATATGATTTTATTAGAACTAACCCGGACTGACGCTGTTTTCAGCAAAACTACCATGGTGTCGTTTTTTGTGCAGAAATAAAAGTTCTCGGAATGGGCTGAAAATTTAGTATGATTTTTTCTAGACCAAAAGAGACCCCTGAAGCATTGGAGTTGGGCCAGAAGAGCCACGAGGAGGTTACAAGCCTGCCAGGAGCGGCCACCCCCTGGCCGTGCCTACCAGGCTTGTCACCGCCTCGTGGCACCCCTTGATGTGATTCCAACGCCAAAAATTCCTATAAATATAGAAACCTCCAAAAATAAACTTAGATCGGGACTTCCGCCGCTGCAAGCTTCCAGAGGCACGGAAAACCAATCGAGAGCCCATTTTGGCACCCTGCCGGAGGGGAAAACCATCATCAAAGGCCATCTTCATCATCCCGGCGCTCTCCATGATGAGGAGGGAGTAGTTCACCCTTGGGGTTGAGAGTATGTACTAGTAGCTATGTGTTTGATCTCTCTCTCTCGTGTTCTTGAGATGGCACGGTCTTGATGTACCACGAGCATTGTTGATATAGATGAATCATATGGAGTTTTCCCCTCTCTATCTTGTTGTGATGGATTGAGTTTTCCCTTTGAAGTTTTCTTATCGGATCGAGTCTTTAAGGATTTGAGAACACTTGATGTATGTCTTGCGATGGGATATCCATGGTGACAATGGGATTTTCTATTGATCCACTTGATGTATGTTTTGGTGATCAACTTGCGGGGTTCTGTGACCTTGGCAATCTATGCATAGGGGTTAGCACACGTTTTTGTCTTGACTTTCCGGTAGAAACTTTGGGGCACTCTTTGAAGTTATTTGTGTTGGATTGAACATGATGAATCTGAAATTATGTGATGCATATCGTATAATCAAGCCCATGGGTACTTGTGGTGAAATTGGAGTATCTAGGTGATATTAGGGTTTTGGTTGATGTGTATCTTAAGGTTTTATTTTAGTATGAACTCTAGGGATATCCGTGACACTTATAGGGATAACTCATAAGATTGATCAGAAAAGATAACTTTGAGGTGGTTTCGTACCCTACAATAATTTCTTCATTAGTTCTCCGCTATTTGTGACTTTGGAGTGAACTCTTTGTCACACGAGAGGGACTTACCTATGATTCAACTATGCCAATATTGTTGAGAGAAATTACACTAGTGAAAAGGACCCTAGGCCTTATTTCCAAGCATTTGTAAAAAGTTTTGCTCGCTGTTTACTATTTGTTACCTTGATTTTTTTATATTTTCAGATTACAAAAACCTATATCTACCATCCATATTACACTTGTATCACCATCTCTTCGCCGAACTAGTGCACCTATACAATTTTCCATTGTATTGGGTGTGTTGGGGACATAAGAGACTCTTTGTCATTTGATTGCAGGGTTGTTTGAGAGAGACCATATTCATCTTACACCTCCCACGGATTGATAAACCTTATGTCATCCACTTGAGGGAAAATTACCACTGTCCTACAAAACTATGCGCTTGGAGGCCCAACACGAGTCTACAAGAAGAAGGTTGTGTAGTTGACATCAAGCTCTTTTCTGGCTACGTTGCCGGGGAGGTGAGTGCTTGAAGGTATATCTTTAGACCTTGAAATTGAATCTTTTAGTTCCTTTTTTTCACTAGTTTGGTTTTATAAAATAAAACTACAAAAAAATGGAATTGAGGTTGCCTCATATGCTTCATCTTTTTAATGTCTTTCGTGAAAATGATGGAAAGGAAAATTGTGCTCAAGTGTTAGAAGAGGAAGTTATTAAAATGTTTGTCACTAAATCTTTGAGTGATGAGCATGATTGAAATGTTGTTAGTATGAATTCTTTGAATATCCATAGTACTAATGATGATTGCACTAGTCATGATAAAAATATTTCTTATAAGCATGCCAATTTTTGTGGAGTGCATAGAGTTTGTCAAGACATGCCTAAAAGGGAAGATATATTTTGTAAGAGGCATAAGTATTTAGAAACTAAATGGTTGCAAGAGAGGCTATATGTTTGTGCTGAAAGACTTAATATTTCTCGCCGTCCTTGTGAACTTTGCAATGAAAGTGGTCATTCTAACTTCCAATGTGCATTATTTCATGATCGAATTGTGTCCAAAAATTGTGATAAAGTCATTACCCTTGAGCATAATAACTAACTTAGTCTATTATTGGTGTATGAAGAAATTAAACATGAAACTAAGGATGTTCCAGCTTGGGTTCTCATGAAAATGATTGATTTTGATCTAAATGAAATCTATATGTATTGCGTGGTAAATTGCATTGAGAATCCTTATATTGCCAATTACTTAAAGAAAACAAAAAAAATAGAAGAGGAAGAGAATACTAATGAAGGGGAAGAGGTTTCCCAATATCCTCCTATTTTTTCTTATGATGAATCAGGTAACGAGGAGAAGCTTTTTATTCAACCAACCTCTTCAAAAAGAAGTTTGGATGAATTAAATAAAGCCACACATAATGTGGTGAAGAATAAGAAAAGAAGTAAAATTAAAGGTAAAGAGGTATCTCTCCCAAATAATGTTGCTCTCATTATTTATAGGGCTCATGGGAATGAATCAAAAATAGTTGTGGAAGATGATACACTTGAGGATGATTTTGTTATGCCTATTTTTGTTGTGATGATTATGATTGGGAAGATAATGATACTTCTTATAATTTTGAAAACATTTATGGCACCAACTTAAAGGATGATGATAATAATTTCTATACTATTGGTGCTATCCAGACCATTAATGATGAAAGTGATTATGTTTATGATATGCAAAGCCACAAGCTTGGGGATGCTATGTTTGATGAAGAAGATATTTTTAGTCCCCCAAGTTTTGATGAGCAGAACTATTATGATTATGACATGCCTCCTATCTATGATGATTATTGTGATGACACGTATGCTATAAAGTGTAATGGAAACCATGAAACTTGTCATCATAATTTTAATATTCAAAGTGGTTATGTCAATCAAGAGTCACATGATAGTTATTTTGTTGAGTTTGCTCCCACTATTATGAATGAGAAGAATTTTGCTTATGTGGAGAGTAGTAAAATTTCTATGCTTGTAGATCATGAAAAGAATGCTTTATGTGATGGTTATATTGTGGAATTACTTCATGATGCTACTGAAAATTATTATGAGGGAGGAACATATGCTTGTAGGAATTGCAATAATATCAAGTTTCCTCTCTATGTGTTCAAAGTATTGAAGTTATGCTTGTTTTGACTTCCTATGCTAGTTGATTTTTGCTCCCATAAATTGTTTTCTCACAAAATCCCTATTAATAGGAAGTGGGTTAGAGTTAAATGTGATTATCATGAGATTCATGATGCTCTCTTGCATGTTTCAACTACTATTCCTATACGAGCATCATTGAAATCATCATGCCTAGCTAAAAGGCATTAAAGAAAAGCCCTTGTTGGGAGATAACCCAACACTTTTACCTTCAGTTTTTATGTTTTCACATGATTAAGCTACTATATTAATCATGTTTTGTGTATTTTATTTCAATAAAGTGCCAAGTAAAGCCTTTGGGATAGTGTGGACACTTGCTTGTTTGATTCTGTGCAAAAACAGAAAGTTTTGCGTCCAGTATATGAATTATATGATTTTAATGGAGGTTAAAACAATTCTGAATTTTTTACACAACATTTATATGAAAATTCCATAATTTAATAATTTTTCATAATTTTTAAAGTTAGGGAAGTATGGTTATCATTCAGATCTTTACATACTGTTCTGTTTTTGACAGATTCTGTTTTGCATGCATAGTTTGCTTGTTTCAAGTGTTCCTATAACTTATATTGACTAATATAAATTATGGGAATAATGGAATACATTAGGTATCATGTGAGAACAATTATGAATCTTGTCTTGACAGTACCTAAGTGAATGATTTATCTTTACTACACTAACCCTTCTCACGAAGTTCCGTTAAGTTTTGTGTGATTGAAGTTTTCAAGTTTGGGGTGAGATACCGATATGAGGAGAATAAGGATTGACAAGAACCTAAGATTGGGGATTGCCAAGGAACACCCAAGGTAATATTCAAGTAAGACTCAAGCGTCTAAGCTTGGGGATGCCCCGGAAGGCATCCCCTCTTTCGTCTTCAACACTATCGGTATATCTTACTTGGGGCTATATTTTTATTCATCACATAATATGAGTTTTTCTTGGAGCATCATTTTATTTTGTTTTCCTATGTTAGGTGTTATTTATAATCTTGTTTTTCAATAATAAGTTCCAAGAATTGCCTTAGGATGCTTGCATTGCATGTTTTGATGTGTGCTGGGTAGAAACATAAACTTTTGCTGTAGTGTTGTAATTTTTATATTTTACTAGAACGTGGAAAGTTTCTGAACTTTTTAAACAGTGTTGTAAAATCAATTATTTAGCATGTCCTAAAGTTTCAGAATTTTTTGAGTTACATAAGTACACTGTTTTCATAAATTGCTACAAATTGTTCTGTTTAGATAGATTGCTGTCATAACTTTGTTATCTACTTGTCCTATAGTTTCCATAGCCTATATTGGTAGATATAAATTGTGGAAATGATAGTATACAATACCTAATGTTTGAAAATTATTGTGCAACTTGTCTTGGCAGTACATGAAGTGTTGATTTGTTCTTATGTGTACTAACCTATCTCACGAGTTCCTTTTTGAGTTTTGTGTGGATGAAGTTTTTGAGAATAGGCAAAACCATGATATGAGAGGATTGAACGAGATACAAAAGCTAAAGCTTGGGGATGCCCAAGGCACTCCAATTAAATATTTCAATAAGTCTCAAGCATCTAAGCTTGGGGATGCTACGCATCCCACCTCTCTTCATCAACAATTATCGGTTAGCCTATGTTGAGCCTAATTTTTTATTTGTCCACATGATATGTGCTATTCTCGGAGTGCTATTTTTATTTTTCTTGCTGTTTAAATAAAATACTTAGATCTGAAAAAATTTATTGATAGAGAGAGACAAAGTCGTCACATAGCTACTTAATTGTTTGACTACTCATTGATCTTCACTTATATGTTTTTGAGTAGTTTTGTCATTTACTCTCGTGCTTCACTTATATCCTATGAGTAAATGGTTGAATGAATTGAATATCATAAATCTGAAATTATATATGTTTTCTATGCTTATCCCATGGGGAGTAATGACTTCACATACAATAAGTATAGGTGCTAAAATTTATTGAAAGTTAGCAAACACCGCATTTGTCACTTGAACCATTCATGAAAGAATATTGTCGGAAGAGAGACTTAACATATAAATATACTATCTTGGAAATCTTATATGATTGTGAATACCCATTAATTATTTTCAAACTTGAGCAAATTAGTTGAAGTTGGACAAGGAAGACAATGTAATGAGTTATGTTTGGGTATATTTGTGTAGAAGTTATATTGTTATGGATCCTCCAACATCTGGTGCTTGCTTCCACCTCATATTAGCCAAAACTTTCGCACTAAGTAGAAATACTACTTGTGCATCCAAACACCCTTAAACCCAAAGTTGTTCCATATGAGTCCACCATACCTACCTATATGCGGTATTTACCTGCCGTTCCAAGTAAATTTGCATGTGCCAAACTCTAAACCTTCAAATAAAATTCTATTTTGTATGCCCAAATCGCTCATATAATGACTAGGGGCTGTGAGTATCTTCCATGCTAGGTGGGTTATTCTCACGATATGTGTTGATTCACTATCATTCATGAGAAAGTGGCTGGTAATAGGGATTCCCAGTCCCAAAATCAAAGAAGAAAATGCAAATAATTAAACAAACTCCCCCAGGAATGTTGTTGGTATGGATGATACTGGTGGATTCGGCTTGCCGTGGAGTGTGATTGATTGGTGGAGGGGAACCATTCTATTTGGGAACCGCCTATAATGTATCTAGCATGAAAGATATCGAGATCTCTCGGTTGTTATGGTGACAATGAAAGCATACTGCTCAAAATTATTATTCATCTTTGTTTTAAAAGCTCGAGTTCTGGTACATATGCAAATCCCTGCTTCCCTCTACGAAGGGCCTATCTTTTAATTTCATGTATTTAGTTTTATGCAGGAGTCAATAGTATTCCTTTTTAGTTCAACCTTAATTATTCTTTAGTTGGCAAGCATCATGTGGTGGGGAAAGATCCAAGCATATATGTCCATTCAAATATATTTGATCATGAATTATTATTGTTAACAATTATCTATATGATAAATAAGTTGGGAGGCGAAAATTTAAGCCCCTATCTTTCTTTGTGTTCGACGGATGCCATTTGCTCTAAAAATATGCTTTGAGTGCTAGCAAGCATGGAAGACTATATGATAGTTGAGTATGTGGAATTTGCTAAATGAAAGCTCTTACATAGACCCTTCTAGAAAATAAGATGAATTGCAATTGTTTGGTGACTAAAAGCATACTTTGTTAGTCTATACTTTAACATGTGGATAGCTTGTTGTTTCATCATGAGAAGTTTTATGAGATGATCTACTATTTATGATATATAGTGAAGCTAGAAAAAGTGTTTGGAACTATCATTGATCAAATTTATGCACTATGGTAGCATTCACACTTCATAAATTATTTCTTTTATCATTTACCTACTCGAGGACGAGCAAGAATTAAGCTTGGGGATGCTGATACGTCTCCAACGAATCTATAATTTATGAAGTATTCATGCCATTTTTACAATAACTCTATATGATTTTGGTATGATTTTATTAGAACTAACCCAGACCGACGCTGTTTTCAGCACAACTACCATGGTGTCGTTTTTTGTGCAGAAATAAAAGCTCTCAAAATGGGCTGAAAAGATAGTATGATTTTTTCTCGACGAAAGGAGATGCCCGAAGCATTGGATTTGGGCCAGAAGACCCACGTGGAGGTCACAAGCCTGCCAGGCACGACCACCCCCTTGGCTGCGCCTAGCAGGCTTGTCACCGCCTCGTGGCACCCCTTGACGTGATTCCAACGCCAAAAATTCCAATAAATATAGAAACCTCCGAAAAGAAACCTAGATCGGGAGTTCCGCCGCCGCAAGCCTCCAGAGCCACGAAAAACCAATCGGGAGCCCGTTCCGGCACCCTGCCGGAGGGAGAAACCATCACCGGAGGCCATCTTCATCATCCCGGTGCTCTCCATGATGAGGAGGGAGTAGTTCACCCTCAAGGATGAAGGTATGTACCAGTAGCTATGTGTTTGATCTCTCTCTGTCTCTCGTGTTCTTGAGATGACACGATCTTGATGTACCACGAGCATTATTGATATAGATGAATCATATGGAGTTTTCCCTTATCTATCTTGTTGTGATGAATTGAGTTTTCCCTTTGTAGTTTTCTTATCAGATTGAGTCTTTAGGGATTTGAGAACAGTTGATGTATGCCTTGCGATGGGATATCCATGGTGACAATGCGATGTTCTATTGATCCACTTGATGTATGTTTTGGTGATCAACTTGCGGGTTCCGTGACCTTGGGAATCTATGCATAGGGATTGGCACACGTTTTTGTCTTGACTTTCCCATGGAAACTTTGGGGCACTCTTTGAAGTTATTTGTGTTGGATTGAACATGATGAATCTGAAATTATGTGATGCATATTGTATAATCAAGACCATGGGTAATTGTGGTGAAATTGGAGTATCTAGGTGACATTAGGGTTTTGGTTGATATGTATCTTAAGGTGTTATTTTAGTACGAACTCTAGGGCTGTCCGTGACACTTATAGGGATAGCTCATAAGAATGATCAGAAAAGATAACTTTGAGGTGGTTTCGTACCCTACAATAATTTCTTTGTTAGTTCTCCTCTATTTGTGACTTTGGAGTGAACTCTTTGTCGCACGAGATGGACTTACATATGATTCAACTATGCCAATAATGTTGAGAGAAATTGCACTAGCGAAAGTATGGACCCTAGGCCTTGTTTCCAAGCATTTACAACGTTTTGCTCACTATTTACTATTTGTTACCTTGCTATTTTATAGTTTCAGATTACAAAAACCTATATCTACCATCCATATTACACTTGTATCACCATCTCTTCGCCGAACTAGTGCACCTATACAATTTGCCATTGTATTGGGTGTGTTGGGGACACAAGAGACTCTTTGTCATTTGATTGCAGGGTTGTTTGAGAGAGACCATCTTCATCGTACACCTCCCATGGATTAATAAACCTTAGGTCATCCACTTGAGGGAAAATTTCCACTGTCCTACATAACTCTGCATTTGGAGGCCCAACACGAGTCTACAAGAAGAAGGTTGTGTAGTAGACATCTCCACTAACAAGTGATCCACTCCTGGATCACTCTTGTACCCCTTGCGAGACTAATGGCAAGGCACGCATCACATGCGGTACACAACATGATATATAGTATAGAGCCTATGGCTAAGGCATAGGGGACGACCTTCGGCCTTTCTCTTTCTTTGGCCGTGGTCGAGTTTTGAGTCTTACTCAACTTTAGACCTTGCAAATCAGGCAAGAACTCCTTTTCTTTGACCGATCCATTCTGAACTCTTTCAAAATCTTGTCAAGGTATGTACTCATTGAAAGTCTTATCAAGTGTCTTGATCTATCTCTATAGATCTTGATGCCCAATATTTAAGTAGCTTTATCCGGGTCTTCCTTTGAAAAACATTTTTCAAACAACCCTTTAAGCTTTCCAGAAATTCTACATTATTTCCGATCAACAATATGTCAACCACATACACATATCATAAATTCTATAGTGCTCCCACTCACTTTCTTGTAAATACTAGTTTCTCATAAACTTTGTGTAAACCCAAAAGCTTTGATCACCTCATCAAAGCGCACATTCCAACTCCGAGATGCTTGCTCCAGTCCATAGAAGGATCGCTGGAGCTTGCACACCTTTTAGCATCCTTCGGAAAGACAAAATCTTCTGGTTGTATCACATACAACCTTTCCTCATGGAAACCGTTAAGGAAACTCTGTTTTGACATCCATCTGCCAGATTTCATAATCGAAAAATGCAACAACTGCTAACATAATTCCAACAGATTTTAGCATTTCTACGGGTGAGACAGTCTGATCGTTGTCAACTCCTTGAACTTGTCAGAAACCTCTTTGTGACAAGTCAAGCTTTATCAATGGTGACATTTACCATCATTGTCTATCTTCCTCTTAAAGATCCATTTGTACTTCACAACCTGTCATTCAACGGGCAAGTCTACCAAAGTCCATACTTGGTTTTCATACATGGATCCAATCTCGGATTTCATGGCTCCTAGCCATTTGTTGGAATCTAGGACCAACATCGCTTCTTCATAGTTCGTAGGCTCATCGTTGTCTAACAACATGATTTCCAAGACAGGATCACCGCACTACTCTAGGGCAGTATGTATCCTTGCCATCCTACGAGGTTCAGTAGTAACTTGATCCAAAGTTTCATGATCATCATCATTAGCTTCCTCCTCATTTGGCGTAGACACCATAGAAACATGTTTCTACGTCGTGCTACCATCCAATTAAAGTGATGGTTCAATAAACTCATCAAGTTCTACTTTCCTCCCACTCAATTCTTTCGAGAGAAACTCTTTCTCGAGAAAGGACCCGTTTTTAGCAACAAACACTTTGTCCTTGGATCTGAGATAGAAGGTATACCCAACTGTTTACTTAGGGTATTCCATGAAGATGCATTTGTCCGCTTTGGGTTCGAGCTTATCATGTTGAAATATTTTCACATAAGCATCGCATTCCCAAACTCTAAGAAATGACAACTTAGGTTTCTGCCAAACGGTGTCATATCAACGGATTTAGATGGTGCCCTATTTAAAGTGAATGTGATTGTCTCTAATGCATAACCCCAAAATGATAGTGGCAAATCGGTAAGAGACATCATGGTATGCACCATATCAAATAGAGCACGACTACGACATACAGACACACCATCATTTGTCTTAAGTTGCATACCAAACTCGTAACTCCGATATTTACATCCACAATCACATCGTAGACATTTTGTCTTCTTGTCATGATGATTTTCAACTTCACTCTAAAATTGGTTGAACTTTTTAAACATATCAGACTTGTGTTTCATTAAGCACATATAGCCATATACACTCAAATCATCAGTGAAGGTCGCATACATCAACATGTATCATTTTCAATAAGTCACTTGCCCGCTCCATTATACCGGAAAACGAGGTCTTAGTCATCTTGCCCATGAGGCATGGTCCGCATGTCTCAACCAATTTGAAACCGAGTGAGTCAAAAGATCCATCAGCATGGAGTTTCTTCATGCGCTTTACACCAATATGACCTTGGCGGTAGTGCCACAAGTATGTGGTACTATCATTATTAACTTTGCATAATTTGTTATAAATATTATGAACATGTGTATCACTACGACCGACATTCAATAAACCATTCACATTGGGTGGATGACCATTGAAGGTATTATTCATGTAAATAGAATAACCATTGTTATCTAACTTAAATGAATAATCATATTGCAATAAACATGATCTAATCATGCTCATGCTCAATGCAAACACAAAATAACATTTATTTAGGTTCATCACTAATCCCGAAGGTAGAGAGAGCGTGCGATGGTGATCACATCAACCTTGGAAACACTTCCAACACACATCATCACTAATACATGAATAAAACTATTGATTATTGATTGATTTGGTGAGGCATACGAGAGTATATAAAGAGGTTACAAACCGACTTGGGCTGAGGTTACAAACCGACTTGGACTAGAAGTCATATAACATAATGACTACTCTAACATCCCCCCGCAGTATCAACGGCAGGCTCGACGACATTGAGACTGAAACATATATCTTGAAACGGCTTAGTAGGTAGTCCTTTGGTGAAAATGTCAGCAAACTGAGCCATAGAGGGAACATGAAGCACCCGAACCTGACCAAGAGTGACCTTCTCATGAACAAAATGAATATCAATCTCAATATGCTTGGTTCGTCGGTGTTGAACTGGATTGCCGGTCATGTAGACTGCTGATTGTTGGAAATATGCCCTAGAGGCAATAATAAAATGGTTATTATTGTATTTCCTAGTTCATGATAATTGTCTGTTGTTCATGCTATAATCGTGTTAACCGGAAACCGTAATACATGTGTGAATACATAGACCACAACGTGTCCCTAGTGAGCCTCTAGTTGGCTAGCTCGTTGATCAATAGATGGTCACGGTTTCATGACCATGGACATTGGATGTCGTTGATAACGGTATCACATCATTAGGAGAATGATGTGATGGACAAGACCCAATCCTAAGCATAGCACAAGATCGTGTAGTTCGTTTGCTAAAGCTTTTCAATGTCAAGTGTCATTTCCTTAGACCATGAGATTGTGTAACTCCCGGATATCGTAGGAATGCCTTGGGTGTGCCAAACGTCACAACGTAACTAGGTGGCTATAAAGGTACGCTACGGGTATCTCCGAAAGTGTCTGTTGGGTTGACACGAATCGAGACTGGGATTTGTCACTCCGTGTGACGGAGAGGTATCTCTGGGCCCACTTGGTAAGACATCATCATTATGAGCTCAATGTGACTAAGGAGTTAGTCACGGGATGATGTATTACGGAACGAGTAAAGAGACTTGCCGGTAACGAGATTGAACAAGGTATGGGGATACCGACGATCGAATCTCGGGCAAGTACCATACCGATAGACAAAGGGAATTGTATACGGGATTGATTGAATCCTTGACATCGTGGTTCATCCGATGAGATCATCGTGGAGTACGTGGGATCCAACATGGGTATCCAGATCCCGCTGTTGGTTATTGACCGGAGAGGTGTCTCGGTCATGTCTACGTGTCTCCCGAACCCGTAGGGTCTACACACTTAAGGTTCGATGACGCTAGGGTTATAGGGAAATAGTGTACGTGGTTACCGAAGGTTGTTCGGAGTCCCGGATGAGATCCCGGACGTCACGAGGAGTCCCGGAATGGTCCAGAGACGAAGATTGATATATAGGAAGTGAGGTTTTGGTTACCGGAAGTGTTCCGGGTGTCTACGGTAGTGTACCGGGACCACCGGAAGGGTTCCGGGGGTCCACCAAGTGGGCCCACCTGCCCCGGAAGGTTCCATGGGCCAAGAGTGGGAGGGAGCCAGCCCCTAGGTGGGCTGGTGTGCCTCCCACCCCAGCCCAAGGCGCAGCAAGGGTGGAGGGGGCAAACCCTAGGCTTAGATGGGCCTTAAGGCCCACCCTAGGGCGCCTCCACCTCTCCTTGCCCTGGCCGCCGGCCAGATGGGTTTTTGGAGGCTGCCGCCACCCCTAGGGTGGAACCCTAGGGCGCAGCACCTCTCCTCCCCTTCCCTTATATATAGTGGAGGTATTTGGGGCTGCACAACACACAAGTTTATCTCCTCCCTGGTGCAGCCCTACTCCTCCCTCTCCTCGTTCTCCGTAGTGCTTAGCGAAGCTCTACCGGAGTACCACGCAGCTCCACCGCCACCACGCCGTCGTGTTGCCGGAGCTCTCCCTCAACCTCTCCTACCTCCTTGCTGGATCAAGGCGTAGGAGACGTCACCGGGCTGCACGTGTGTTGAACGCGGAGGTAACGTCCGTTCGGCACTTGATCGGATCTACCGCGATCTGAATCGCTTCGAGTACGACTCCATCAACCGCGTTCTAGCAACGCTTCCGCTTAGCGATCTTCAAAGGTATGAAGATCCAATCTCTCCCCGCTCGTTTGCTGGTTTCTCCATAGATAGATCTTGGTGACACGTAGGAAAGTTTTGATTTACTACTACGTCTCCCAACAGTGGCATCATGAGCTAGGTCTATGCGTAGAATCTATGCACGAGTAGAACACAAAGCAGTTGTGGGCGTCGATTTTGTTAATATGCTTGCCGTTACTAGTCTTATCTTGATTCGACGGTATTTTGGGATGAAGCGGCCCGGACCAACCTTACACGTACGCTTACGTGAGACCGGTTCCACCGCCTGACATGCACTAGTTGCATAAGGTGGCTAGCGGGTGTCTATCTCTCCCACCTTAGTCGGATCGGATTCGATGAAAAGGATCCTTATGAAGGGTAAATAGCAATTGTCATCTAACTTTCTAGAAACCTATAGCAACCACGTAAAAACTTGCAACTACAAATTAGAGGACATCTAACTTGTTTTTGCAGCATATGCCTTGTGATGTGATATGGCCAGAAGGATGTGATGTGATGCATTGTAATGTATGAGATTGATCATGTTCTTGTAATAGGGTTCACGACTTGCATGTCGATGACTATGACAACCGGCAGGAGCCATAGGAGTTGTCTTATATTATTGTATGACCTGCGTGTCAATCATAAACGCCATGTAATTACTTTACTTTATTGCTAAGCGTTAGCCATAGTAGTAGAAGTAATAGTTGGCGAGACAACTTCATGAAGACACAATGATGTAGATCATGATGATGGAGATCATGGTGTCGTGCCGGTGACAATGATGATCATCGTGCCCCGAAGATGGAGATCATAGGAGCAAGATGATATTGGCCATATCATGTCACTATATTGATTGCATGTGATGTTTATCATGTTTACATCTTATTTGCTTAGAACGACGGTAGTAAATAAGATGATCTCTTAATAAAATTTCAAGAGAAGTGTCCACCCTAACTGTGCACCGTTGCTAAGGATCGTTGTTCCGAAGCACCACGTGATGATCGGGTGTGATAGGTTCTAACGTTCGCATACAACGGGTGTAAGCCAGATTTACACACGCAAAACACTTAGGTTGACTTGACGAGCCTAGCATGTACAGACATGGCCTCGGAACACGGAAGACCGAAAGGTCGAACATAAGTCGTATAGAAGATACGATCAACATGAAGATGTTCACCATGGATGACTAGTCCGTCTCACGTGATGATCGGACACGGGCTAGTTGGCATGGATCATGTATCACTTGGATGACTAGAGAGATGTCTATCTAAGTGGGAGTTCATTGAATAATATGATTATGTGAACTTAATTATCATGAACTTAGTCTAAAATTGCCTTTAATATCTATATAGTAGATCCAATGGCCAACGCAAATGTCAACCTCAATTTCAACGCGTTCCTAGAGAAAACCAAGCTGAAAGACGATGGAAGCAACTATGCGGACTGGGTCCGTGGCTTGAGGATCATCCTCATAGCTTCCAAGAAACTGTATGTCCTTGATGCACCGCTAGGTGACCCACCCCTTCTCCCAGCAGAACAAGACGTTGCGAACACTTGGCATTCTCGCTGCGATGACTACTCCCTTGTTCAGTGCGGCATGCTTTACAGTTTAGAACCAGGGCTCCAAAAGCGTTTTGAGCAACACGGAGCATATGAGATGTTCCAAGAGCTGAAACTGGTCTTTCAAGCTCATGCCCGGGTCGAGAGATATGAAGTCTCCGACAAGTTCTTTAGTTGTAAGATGGAGGAGAACAGTTCTGTCAGTGAGCACATCCTCAAGATGTCTGGGCTTCACAACCGCTTGACTCAGCTGGGAGTTAACATCCCGGATGACTCGGTCATTGACAGAATCCTCCAGTCGCTTCCACCTAGCTACAAGAGCTTTGTGATGAACTACAACATGCAGGGGATGGAGAAGTCCATTCCTGAGTTGTACTCGATGCTGAAATCAGCAAAGGTCGAGATCAGAAAGGAGCATCAAGTGTTGATGGTAAACAAGACCACTAGTTTCAAGAAAGGCAAGGGTAAGAAGAACTTCAAGAAGGATGGCAAAGTTGTTGCTGCGCCCGGTAAGCAAGTTGCCGGGAAGAAGAAGAACAAGAATGGACCCAAGCCTGAGACTGAGTGTTTCTATTGTAAGGGTACCGGTCACTAGAAGCGGAACTGCCCCAAGTACTTAGCGGATAAGAAGGACGACAACATTAAAGGTATATGTGATATACTTGTTATTGATGTGTACTTGACCAGCGCTCGTAGTAGCTCCTGGGTATTTGATACCGGTGCAGTTGCTCACATTTGTAACTCCAAGCAGGAGCTGCGGAAAAAGCGGAGTTTGGCCAAGGACGAGGTGACGATGCGCGTCGGGAATGGTTCCAAGGTCGATGTGATCGCCGTCGGCACGCTACCTCTACATCTACCTTCGGGATTAGTTTTAAACCTTAATAATTGTTATTTAGTACCAGCTTTGAGCATGAACATTGTATCTGGATCTCGCTTGATGCGAGATGGCTACTCATTTAAATCCGAGAATAATGGTTGTTCTATTTATATGAGAGAACTGTTTTATGCTCATGCCCCGCTGGTCAATGGTTTATTTTTGATGAATCTCGAACGTGATGTTACACATGTCCATAGTGTGAGTACCAAAAAGTGTAAAGTTGATAATGATAGTCCACTTACATGTGGCACTGCCGTCTTGGCCATATTGGTGTCAAACGCATGAAGAAGCTCCATGCTAATGGACTTTTGGAGTCACTTGATTTCAAATCATTTGACACATGCGAACCATGCCTCATGGGCAAGATGACCAAGACTCCGTTCTCCGGAACAATGGAGTGAGCAACTGACTTGTTGGAGATAATACATACCGATGTATGCGGTCCAATGAGTGTCGAGGCTCGCGGTGGCTACCGTTATGTTCTCACCCTCACTGATGACTTGAGCAGATATGGGTATGTCTACTTAATGAAACACAAGTCTAAAACCTTTGAAAGGTTCAAGGAATTTTAGAGTGAGGTCGAGAATCCACGTGACAGGAAAATAAAATGCCTACGATCTGATCGTGGCGGAGAATATTTAAGTCATGAGTTTGGCACGCACCTTAGGAAATGTGGAATTGTTTCACGGCTCACGCCGCCCGGCACACCTCAGCGAAATGGTGTGTCTGAACGTCGTAATCGCACTCTATTAGATATGGTGCGATCTATGATGTCTCTTACCGACTTACCGCTTTCATTTTGGGGATATGCATTAGAGACTGCCGTATTCACTTTAAATAGGGCACCGTCTAAATCCGTTGAGACGACACCGTATGAATTATGGTTTGGAAAGAAACCTAAGCTGTCATTTCTAAAAGTTTGGGGATGCGATGCTTATGTGAAGAAACTTCAACCTGAGAAGCTCGAACCCAAAGCGGAAAAGTGCGTCTTCATAGGATATCCCAAAGAGACTATTGGGTATACCTTCTACCTACGATCCGAGGGCAAAGTCTTTGTTGCCACGAATGGATCCTTTCTCGAGAAAGAATTTCTCTCGAAAGAAGTAAGTGGGAGGAAAATAGAACTTGATGAGGTAATTGTACCTCCACTCGACCCGGAGAGTAGCGCAGCACAGGAAGTTGTTTCTGTGGAGCCTACACCGGCTAGAGAGGAAGTTAATGATGATGATCATGAAGCTTTAGATCAAGTTGCTACTCGAAGGTCCACTAGGACACGTTCCGCACCAGAGTGGTACGACAATCCTGTCCTAGAGATCATGTTGTTGGACAACGGTGAACCTTCGAACTATGAAGAAGCAATGGCGGGCCCGGATTCCAACAAATGGCTTGAGGCCATGAAATCCGAGATAGGATCCATGTATGAGAACAAAGTATGGACTTTGGTGGACTTGCCTGATGATAAGCGAGCCATTGAAAACAAATGGATCTTTAAGAAGAAGACTGACGCAGATGGTAATGTGACCGCCTATAAAGCTCGGCTTGTCGCTAAAGGTTATCGACAAGTTCAAGGAGTTGACTACGATGAGACTTTCTCACCCGTAGCGATGCTAAAGTCAGTCCGAATCATGTTAGCAGTTGCCGCATTTTATGATTATGAGATCTAGCAAATGGATGTCAAAACGGCATTCCTTAATGGCTTTCTCAAGGAAGAACTGTATATGATACAGCCGGAAGGTTTTGTCGGTCCTAAAGATGCTAACAAGGTATGCAAGCTCCAGCGCCCCATCTATGGGCTAGTGCAAGCATCTCAGAGTTGGAAAATTCGCTTTAATGAGGTGATTAAAGCGTTTGGGTTTGTACAGGTTTATGGAGAACCCTGTATTTACAAGAAAGTGAGTGGGAGCTCTATAGCATTTCTTATACTGTATGTGAATGACATGCTGATAATGGGAAATAATATAGAACTCTTGGAAAGTATAAAGGCCTACTTGAATAAGTGTTTTTCAATGAAGGACCTTGGAGAAGCTGCTTACATATTAGGTATTAAGATCTATAGAGATAGATCGAAACGCCTCATTGGTCTTTCACAAAGCACATACCTTGAAAAGATATTGAAGAAGTTCAATATGGATCAGTCCAAGAAGGGGTTCTTGCCTGTGTTGCAAGGTGTGAGATTGAGTACGACTCAATGCTCGACCACGACAAAGGATAGAGAAGAGATGAGTGTCATCCCCTATGCTTCAGCCATAGGCTCTATCATGTATGCCATGCTGTGTACCAGGCCTGATGTGAACCTTGCCATAAGTTTGGTAGGGAGGTACCAAAGTGATCCCGGAGCGGAACACTGGACAGCGGTCAAGAATATCCTGAAGTACCTGAAAAGGACAAAGGACATGTTTCTCGTTTATGGAGGTGCCGAAGAGCTCGTCGTAAAGGGTTACGTCGATGCTAGCTTCAACACAGATCCGGACGACTCCAAGTCGCAAACCGGATACGTGTATATTTTGAATGGAGGGGCAGTGAGCTGGAGCAGCAGCAAGCAAAGCGTCGTGGCAGCATCTACATGTGAAGCGGAGTACATAGCTGCTTCGGAAGCAGCAAAGGAGGGAGTCTGGATGAAGGAGTTCATCACCGACCTAGGAGTGATTCCGAATGCGTCGGGCCCGATGACTCTACTCTGTGACAACACTGGAGCTATTGCCCTTGCGAAGGAGCCCAGGTTTCACAAGAAGACAAGACACATCAAGCGCCGCTTCAACTCCATCCGTGATTACATTCAGGAGGGAGACATAGATATTTGTAAAGTGCATACGGATCTGAATGTCGCAGATCCGTTGACTAAACCTCTCTCACGAGCAAAACATGATCAACACCAGAATGCTATGGGTGTTCGATTCATCACAATGTAACTAGATTATTGACTCTAGTGCAAGTGGGAGACTGTTGGAAATATGCCCTAGAGGCAATAATAAAATGGTTATTATTGTATTTCCTAGTTCATGATAATTGTCTGTTGTTCATGCTATAATTGTGTTAACCGGAAACCGTAATACATGTGTGAATACATAGACCACAACGTGTCCCTAGTGAGCCTCTAGTTGGCTAGCTCGTTGATCAATAGATGGTCACGGTTTCATGACCATGGACATTGGATGTCGTTGATAACGGTATCACATCATTAGGAGAATGATGTGATGGACAAGACCCAATCCTAAGCATAGCACAAGATCGTGTAGTTCGTTTGCTAAAGCTTTTCAATGTCAAGTGTCATTTCCTTAGACCATGAGATTGTGTAACTCCCGGATATCGTAGGAATGCCTTGGGTGTGCCAAACGTCACAACGTAACTGGGTGGCTATAAAGGTACGCTACGGGTATCTCCGAAAGTGTCTGTTGGGTTGACACGAATCGAGACTGGGATTTGTCACTCCGTGTGACGGAGAGGTATCTCTGGGCCCACTCGGTAAGACATCATCATTATGAGCTCAATGTGACTAAGGAGTTAGTCACGGGATGATGTATTACGGAACGAGTAAAGAGACTTGCCGGTAACGAGATTGAACAAGGTATGGGGATACTGACGATCGAATCTCGGGCAAGTACCATACCGATAGACAAAGGGAATTGTATACGGGATTGATTGAATCCTTGACATCGTGGTTCATCCGATGAGATCATCGTGGAGTACGTGGGAGCCAACATGGGTATCCAGATCCCGCTGTTGGTTATTGACCGGAGAGGTGTCTCGGTCATGTCTACGTGTCTCCCGAACCCGTAGGGTCTACACACTTAAGGTTCGATGACGCTAGGGTTATAGGGAAATAGTGTACGTGGTTACCGAAGGTTGTTCGGAGTCCCGGATGAGATCCCGGACATCACGAGGAGTCCCGGAATGGTCCAGAGACGAAGATTGATATATTGGAAGTGAGGTTTTGGTTACCGAAAGTGTTCCGGGTGTCTACGGTAGTGTACCGGGACCACCGGAAGGGTTCCGGGGGTCCATCAAGTGGGCCCACCTGCCCCGGAAGGTTCCATGGGCCAAGAGTGGGAGGGAGCCAGCCCCTAGGTGGGCTGGTGCGCCTCCCACCCCAGCCCAAGGCACAGCAAGGGTGGAGGGGGCAAACCCTAGGCTTAGATGGGCCTTAAGGCCCACCCTAGGGCGCCTCCACCTCTTCTTGCCCTGGCCGCCGGCCAGATGGGTTTCTGGAGGCTGCCGCCACCCCTAGGGTGGAACCCTAGGGCGCAGCACCTCTCCTCCCCTTCCCCTATATATAGTGGAGGTATTTGGGGCTGCACAACACACGAGTTCATCTCCTCCCTGGTGCAGCCCTACTCCTCCCTCTCCTCGTTCTCCGTAGTGCTTAGCGAAGCTCTGCCAGAGTACCACGCAGCTCCACCGCCACCACGCCGTCGTGTTGCCGGAGCTCTCCCTCAACCTCTCCTACCTCCTTGCTGGATCAAGGCATAGGAGACGTCACTGGGCTGCACGTGTGTTGAACGCGGAGGTGCCGTCCGTTCGGCACTTGATCGGATCTACCGCGATCTGAATCGCTGCGAGTACGACGCCATCAACCACGTTCTAGCAACGCTTCCGCTTAGCGATCTTCAAAGGTATGAAGATCCAATCTCTCCCCGCTCGTTTGCTGGTTTCTCCATAGATAGATCTTGGTGACACGTAGGAAAATTTTGATTTACTACTACGTCTCCCAACAGTGGCATCATGAGCTAGGTCTATGCGTAGTATCTATGCACGAGTAGAACACAAAGCATATGAATAAAACTATTGATTATTGATTGATTTGGTGAGGCATACGAGAGTATATAAAGAGGTTACAAACCGACTTGGGCTAAGGTTACAAACCGACTTGGACTAGAAGTCATATAACATAATGACTACTCTAACATCCCCCCGCAGTATCAACGGCAGGCTCGACGACGTTGAGACTGAAACATATATCTTGAAACGGCTTAGTAGGTAGTCCTTTGGTGAAAATGTCAGCAAACTGAGCCATAGAGGGAACATGAAGCACCCGAACCTGACCAAGAGTGACCTTCTCATGAACAAAATGAATATCAATCTCAATATGCTTAGTTCGTCGGTGTTGAACTGGATTGCCGGTCATGTAGACTGCTGATATGTTGTCATAGTAGACAATAGTGGCCTGCTCAATCGGCCTGTGTAGCTCAGAGAGTAACTAGCGAAGCCAGATTGTATCTACACCGGCATGTGCCACGGCGCGATACTCAGCTTCGGCCGACAAGCAGGAGACCGTAACCTGTCTTTTCGAGGACCAAGAAATTAAATTGTTACCAAGAAAAACACAAAATCTGAAAGTGGACCTTCGAGTGTCAAGAAAACTAGCCCAGTCCGCATCAGAGTATGCGGTAAGAGAGTTTGGAGAAGAATTATTTATGTGAAGACCATGATTGAGAGTTCCCTTTAAATACCGAAGAATGCGCTTAACATGATGATAACGAGGAACCCATGGATCATGCATATAGAGACATGCTTGTTGAACAACAAAAGAGATTTCAGGACGAGTAATAGTGAGATATTAGAGAGCACCTGTTAAGCTACGATAGAGAGTAGGATACGAAAAGGGTTCACCGGAAGCCGAAAGTTTGAAACTAGTATCGACAGGAGTGCGAGATGAATGACAGTCAAGCATACCAGCACGATTAAGGAGATGAAGAATATACTGACATTGGGAAAGAAATAGGCTAGATGGATCGCGAACAACCTAAAAAATGATGAAAAAGTCCTAGGTCAGTCATAGAGAACTCAGATCTAAGAAGAGAGACAATATGATCCAAGAACTTTTGGGAGGATGCGGTGAGACCGATATCATCAACATAGAGAAGGAGGTAGACAGTTTTAGAATTTTGATAATACACAAAGAGGGATGTGTTGGAGAGCGATGGAGTGAAGCCTATTGTTTGGATGAAGGAGGAGAAGCGTTGAAACCTAGCTCGCGGGGCTTGTTTGAGACCGTAGAGAGATTTCTAAAGAAGGCAAACATGATTTGGAAAGGAAGGATTTTCAAAACCAAGAGGTTGACAGTAGACAGTTTCTTGAAGAGAACCATGGAGCAAAGCATTTTAACATCAAGTTGGTGAATAGGCCAGAAAGAGGAGACAACAACACTAAGAATGGTACGAATGGTGCTAGGTTTAACAACAGGAGAAAATGTTTCATCGTAATCAATACCTTGTTGTTGAGAATAACCACGACATACCCACAAGGCTTTATAGCGTGAGAGGCTCCCATCGGAGTGAAACTTTTGACAAAAAATCCATTTGCTAGAAACAATATTTGTATTGGAATGAGATGGAACAAGCTGCCATATGTTGTTTTCAAGTAAAGCATTATATTCTTCTTGCATGGTAGCGGCCCAATTGGGATCAAGTAGAGCAGTTTTGTAAATATTTGGGAGGGAAGAGAGAGGTACGATGGTATGAAGGTTTAGGCGATCTTTGGATTGATGAAATCCTGATTTGGCCTGACTACGCATGTGGTGATCATTGATCGGGGCTCCTATAGGAACAACACGAGGGGGTATGATTGGTACTGGTGAGTTCGGTGCAGCGGAAGAGTCGGACGAAGGAACAGGGTTGGGCGATGGGGTGGGAGTAGGGTCGAGGGTGTTGGGGAGGGAGCAGGTGTTGGGGATGGGGGTGATGGCTCGGGAGGGGTGTGGGGAGGGTTGTTATCGTCTATGGCTGGTGGTGGTGTAGGGGTAGTGGTAGGTGTGATTGTTGTTGGTGTTATGTTGTGTTCATCATGAGTGGGTGGAGGAAGAGGAGTATATAGTTGTAAAGGTCGGGGAGAGGGGGTGTTGGCCAAGCTAGGGGGGGTGGATGGTGTAGTAATGCATTGAGAGGAAGGAAAAATGTTCTCAGCAAACGTAACATGACGAGGGACATGAACATGTCCTGTGTGAAGGTCGAGACAACGATAGCCTTTGTCTTCGTCAGAGAAACTGATAAAAGCACATGGGATAGATCGTGGTGAGAATTTATTAGCGGAAGTGGTGTAGGCATTGGGAAAACAGAGACAACCGAAAACACAAACCGCGGAGTAGTCGGGGTGTGAAACAAAGAGGGAATAATAGGGAGCGGTATTGGGATTAGTTTTGGTAGGTCGAATGTTAAGAAGAAAGGTGTCCATGTGTAGGGCTTCACCCCAAAACTTGGGAGGCATAGAAGATTGAATGAGAAGGGTGCAGACAATATCATTAAGGTGCGAAGAGAACGTTCGGCTTTACCATTTTGAGGGGAAGTGTAGGGACATGAGAATCTAAGCAGGATGCCATGTTGCAAGAAGAATGTACGATTTTTAATGTTATCGAACTCGCGACCGTTGTCACATTGGATAAAGCGAATGGGTAGGAAGAAGTGGACAGAAACATAACGTTGAAAATTAAGAAAGAGAGAATGAACTTCGGATTTGTTGCGTAGAGGGAAGGTCCAGACAAAGTGGGTGAAATCATCTAGTATGACAAGGTAGTATTTAAAACCCGAAATACTTGCAATGGGAGAGGTCCATAAATCACAATGTATTAACTCAAAGGGATAAGTGCTACAAGAGATAGAGGAACTAAAGGGAAGAAGCACATGTTTTCCTAACAGACACGACTCGCAAAACACAGAATTATGAGAATCCCTAGTACATGGTATGGTAAATTCACTAAGCATAGAAGCTAAAACAGCAGGGTTGGGATGACCCAAGCGACGATGCCAGGGATCAATGGAGGCCAGCAGGGATGTAGGAGGGGCAGCAACAGGAACTCCATTAAGAGAGTATAGATCACCGGAGCTATTGAAGCGAGCGATCTCGTCCTTGGTCAGGTAATCCTTCACAGATAAACCAAAAGGGTCAAATTCGGCAGAAACTAGATTGTCGCAAGTAAATTGGCGAACAGAAATAAGGTTTTTAATGAGGGCGGGTGCAACTAAAACATCGCGAAGGAGAAGGGGTTTATTGGAAGAGGGAAGTTGAGCCTGACCAACACAATAGATAGGAATAGATGAGCCATCACCGAGGGTAATGGAAGGGAAAGGAGATTTAGTGCAAGATGATAATCAATTACTTGATGCAGACATAGGACTAGAGGCCCCTGAATCAAAGATCCAATCCGTACGTGAGTTTCCTTGCACAACAAAATTATTCATGGCCTGGAGAAAAGCAAGTTGATCCCAGCTCGGCGTCGCAGGCGAGGGTGGCGTCGGGAGCAACGCTGGCTGATAGGATGGTGAAGGCAGTAGGGCCAGCTAGGGTGTGTAGTAGGCGCCGTCGTTGGTGGAGTAGTGACCATAAGGAGCATACGTTGGGGGGGCGTGGTAGGCATTGGCCGGCTATCAGGGGTTGAGAACCCCGGGAGCACCAGTATTAGGCCGAAGGCCGGGTTGCTAGGCACCTGAATAGGCCGCGGAGCACCGAGTGGGGACGACTCAAACCATGGCATAGGCCATGCCTGAACGAGCCCCATCCAAGGATCATGTGGAGGACGCCATGCAGCCAAAGATGGAGCACTGGTAGGTGGTGCAGGACTTGGTGGTGGCGGTGTCATAGACGGAATCGAACAAGTCTACGGAGGCCTATAGAGAGGGTTTTTGCCTCGGTAGTTTGGACTAGGGCGCCAGCCTGGGGGCGGTTGAGCGGATGACTATGCGGATGACCCGGTGGCAGGAGCCGACATGGGAGGTGGCGATGGTGTAGATGGCGGAGGAGGACGAGCCGCAACATGGAAGACCTTCGGGCGAGAGTCCTTGCGAGCTTGTGTTTCCGCCGTGAGCTGGAGCAGGGAGCGAACTTCAGCGAAGGTAGGAGGAGGCCATATCATTGGTATGAATGAGACTTGCTTGTCAAAGTCCTCGCTGAGCTCGACTATGATGATGTTGATTAGCTGTGAGTCGCTGACTGGATCGCTGAGTTCGCAGAGCTCATCACCAATGGCCTTAACACACTGGCAGAACAGGTTCACCGGGGCGTCTCCTTGCACCAGATTGTGGAGCTCGGCATGGAGAGCATTTTTCTTAGCATCGGTGTTGCTTTGGTAGAGATGGCGGAGAGAGGTCCAGATGTTGGCGGCGGTGGCGCCGTCGTGAGCAAGCATGTTGAAGATCACGGTGGTAATGCGGGTGTAGAACCACTGGACGATCGCGAGATCATCTTTCAGCCATTGCGGATCGTCAGGGCAAGGAAGACTGTCGGCAGCGACATGCGAGCAGAGGTTGCAGCAGTCGAGGTGGAGATCAAAAAGATGCCTTCTCGATTTGTACCTTTGCGGTGCCGAAGATCATGACTAGCTCATGGGATCATCCATCCCTGGCATGTTATAGTTCATCACGAAGCTCTAGTAACTTGGTGGCAGTGAGTAGGAGAACTATGTTAATCACTATCTTATCTGAAAGATCAACTCCCACTCGATTCAAGCGATTTGCAGCACTTAGACAATCTGAGTACATGCTCACTGATTGAGCTATTCTCCTTCATCTTGCAGGCAAAGAATCTTGTTTGAGGTCTCATACCTCTCAACACGGGCACGAGCCTAAAATCTCAACTCTAGGTCTTGGAACATCTCATATGCTCCGTGACGTTCAAAACGTCTTTAGAGCCTCAATTCTAAGCTATAATGCATGACACACTGAACTATCAAGTAGTCATCACAACGTGCATGTCAGATGTTCACAACGTCCACAAACGATGCTATAGGGGTGGCGCATCGAGCGGTGCATCAAGGATGTAAGCCTTTTGTGCAGCAATGAGGACAACCCTCAGTTTACGGACCCATTCCGCATAATTGCTACCATCATCTTTCAACTTATTTTTTCTCTAGGAACGTATCATAATTCAGGGGAGCTACAAGTGAGCTATTGATCTACACCATAATTTGTAAAGACACTTTGACTATGTTCATGATAATGAGTTCAATTAATCATATTACTTAAGAACTCCCACTCAAATCAACATCCCTCAGGTTTTCCAAATCCACCAACCCAAGCTCGATAATCACGTGAGCTGAGGTGGTTTCAATGGTGAACATCTCCATGTTGATAATATCTACTATATGACTCATGTTCGACCTTTTGGTCTCCTGCGTTCCGAGGCCATGTCTGTACATTCTAGGCTCATCAAGTTTAACCCAAGTGTTCCGCATGTGCAACACTGGCTTGCACCCGTTGTATGTGAACGTAGAGTCTATCACACCCGATCATCACGTGGTGCTTCGAAACAACGAACTTCCGCAATGGTGCACACTTGAGGAGAACACAATTTTATCTTGAATCTTTAGTGAGGGATCACCTTATAATGCTACCATCGTCCTAAGCAAAACAAGGTGCATAAAAGGATTAACACATCACATGCAAATCATAAGTGACATGATATGGCCATGAACTTGTGCTTTTGATCTGCATCTCCAAAGCACCGGCATAAACTCCATCGTCATTGACACAATGATACGTCTCCAAAGTATTTATAATTTATGAAGTATTCATGCCATGTTTACAATAATTCTATATGGTTTTGGTATGATTTTATTAGAACTAACCCGGACTGATGCTGTTTTCAGCAGAACTACCATGGTGTCATTTTTTGTGTAGAAATAAAAGTTCTCAGAATGGGCTGAGAATTTGGTATAATTTTTTGGACCAAAAGAGACCCCCAAAGCATTGGAGTTGGGCAAGAAGATCCACGAGGAGGTCACAAGCCTGCCAGGCGTGGCCAGCCCCCTGGCCGCACCTAGCAGGCTTGTCACCGCCTCGTGGCCCCCCTTGACATGAGATCGATGCCAAAAATTCCTATAAATATAGAAACCTCCAAAAAGAAACCTAGATGTGGAGTTCCGTCGCCGCAAGCCTCCGGAGCCACGAAAAAACAATCGGGAGCCTGTTTCAGCACCCTGCCGGAGGGGGAAACCATCACCGGAGGCCATCTTCATCATCCCGGTGCTCTCCATGACAAGGAGCGAGTAGTTCACACTCGGGGCTGAGGGTATGTACCAGTATCTATGTGTTTGGTCTCTCTCTCTCCTGTTCTTGAGATGGCACGATCTTGATGTACCGCGAGCTTTATTGATCTAGAATGAATCATATGGAGTTTCCCCCTCGCTATCTTCTTGTGATGAATTGAGTTTTCCCTTTGAAGTTTTCTTATCAGATTGAGTCTTTAAGGATTTGAGAACACTTGATGTATGTCTTGCGATGGGATATCCGTGGTGACAATGGGATGTTCTATTGATCCACTTGATGTGTGTTTTGGTGATCAACTTGCGGGTTCCGTGTCCTTGGGAATCAATGCATAGGGGTTGGCACACGTTTTTTTCTTGACTTTCCGGTAGAAACTTTGGGGGCACTCTTTGAAGTTATTTGTGTTGGATTGAACATGATGAATCTGAAATTATGTGATGCATATCGTATAATTAAGCCCATGTGTACTTGTGGTGACATTGGGGTATCTAGGTGACATTAGGGTTGTTGGAAATATGCCCTAGAGGCAATAATAAAATGGTTATTATTGTATTTCCTTTGTCATGATAATTGTCTATTGTTCATGCTATAATTGTATTAACCGGAAACCGTAATACATGTGTGAATACATAGACCACAATGTGTCCCTAGTGAGCCTCTAGTTGGCTAGCTCATTGAGCAATAGATGGTCATGGTTTCATGACCATGGACATTGGATGTCGTTGATAACGGGATCACATCATTAGGAGAATGATGTGATGGACAAGACCCAATCGTAAGCATAGCACAAGATCGTGTAGTTCGTCTGCTAAAGCTTTTCCAATGTCAAGTATCGTTTCCTTAGACCATGAGATTGTGCAACTCTCGGATACTATAGGAATACTTTGGGTGTGCCAAACGTCACAACGTAACTGGGTGGCTATAAAGGTATACTACGGGTATCTCTGAAAGTGTCTATTGGGTTGGCACGAATCGAGACTAGAATTTGTCACTCCGTCTGACGGACAGGTATCTCTGGGCCCACTCGGTAAGACATCATCATAATGAGCTCAATGTGACTAAGGAGTTATCCACGGGATGATGTGTTACAGAACGAGTAAAGAGACTTGCCGGTAACGAGATTGAACAAGGTATAGGGATATCGACGATCGAATCTCGGGCAAGTATCATACATGTAGACAAAGGGAATTGAATACGAGACTGATTGAATCCCCGACATCGTGGTTCATCCGATGAGATCATCTTGGAGCATGTGGGAGCCAACATGGGTATCCAGATCCCGCTGTTAGTTATTGACCGGAGAAGTGTTTCGGTCATGTCTACGTGTCTCCCAAACCCGTAGGGTCTACACACTTATGGTTCGATGATGCTAGGGTTATAGGGAAATAGTGTACGTGGTTACCAAAGGTTGTTCGGAGTCCCAGATGATATCGCGGATGTCACGAGGAGCTCCGGTATGGTCCGGAGGTAAAAAATCATATATAGGAAGTGAGGTTTTGGTCACCAGAAGTGTTTCGGGGATTACCGGTAACGTACCGGGACCACCAGAAGGGTTTCGGGGGTCCACCAAGTGGGGCCACCAGCACCGGAGGGCTGCATGGGCCACAAGTGGGAGGGAACCAGCCCCTAGGTGGGCTGGTGTGCTCCACAAGGGGCCCAAGGCGCAGCTTGAGGTGGGAGGGGGGCAAACCCTAGAGGCAGATGGGCCTTAGGCCCACCTTGGGCGCCGCCCCTCCCACTCGCTCTTTGACCGCCGCCCTAGATTGATCTAGGGTTGGCTGCCGGCCCTGGGGAGGGAACCCTATGGCTGTTGCACCTCCTCCTCCTCCTATGTATAGCGGGGTTTTTTGGGGCTGCCATACACATAAGTTCTTCCTCTCTCGACGCAACCCTACTCCTCCCTCTCCTTGTTCTCCGTAGTGCTTGGCGAAGTCCTGCCGGAGACCATGCAGCTCCACCATCACCATGCCGTCGTGCTACCGGAGCTCTCCCTCAACCTCTCCTTCCTCCTTGCTGGATCAAGGCGTAGGAGACGTCACCGGACTCCACGTGTGTTGAACGCGGAGGCGCCGTCATTCGACGCTAAGATCGGATTCCACCGCGATCTGAATCGCTGCGAGTACGACTCCACCAACCGCGTTCCTGTAACGCTTCTGCTTAGCGATCTTCAAAGGTATGAAGATGCAATCTCTCCCCAATCGTTGCTGGTTTCTCTATAGATAGATCTTGGTGATCGTAGGATTTTTTTTTGATTTACTACTACGTCTCCCAATAGTGGTATCAGAGCTAGGTCTATGCGTAGAATCTATGCACGAGTAGAACACAAGTTGTTGTGGGTGTCGATCTTGTTAATTTGCTTGCCGTTACTAGTCTTATCTTGATTCGGCGGTATTGTGGGATGAAGCGGTCTGGACCGACTTTACACGTACGCTTACGTGAGACTGGTTCCACTGCCTGACATGCATTTGTTGCATAAGGTGGCTAGCTGGTGTTTGTCTCTCCCACCTTAGTCGGATTGGATTCGATGAAAAGGGTCCTTATGAAGGGTAAATAGCAATTGGCATATCACGTTGTGGTTTTGGCGTAGGTAAGAAACTATCTTGCTAGAAACCTATAGCAGCCACGTAAAAACTTGGAACTACAAATTAGAGGTCGTCTAACTTGTTTTTGCAGCATATGCCTTGTGATGTGATATGGCCAAAGGATGTGATGTGATGCATTGTGATGTATGAGATTGATCATGTTCTTGTAATAGGATTCACGACTTGCATGTCGATGAGGATGACAACCGGCAGGAGCCATAGGAGTTGTCTTATTTTATTATATGACCTGCGTGTCAATCATAAACGCCATGTAATTACTTTACTTTATTACTAATCATTAGCCATAGTAGTAGAAGTAATAGTTGGCGAGACAACTTCATGAAGACACGATGATGGAGATCATGGTGATGGAGATCATGGTGTCGTGCCGGTGACAGTGATGATCATGGTGCCCCGAAGATGGAGATCAAAGGAGCAAGATGATATTGGCCATATCATGTCACTATATTGATTGCATGTGATGTTTATCATGTTTACATCTTATTTGCTTAGAATGACGGTAGTAAATAAGATGATATCTCAATTAAAATTTCAAGTAATGTGTTCACCCTAACTGTGCACCGTTGCTAAGGATCGTTGTTCCGAAGCACCACGTGATGATCAGGTGTGATAGGTTCTAACGTTCGCATACAACGGGTGTAAGCCAGATTTACACACGTGAAACACTTACGTTGACTTGATGAGCCTAGCATGTACATACATGGCCTCGGAACACAGAACACCGAAAGGTCAAAAATGAGTCGTATAGTAGATGCGATCAACATAGAGATGTTCACCGTGGATGACTAGTCCGTCTCATGTGATGATCGGACATGGGCTAGTTGACATGGATCATGTATCACTTGGATGACTAGAGAGATGTCTATCTAAGTGGGAGTTCATTAAATAATTTGATTATGTGAACTTAATTATCATGAACTTAGTCTAAAATTGTCTTTACAATCTATATTGTAGATCCAATGGCCAACGCTAATGTCATCCTCAACTTCAACGCGTTCCTAGAGAAAACCAAGCTGAAAGATGATGTAAGCAACTATGCGGACTGGGTCCATAGCTTGAGGATTATCCTCATAGCTTCCAAGAGATTGTATGTCCTTGATGCACCGCTAGGTGACCCACCCATTTTCCTAGTGGACCAAGATGTTACGAATGCTTGGCAGTCATGCTGTGATGATTACTCCCTCATTCAGTGCGGAGCATTTTGAGCAACACGGAGCATATAATATGTTCCAAGAGCTAAAGATGGTTTTCCAAGCTCATGCCCGGGTCGAGAGATATGACGTCTCCAACAAGTTATTTAGCTGTAAGATGGAGGAGAATAGTTCTGTCAGTGAGCACATAGTCAAAATGTCTGGGTTGCACAACCACTTGACTCAACTGGGAGTTAATCTCTCGGATGACTCGGTCATTGACAGAATCCTCCAGTTGCTTCCACCTAGCTACAAGAGCTTTGTGATGAACAACATGCAAGGTATGGAGAAGTCCATTCCTGAGGTGTACTCGATGCTGAAATCTGAGAATAATGGTTGTTCTATTTATATGAGAGAAATGGTTTATGGTCATGCCCCGCTGGTCAATGGTTTATTTTTGATGAATCTCGAACGTGATGTTACACATGTCCATAGTGTGAGTACCAAAAGATGTAAGATTGATAACGATAGTCCCACTTAGATGTGGCACTGCCGCCTCGGTCATATTGGTGTCAAACGCATGAAGAAACTCCATGCTGATGGACTTTTGGAGTCTCTTGATTTTGAATCATTTGACACGTGCGAACCATGCCTCATGGGCAAGATAACCAAGACTCCGTTCGCCGGAACAATGGAGCGAGCAACTGACTTGTTGGAAATAATACATACCAATGTATGCGGTCCAATGAGCGTCGAGGCTCGCGGTGGCTACCGTTATGTTCTCACCCTCACTGATGACTTCAGCAGATATGGGTATGTCTACTTAATGAAACACAAGTCTGAAACCTTTGAAAGTTTCAAGGAATTTCAGAGTGAGGTGGAGAATCAACGTGACAGAAAAATAAAGTGCCTACGATCTGATCGTGGCGGAGAATATTTAAGTCACGAGTTTGACACGCACCTAAGGAAATGTGGAATTGTTTCACAACTCACGCCGCCTGGCACACCTCAGCGAAATGGTGTGTCTGAGCGCGTAATCACACTCTATTGGATATGGTGCGATCTATGATGTCTCTTACCGACTTACCGCTGTCATTTTGGGGATATGCGTTAGAGACTACCGCATTCACTTTAAATAGGGCACCGTCAAAGTCCATTGAGACGACACCGTATGAACTATGGTTTGGAAAGAAACCTAAGCTGTCATTTCTAGAAGTTTGGGGATGCGATGCTTATGTGAAGAAACTTCAACCTGAGAAGCTCGAACCCAAAGTGGAAAAGTGCGTCTTCATAGGATATCCCAAAGAGACTATTGGGTATACCTTCTACCTTAGATCCGAAGGCAAAGTCTTTGTTGCCAAGAATGGATCCTTTCTCGAGAAAGAGTTTCTCTCGAAAGAAGGAAGTGGGAGGAAAATAGAACTTGATGAGGTAATCGTACCTCCACTCGAACCGGAGAGTAGCGCAGCACAGGAAGTTGTTTCCGTGGATCCTACACTGGCTAGAGAGGAAGTTAATGATCATGATCATGAAACTTCAGATCAAGTTGCTATTTGAAGGTCCACTAGGACACGTTTCATGCCAGAGTGGTACGGCAACCCTGTCCTGGAGATCATGTTGTTAGATAATGGTGAACCTTCAAACCATGAAGAAGCGATGACGGACCCGGATTCCAACAAATGGCTTGAAGCCATGAAATCCGAGATAGGATCCATGTATGAGAACAAAGTATGGACTTTGGTGGAATTGCCTGATGATAAGCGAGCCATTGAAAATAAATGGATATTTAAGAAGAAGACTGACGCTGATGGTAATGTGACCATCTATAAGGCTCGGCTTGTCACTAAGGGTTATCGACAAGTTCAAGGAGTTGACTACGATGAGACTTTCTCACCCGTAGCGATGCTGAAGTCCGTCCGAATCATGGTAGCATTGCTGCATTTTATGATTATGAGATCTCGCAAATGGACGTCAAAACAACATTCCTTAATGGCTTCCTAAAGGAAGAACTGTATATGATGCAGCCGGAAGGTTTTGTCGATCCTAAAGATGCTAACAAATATGCAAGCTCCAGCGCTCCATCTATGGGCTAGTGCAAGCATCTCGGAGTTGGAACATTCGCTTTAATGAGGTGATTAAAACGTTTGGGTTTGTACAGGTCTCCAACGTATCTATAATTTATGAAGTTTTCATGCCATGTTTACAATAATTCTATATGATTTTGGTATGATTTTATTAGAACTAACCCGGACCGGCGTTATTTTCAGCAGAACTACCATGGTGTCATTTTTTGTGTAGATAAAAGCTCTCGGAATGGGCTGAAAATTTAGTATGATTTTTTCAGGACCAAAGGAGATGCCCAAAGCATTTGAGTTGGGCCAGAAGAGCCACGAGGAGGTCTAAAGCTTGCCAGGCGCGGCCACGCCCTCGCCACGCCTAGCAGGCTTGTCACCGCCTCGTGGCACCCCTTGATGTGATTCCAATGCCAAAAATTCCTATAAATATAGAAACCTCCGAAAAGAAAGCTAGATCGGGAGTTCCGCCGCCGCAATCCTCCAAAGTCACGAAAAACCAATCGGGAGCCCGCTCCGGCCCCTGCTCGAGGGAGAAACCATCACGAGAGGCGATCTTCATCATCCCGACGCTCTCCATGACGAGGAGTGTAACATCCCAAATTTTGGAATGTTATATAATAAATAGATCAATGATTGTTTGTCTTATTGAGTGATTGAATTTGAGTGAAAATTTGAAACTTTTAAAAACTTTTGAATGAGAGGGAATGACATGACTTTCCCCTTTTACTTTTGAATTCAAAATTCATCCAATTCCAAATTAGTGAGAGAAGATGACATGACTTCTTCATAATAAAACATTTGAAAAGTGAATTTGAAAACTATTTGAAATCTTTCTGTTATGGAGTTCATTTCATATTTGGTTCCATTTTAAAGTTTGAAAGAATTCAAATCCCCTTGACAAAATTTGAGAGGAGTAATATGACACTCCAAACAAGTGGCCATTTGGATCTTATTTGAATTTACGAAACTCAGAAAACTATTTGTGAAATATTTCATATTAGATTTCAAAGCCATTTTTGAAATTGGTTTTAAAATTTTATTTTTCTCCAAAAATAAAATATATGGAAAATAGGGTAAAAAGATTCCCTTCAGTATAAAAATGGAGATAAATGAATTTGAAGCTATTTTGGTATTTTTAAAGTGTCTCATTTGCCTTTTATTTAAAATAGTAGCACTATTTGATTTTTCTGTTTTTGTAAGAATTTTATTTGACTCTGAAAATATGTTCATGTTTTAGAGTTTATTTTTCTGGTCATTTTGATATATTATATGTCTATATAAAACTATTTTAGATTTTCGTTTATTTATGTTTCCTCTTCTGTTTTCTTTTTATAAAAGGAAAAATCTTTTAATTAGGAAACCTCCGAGGCCTAGTTGGATAGATCTGGCCCGAATCTTTTTATAGCCGGATCCGAATCCTTTCTGGATCGGCCATCGATCCCTCGCATCTCTCTCTCGAACGCTGACTAGTGGGTCCCACCGACCGACCAGATCTTGAGCCGGTCATCGCCTTCCTTGTTCGTCAGTGGGTCACCGGACCCGCACGGATTCTCGATGGATTTCCCGATCCCATGCCGTTCTGGAGCACCCGAGGCCCCTATAAGAACCCCACCCTTCCGCGCACCCCATACCCCCCCAAAACCCCACAAACCCAACGCCCACGCCACCACACGGACTCGCCGAAGTTCGGTCAAGAGCCGAAGCTCTCCGCGCTCGCCGAGCTCACCCAGGCCATCCTCGAGCCCCGCTAACGCCAAGGATCGACCCTGGTGGCTCTCCGCCGTCGATTGGACACCTTCGTCGTCGCCCCCGACCACCGAAGCGCCACCCACGTTGCCTCGCCGCCTCGGACATCGCCGGAGCACCCCGACCCCCCGATGAGCTTCCTCCGCCGCCCGATCTAGGCCAAGGGCTCAGATTAGAAGCCCCGTACCGATTCGGTTTATTTCAGTAAACCGGTTGGTTTTCCTTTTAGTTATTTTAGCCGAAACGATCTCATTTATTTAGTGGCCATTCGCTCGTTTAGCAATTTCAACGCACACCCGTAGCCTATAGGATCTTGCCACGTGTACACCTGTTCATCAGATTAGGTTTTTTTCTTTTCTGTTTACTATTTTCAAAACATAAAAGTTTCTGTTTTATAAATTGAATAACTCATAGAATTTTTAGAGTTTTTAATTGATTCTTTTTTGCTTTGTGTCACAAATTTTATGTAGTTTCTGTATATATCAAGTTTGACCATATTTGAATATTTTAAATTTGAATTCAAATAGATTTGCTTCAAACACTAATTTTTTGAGTTTATTCTTTTTGCTACTTGTCACTAGTGACTTTATTTAAAAGTAGGTAGAATTTGGGAATGTCTAGAATATTTTATATTAGGACTTTTGGTAAAACAGATTCTATTTTAGTTTTTTTGGTTTATTTCTATTTCTTTTGTTTTAATTGTTTCTAATTTATCTTCTTTTGTATTAGTTGACAAGTTTTACTTTGTTTTCTGTTATTTATCAATAGTATTTCAATGAATATTATTTTATGTTATTTATTATTTGTATAGCATGGAACCAATTCTAGTTTCATAATAACTTGCAAATTGATTTCATTGCTAGGGGGATTTCCTATTTGAAAACATTTTTATAAACTGTTTTATAAGTTTTACCTTTTGTTAACTAGTTGTCTTATATTTTGTTTTCTCTTATTTTAGTATTTTATTGTTTCTTGTTGTTAATTTTGTTAGGCAAAAACTTATGTTCTTTAGTGTATTGTTTTCTTAGTTCTTAGTTGTTCTTCAAAAGTAATTCTTTTGCTAGTAAAATATTTATTAAAATACTTTTGTTATATTTTACTTTGTTTTTGTTTTGTTACTTTTGAAAATAGGTTATTTGTAGGGAAAACTACACATGGTTGATTTGATGAAGTTTTGTTATTTTAACTTTTGTCTTAAGTATTTCCTTCCTCACAAGCCTTTTGTGTTTCGGTTTTGTGTTACTTTTTGATTGTTAGTATTGATTTCTAGTATGATTTATTATACGAATGCAATGTTTGATTATATAGATTTTCATCGGAGAGTGACGAATAGTTCTATCAAGTTATTTTCTGAGGGCGATTTTATCTTCATCAACCTTACCAGGCAAGTTCACTTTGACCATCTATTTCATACCTATGTTTTATTGCATGTAGTGACATCATTCAACAAATCCCTCCAGTAGTGTTATTGAAATTCTTGTAGTTGAGTAGAATGCATGAGGTAGGAACCCACCACTTGTTACGAAAGCCCCGGGAACGCTAGTTATTTTAATGCTATGCTAAAGTAGACGGGGTCTGGTATGAGTGTTCGTGAGTGGTGTGAGAAGGAGAACTCCATGTCAAAATGACAACTTGATGAAGGCATCTTCAAGTCTTGCATCTTCAAGACCTCAAGACTTCGAGACATCGAGATACAAGTTTTCAATACACACTACTGGGTGAAGGATGGATTTGATGGGCACCTTGGAGTAACCAGTGGATGGACGGGATGCATGGAGAAGCGCCATGACATCTTGCGGAAAGCTTCACCCAGACTCAAAGAGATGGATGAATACTTCATGCCCGGAAGCTTACCTGTGTAGCCACAAGTCATTATGGGCTCTGGCTTGGTTGATCTGTGTTGTGACTCTGGCTGGGCAGTGCTACGAGATGTAGTTGATGTTAGGATTGGATGCGCGATGACAGTAGTCAGGGAAACACTCTGAAAGACCATGTTTCGTTCGTCCTGTTCTCAAACACCATGCAGTGCAGGGACTTACAAGTAGGGAACGAATCTTGTGGGTAAAGTACACAACACTCTGTAGAGTTAAACCTAATCGATTAGCTGTGTCCTTGGTTATGGAAAATTTGAGCCTCTAGACTTGGATCTATCTCTGAACTCTCGACACTAGGCTGATAATTAATAGTGGGCAATCTTATGATACTTGTGGGCATTAAGACATCGGTTGGCGGAACCATGTCATGATAGATAACTCTGTAGTGAAAACTCTTGATATTCCTTTGTTGTAGGAAAAGAAAATGAAATCATCTTTTATGCAAAAACTCAAACACAGAGCCACAAAGCCTTACTGCATATAGAATAGTCTTTATCTTTTGTTTTGCTATGGTGATCTTGCCAGTACATTCAATGTACTGGCCTACACGGCTACAACATTTTATGTTGCAGATAAGTTCTACGACGAGTAAGAGTACGATTCAGGGTTACGGTCTGCACTCAACTTGCCGTTGGTGTTATTAGGACTCCACTCCCGTTGACTGTTTCCGTAGAGATTTCGAGGTATATATATGTTTTACGTTATTTACATGTGATTGCACTTTGATATATACATTGATGTACTGTGTGTGCTAGCATACTGATCCAGGGATGGCACAGAACACATAGAGGCTTGACTCATTTTGAGTTGGGTCACTACAAGGAGGGAGTAGTTCACCCTTAGGGCTGAGGGTATGTACCAGTAGCTATGTGTCTGATCTATCTCTCTCTCTCTCTCTCTCTCTCTCGTTTTCTTGAGATGGCACTTCTTGATCTACCGCGAGCTTTATTGATATATATTGAATCATATGGAGTTTTCCCCTCTCTATCTTCTTGTGATGAATTGAGTTTTCCCTTTGAAGTTTTCTTATCGGATTGAGTCTTTAAGGATTTGAGAACACTTGACGTATGTCTTGCGATGGCATATCTGTGGTGACAATGGGATGTTCTATTGATCCACTTGATGTATATTTTGGTGATCAACTTGCGGGTTTCGTGACCTTGGGAATCTATTAATAGGGGTTGGCACATGTTTTTGTCTTGACTTTTCGGTAGAAACTTTGGGCACTCTTTGAAGTTCTTTGTGTTGGATTGAACATGACGAATGTGAAATTATTTGATGCATATCGTATAATCAAGCCCATGGGTACTTGTGGTGACATTGGAGTATCTAGGTGAAATTAGGGTTTTGGTTGATGTGTGTCTTAAGGTGTTATTTTAGTACGAACTCTAGGGCTGTTCGTGACACTTATAGGGATAGCTCATAAGATTGATCAGAAAAGATAAATTTGAGGTGGTTTCATACTCTACAATAATTTCTTCGTTAGTTCTCCGCTATTTGTGACTTTGGAGTGAACTCTTTGTTGCACGATAGGGACTTACATATGATTCAACTATGTCAATATTGTTGAGAGAAATTGCACTAGTGGAAGTATGAACCCCAGGCCTTGTTTCCAAGCATTTATGCAACGTTTTCTTGCTATTTACTATTTGTTACCTTGCTGTTTTCATATTTTCAGATTAAAAAAACCTATATCTACCATCCATATTGCACTTGTATCACCATCTCTTCGCCGAACTAGTGCACCTATACAATTTACCATTATATTGGGTGTGTTGGGGACACAAGAGACTCTTTGTTATTTGGTTGCAGGGTTGTTCGAGAGAGACCATCTTCATCCTACGCCTCCCACGGATTGATAAACCTTAGGTCATCCACTTGAGGGGAAATTGCCACTGTCCAACAAAACTCTACGCTTGGAGGCCCAACACGAGTCTACAAGAAGAAAGTTGTGTAGTAGACATCACATAACACCATGATCTCCATCATCATGATCTCAATCATTGTGTCGCCATCAGGGTTGTCGTGCCAACCATGCTTCTACTACTATTGCTACCGGTTAGCTATAAAGTAAATCGTTACATAGCGCTTAATGATTGACACGCATGTCATACAATAATTAAAGACAACCTTATGGCTCTTGCCGATTGCCGTACCCATCGACATGCAAATCGTGATATTCTATACAACACATGATAATCTCATACATCACATATATCTCATCATGTCTTTGGCCATATCATATCACAACACACCCTACAAAAACAAGTTAGACGTCCTCTAATTGTTGTTGCATGTTGTATGTGGCTGCTATCGGTATCTAGCAAGAACGATTCTTACCTACGCAAAACCAAAACGGTGATACACAAATTGCTATTTAACCTTCTACAAGGATCGCCTTAGTCGAATCCAATCCAACTACAGTGGGAGAGACAGACACACGCCAGCCATCTTTATGCAACAAGGTCACATGTCAGTCGATGCAACCATTCTAAATATCAATGCCCACAAAATCCTTTGTGTTCTACTCGTGCATATCATCTACGCATAGACCTAGCTCATGATGCCACTGTCGGGGAACATTGCATGCGAAACAAAATTTTTCCTACGCACATGCAAGATCTATCCATGGAGATGCATAGCTATGAGAGGGGGAGTGTGTCTACATACCCTTGTATATCGCTAAGCGGAAGCGTTAATAAACGTGGTTGATGTAGTCGAACGTCTTCGCGATCCAATCACGATCTGTCCCGCGATCCAATCACGATCCGTCCCGATCTAGTGCTGAACAGATGACACCTCCTTGTTCATCACACATACAACTCGATGATGTATCCGCATCCTTGATCTAGCAAGCGAGGGCAGAGTAGTAGATGAGTTCTCCGGCAAAATGACAGCGTGCTGGCGGCGGCAATGGTGCTATCCCGGTAGGGCTACACCTAGCGCTACCGAAACCGTGAACGGAGGAGAAAACAATCTAGGGAGAGAGAGGGGCGCCAAGGGCTTCATGTGTCCTCTTAGGGCGCCCCTCCCCTATATATATAGTTGGAGGGGCGTGGGGAACAACCCCTCCAACCCCTAGGGCGTAGCCAAGGGGGGAGTGATACGTCCATTTTGCATCATGCTTTTATAGTGCCATTTACTGCATTATGGGATGTTATTACATGTTATGGTACAATACTTATCCCTTTTCTCTCTTATTTTATAAGGTTTACATGAAGAGGGAGAATGCCGGCAGTTGGAATTCTGGACTGGGAAAGGAGCAAATCTGAGATACCTATTCTGCACAACTCCAAAAGTCCTAAAAATTTACACAGAATATTTTTGGAATTAATAAAAAATACTCGCGCAAGAATCAACCAGAGGGGGCCACCAGCAGGCCACAAGCCTGCTAGGCGCGGCCACCTGCCTAGCCACACCTAGCAGGCTTGTGGGGCCCCCATGGCTCCTTCGACGCCCATCTTCCTATATGAAGCATTTTGACCTAGAAAAAAATATATCAGAGGAGAGCTTTTGGGATGAAGCGCCGCCGTCTCGAGGCGGAACTTGGGAAGAACCAATCTAGCTCTCCGGCAGGGCTGTTGTGTCGGGGAAACTTCCCTCTCGGAGGGGGAAATCGAAGCCATCGTCATCACTAACGATCCTCTCATCGAGAGGGGGTCAATATCCATAAACATATTCACGAACACCTGTTGGAAATATGCCTAGAGGCAATAATGAATTAGTTATTATTATATTTCTTTGTTCGTGATAATTGTTTATTATGCATGCTATAATTGTACTGATTGGAAACTCAAATACATGTGTGGGTACATAGACAACACTGTGTCCCTAGTATGCCTCTAGTTAACTAGTTCGTTGATCAAAGATGGTCAAGGTTTCCTGGCCATAGACATGAGATGTCATTTGATAATGGGATCACATCATTAGGAGAATGATGTGATGGACAAGATGCAAACTATAAACATAGCATATGATCGTGTCAGTTTATTGCTATAGTTTTCTGCATGTCAAGTATCTATTCCTATGACCACGAGATCATGCAACTCACTGACACTAGAGGAATACCTTGTGTGTATCAAATGTCACAACGTAATTGGGTGACTATAAAGGTGCTCTACAGGTATCTCCGAGGGTGTCTGTTGAGTGGGTATGGATCAAGACTGGGATTTGTTACTCATTGTGACGCATAGGTATCTCAGGGTCCACTCGGTAATACAACATCACAACAAGCCTTGCAAGCAATGTGACTAAAGGGTTAGCCATGAGATATTATATTATGGAACGAGTAAAGAGACTTGTCGATAACGAGATTGAACTAGGTATAGAGATACCGACGATCGAATCTCGGGCAAGTAACATACCAAAGAACAAAGGGAACAACGTATGGGATTAACTGAATCCTTGACATACAAGTTCAACCGATAAATATCTTCGTAGAATATGTAGGAAACAATATGGGCATCCAGGTCCCGCTATTGTTTATTGACCGTAGAGGTGTCTCGGTCATGTCTACATAGTTCTCGAACCCGCTGGGTCTGCACACTTAAGGTTCAGTGACATTTCAGTATAGTAGAGTTATGTATGGTGGTGAACAAAGGTTGTTCGGAGTCCTAGATAAGATCCTAGATGTCACGAGGATCTCCGGAATGGTCTAGAGGTAAAGACTGATATATAGGAAGTCTTGGTTTGGTCACCGAAAAGGTTTCAGGCTCATCGGTAGTGTACCGGAAGTGCCGGGAGGGTACCGGGGGACCATCGGGAGGAGTGTCTCGACCCAAGGGGCTACATGGGCTGTGGGAGGAGGCAAACCATCCCCTAGTGGGATGGAAGAAGCCCCCACTAAAGGCCCGTGCAGCTGGGTGAAGAAACCCAAAGGTGGAAGAGGTGGAAAGGGTTTCCAAAGTGGGAGAAGGAATACTACTCTTAGTAGGATTGGAGTAGGACTCCTCCACCTCCAATTTTGGAAAAACCTTGAGGGTTTGAGGCTGCCTCCTCCCCTCCCCCTCCTATATATACTAGAGGATTTAGAGGGGAGATCTAACCCTAATTTCCACGTGCTCCCTCTACTTCCTCTAGATCGTTTTCTCCTTTAGTCTAGTTTCGGCGGTGCTTAGGCGAAGCCCTGCCGGAATAGTTCAACCACCACCGCTGCCGCGCCATAGCGCTGTCGGAGAACTCATCTACCTCTTCTATCCCTCTTGATGGATCAAGAATGCGGAGATTGTCATCGAGCTTTACGTGTGCTGACGCTATATCGGAACGACCGTGATCAGGATCACGAGACGATTCTCTATTTGATCGCGGGACGGATCGTAATGGGATCGTGGGATGGATCGTGATTGGATCATGAGATGGATCATGATGGGATCGTGGGATGCTCGGCGATTTGGATCACAAAGACGTTCGACTACATTAACCACGTTTCTTAATGCTTCCCGCTTAGAGATCTACAAGGGTATGTAGATCCACTCTCCCTCTCATAGATGCTCATCACCATGGATAGATATTGCGTGTGCATAGGAAATTTTTTGTTTCCCATGCAACGTTCCCCATCAACACCATCTCCTCTCCAAACCCAAGTTCAAATCTTGTATCCGATCTTTGTCTCAACACCTCAGATTGGTACCCATGGGTTGCTAGTAGTGTTGATTACTCCTTGGAGTTGATGCTAGTTGGTTTACTTGGTGGAAGCAATCTATGTGTAGATGAGATAAGGAGTAGAACACAAAGGAGTTTGTGGGCGTTGATGCTTAGATTGCTTCCTCCTTTGGTCATGTTTTGATTCAGCGGTATTGTGGGATGAAGCAGCCCGGACCAACCTTACTCGTACGCTTACGAGAGACCCATTCCATCGACTGACGTGTAACTTTGTTGCACAAAGATGGCTAGCGGGTGTCTGTCTCTCCTACTCTAGTTGGATCGGATTCAACAAAGGCGGTCCATGAGAAGGTTGAATAGCAATTTGTGTATCATCGTTGTGGTTTATGCATAGGTGAGAATTGTTTTTGCTAGATACCCGTAGCAGCCACGTAAAACTTGTAACAACAATTAGAGGACGTCTAAATTCTTTTTGTAGGGTATGTTGTGATGTGATATGGCCAATTACATGATGCGATATATGTGATGTATGAGATGATCATGTTTTGTATAGAATATCATGACTTGCATGTCGATGAGAATGGCAACCGGCAAGAGCCATATGGTTGTCTTTAATTATTTTTGCCGTTTTTTCTTTACTTTATTGCTATGAGTTAGCAATAGTCATGGAAGCAACGGTCGGCGCGGCAACCCCGACGGCGACACGTTGATGGAGATCAAGATGATGGAGATCATGGTGTCATGTCGGTGACGATGGAGATCATGCCGGTGCTTTGAAGATGAAGATCAAAAGCACAAGTTCATGGCCATATCATGTCACTTATGATTTGCTTGTGATGTTAATCTTTTTATGCACCTTGTTTTACTTAGGACGGCGGTAGCATTATAAGGTGATCCCTCACTTAAATTTCTAGATGAATTGTGTTCTCCCCGAGTGTGCACCGTTGCAAAATTTCGTCATGTCAAGACACCATGTGATGATCGGGTTTGATAGACTCTACGTTCACATACAACGGGTGCAAGCCAGTGTTGCACGTGCGGAACACTCGGGTTAAACTTGATGTGCCTAGCACGTATAGACATGGCCTTGGAACACAAGAGATCGAAAGGTCGAACATGACTCATATAGTAGATATGATCAACATGAAGATGTTCACCATTGAAACCACCTCAACTCACGTGGAGATTGGACTTGAGTTGGTGTATTTGGATCATGTGACACTCAAATGACCGGAGGGAGTATTTAAGTAATATGATTAACTAAACCTATTATCATGAACATAGTCAAAATGTCTTTGCAAATTATGTTGTAGATTACTAGCTCGCATTGTAGATCCCTTGAATTTTTATATGTCCCTAGAGAAATAGAGTTGAAAGATGATGGTAGCGATAATGCAGACTGGGTTCGTGATCTGAGGATTGTCCTCATTGCTGCATAGAAGGCTTATGTCCTTAATGCACCACTCAGTGCGCCACCCCCTCAAGCGTCGTCTGTAGATGTTGTGAACATCTGACATGCACGTTCTAGTGACTACTTGATAGTTCAGTGCATCATGCATTACGGCTTAGAATTGAGGCTCCAAAATGTGTTGAACATCACAGAACATATGAGATGTTCTAAGAGCTGAAATTGGGATCTCAGGCTCATGCCCGTGTTGAGAGGTATGAGACCTACAACAAGATTATTTGCCTGCAAGACGAGGGAGAATAGCTCAATTGGTGAGCATGTGCTTGTCTGGGTACTACAATCGCTTGAATCGAGTGGGAGTTGATCTTCCAAATAAGATAGTGATCGATATAGTTCTCCAAGTCACTTTCACTAAGCTACTAGAGCTTCATGATGAACTATAAAATGCCAGGGATGGAAATAATGATCCCTGAGCTATTTGCGATGTTTGACAACGCGAAGGTAGAAATCAAGAAGGAGCATCAAGTATTGATGGTTAGTGAAACCACTAGTTTCGACAAGGGCAAGGGGTAGGAGGGAAACTTCATGGATGGCAAGTCAGTTGCTGCTCTAGTGAAGAAACCCAAGGTTGAACCCAAACCCGAGACTAAGTGCTTCTATTATGAGGAGAACGATCGCTAAAGCGGAACGACCCTAGATACTTGGTAGATAAGAAGGCTGGCAACGTCAACATAAGTATATTTGATATATGTGTTATTGATGTGTACCTTGCTAGTACTCCTAGTAGCACCTGGGTATTAGATACCGGTTCGATTGCTAAATGTTAGTAACTCGAAGTAAAAGCTACAGAATAAACAGAGACTAGATGAGGGTGAGGTGGCGATGTGTGTTGGAAGTGTTTTCCAAGGTTGATGCGATCACCATCGCACGCTCTCTCTACCCTCGGGATTAGTGATGAACCTAAATAAATGTTATTTGGTGTTTGCGTTGATCATGAACGTGATTAGATCATGTTTATTGCAATACAGTTATTCATTTAAGTTTGAGAATAATGGTTATTCTATTTACATGAATGATACCTTCAATGGTCATGCACCCAATAGGAATGGTTTATTGAATCTTGATCATAGTAATACACATGTTCATAACATTGATGCCAAAAGATACAAAGTTAATAATGATAGTACCACATACTTGTGGCACTGCCGCTAAATGTCCTATTAGTATAAATCGCATGAAGATACTCCATGCTGATGGATCTTTGGACTCATTTGATTTTGAATCAGTTGAGACATGCAGACCATGCCTCATGGGCAAGATAACTAAAGACCCCGTTTTTGGTGTGATGGAGCAGGCTAGTCACTTATTGGAAATAATACATGTTGATGTTGTTGGGAGACGTAGTAGTAAATCAAAAAAATTCCTACGTGTTCACCAAGATCCATCTATGGAGAAACCAGCAACAAGTGGGGAGAGTGCATCTTCATACCTTGGAAGATCGCAAAGCGGAAGCATTACAAGAATGCAGTTGGTGGAGTCGTACTCACAATGATTCAGATCACAACGATTCCGATCTTAGCACCGAACAACGGTGCCTTTGCGTTCAACACACGTATAGCCCGATGATGTCTCCTATGCCTTGATTCAGCAAGGAGGAAGGAGAGGTTGAGGGAGAGCTCCGGAAGCACAACAACATGGTGATGGTGGAGCTATGTGGTCTCCGGCAGGGCTTCACCAAGCACTACAGAGAACAAAGAGAGGGAGGAGTAGGGTTGCGCCCTGGGAGAGAGAGTTGTGTGTGTCCGGCAGACCCAAAACCCCCACTATATATAGGAGGAGGAGGAGGGAGGGCTGCGCCCTAGGGTTCCCACCCTAGGGTGGTGCGGCATCACTAGATGGCCATCTGGCCGACGGCCAGAGAGGGAGAGGGGTGCAGCTGCCCTAGGGTGGGCCTTAGGGCCCATCTGCTCTAGGGTTTGCCCCCTCCACCCTTGAGCTGCACCTTAGGCCCTTGTGGGGGGTGCACCAGCCCACCTAGGGGCTGTTTCCCTCCCACTTGCGGCCCATGCAGCCCTCTGGTGCCGGTGGCCCCACTTGGTGGACCCCGAGAACCCTTCCGGTGGTCCCGGTACGTTACAGGTAATGCCTGAAACACTTCCGGTGACCAAAACCTCACTTCCTATATATGATTCCGGAAGTCCTCTTGACGTTTGGGATCTCATCCGAGACTCCGAACAACCTTCGGTAACCACGTACACTATTTCCCTATAACCCTAGCATCATCGAACCTTAAGTGTGTAGACCCTACGGGTTCGGGAGGCATGTAGACATGACCGAGACACCTCTCCGGTCAATAACCAATAGCGGGATCTGGATACCCATGTTGGCTCCCACATGCTCCACGATGATCTCATTGGACGAACCACGATGTCGAGGATTGAATCAATCCCGTATACAATTCCCTTTGTCTACCGGTATGATACTTGTCCGAGATTCAATCGTCGGTATCCCTATACCTTGTTCAATCTCGTTACCGACAAGTCTCTTTACTCGTTCCGTAACACATCATCCCGTGGCTAACTCCTTAGTCACATTGAGCTCATTGTCATGATGTCTTACCAAGTGGGCCCAAAGATATCTCTCCATCACACGGAGTGACAAATCCCAGTCTCGATTCATGCCAACCCAACAGACACTTTTGGAGATACCCATAGTATACCTTTATAGCCACCCAATTATGTTATGACATTTGGCACACCCAAAGTATTCCTACAGCATCCGGGAGTTGCACAATCTCATGGTCTAAGGAAACGATACTTGACATTAGAAAAGCTTTAGCAGACGAACTACACGATCTTGTGCTATGCTTAGGATTGGGTCTTATCCATCACATCATTCTCCTAATGATGTGATCCCGTTATCAATGACATCCAATGTCCATGGTCATGAAACCGTGACCATCTATTGATCAACGAGCTAGCCAACTAGAGGCTCACTAGGGACATGTTGTGGTGTATGTATTCACACATGCATTACGGTTTCCGGTTAATACAATTATAGCATGAACAATAGACAATTATCATGAACAAGGAAATACAATAATAACCATTTTATTATTGCCTCTAGGGCATATTTCCAACAGTCTCCCACTTGCACTAGAATCAATAATGTAGTTACATTGTGATGAATCGAACACCCATAGAGTTCTGGTGTTGATTATGTTTTGCTCGTGAGAGAGGTTTAGTCAACGAATCTGCGGCATTCAAATCCGTATGTACTTTACAAATATCTATTTCTCCTTCCTGAATGTAATCACGAATGGAGTTGAAGCGGCGCTTGATGTGTCTTGTCTTCTTGTGAAACCAAGGCTCCTTCGCAAGGGCAATAGCTCCAGTGTTGTCACAGAATAGAGTCATCGGGCCCGACGCATTGGGAATCACTCCTAGGTCGATGATGAACTCCTTCATCCAGACTCCTTCCTTTGTTGCTGCTTCCGAAGCAGGTATGTACTCCGCTTCACATGTAGATGCTGCCACGACGCTTTGCTTGCTGCTGCACCAGCTGACTACCCCTCCGTTCAAAATATACATGTATCCAGTTTGTGACTTCGAGTCATCCGGATGTGTGTCGAAGCTAGCATCGACGTAACCCTTTACGACGAGATCTTTGGCACCTCCATATACGAGAAACATGTCCTTGGTCCTTTTCAGGTACTTGAGGATATTCTTGACCGCTGTCCAGTGTTCCGCTCCGGGATCACTTTGGTACCTCCCCACCAAACTAATGGCAAGGTTCACATCAGGTTTGGTACACAACATGGCATATATAATAGAGCCTATGGCTGAAGCATAGGGGATGACACTCATCTCTTCTCTATCCTTTGCCGTGGTCGGGCATTGAGTCGTACTCAATCTCACATCCTGCAACACAGGCAAGAACCCCTTCTTGGACTGATCCATATTGAACTTCTTCAATATCTTGTCAAGGTATGTGCTTTGTGAAAGACCAATGAGGCGTCTCGATCTATCTCTATAGATCTTGATGCCTAATAAGCAAGCACCTTCTCCAAGGTCCTTCATTGAAAAACACTTATTCAAGTAGGCCTTTACACTTTCCAAGAGTTCTATATCATTTCCCATCAACAATATGTCATCCACATATAATATGAGAAATGCTACACAACTCCCACTCACTTTCTTGTAAATACATGGTTCTCTATAAACCTATATAAACCCAAACGCTTTAATCACCTCATTAAAGAGAATGTTCCAACTCCGAGATGCTTGCACCAGCCCATAGATGGAGAGCTGGAGTTTGCATACCTTGTTAGCATTCTTAGTATCGACAAAACCTTCCGGCTTCATCATATACAATTCTTCCTTGAGGAAACCGTTAAGGAATGCCGTTTTGACATCCATTTGAGAGATCTCATAATCATAAAATACGGCAATTGCTAACATGATTCGGACGGACTTCAGCATCGCTACGGGTGAGAAAGTCTCATCGTAGTCAATTCCTTGAACTTGTCGATAACCCTTAGCTACAAGCCGAGCCTTATAGACGGTCACATACCATCTACGCTAGTCTTCTTCTTAAAGATCCATTTATTTTTCTATGGCTCGCCGACCATCGGGCAAGTCCATCAAAGTCCATACTTTGTTCTCATACATGGATCCTATCTCGGATTTCATGGCTTCAAGCCATTTGTTGGAATCTGGGCCTGCCATTGCTTCTTCATAGTTCGAAGGTTCACCGTTGTCCAACAAAATGATCTCCAGGACAGGGTTGACATACCACTCTGGTGCACAACGTCTCCTTGTGGACCTTCGAGGTTCAATAGCAACTTGATCTGAAGTTTCATGATCATCATCATTAACTTCCTCTCCAGCCGGTGCAGGCTCCACAGAAATTGCTTCCCGTGCTGTGCTACTTTCCGGTTCGAGTAGAGGTACGATTACCTCATCAAGTTCTATTTTCCTCCCACTTACTTCTTTCGAGAGAAATTCTTTCTCTAGAAAGGATCCATTCTTGGCAACAAAGACTTTGCCTTCGGATTTGAGGTAGAAGGTATACCCAATAGTTTCTTTGGGGTATCCTACGAAGACACACTTTTCTGCTTTGGGTTCGAGCTTCTTAGGTTGAAGTTTCTTCACATAAGCATCGCATCCCCAAACTTTTAGAAATGACAACTTAGGTTTCTTTCCAAACCATAGTTCATACGGTGTCGTCTCAACGGACTTAGACGGTGCCCTATTTAAAGTGAATGCGGCAGTCTCTAATGCATATACCCTAAATGAAAGCGGTAAGTCGGTAAGAGACATCATAGATCGCACCATATCCAATAGAGTACGATTACGATGTTCAGACACACCATTTCGCTGAGGTGTGCCAGGCGGCGTGAGTTGTGAAACAATTCCACATTTTTTGAGGTGCGTGCCAAACTCGTGACTCAAATATTCTCCGCCACGATTAGATCGTAGACACTTTATTTTCTTGTCACGTTGATTCTCTACCTCACTCTGAAATTCCTTGAACTTTTCAAAAGTTTTAGACTTGTGTTTCATTAAGTAGACATACCCATATCTGCTTAAGTCATCAGTGAGGGTGAGAATATAACGGTAGCCACTGCGAGCCTCAATGCTAATTGGACCGCATACATCGGTATGTATTATCTCCAACAAGTCAGTTGCTCGCTCCATTGTTCCGGAGAACGGAGTCTTGGTGATCTTGCCCATGAGGCATGGTTCACACGTACCAAATGATTCAAAATGAAGAGACTCCAAAAGTCCATTAGCATGGAGTTTCTTCATGCGTTTGACACCAATATGACCAAGGCGGCAGTGCCACATGTAAGTGGGACTATCGTTATCAACCTTACACTTTTTGGTACTCACACTATGAACATGTGTAACATCACGTTCGAGATTCATCAAGAATAAACCATTGAACAGCGGGGCATGACCATAAAACATTTCTCTCATATAAATAGAACAACCATTATTCTCAGATTTAAATGAGTAGCCATCTCGCATCAACTGAGATCTAGATACAATGTTCATGCTCAAAGCTGGTACTACATAACAATTATTAAGGTTTAAAACTAATCCTGAAGGTAGATGTAGAGGTAGCGTGCTGACTGCGATCACATCGACCTTGGAACCATTCCCAATGCGCATCATGACCTCGTCCTTTGCCAGTATCCGCTTATTCTGCAGCTCCCGCTTGGAGTTACAAATGTGAGCAACTGCACCGGTAATAAATACCTAGGAGCTACTACGAGCACTGGTAAGGTACACATCAATAACAAGTATATCACATATACCTTTAATGTTGCCGGCCTTCTTATCCGCTAAGTACTTGGGGCAGTTCCTCTTCCATTGACTGGTACCCTTGCAATAAAAGCACTCAGTCTCAGGCTTGGGTCCATTCTTGTTCTTCTTCCTGGCAACTTGCTTACCGGGAGCGGCAACAGCTTTGCCGTCCTTCTTGAAGTTCTTCTTACCCTTGCCTTTCTTGAAACTAGTTGTCTTATTCACAATCAACACTTGATGTTCCTTTTTGATTTCCACCTCTGCTCATTCCAGCATAGAGTACAACTCAGGAATGGACTTCTCCATACCCTGCATGTTGTAGTTCATCACAAAGGTCTTGTATCTAGGTGGAAGCGACTGGAGGATTCTGTCCATAACCGAGTCATCCGGAAGATTAACTCCCGGCTGAGTCAAGCGGTTGTGCAACCCAGACATTTTGAGTATGTGTTCACTAACAGAACTATTTTCCTCCATCTTACAACTAAAGAACTTGTCGGAGACATCATATCTCTTGACCCAAGCATGAGCTTGGAAAACCAATTTCAGCTCTTGGAACATCTCATATGCTCCATGTTGCTCAAAATGCTTTTGGAGCCTCAGTTATAAACTGTAAAGCATGCCGCACTGAACCAGGGAGTAATCATCACAGCGTGACTGCCAAGCGTTCGTAACGTCCTTATCCGCTGGGAAAATGGGTGCGTCACCTAGCGGTGCATCAAGGACATACAATCTCTTGGAAGCTATGAGGATGATCCTCAAGCTACGGACCCAGTCCGCATAGTTGCTTCTATCATCTTTCAGCTTGGTTTTCTCTAGGAAAGCGTTGAATTTGAGGGTGACATTAGCGTTGGCCATTGGATTTACAATATAGATTGTAAAGACAATTTTAGACTAACTTCATGATAATTAAGTTCACATAATCAAATTATTTAATGAACTCCCACTTAGGTAGACATCTCTCTAGTCATCCAAGTGACACATGATCCATGTCAACTAGCCCGTGTCCGATCATCACGTGAGACAGACTAGTCATCCATGGTGAACATCTCCATGTTGATCGTATCTTCTATATGACTCATGTTTGACCTTTCGGTCTTCCGTGTTTCGAGGCCATGTATGTGCATGCTAGGCTCATCAAGTCAACCTAAGTGTGTTGTGTGTGTAAATCGAGCTTACACCCGTTGTATGCGAACATTGGAACCTATCACACCCGATCATCACGTGGTGCTTCGGAACAACGATCCTTAGCAACGGTGCACAATTAGGGGGAACACATTCCTAGAAATTTTAGTGAGAGATCATCTTATTAAGCTACCATCTTTCTAAGCCAATAAGATGTAAAAACATGATAAACATCACATGCAATCAATATATATAGTGACATGATATGGCCAATATCATCTTGCTCCTTTGATCCCCATCTTCGGGGCACCATGATCATCATTGTCACCGGCACGACACCATGATCTCCATCATCGTGTCTTCATGAAGTTGTCTCGCCAACTATTACTTCTACTACTATGGCTAACGATTAGCAAGAAAGTAAAGGAATTACATGGTGTTTATGATTGACACGCATGTCATACAATAAATTAAGACAACTCCTATGGCTCCTGCCGGTTGTCATACTCATCGACATGCAAGTCATGAATCCTATTACAAGAACATGATCAATATCATACATCACAATGCATCACATCACATCCTTTGGCCATATCACATCACAAGGCATATCTGCAAAAACAAGTTAGATGTCCTCTAATTTGTTGTTGCATGTTTTTACGTGGCTGCTATAGGTTTCTAGCAAGAACGTTTCTTACCTACGCCAAAACCACAACATGATATGACAATTGCTATTTACCCTTCATAAGGATCCTTTTCATCGAATCCGATCCGACTAAGGTGGGAGAGATAGACACCCGCTAGCCACCTTATGCAACAAGTGCATGTCAGGCGGTGGAACCAGTCTCATGTAAGCGTACATGTAAAGTCGGTCCGAGCCGCTTCATCCCACAATACCGGCGAATCAAGACAAGACTAGTAATGGCAAGCAAATTAACAAGATCAACTCCCACAACAACTTGTGTTCTACTCGTGCATAGATTCTACGCATAGACCTAGCTCATGATGCCACTTTTGGGAGACGTAGTAGTAAATCAAAAAAATTCCTACATGTTCACCAAGATCCATCTATGGAGAAACCAGCAACGACTGGGGAGAGTGCATCTTCATACCTTTGAAGATCGCAAAGCGGAAGCGTTACAAGAATGCGGTTGGTGGAGTTGTACTCGCAGCGATTTAGATCGCGGTGGATTCCGATCTTAGCGCCGAACAACGGCGCCTCCGCATTCAACACACATACAGGACGATGATATCTCCTACCCTTGATCCAGCAAGGGGGAAGGAGAGGTTGAGGGAGAGCTCCGGCAGCACGAGGGCGTGGTGACGGTGGAGCTATGTGGTCTTTGGCAGGGCTTCGCCAAGCACTACGGAAAACGAGGAGAGGGAGGAGTAGGGCTGCGCCGTGGGAGAGAGATGCGTGTGTCCGACAGCCCCCAAACCCCCACTATATATAGGGGGAGGAGGAGGAGGGAGGGCTGCTCCCTAGGGTTCCCACCCTAGGGTGGTGCGGCAGCCCTAGATGGCCATCTGGCCAGCGGCCAGAGAGGAAGAGGGGTGCGGCTGCCCTAGGGTGGGCCTTAGGGCCCATCTGCTCTCGGGTTTGCCCCCTCCACCCTTGAGCTGTGCCTTGGGCCCTTGTGTGGGGTGCACCAGTCCACCTAGGGGATGGTTCCCTCCCACTTGCGGCCCATGCATCCCTCTGGTGCCGGTGGGCCCACTTGGTGGACCCCCGGAACCCTTCCGTTGGTCCCGGTACGTTACCGGTAATGCCCGAAACACTTTCGGTGACCAAAACCTCACTTCCTATATATGAATCTCTACCTCCGGACCATTCCGGAACTCCTCATGACATCCGGGATCTCATCCGGGACACCGAACAACCTTCGGTAACCACGTACACTATTTCCCTATAACCCTAGCATCATCAAACCTTAAGTGTGTAGACCCTACGGGTTCGGGAGGCATGTAGACATGACCGAGACACCTCTTCGGTTAATAACCAACAGCGGGATCTGGATACCCATGTTGGCTCCCACATGCTCCACGATGATCCCACATGCTCCACGATGATAATGAGTTTAGTTAATCATATTACTTAAATACTCCCTCCGGTCATTTGAGTGTCACATGATCCAAATACACCAACTCAAGTCCAATCACCACGTGAGTTGAGGTGGTTTCAATGGTGAACATCTTCATGTTGATCATATCTACTATATGAGTCATGTTCGACCTTTCGATCTCTTGTGTTCCAAGGCCATGTCTATACGTGCTAGGCACATCAAGTTTAACCCGAGTGTTCCGCACGTGCAACACTGGCTTGCACCCGTTGTATGTGAACGTAGAGTCTATCAAACCCGATCATCACATGGTGTCTTGACATGACGAACTTTTGCAACGGTGCACACTCGGGGAGAACACAATTCATCTAGAAATTTAAGTGAGGGATCACCTTATAATGCTACCGCCGTCCTAAGTAAAACAAGGTGCATAAAAAGATTAACATCACAAGCAAATCATAAGTGACATGATATGGCCATGAACTTGTGCTTTTGATCTTCATCTTCAAAGCACCGGCATGATCTCCATCGTCACCGACATGACACCATGATCTCCATCATCTTGATCTCCATCAACGTGTCGCCGTCGGGGTTGCCGCTGTTAACAACTGCCTAGGATAATTCCGCACACCGACCCATCATTATTCCACACTCGCTATTTGTTATATATTGTATTATTATGATAACAGCACCTATATTTATATTTTAGTTCTCCGATATCATGCAAAGCTATCCTCTTCATACCCACAATGTAGTTTCATTTCTCGTTTCTAGTTGGAAGCAAACGATCGGTGTACGTAGAGTCATATCGGTGGTAGATAGGACTTGAGAGAATATTGATCTTACCTTTAGCTCCTTGTGGGTTCAACACTCCATACTTATCACTTCCACCTTTGGAAATTGCTACGATGATTTCTTGCACTTGGGGATTATCAAGCTCTTTTCTGGCGCCGTTGCCGGGGAGCAATAGCGTGGGGTTGATATTCTCATGTATGCTTGTTTGCTTTCTTCACTAAATAGATTTTTTTCCTTTTTTACTTTCTGTAGTTGTGGTTGAAACAAACAAAAAAATTTAAATAATGAAAAATACAAAAAGAGTTACTCGCCCCTTTTTCCTAAGTTTTTCAAAAAGAGAAGTGATTGGAAGGTTGTGCATTGGAGAAGTGAGGGTCGACCTTGAACACTTGTGTTCATGCTCATGGAAACAATGTAGAATATTTCATGGAAGCTGCTGTAAAATAATTATCACCTTGTATATATAAATTGTATTATAAAAATAATGTGCCAAAATTTACTTTTAGGATGATTAGATTGCTTGTTTGGTCTGTGCAGTGCAAAAACAGAAACTTTGGCTGTAGTGCGTGAAGTTACATTTTTTACTAGAACGTCAAAAGTTACTGAAATTTTTACACAGTACTGCTATGAATTTTTTTTATTTGTCCTAAATTTTCATAATTGTTTGAGTTACATAAGTATACGAAGTTTCCAGATTACTACAGACTGTCCTGTTTTTGACAGATTCTGTTTTCTATGCATTGTTCTCTTATTTTAATGAATCTATGGCTTGTATCGGGGGTATGAACCATGGTGAAGTTGGACTATTGTAGATATAATGCTAATATGAATTAGGAATGAGTTCACAACAGTACATAAAGTAGTAGTTTGCTTTATTATACTAACGGATCACACGAGGGTTTTGTTAAGTTTTGTGTGAATGAAGTGTTCGAAAATCGATGAGGTATCAATATAAGAAGAATACGGAGAGACAAGAGTTAAATCTTGGGGATGAACAAGGCACACCAAGTAAATATTTCAAGGAGACTCAAGGACCTAAGCTTGGGGATGCCCCGGAAGGCATCCCATCTTTATTCTTCAACAATTATCGGTATACCTCGGTTTTTGTTTTGTTTACATGATATGTGTCTTTAATGTTTGTCTTTTCCTTTATGCTCCCTTCTAGTATGAGATAGTCCTTGATGGATTTGTAGAATACTCTTTGTTATTCACTTAAATCTTTTGAGTATGGATTTGTAGAATGCTCTTTGTGCTTCACTTAAATATTTGGAGTATGGATTTGTAGAATGCTCTTTGTGCTTCACTTAAACCTTTTGAGTATAGCTTTACAGAATGCTTCGTGTGCTTCACTTATATATTTTGAGTTTGGATATTGGTTAATATATATTAATTTTAGAATTCTCTATGAACTTCACTTATATCTTTTAGAGTATGAATAAAATGATCATCGGAATTTTTAGAGTTAGAGAAGTTTGGTGATCATTCAGATCTTTACAGACTGTTCTGTTTTTGATAGATTCTGTTTTGCATGCATTGTTTGCTTGTCTCAAGTGTTCCTATAGATTATATTGAGTAATATAAATTATGGGAATGATATAATACATTAGGTATCATGGGGTAACAATTATGAATCTTGTCTTGACAGTACCTAAGTGAATGATTTATCTTTATTACACTAACCCTTCTCACAAAGTTCCGTTAAGTTTTCTGTGATTGAAGTTTTCAAGTTTTGGATAAGATAACGATATGAGGGGAATAATGAGTGAAAATAACCCAAGCTTGGGGATGACCAAGGCACCCACAAGGTAATATTAATGGAACACTCAAGCGTCTAAGCTCGGGGATGCCCCGAAAGGCATCCCCTCTTCGGTCCTCAACATTATCGGTATATCTTACTTGGAGCTATATTTTTATTTGTCACATAATATGAGTTTTTCTAGGATCTTAATTTTATGTTATTTTTCTATGTTAGGTGTTATTTATAATCTTGTTTTTCAATAAAAAGTTCCAAGAATTGCATTAGGATGCTTGCATTGCATGTTTTGATGTGTGCTGTGTAAAAACAGAAACTTTTGCTATAGTGTTTGAATTTTAATATTTTACTAGAAGTGTAAAGTTTCTGAAATTTTTACACATTGTTTTCATATAAATTACTTAGCGTTTCCTAAATTTTCATAATTTTAAGAGTTCCATAGGTACACTGGTTTAATAAATTCCTACAGACTCTTCTGTTCGGACAGATTGCTATCATAGTTCTGTTATCTACTTATCATATAGTTTCCATAGCCTATATTGGTAAATATAAATTGTGTAAATGATATTATAAAGTACCTAATGTTTTAAAATTATTGTGCAATTTGTCTTGGCAGTACATGAAGTGTGTCTTAGGTGTACTAACCTATCTCACGAGTTCTTTTGAGTTTTGTGTGGATGAAGTTTTTGAGAATAGGTGAAACAGGGATATGAGAGGATTGAAAAAGATACAAAAGCTCAAGCTTGGGGATGCCCAAGGGACCGCAAGAAAATATTTCAATAACTCTCAAGTATCTAAGCTTGGGGATGCTACGCATCCTACCTCTGTTCATCAACAATTATCGGTTAGCCTATGTTGAGCCTAAATTTTTATTCCTTCACATGATGCATGCTATTCCTTGAGTGCAATTTTTATTTTGTTTACTGATTCAATAAAATCTTTGGATCTGAAATTTTGTATAAGAGAGAGTCCTCACATGGATATTTAATTAATTGACTACGCATTGAGCTTCACTTATATCTTTTTGGAGTAGTTTGTCATTCACTCTCGTGCTTCACTTATATCCTATGAGTAAATGGTTGAATGAATTGAATGTCATAAGTCTTAAATTTATATGTTTTGTATGCTTATCCGATGGGGAGTAATGACTTCACACACAATAAGTATAGGTGGTAAAATTTATTGAAAGTTAGCAAACACCGCATTGGTCACTTGAACAATTCATGAAAGAATATTGAAGGAAGAAAGATTCCACATATAAATGTATTACCTTGGACATCTTCTATGATTGTGAGATCATTAATTATTTTCAAACTTGGGCAAATTAGTTGAAGTTGGACAAGGAAGACAACGTAATGAGTTATGGTTGGGTATATTTGTATCGAAGTTATATTGTTATGGATCCTCCAGCATGTGGTGCTTGCTTCCACCTCATACTAGCCAAAACTTCCGCACCAAGTAGAATTACTACTTCTGCATCCAAACACCCTTTAAACCAGTTTTGCCATCAGAGTCCACCATACCTACCTATATGCGGTATTTACTTGTCGTTCTAAGTAAATTTGCATGTGCCAAACTCTAAACCTTCAAATAATATTCTGTTTTGTATGCCCGAATCACTCATGTAGTGACTAGGGGTTGTTAGTATCTTCCATACTAGGTGGGTTATTCTCACAAAATGTGTTGTTTCACTACCATACACGAGAAAGTGGTTGGTATTTGGGATGCCCGGTTCCATGCTCAAAAATCAAATCAAATTATAATGAAACAAAATTCCCCCAGGAATGTTGTTGGTATGGACGATACACGTGGATTCGGCTCGCCGTGGAGTGTGATTGATTGGTGGACGGTAGTAAAAACTTTACCATTCTGTTTGGGAACCGCCTATAATATATCTAGCATGGAAGATACCGATATGTCTCGGTTTTGATGTTGACAATGAAACAATACCGCTTAAAATTATTTTTCATCTATGTTTTAAAAGCTCGAGCTCTGGCACCTTTGCAAGTCAATGCTTCCCTCTACGAAGGGCCTATCTTTTACTTTGTAGTTCTTACCTTTATGCAAGAGTCATGGTGATCTTCACCACTTCCTATATTCCGCCTTTTTCTCTTGGCAAGCATCATGTATTGGGGAATGATCTATACATATATATCGACACAAATATTATTATCATGAATTATTATTGTTGACAATTATCTATATGATAAATAAGTTGGGAGGCGAAACATTAAGCCCCTGTCTTTCTCTGTGTTCGACGGATGCTATTTGTTCTAAAAATATGCTTTGAGTGTCAATAATCATGGAATACTATATGATAGTTGAGTACGTGGAATTTGCTAAACCAAAGCTCTTACATAGACCCTTCCTGAAAATAAGATGAATTGCAATTGTTCGATGACTAGGAATATGGTTTGTTAGTTTTCAAGAAGCTTTCTGGTCTGTACTTTAACATGTGAATAGCTTGTTACTGTTGGAAATATGCCCTAGAGGCAATAAATAAAGTGTTTATTATTATATTTCTTTGTTCATGATAATTGTTTATTATCCATGCTATAATTGTATTGATTGGAAACACATTACATGTGTGGATAAGTAGACAACACTTTGTCCCTAGTATGCCTCTAGTAGACTAGCTCGTTGATCAAAGATGGTCAAGGTTTCCTATCCATTGACATAAGATGTCATTTGATGACAGGATCACATCATTAGGAGAATGATGGGATGGACAAGACCCAAACTATAAACGTAACATATGATCATGTCAGTTTATTGCTACAGTTTTCTGCATGTCAAGTATATGTTCCTATGACCATGAGATCATACAACTCACGGACACTTGAGGAGTGCCTTGTGTGTATCAAACGTCGCAACATAACTGGGTGACTATAAAGGTATTCTACATGTATCTCCGAGGGAGTCTGTTGAGTTGGCATGGATCAAGACTGGGATTTGTTACTCCGTGTGACACAGAGGTATCTCAGGGCCCACTCGGTAATACAACATCACAACAAGCCTTGCAAGCAATGTGAATGAGTGTTAGTCACGGGATCTTGTATTACAGAACGAGTAAAGAGACTTGCCAATAACGAGGTTGAACTAGGTATGGAGATACCGACGAGCTAATCTCGGGCAAGTAACATACCGAAGAACAAAGGGAACATCATACGGGATTAACTGAATCCTTGACACAAAGGTTCGACCGATAAAGATCTTCGTAGAATATGTAGGAACCAATATGGGCATCCAGGTCCTACTATTGGTTAGTGACCGTAGAGGTGTCTCGGTCATGTCTATATAGTTCTCGAACCCGCAGGGTGTGCACACTTAAGGTTTGATGACGTTTCAGTAGTATAGAGTTATGCATGGTGGTGACCGGAGGTTGTTTGGAAGCCCGGATGAGATCCCGGATGTCACGAGGAGCTCGAAAATGGTCCAGAGGTAAAGATTGATATATAGGAAGTCCAGTTTTGGTCGCCGAAAAAGTTTTGGGCTCATCGGTAGTGTAGCGGGAGTGCCGGTAGTGTACCGAGGGACCATCGGGAGGGGTATTTCAACCCAAGAGGCTACATGGGCTGTGGGGGGATGAATTCTAGCCCTTAGTGGTCAAGTCCCACACAAGGCCCATGCGACTGGGAAGAAAATCCCAAAGAGAAAAAGGCGGAAAAAGGCAAAAAGGCTAGATAAGGAAGGAGTCCTAATCCTACTAGGAGTGAAGGAGGAGGACTCCTCCCTCCTGGTTCGGCCGAAGCCTAGGGCTGGCTCATTGAGGGCCAAGCCTCCTCCTCCCCTCCTCCTATATGTACTAGTAGTTTTGAGGGTTTTTGCACTAGATTTTCAGCCACGTGCAACCCTACCCTCTAGTTCGTAGTTTCTCCTCTAGATCGGTTTTTGCTGTGCTTAGGCGATACCCTGCTGAAATTACTCCACCACCATCGCCACAGCACCGTCATGCTGCCGAAGAACTCATCTACCTCTCTGCTCCCTCTTGCTGGGTCAAGAAGCGGAGATCGTCATCAAGCCATACGTGTGCTGAACGCGGAGGTGCCGTCCGTTCGGTACTTGATCGGGACGGATCGTGATTGGATCGTGGGATGCTCGGCGATTTGGATCGCCAAGACGTTCGACTACATCAACTGTGTCTCTTAACGCTTCCCGCTTAGCGATCTACAAGGGTACGTAGATCCACTCTCCCTCTCGTAGATGCTCGTCACCATGGATAGATCTTGCGTGTGCGTAGGAAATTTTTTGTTTCCCATGCAACATTCCCCAACAGTGGCATCATGAGCTAGGTCTATGTGTAGATGAGATGTCGAGTAGAACACAAAGAGTTTGTGGGTGTTGATGCTTAGATTGCTTCCTCCCTTGGTCTTTTTTTGGTTCAGCGGTATTGTGGGATGAAGTGGCCCAGACCAACCTTACTCGTATGCTTACGAGAGACCGGTTCCATCGACTGACGTGTAACCTCGTTGCGCAAAGATGGCTGGCGGGTGCCTATTTCTCCTACTTTAGTTGGATCGGATTCGACAAAGGCGGTCCTTGAGAAGGTTGAAAATCAACTTATGTATCACTTGTGGTTTATGCGTAGGTGAGAATTGTTCTTGCTAGATACCCGTAGCAGCCACGTAAAACATGCAACAACAATTAGAGGACGTCTAACTTGTTTTTGTAGGGTATGTTGTGATGTGATATGGCCAATTATATGATGAGATATATGTGATGTATGAGATGATCATGTGTTATATAGAATATCACGACTTGCATGTCGATGAGTAATGTCGATGAGTACGGCAACCGGCAGGAGCCATAAGGTTGTCTTTAATTATTGTATGGCCTGTGTGTCAATCATTAAGCGCTATGTAATACTTTACTTTATCACTAAACGATAGCAACAGTAGTAGAAGCATGGTGGGCGCGACAACGCCGATGGCGACACGTTGATGGAGATCAAGACGATGGAGATCATGGTGTCGTGCCGGTGACGATGGAGATCATGCCGGTGCTTTCTAGATGGAGATCAAAAGCACAAGTTCATGGCCATATCATGTCACTTATGATTTGCATGTGATGTTAATACTTTTATGCACCTTGTTTTGTTTAGGACGATGGTAGCATTATAAGGTGATCCCTCACTTAAATTTCAAGATAAATTGTGTTCTCCCCGAGTGTGCACCATTGCGAAAGTTTGTCGTGTCGAGACACCACTTGATGATCGGGTGTGATAGACTCTACGTTCACATACAACGGGTGCAAGCCAGTGTTGCACATGCAGAACACTCGGGTTAAACTTGACGAGCCTAGCATGTACAGACATGGCCTCGGAACACAAGAGACCGAAAGGTCGAACATGAGTCATATAGTAGATATGATCAACATGATGATGTTCACCATTGAAACCACCTCAACTCACGTGATGATCGGACTTGAGTTGGTGAATTTGGATCATGTGACACTCTGATGACCTGAGGGATGTCAATTTGAGTGGGAGCTTTAGTAATTTGATTAACTGAACTCATTATCTTGAACAATAGTCTAAGTAACCTTTGCATATTTATGTTCTAGATCAGTGGCTCGCGCAATATCACCCCTAAATTTTAATGCGTTCCTAGAGAAAGCTAAGTTGAAATATGATGGAAGTAACTTTGTTGACTGGGCCCATAATCTGAGGATTATCCTCATGGCTTCCTAGAAATCATATGTCCTTGATGCACCGCTTGGTGACCAACCAGTAGACATGTCATCCGAAGACGTTAAGAACGCTTGGGAGGCACGTTCTGGAGATTACTCAATAGTTTAGTGTGCAATATTGTATGGCTTAGAACCGGGACTTCAAAGACGTTTTGAACGTCATGGAGCATATGAGATGTTCCAGGAGTTGAAGTTTATCTTTCAGTAGAATGCCCGGGTCGAGAGGTATGAGACCTCCGATAAGTTCTATGCTTGCAAAATGGAGGAGAATGGGTCTATCGGTGAACATATACTCAGAATGTCTAGGTATTCGACTCATTTGGCGGAGTTGGGAATTGCCCTTCTACGAGAGGCGATCACTGACAGAGTTCTTCAATCACTTCCACCTAGTTACAAGAGCTTTGTGATGAACTATAACATGCACGGGATGAACAAGTCAGTCGTCGAGCTGTTTGCGATGCTAAAAGTCGCTGAGTCTGAAATCCAGAAAGAACATCAAGTGTTGATGGTCAATAAAACCACTAGTTTCAAGAAGAATGGCAAGGGCAAGGGCAAGAAGGGTAAAACCAAAAAGGATGGCAAAGCAGTTGCTACTCCTGTAAAGAAGCCCAAGGCTGGACCCAAGCCAGAAACTGAGTGCTTTCATTGCAAGGGAACTGGTCACTGGAAGCAGAACTGCCCCAAGTACCTGGTTGACAAGAAGGCGGCCAATGACAAACAAGGTATATATGATATACATGTTATTGATGTGTACCTTACTAGCTCTCGTTGTACTGCCTAGGTATTTGATACCGGTTCGGTTGCTCACATTTACAACTCAAAATAGGAACTACAGAATAGACGAAGGCTGGCGAAGGACGAAGTGACGATGTGCGTGGGAAATGGTTCCAAGGTTGATGTGATCGCCGGTGGCATGCTCTCTCTTCGATTACCATTGAGATTAGTGATGAACCTGAATAATTGTTATTTAGTGCCTGCGTTAAGCATGAACATTATATTTGGATCTTGTTTATTGCGAGACGGTTACTCATTTAAATTAGAGAATAACAGTTGTTCTATTTATATGAGTAATACATTTTATGGTCATGCACCCAATGTGAGGGGTTTATTCATATTGAATCTTGATAGTGATGATACACATGTTCATAACATTGATGCCAAAAGATGTAGAGTTGATAATGATAGTACCACTTTCTTGTGGCACTGCCGTTTAGGTCATATTGGTGTAAAACGCATGGGGAAGCTCCATGTTGATGGACTTTTGGAGTCACTTGATTTTGAATCACCTAACACATGTGAACCATGCCTCATGGGCAAGATGACTAAACACCGTTCTTTGGAACAATGGAACGGGCAAGTGACTTATTGGAAATCATACATACTGATGTGTGTGGTCCGATGAATGTTACAGCGTGCGGTGGATATCGTTATTTTCTCACCTTCACTGATGACTTACGTAGATATGGGTATATTTACTTAATGAAACACAAGACTGAAATGTTTGAAAAGTTCATGTAATTTCAGAGTGAAGTTGAGAATCATCGTAACAAGAAGATTAAATTCCCACAATCTGTTCGAGGAGGTATATGAGTTATGAGTTTGGCAGTCACTTAAAACACTGTGGAATTGTTTCACATTTGACACCGCCTGGAACACCACAGCGTAATGGTGTATCCGAACGTCGTGATCGAACCTTATTAGATATGGTGTGTTCTATGATGTCCCTTGCTGATTTGCCACTATCATTTTGGAGTTATGCATTAGAGACAACTGCATTCACTTTAAATAGGGCACCATCTAAATCCGTTGAGACGACGCCATATGAACTATGGTTTGGAAAGAGGCCAAAGTTGTCATTTCTTAAAGTTTGGGGATGTGATGCTTATGTCAGAAAGCTTCAGCCTGAAAAGCTGGAACCCAAAGTGGAGAAATGCGTCATAGGATACCCAAAAGAGACAATCGGGTATACCTTCTATCTCAGATCCGAAGGCAAAGTGTTTATCGCTAAGAACGGAACATTTCTTGAGAAAGAATTTCTGTCGAAAGAATTGAGTGGGCGGAAAATAGATCTTGATGAGGTTATTGAACCTTTGCTTCAACCAGAGAGTAGCGCAGCGCAGAATGATGTTTCTGTGGAGCCTACGGCAGTTGAAGAGGGAGTTAATGATGATGATCATGAAGCTTCGGATCAAGTTACTATTAAACCTCGTAGGTCGACAAGGGCGCGTACTGCTCCTGAGTGGTACGACAACCCTATCTTCGAGGTCATGTTGTTGGACAACAATGAACCTACGAGCTTTGGAGGAGCGATGGTGGGCCCGGATTTCGAGAAATGGTTAGGGGCCAAGAAATCCGAGATGGGATCCATGTATGAAAACAAAGTATGGACTTTGTAAGTATTACCTGAAGGGCGAAAGGCCATTCAGAACAAATGGATCTTTAAGAAGAAGACGGACACGGACGGTAATGTCACCGTCTATAAAGATCGACTTGTGGCAAAGGGTTTTTCACAAGTTCAAGGAGTTGACTATGATGAGACCTTCTCACCCGTAGCGATGCTTAAGTCTGTCAGAATCATGTTGGCAATAGCTGCTTATTTCGACTGTGAAATTTTGCAGATGGATGTCAAAACAGCGTTCCTCAACGGTTTCCTTGAGGAAGAGTCTTATATAATGCAACCAGAGGTTTTGTAAATCCAGAGAATGCTGACAAAATTTGCAAACTCCAGCGATCCATTTATGGGCTGGTGCAAGCATCTCGGAGTTGGAATAAGCGCTTTGATGAGGTGATCAAAGCGTTTGGGTTTATACAAGTTTATGGAGAAGCTTGTATTTAGAAGAAAGTGAGTGGGAGCTCCATAGCGTTTCTAATATTATATGTGGATGACATATTGCTGATTGGAAGCAATATAGAAATGTTGAAGCGTGAAGGAATATTTGAACAAGAGTTTTTCAATGAAGGACCTAGGAGATGCTGCTTTCATATTAGGCATTAAGATCTATAGAGAGAGATCGAGATGCTTAATAGCACTTTCACACAACACATACCTTGATAAAGTTTTGAAGAAGTTCAAAATGGATTAGTCCAAGAAGGGGTTCTTTCCTGTGTTACAAGGTGTGAAGTTGAGTAAGACTCAATGCCTAGTGACTGCAGAAGATAGAGAAAAGATGAGTGTCATCCCCTATGCTTTACCCATAGGCTCTATCATGTATGCAATGCTGTGCACAAGACCCAATGTCAGCCTTGCCATAAGTATGGCCGAAAGGTTTCAAAGTGATCTTGGAATGGAGCACTGGGCGGCGGTCAAGAATATCCTTAAGTACCTGAAAAGGACTAAGGAAATGTTTCTTGTTTATGGAGGTAATGAAGAGCTTGTCGTTTAGGGTTACGTCGATGCAAGCTTTGACACTGATCCTGATGACTCTAAGTCACAAATCGGATACGTATTTATTCTCAACGGGGGAGCGGTAAGCTGGTGCAGTTCCAAGCAAAGCGTGGTAGCCGATTCTACATGCGAAGCGGAGTACATCGCAGCCTCGGAGGCGGCGAAGGAAGGTGTCTGGATGAAGCAGTTCATGACAGATCTTGGAGTAGTGCCCAGTGCAATGAATCCAATGACAATGTTCTGTGACAACACTGGTGCCATTGCTGTGGCCAAGGAACCAAGGTTTCACAAGAGGACCAGACACATAAAGCGACGTTTCAATTCCATCCACGATTACATCGAGGAGAAGGACATAAATATTTGCAAAGTGCACAATGATCTGAATGTTGTAGACCCGTTCACTAAACCTCTTCCAAGGGCTAAGCATGATCAACACTAGAACTGCATGGGTGTTCGATTCATTACAATGTAAATCACATAGTGATGTGAACTAGATTATTGACTCTAGTGCAAGTGGGAGACTGTTGGAAATATGCCCTATACTCAATAAATAAAGTTTTTATTATTATATTTCTTTGTTCATGATAATTTTTTATTATCCATGCTATAATTGTATCGATTGGAAACACATTACATGTGTGGATAAGTAGACAACACTTTGTCCCTAGTATGCCTCTAGTAGACTAGCTCGTTGATCAAAGATGGTCAAGGTTTCCTAGCCATTGACATAAGATGTCATTTAATGACGGGATCACATCATTAGGAGAATGATGGGATGGAAAAGACCCAAACTATAAACGTAGCATATGATCGTCTCAGTTTATTGCCATAGTTTTTTGCATGTCAAGTATATGTTCGTATGACCATGAGATAATGCAACTCACGGACACCGGAGGAGTGCCTTGTGTGTATCAAACGTCGCAACGTAACCGGGTGACTATAAAGGTACTCTATAGGTATGTCCGAGGGTGTCTGTTGAGTTGGCATGGATCAAGACTAGGATTTTCTTACTCCGTGTGACGGAGAGGTATCTCAGGGCCCACTCGGTAATACAACATCACAAAAAGCCTTGCAAGCAATGTGACTGAGTGTTAGTCATGGGATCTTGTATTACGGAACGAGTAAAGAGACTTGCCGGTAACGAGGTTGAACTAGGTATGGAGATACCGACGATCAAATCTCGGGCAAGTAACATACCGAAGAACAAAGGGAACATCATACAGGATTAACTGAATCCTTGACATAGAGGTTCGACCGATAAAGATCTTCGTAGAATATGTAGGAACCAATATGGGCATCCAGGTCCCACTATTGGTTATTGACCGTAGAGGTGTCTCGGTCATGTCTACATAGTTCTCGACCCGTAGGGTCTCCACACTTAAGGTTTGATGACGTTTTGGTAGTATAGAGTTATGCATGGTGGTGACCGAAGGTTGTTCGGAGTCCCGGATGAGATCCCGGATGTCACGAGGAGCTCTGGATGGTCCGGAGGTAAAGATTGATATATAGGAAGTCCTGTTTTGGTCGCCGGAAAAGTTTCAGGCTCATCAGTAGTGTACCGGGAGTGCCGGTAGTGTACCGAGGGACCATCGGGAGGGGTATTTCGACCCAAGAGGCTACATAGGCTGTGGGATGATGAATACCAGCCCTTAGTGGTATGGTGTAAGTCCCACACAAGGCCCACACGGCTGGGAAGAAAAGCCCAAAGAGAAAAAGGTGGAAAAAAGCAAAAAAGGCTAGATAAGGAAGGAGTCCTAATCCTACTAGGGGTGGAGGAGGAGGACTCCTCCCTCCTAGTTCGGCCGAAGCCTAGGGCTGGATCCTTGAGGGCCAAGCCTCCTCCTCCCCTCCTCCTATATATACTAGTGGTTTTGAGGGTTTTCACACTAGATTTTCAGCCACGTGCAACCCTACCCTCTAGTTCGTAGTTTCTCCTCTAGATTGGTTTTAGCTGTGCTTAGGAGAAGCCCTGCTGAAACTACTCCACCACCATCGCCGTAGCACGGTCACGCTGTCGAAGAACTCGTCTACCTCTCCGCTCCCTCTTGCTGGATCAAGAAGGCGGAGATCGTCATCAAGCCGTACGTGTGCCGAACGCGGAGGTGTCGTCCATTCGGTACTTGATCAGGACGGATCGTGATTGGATCGCGGGACACTCGGCGATTTGGATCGCAAAGACGTTTGACTACATCAACCGCGTTTCTTAACGCTTCCCGCTTAGTGATCTACAAGGGTACGTAGATCAACTCTCCCTCTCGTAGATGCTCATCACCATGGATAGATCTTGCGTGTCTGTAGGAAATTTTTTGTTTCCCATGCAACGTTCCCCAATATTTACTTGGTCATGAGAAGTTTTATGAGATGAGCTATTGTTTATGGTTTATATTGATGCTAGAAAAAGTGATTGGAATTATCATTGATCAAATTTGTGCACTTGCTAGCATTCACACTTCATAAATTATTTCCTTTATCATTTACCTACTCGAGGAAGAGCAGGAATTTAGCTTGAGGATGCTGATACGTCTCTAACGTATCTATAATTTATAAAGTATCCATGCCATGTTTACAATAATTCTATATGATTTTGGTATGATTTTATTAGAACTAACCCGGACTGACGCTGTTTTCAGCAGAACTACTGTGGTGTTATTTTTGTGCAGAAATAAAATTTCTCGGAATGAGCTAAAAATTTACAGAGAATATTTTTGGAAAATATAAAAAATACTGGAGCGAAGAGTCACAGGAGAGGATGGTCGAGGAGGCCACAAGCCACAGGAGCGCGCCCCTGGCTTGTGACTTCATTGGGAACCTTCTAGACGTGGGACCGACGCCAGAAACTCCAATAAATACAGAAACCTCCGAAAAGAAATACAGATCAGGAGTTCCGCCGTGGCACACCTCCAGAGCCACGAAAAACCAATCGTGGCCCTCTCTGGCACCCTGCCAGAGGGGGTCACCATCACTAGAGGCCATCTTCATCATCCCAGAGGGGCCATCAACACCATGGAGGCCAAGGACCAGAGGGACAACCTCTCCCAACAGAGGGGGGAGGCCATGGAGGAGGAAGCACAAGGGGAAGAACCTCTCCTCCTCTCTCCCGGTGGTGCCGGAGTGCCATCAAGGGAACCATCGCCGAGGTGATCGTCTTCATCAACATCACCTTCTTCATCACCATCCTCATATCCTTGTAGTAGTCCACTCTCCCGCACCCCGCTGTAATCACCTACTTGAACATGGTGCTTTATACTACATATTATGATCCAATGATGTGTTGCCATCCTATGATGTTTTGAGTAGATTACTTTTGTCCTTTGGGTTGATTGATGATATAGATTGGTTTGAGTTGTATGTTTATTTTGGTGCTGTCCTATGGTGCCTTCCGTGCCGTGCACACGTGAAGGATTCCCGCTGTAGGGTGTTGTAATACATTCATGATTCTCTTATAGTGGATTGCTTGAGTGACAGGAGCATAAACCCGAGTAAGGGGGTTGTTGCCTATGGGATAAAGGGACTTGATGCTTTAATGCTATGGTTGCGTTTTACCTTAATGATCTTGAGTAGTTGTGGATGCTTGCTAGAGTTCCAATCATAAGTGCATATGATCGACGTAGAGAAAGTATGTTAGCTTATGCTTCTCCCTCATATAAAATTGCAGTGATGATTTCCGATCTTGTTAACAATTGCCTAGGATAATTCCGCACACCGACCCATCATTATTCCACACTCGCTATTTGTAATTTATTGTAATATTATGAGAACAGCACCTATATTTATATTTTAGTTCTCCGATATCATGCAAAGCTATACTCTCATACCCACAACATAGTTTCATTTCTCATTTCTAGTTGGAAGCAAACATTCAGTGTACATAGAGTCGTATCGGTGGCAGATGGGGCTTGAGAGAATATTGGTCTTACCTTTAGCTCCTTGTGGGTTCGACACTCCATACTATCACTTCCACCTTTGGAAATTTCTACGATAATTCATTGCAATCGCGATGGGATCGCGGGACGCTCGGCGATTTGGATCGCGAAGACGTTCGACTACATCAACCATGTTTCTTAACGCTTCTTGCTTAGCGATCGACAAGGGTATGTAGATTCACTCTCCCTCTCGTAGATGCTCATCACCATGGATAGATCTTGCGTGTGCGTATGAACTTTTTTGTTTCCCATGCAACATTCCCCATCAGCACCATCTCCTCTCCAAACCCTAGTTCACCTCTTGTATCCGATCTTTGTCTCAACACCTCAGATTGGTACCTGTGGGTTGCTAGTAGTGTTGATTACTCCTTGTAGTTGATGCTAGTTGGTTTAGTTGGTGGAAGATCATATGTTCAGATCCTTTATGATAATTAATGCTGCTCTAATCTTGAACATGAACATGCTTTGTGAGTAGTTCTGTTTGTTCCCGGGGCCATGGGATAAGTCATGTTATAAGTAATCATCTGAATTTGGTATTTGTTCGATATTTTGATGAGATGTATGTTGTCTCTCCTCTAGTTGTGTTATGTGAACGTCGACTACATAACACTTCACCATTATTTGGGCCTAGGGGAAGGCATTGGGAAGTAATAAGTAGATGATGGGTTTCTAGAGTGACAGAAGCTTAAACCCTAGTTTATGTGTTGCTTCGTAAGGGGCTGATTTGGATCCATATGTTTCATGATATGGTTAGGTTTACCTTTATTCTTCTTTCGTAGTTACGGCATGCTTGCGATAGGGGTTAATCATAAGTGGGAGATTTGTCCAAGTAAGGGAAGCACCCAAGTACGAGTCCACCCACATATCAAATTATCAAAGTAACGAACGGGAATCAAACGAGCATGATGAAAACTAGCTTGACAGAAATTCGGATGTGTCCTCGGGAATGCTTTGCTTTATATAAGAGTTTGTCCAGGCCTGTCCTTTGATACAAAAAGGATTGGGCTACCTTTCTGCACCTTTGCTACACTTTTTACTTGTTACTCGTTACGAATTATCTTATCACAAAACTATCTGTTACCAATAATTTCAATGCTTTGCAGAGAATACCTTACTAGAAACCTCTTGTCATTTCCTTCTGCTCCTCATTGGGTTCTACACTCTTACTTATCGAAAGGACTATGATAGATCCCCTATACTTGTGGATCATCAAGAATCTTTTCTGGCATCGTTGTCGGGGAGTGAAGCGCCTTTGGTAAGTGGAATTTGGTAAGGAAATATTTATATAGTGTGCTGAAATTTACTATCACTTGTCACTATGGAAAGTAATCCTTTGAGGGATTTGTTAGGGGTATCTTCACCTACTGAAAATATTTATTATGAAATTCCTTTGGGTATGATAGAGAAATTGCTGGCTAATCCTTATGCAGGAGATGGAACACTACATCCTGATTTACATCTAATCTATGTGGATGAAGTTTGGGGATTATTTAAGCTTGCAGGTCTTCTCGAGGATCACGTTAAGGAGAAGGTTTTTCCTTTATCTTTTAAGGGAAAGTCATTTACATGGTATAGGCTATGTGATGATATTGGATCATGGAGCTACAACCGATTGAAGATGGAATTTCATCAGAAGTTCTACCCTATGCATCTAGTTCATCATGATCGGAATTATATTTATAATTTTTGGCCTCATGAAGGATAAAAAATCGCTCAAGCTTGGGGGAGGCTTAATTCAATGTTATATTGATGCCCCAATAATGAGCTCTCGAGAGAAATTATTATTCAGAATTTTTATGCTCGGCTTTCTCGTAATGATCAATCCATGCTCGATACTTTTTGTGCTGGGTCCTATATGAAAAAAGATATTGATTTCAAATGGGATTGATTGGAAAGAATTAAACGCAACTATGAAGATTGGGAACTCGGCGAAGGTAAGGATTCGGGTATGAACCTTAAGTTTGATTGTGTTAAATCTTTCATAGACACCAATGCTTTTCATGAATTTAGCACTAAATATGGACTTGATTCTGAGATAGTAGCTTCTTTTTGTGATTCTTTTGCTGCTCATGTTGATCTCCCCAAGGAGAAGTGGTTTAAATATCATCCTCCCATTGAAGTGAAATTAGTTGAACCTATTAAAGTTGAAGAGAAAATTATTACTTATAATGTTGATCCTATTATTCCCACTGCTTATATTGAGAAACCACCTTTCCCTGTTAGAATAAAGGATCATGCTAAAGCTTCAAATGTGGTTTGTAAGAGTTGTGCTAGAACACCTACACCCCCTAAGAAAATTAAAGTTGAGCCTAGTATTTCTATGGTTAAGGATCTCTTGGTTGATAATATTGATGAGCATGTTATTCAATTTTGTGATGAAGCTGCTAGAATTGCTAAACCTGATGCTAAAGATAAACATAGACCCGTTGTTGGCATGCTTGTTGTTGCTGTTAAAATAGGAAATCATTGTTATCATGGCGTATGTGATATGGGTGCTAGTGTGAGCGAAATTCCCTTTTCCCTATATAAAGAGATTATGAATGGTATTGCACCATCTGAGTTAGAGGAAATTGATGTTACAATTAAACTTGCTAATAGAGATACTATATCACCAGTTGGGATTATTAGAGATGTTGAAGTCTTGTGTGGGAAAATAAAATATCCTACTGATTTTCTTGTTCTTTGTTCCCCACAAGATGATTTTTGTCCCATTATATTTGGTAGACCCTTCTTGAATACCGTTAATGCTAGGATAGATTGTGAGAAGGAAACGGTTACCGTAAGTTTTGGGGATGCGTCTCATGAGTTTAATTTCTCTAAATTTTGTAGACAACCCCATGATAAAGAATTGCCTAGTAAGGATGAAATTATTGGTCTTGCCTCTATTGTGGTGCCTCCTACTGATCGTTTAGAGCAATATTTGCTAGACCATGAAAAGGACATGCATATGAATGAAAGAAATGAAATAGATAGGATTTTCTTTGATCAACATCCTATTCTGAAACACAACTTGCCTGTTGAAATAGTTGGGGATCCCCCTCCACCCAAGGGTGATCTTGTGTTTGAGCTCAAACAATTACCAGATACTTTGAAATATGCTTATCTTGCTGAAAAGAAGACATATCCTGTTATTATTAGTGCTAACCTTTCAGAGCATGAAGAACAGACATTATTGAAAAATCTGAAGAAGCACCATGCTTCTATTGGATATACTCTTCGTGATCTTAAGGGCATTAGTCCCACTCTATGTCAGCACAAAATTTAAATAAAGCCTATGCTAAACCAGTTGTTGATCACCAACGATGATTGAATCCTAAAATGAAGGAAGTGGTAAGAAATGAAATATTAAAGCTTCTGGAGGCAGGTATCATTTATCCTATTGCTGATAGTAGATGGGTTAGTCCCGTTCATTGTGTCCCTAAGAAAGGAGGTATTACCGTAGTTCCTAATGATAAAAATGAATTGATCCCGCAGAGAATTGTTATAGGTTATAGAATGGTAATTGATTTTAGGAAATTGAATAAAGCTACTAGAAAAGATCATTACCCTCTACCTTCCATTTATCAAATGCTAGAAAGATTATCCAAACACACACACACACATTTCTGCTTTCTAGATGGTTATACTGGTTTCTCTCAAATACCTTTGTCAAAACAGGACCAAGAGAAGACCACCTTTACCTGCCCTTTTGGTACCTTTGCTTATAGACATATGCCTTTTGGTTTATGCAATGCACCTGCTACCTTTCAAAGATGCATGACTGCTATATTCTCTGATTTTTGTGAAAGGATTGTTGAGGTTTTCATGGATGATTTTTCCGTTTACGGAACTTCTTTTGATGATTGTTTGAGCAACCTTGATCGAGTTTTGTAGAGATGTGAAGAAACTAATCTTGTCTTGAATTGGGAGAAGTGCCACTTTATGGTGAATGAAGGCATTGTCTTGGGACATAAAATTTCTGAAACAGGTATTGAAGTTGACAAGGCTAAAGTTGATGCTATTGAAAAAATTCCGTGTCCTACGGATATCAGAGGTATAAGAAGTTTCCTTGGTCATGTTGATCTCTATAGGAGATTTATTAAAGATTTATCTAAGATTTCTAGGCCTCTCACTAATTTTTTGCAAAAAGATGTTCCATTAGTTTTTGATGATGATTGTGTAGAAGCTTTTGAAATTCTCAAGAATGCTTTGATTTCTGCACCTATTGTTCAACCGCCTGATTGGAACTTACCCTTTGAAATTATGTGTGATGCTAGTAACTATGTCGTAGGTGCTGTTCTAGGTCAAATAGTTGATAAGAAATTAAATGTTATTCATTATGCTAGCAAAACTCTAGACAATGCTCAAATAAACTATGCTATCACTGAAAAGGAATTTTTAGCAGTTGTGTTCGCTTTTGATAAGTTTAGACCCTATATTGTTGATTCTAAAGTAACTGTTCACACTGACCATGCTGCTATTAAATATCTCATGGAAAAGAAAGATGCTAAACCTAGACTTATCAGATGGGTTCTTCTACTACAAGAATCTAATTCGCATATTGTTGATAGAAGGATGCTGATAAGCCCGTAGCATATAACTTGTCTAGGTTAGAGAATGTTCTTGATGACCCACTACCTATTGATAATAGCTTTCCTAATGAACAATTAGCTATCATAAATGCTTCTCATAATGCTCCTTGGTCTGTTGATTATGCTAATTACATTGTCGCTAAATTTATACCGCCTAGTTTCACATACCAACAAAAGAAAAAGTTTTTCTATGATTTAAGACATTCCTTCTGGGATGACACACACCTTTATAAAGAAGGTGTAGATGGTGTTATTAGACGTTGTGTACCTGAGCATGAACAGGAACATATCCTATGGAACTGTCATTCCGAGGCCTACGGAGGACACCATGCTGTAGAACTACACATAAGGTATTACAATCTGGTTTTTATTGGCCTACTCTCTTCAAGGATGCTCGTAAGTTTGTCTTGTCATGTGACGAATGTCAAAGAATTGGCAATATTAGTAGACGACGGGAAATGCCTATGAACTACTCTCTCGTTATTGAACCATTTGATGTTTGGGGTTTTGATTATATGGGACCTTTTCCAACGTACAACGGTATCATATTTTAGTTGCTGTTGATTATGTTACTAAGTGGGTAGAAGCTATCCCAACTAGTAGTGCTGATCATAACACCTCTATTAAGATGCTTAAAGAAGTTATTTTCCCTAGATTTGGAGTCCGCAGATACTTAATGACTGATGGTGGTTCACATTTTATTCATGATGCTTTCCATAAATTGCTTGCTAAGTATGATGTCAATCATAGAATTGCATCCCTTTATCATCCTTAGTCTAGTTGTCTAGTAGAATTAAGCAATAGAGAAATTAAGTTGATCTTGCAAAATATGGTTAATAGATCTAGGAAGAATTGGTCTAAGAAACTTGACGATGCATTATGGGCTTACAGAATTGCTTACAAGAATCCTATGGGTATGTCTCCATATAAAATGGTTTATGGTAAAGCATGTCACTTACCTCTAGAACTAGAGCATAAAGCTTATTGGGCTATCAAAGAGCTCAACTATGATTTCAAACTTGCTGGTGAGAAGAGGTTATTTGACATTAGCTCACTTGAGGAATGGAGAACCCAGGCCTATGAGAATGCCAAGTTGTTTAAAGAAAAATTTAAGAGATGGCATGATAAAAGGATACAAAAGCGTGAATTTAATGAAGGCGATCGTGTCTTGCTATACAATTCTCGGTTATGATGTTTTGCAGGAAAACTTCTCTCTAAGTGGGAAGGACCATACAGCGTCAAGGAGGTATATCATTCCGGTGCCATCAAGATCAACAATGCCGAAGGCACAAATCCGAAGGTGGTAAACGGGAAAAGAATCAAACACTATATTTCAGGTACTCCAATTAATGTTGAAACCAATGTCATCAATACCATAACTCCCGAAGAGCATATTAGGGAGACTTACCAGAACATTTCAGACTCTAAAAAGGAATAGGTATGTGGTACGGTAAGTAAACCGACTCCAAAAGTTTTCCAGTAGCAATTTTATTAAGTTTTGCAATATTTAAAAATTAGGAAAATAAAAAAGCAGTCCGAAGGACGCACGGGGAGGCGACAAGCCTGCTAGGCACGGCCACCACCTGGCCTCGCCCAGGGGGCTTGTCACCACCCCGTGCGCCCCCCGGACTCCGTTTTCTTATGGAACACCCCTTCGAGTCGGCAAAAAATTATTATATAATGTCCTGAAGGTTTCGACTTTCGTATCATGACAATATCTCATGTTTTCGTTGTGAGTTGTTTCTGCCGCAGATTTAGAGCAAGATGTCGTCCCAAGAGTCCGATGGGGAGAGCTACATATCGCACTATCTTTCCAACCCCAAGCTCTATGGGGACCTAGACCCTTATGGATTATTATCAGAGGAGGAACATGAAGACAAGTACCAAGAATAAATCTCGGATGAAGAGGAGACTCCTATACCTCAACTCGGAGACATGCACGTGGAGTTCAGGAAATCGAGCCTCCTAAATACAAGAAGAAAACCCAAAGTTCTATTTATCCCTTCTCGTTTTCTGCGGGAGAGTAAAGAAGAATTATGTCAAATAATATTGAAGCTCGAGCAGGAAATAGATGACCTGAGGGAACAAAAAATTATGCTTAAGAGGAAATTGAACAAGCCTCCAACCTCATCGAAAACTCCACCACCATCAACCCCGAAGAAGGACACCTGAGTAGATGGGTATGGGCACCCCCCTTGGCTTGTGCCAAGCTTGGGGGAGGTGCCCCGGTATCGTATCATATCACACCATTTACCTTTTTCCTTTTTGTTTTTATCTTTCCTAGTTCGATCCTTTTTGTTTTTGTTTTTATCTAGTAGAATAAAAGTTTTTAGTATGATCTACCCCTTTTAGTTTTTGCCTTTGCTCCCCTTATGTAAGCAAGTCTGAGGGTATATAATAAAAAATAGTTTTGATGATGAGGGCTTTTCTAGATTACTATGCTCTTGAAAGTAATGAATAAAGTATAATAGAACATAAGCAAATAGAATAATAGTGATCTTATGGGGGGTAGTTACTTCACACATAAAAAGTATGGTGATTGAATTTTGTTGGGGGTTAACAAACATAGTAATTGGTCATTGGTGCAATTGCAAGGAAGTGATAAAGAAAGAGAGATTCACATATAAACATATTATCTTGGACATCTTTTATGATTGTGACCACTCATTAAAATATTACATGCCAAGAAGTTGATGTTGGACAAGGAAGACACCATAATAGGTTATGTTTGCTTGGATCCGGATAGAAGTTATATGGTTTTAGATCCTCCAACATGTCGTGCTTGCTTCCACCTCATATTAGCCAAAACCTCTGCACCAAGTAGAGATACTACTTGTGCATCCAAACACCTCAACCCAGTTTTGCCATGAGAGTCCACCATACCTACCTATAGATTGAATACGATCCTTCAAGTAAGTTGTCCTTGGTGCAAAAAGGCAATACAAATTGCTCCTAAATATGTGTGATCTTTTATTGTAAGGGAAATAAGCGTTGTACGAACTTGTGATAGTGAAGAAATAAAAGCGACAAACTACATAATAAAGGTTGCTATCACAAAGGGCAATACAACGCGACGTTCCTCTGCACTATGAGTTTGTGCATCCAAAAATAAAAAGCGCATGAAAACCTCTGCTTCCCTCTACGAAGGGCCTATCTGTTACTTTTACTTTTACTTTCTAGTACTTACCCTTATGCAAGAGTCATGGTGATCTTCACCACTTCCTATCTTTCATCTCTCTTGGCAAGCATTATGTGTTGCGGAATGATCTAGACTTATATATCCACTCGGATGTGGGTGATCATGAGTTATTATTGTTGACATCACCCTTGAGGTGAATAGTTGGGAGGCAAAATTATAAGCCCCTATCTTTCTCTGTGTTCGATTGAAGCTTTGACCTCGTGGGTACCGCGTGAGTGCTAGCAATTGTGAAAGACTAAAATATGATTGAGTATGTGGATTTGCTTTACCAGCTCTTATGTTGACTCTTTCCGATGTTATGATAAATTTTCAATTGCTCCAATGACTGAGATCATAGTTTGTTGGTTGCCAATACAGTTCTTGGTTCATACTTTATCTTGTGAATGAATTGTTACTCTAGTATAAAGAATCCCATACAATGAGTATTGATGTTCTAAAGTTGATCATGATGCCCTCACCTCCGTATTTTATTTTTATCGACACCTCTATCTCTAAACATGAGGACATATTCATCGATCTCGGCTTTCGCTTGAGGGCAAGCGAGGTCTAAGCTTGGGGGAGTTGATACGTCCATTTTGCATCATGATTTTATAGTGATATTTACCACATTATGGGCTGTTATTACACGTTATGGTACAATACTTATGCCTTTTCTCTCTTATTTTATAAGGTTTACGTGAAGAGGGAGAATGCCAGCAGCTGGAATTCACGACTAGCAAAGGAGAAAATTTGAGATACCAATTATGCAAAACTCCAAAAATTCTGAAAATTTAAGGAGAATATTTTTGGAATTAATAAAAAATACTGGCAAGAATCAACTAGAGGGGGGCCACCCGCAAGCCACAAGCCTGCTAGGCGCGGCCACCCCCTGGTCGCGCCTAGCAGGCTTGTGGGGCCCCTGTGGCTCCTTCGACGCCCATCTTCTCCTATATGAAGCTTTTTGACCTAGAAAAAATCATAGCAGAGCTTTCGGGACGAAGTGCCGCCGTCTCGAGGAGGAACTTGGGCAGAACCAATCTAGAGCTCCGGCAGGGCTGTTCTGTCGGGGAAACTTCCCTCCCGGAGGGGGAAATCGAAGCCATCGTCATCAACAATGATCCTCTCATCGAGAGGGGGTAAATCTCCATAAACATCTTCGCCAACAACATCTCCTCTCCAAACCCTAGTTCATCTCTTGTATCCGATCTTTGTCTCAACACCTCAGATTGGTACCTGTGGGTTTTGCTAGTAGTGTTGATTACTCCTTGTAGTTGATGCTAGTTGGTTTACTTGGTGGAAGATCATATGTTCAGATCCTTTATGATAATTCATACTCCTCTAATCTTGAACATGAACATGCTTTATGAGTAGTTCCGTTTGTTCCTGAGGACATGGGATAAGTCTTGTTATAAGTAATCATGTGAATTTGGTATTCGTTCGATATTTTGATGAGATGTATGTTGTCTCTCCTCTAGTGGTGTTATGTGAACATCGAATACATGACACTTTACCATTATTTGGGCCTAGGGGAAGGCATTGGGAAGTAATAAGTAGATGATGGGTTTCTAGAGTGACAGAAGCTTAAACCCTAGTTTATGCGTTGCTTCGTAAGGGGCTGATTTGGATCCATATGTTTCATGCTATGGTTAGGTTTAACTTAATTCTTCTTTCATAGTTGCGGATGCTTGCGGTAGGGGTTAATCATAAGTGGGAGGTTTGTCCAAGTAAGGGCAGCACCCAAGCATCGGTCCACCCACATATCAAATTATCAAAGTAACGAACGCGAATCAAATGAGCATGATGTAAACTAGCTTGATAGAAATTCCCATGTGTCCTCGGTAGCGCTTTGCTTTATATAAGAGTTTGTCCAGGCATGTCCTTTGCTACAAAAAGGATTGGGCTACCTTTCTGCACCTTTGCTACACTAGTTACTTTTTACTTGTTACGAATTATCTTATCACAAAACTATCAGTTACCGGTATTTTCAATGCTTGCAGAGAATACCTTACTGGAAACCGCTTGTCATTTCCTTCTGCTCCTCGTTGGGTTCGACACTCTTACTTATCGAAAGGACTACCATAGATCCCCTATACTTGTGGGTCATCAAGGAGGAGGAGGAATCCTAGTCCCCCTCCTTCCCTTCCATACAAAGGTGGACTTTCCACCTTTCCCAACTACATGGGTCTTGAGGGACTTGTGTGCTTGGCCCAATAAGGCCACGATGTCTCTCCTCAGCCCATGCAAACCCTTGGGACGTGGTGGAACCCTTGGTGTACTTATGCAATCCTCCGGAAGTTTCCGTAACCTTCTAGAAGCTTCCCGGTACAATACCGGAAAACCTCAAACTTTTCCGGTAGCCAAAATATTACTTCTGGAGCTCCTTGTGACGTCCGGGATCTCATCCGGGACACCGAACAACTTTCAGTCACCAACATATATAACTCATCAACACTATATCGTCATCGAATGTTAAGTGTGCAGACCGTGCGGGTTCGAGAACTATGCAGACATGACCGAGACACCTCTATAGTCAATAACCAATAGCAGGACCTGGATGCCAATATTGGCTCCTACATACACTACGAAGATCTTTATCGGTCGAACCACGATGTCAAGGATTCAATCAATCCCGTATACAGTTCCCTTTGTGTTGGAAATATGCCCTAGAGGAAATAAATAAAGTTTTTATTATAATATTTCCTTGTTCATGATAATTGTTTATTATCCATGCTATAATTGTATTGATTGGAAACACATTACATGTGTGGATAAGTAGACAACACTTTGTCCCTAGTATGCCTCTAGTAGACTAGCTCGTTGATCAAAGATGGTCAAAGTTTCCTAGCCATTGACATGAGATGTCATTTGATAACGGGATCACATCATTAGGAGAATGATGTGATGGACAAGACCCAAACTATAAACGTAGCATATCATCGTCTCAGTTTATTGCTACAGTTTTCTGCATGTCAAGTATATGTTCCTATGACCATGAGATCATGTAACTCACAGACACCGGAGGAGTGCCTTGTGTGTATCAAACGTCGCAACGTAACTGGGTGACAATAAAGGTGCATTACAGGTATCTCCGAGGGTGTCTGTTGGGTTGGCATGGATCAAGATTGGGATTTGTTACTCCGTGTGACGGAGAGGTATCTCAGGGTCCACTCGGTAATACAACATCAAAGTAAGCCTTTCAAGCACTATGACTAAGTGTTAGCCACGGGATCTTGTATTACAGAAAGAGTAAAGAGACTTGCCGGTAACGAGGTTGAACTAGGTATACAGATACCGACGATCGAATCTCGGGAAAGTAACATACCGAAGAACAAAGGGAACATCATACGGGATTAACTCAATCCTTGACTTAGAGGTTCGACCGATAAAGATCTTCGTAGGATATGTAGGAACCAATATGGGCATCCAGGTCCCGCTATTGGTTATTGACCGTAGAGGTGTCTCGGTCATGTCTACATAGTTCTCGAACCCATAGGGTCTGCACACTTAAGGTTTGATGACGTTTCGGTAGTATAGAGTTATGCGGTGGTGACCGAAGGTTGTTCAGAGTCCCGGATGAGATCCCGTACGTCATGAGGAGCTCCAGAATGGTCCGTAGGTAAAGATTGATATATATGAAGTCCTGTTTTGGTCACCGGAAAAGTTTCGGGCTCATCGGTAGTGTACCGGCAGTGCCGGTAGTGTATCGAGGGATCATCGGGTGGGGTATTTCGACCCAAGAGGCTACATGGGCTGTGGGAGGATGAATACCAGCCCTTAGTGGGCTGGTGGAAGTCCCACACAAGGCCCATGCGACTGGGAATAAAATACCAAAGAGAAAAAGGTGGAAAAGGCAAAAAAGGCTAGATAAGAAAGGAGTCCTAATCCTACTAGGAGTGGAGGAGGAGGACTCCTCCCTCCTTGTTTGGACGAAGCCTAGGGCTGGATCCTTCAGGGCCAAGCCTCCTCCTCCCCTCCTCCTATATATACTAGTGGTTTTGAGGGTTTTCACACTAGATTTTCAGCCACGTGCAACCCTACCCTCTAGTTCGTAGTTTCTCCTCTAGATCGGTTTTAGTTGTGCTTAGGCGAAGCCATGCTGTAATTACTCCACCACCATCACCGCAGCGCCGTTACGCTGCCGGAGAACTCATCTACCTCTCTGCTCCCTCTTGCTGGATCAAGAAGGCGGAGATCGTCATCAAGCCGTATGTGTGCTGAACGCGGAGGTGCTGTCCGTTCGGTACTTGATCGGGACGGATCGTGATTGGATTACGGGATGCTCGGCGATTTGGATCGTGAAGACGTTCGACTACATCTACTGAATTTCTTAACGCTTCCCGCTTAGCGATCTACAAGGTTATGTAGGTCCACTCTCCCTCTCGTAGATGCTCATCACCATGGATACATCTTGCATGTGCATAGGAAATTTTTTGTTTCCCATGCAACGTTCCCCAACAGTGGCATCATTAGCTAGGTCTATGTGTAGATGAGATCTCGAGTAGAACACAAAGAGTTTGTGGGTGTTGATGCTTAGATTGCTTCCTCCCTTGGTCGTGTTTTGGTTCATCGGTATTGTGGGATGAAGCGGCCCGGACCAACCTTACTCGTACGCTTATGAGAGACCGGTTCCATTGACTGACGTGTAACCTCGTGGCACAAAGATGGCTGGTGGGTGCTTGTTTCTCCTACTTTAGTTGGATCGGATTCGACAAAGGCGGTCCTTGAGAAGGTTGAAAAGCAACTTATGTATCACTGTTGTGGTTTATGCGTAGATGAGAATTGTTCTTGCTAGATACCCGTAGCAGCCACGTAAAACATGCAACAACAATTAGAGGACGTCTAAGTTGTTTTTGCAGGGTATGTTGTGATGTGATATGGCCAATTACATGATGTGATATATGTGATGTATGAGATGATCATGTGATGTATAGATTATCACGACTTGCATTTCGTTGAGTACGGCAACCGGCAGGAGCCATAGGGTTGTCTCTAATTATTGTATGACCTGCGTGTCAATCATTAAGCGCTATGTAATGCTTTACTTTATCGCTAAATGGTAGAAATAGTAGTAGAAGCATGTTGGGCGCGACAACCCCGATGGCGACACGTTGATCGAGACCAAGATGATGGAGATCATGGTGTCTTGCCGGTGACGATGGAGATCATGCCGGTGCTTTCTAGATGGAGATTAAAAGCACAAGCTCATGGCCATATCATGTCACTTATGATTTGCATGTGATGTTAATCCTTTTTATGCACCTTGTTTTGCTTAGGACGACAGTAGCATTATAAGGTGATCCCTCACTTTAATTTCAAGATAAATTGTGTTCTCCCCGAGTGTGCACCATTGCAAAAGTTCATCGTGTCGAGACACCACGTGATGATCGGGTGTGATAGACTCTACGTTCAACGGGTGCAAGCCAGTGTTTCACATGCAGAACACTCGGGTTAAACTTGAAGAGCCTAGCATGTACAGACATGGCCTCGGAACACAAGAGACCGAAAGGTCGAACATGAGTCATATAGTAGATATGATCAACATGATGATGTTCACCATTGAAACTACCTCAACTCACGTGATGATCGGACTTGAGTTGGTGAATTTGGATCATGTGACACTTAGATGACCTGAGGGATGTCAATTTGAGTGGGAGCTTTAGTAATTTGATTAACTAAACTCATTATCTTTAACAATAGTCTAAGTAACCTTTGCATATTTATGATGTAGATCAATGGCTCGCGCAGTAGCACCCTTGAATTTTAATGCGTTCCTAGAGAAAGCTAAGTTGAAAGATGATGGAAGTAACTTTGTTGACTGGGCCCGTAATCTAAGGATTATCCTCATGGCTTCCCAGAAATCATATGTCCTTGACGCACCGCTTGGTGACCAACCAGAAGACATGTCATCCGAAGACGTTAAGAACGCTTGCGAGGCACGTTTTGGAGATTAGTCAATAGTTTAGTGTGCAATATTGTATGGCTTAGAACCAGGACTTCAAAGACGTTTTGAACGTCATGGAGCATATGAGATGTTTCAGGAGTTGAAGTTTATCTTTCAAAAGAATGCCCAGATCGAGAGGTATGAGACCTCCGATAAGTTCTATGCTCGCAAAATGGAGGAGAATGGGTCTATCAGTGAACATATACTCAGAATGTCTGGGTATTCGACTCGTCTGGTGGAGTTGGGAATTGCCCTTCCACCAGAGGCAATCACTGACAGAGTTCTTCAATCACTGGCACCTGGTTACAAGAGCTTTGTGATGAACTATAACATGCACGGGATGAACAAGTTAGTCGCCGAGCTGTTTGCGATGCTAATAGTCGTTGAGTCTGAAATCCAGAAAGAACATCAAGTTGAGACGATGGCATATGAACTATGGTTTGTCAAGAGGCCAAAGTTGTCGTTTCTTAAAGTTTGGGGATGTGATGCTTATATCAAAAAGCTTCAGCCTGAAAACCTGGAATCCAAAGCGGAGAAATGCGTCTACATAGGATACCCGAAGAGTCAATCGGGTATACCTTCTATCTCAGATCCGAAGGCAAAGTGTTTGTCGCTAAGAATGGAACATTTCTTGAGAAAGAGTTTCTCTCGAAAGAATTGAGTGGGAGGAAAAATAGAGCCTGATGAGGTTATTGAACCTTTACTTCAACCAGAGAGTAGCACAGCGCAGAAAGATGTTTCTGTGGAGCCTACGACAGTTAAAGAGGAAGTTAATGATGATGATCATGAAGCTTCAGATCAAGTTACTACTGAACCTCATAGGTCGACAAGGGCGCGTACTGCTCCTGAGTGGTACGACAACCCTGTCTTGGAGGTCATGTTGTTGGACAACAATGAACCTACCAGCTATGGAGGAGCGATGATGGGCCCGGATTCCGAGAAATGGTTAGAGGTCATGAAATCCGAGATGGGATCCATGTATGAAAACAAAGTATGTACTTTGGAAGTATTACCAGAAGGGCGAAAGGCCATTCAGAACAAATGGATCTTTAAGAAGAAGACGGATGCGGACGGTAATGTCACCGTCTATAAAGCTCGACTTGTGGCAAAGGGTTTTTCACAAGTTCAAGGAGTTGACTATGATAAGACCTTCTCACCCGTAGCGATGCTTAAGTCTGTCAGAATCATGTTGGCAATGGCTGCTTATTTCGACTATGAAATTTGGCAGATGGATGTCAAAACAGCGTTCCTCAACGGTTTCCTTGAGGAAGAGTTGTATATGATGCAACCAGAGCGTTTTGTCGATCCAAAGAATGCTGACAAAGTTTGCAAACTCCAGTGATCCATTTATGGGCTGGTGCAAGCATCTCGGAGTTGGAATAAGCGCTTTGATGAGGTGATCAAAGCGTTTGGGTTTATACAAGTTTATGGAGAAGCTTGTATTTACAAGAAAGTGAGTGGGACCTCTATAGCGTTTCTAATATTATATGTGGATGACATATTGCTGATTGGAAACAATATAGAAATGCTGGAAAGCGTGAAGGAATATTTGAACAAGAGTTTTTCAATGAAGGACCTAGGAGAAGCTGCTTTCATATTAGGCATTAAGATCTATAGAGATAGATCGAGGCACTTAATAGCACTTTCGCAGAGCACATACCTTGATAAAGTTTTGAAGAAGTTCAAAATGGATTAGTCCAAGAAGGGGTTCTTGCCCGTGTTACAAGGTGTGAAGTTGAGTAAGACCCAATGCCCACTGACTACAGAAGATAGAGAAAAGATGAGTGTCATCCCCTATCCTTCAGCCATAGGCTCTATCATGTATGCAATGTTGTGCACAAGACCCAATGTCAGCCTTGCCATAAGTATGGCCGGAAGGTTTCAAGGTGATCCTGGAATGGAGCACTGGGCGTCGGTCAAGAATATCCTTAAGTACCTGAAAAGGACTAAGGAAATGTTTCTCGTTTATGGATGTGATGAAGAGCTCGTCATAAAGGGTTACGTTGATGCAAGCTTTGAAACTAATCCAGATGACTCTAAGTCACAAACTGGATACGTATTTATTCTCAATGGGGGAGCGGTAAGCTGGTGTAGTTCCAAGCAAAGCGTGGTAGCCGATTCTACATGTGAAGCAGAGTACATCGCAGCCTCGAAGGCCGCGAAGGAAGGTGTCTGGATGAAGCAGTTCATGACAGATCTTGGAGTAGTGCCCAGTGCAATGAATTCAATGACAATGTTCTGTCACAACACTGGTGCCATTGCTTTGGCCAAGGAACCAAGGTTTCACAAGAGGACCAGACACATAAAGCGACGTTTGAATTCCATCCGCGATTACATCAAGGAGAAGGACATAAATATTTGCAAAGTGCACACGGATCTGAATGTTGCAGACCCGTTGACTAAACCTCTTCCAAGGGCTAAACATGATCAACACCAGAACTGCATGGGTGTTTGATTCATCACAATGTAAATCACATAGTGATGTGAACTAGATTATTGACTCTAGTGCAAGTGGGAGACTGTTGGAAATATGCCCTAGAGGCAATAAATAAAGTGTTTATTATCATATTTCCTTTTTATGATAAATTTTTATTATCCATGCTATAATTCTATTTATTGGAAACACATTACATGTGTGGATAAGTAGACAACACTTTGTCCCTAGTATACGTCTAGTAGACTAGCTCGTTGATCAAAGATGGTCAAAGTTTCCTAGCCATTGACATGAGATGTCATTTGATAACGGGATCACATCATTAGGAGAATGATGTGATGGACAAGACCCAAACTATAAACGTAGCATATGATTGTCTCAGTTTATTGCTACAGTTTTTTGCATGTCAAGTATATGTTCCTATGACCATGAGATCATGCAACTCACGGACACCGGAGGTGTGCCTTGTGTGTATCAAACATCGCAACATAACTAGGTGACTATAAAGGTGCATTACAGGTATCACCAAGGGTGTCTGTTGTGTTGGCATGGATCAAGACTGGGATTTGTTACTCTGTGTGACGGAGAGGTATCTCAGGGCCCACTCGGTAATACAACATCAGAATAAGCCTTGCCAGCAATGTGAATAAATGTTAGCCATGGGATCTTGTATTACATAACGAGTAAAGAGACTTGTCGGTAACGAAGTTGAATTAGATATACAGATACCGACGATGGAATCTCGGGCAAGTAACATACCGAAGAACAAAGGGAACATCATACGGGATTAACTGAATCCTTGACATACAGGTTCGACCGATAAAGATCTTCGTAGAATATGTAGGAACCAATATGGGCATCCAGGTTGCGCTATTGGTTATTGACCATAGAGGTGTCTCGGTCATGTCTACATAGTTCTCGAACCCGCAGGGTCTGCACACTTAAGGTTTGATGATGTTTCGGTAGTATAGAGTTATGCATGGTGGTGACCGAAGGTTGTTCGGAGTCCCGTATGAGATCCCAGACGTCATGAGGAGCTCCGGAATGGTCCAGAGGTAAAGATTGATATATAGGAAGTCCTGTTTTGGTCGCCGGAAAAGTTTCGGGCTCATCGGTAGTGTACCGGGAGTGCCGGTCTTGTACCGGGGGACCATCAGGAGGGGTATTACGACCCAAGAGGCTACATGGGCTGTGAGAGGATGAATACCAGCCCTTATTGGGCTGGTGGAAGTCCTACACAGGGCCCATGCGGCTGGAAAGAAAAGCCCAAAGAGAAAAAGGTGGAAAAGGGCAAAAAAGGCTAGATAAGGAAGGAGTCCTAATCCTACTAGGAGTGGAGGAGGAGGACTCCTCCCTCCTGGTTCGGCCGAAGCCTAGGGCTGGCTCCTTGAGGGCCAACCATACTCCTCCCCTCCTCCTATATATACTAGTGGTTTTGAGGGGTTTTGCACTAGATTTTCAGCCACGTGCAACCCTACCCTCTAGTTCGTAGTTTCTCCTCTAGATCGGTTTTAGCTGTGCTTAGGTGAAGCCCTGCTGAAATTACTCCACCACCATTGCCGCAGCGCCGTCACACTTCCGGAGAACTCGTCTACCTCTCCGTCCCCTCTTGCTGGATCAAGAAGGCGGAGATCGTCATCAAGCCGTACGTGTGCTGAACGCGGAGGTGTCGTCCGTTCGGTACTTGATCAGGACGGATCGTGATTGGATCACGGGACGCTCGGCGATTTGGATCGCGAAGACATTCGATTACATCAACCGCGTTTCTTAATGCTTCCCTCTTAGCGATCTATAAGGGTATGTAGATCCACTCTCCCTCTCGTTGATGCTCATCACCATGGATAGATCTTGCGTGTGCATAGGAATTTTTTTGTTTCCCATGCAACGTTCCCCAACACTTTGTCCATCGGTATGTTACTTGCACGAGATTCGATCGTCGGTATGTCCATACCTAGTTCAGTCTCATTACCAGCAAGTCTCTTTACGTGTTCCGTAATATAATATCCCGTGACTAACTCCTTAGTCACATTGCTTGCAAGCTTCTTGTGATGCTGTATTACCGAGTGGGCCCAGATATACCTCTCCGTCATACGGAGTGACAAATCGCAGTCTTGATCCATGCCAACCCAACAAACACCCTCGGAGATACCTGTAGAGCACCTTTATAGTCACCCAGTTACGTTGTGACATTTGATACACACAAGGCATTCCTCCAGTGTCAGGGAGTTGCGTGATCTCATGGTCGTAGGAACGGATACTTGACATGGATAAAGCAGAAGCAATAAACTGAAATGATCATATGCTATGCTTACAGTTGGTCTAGTCCATCACATCATTCTCCTAATGATGTGATCCCGTTATCAAATGACAATTCATGTCTATGGTCAGGAAACCTTGACCATCTTTGATCAACGAGCTAGTCTAGTACAGGCTTACTAGGGACACTTTGTTGTTTATGTATCCACACATGTATTTGAGTTTCCAATAAATACAATTATAGCATGGATAATAAAAAATTATCATGAACAAGGAAATATGATAATAACTAACTTATTATTGCCTCTAGGCCATATTTCCAACAGTCTCCCACTTGCACTAGAGTCAATAATCTAGTACACACCACCATGTGATTAACACTCACATCACCATGTCAGTAACACCCAATGAGTTCCGGGGTTCCATTTTATACTAGGAAATCTTTACTTGTGAACCTGGAAGTGTTCCTTTTGAAATATCTTGACCTTGTTGTCTGTAGTGTGAGAATCAAAAGTAAACACTAGAAATGGGCGTCATTTTTTTTAAAGATGCGGGTGATGGCAAGGAAACTTTTTAAGCGTTGCAGGTAGAATTATGTTGATACAAGCTTGTTTAACAAACACCCCTCCTTACACGTTGTCTTCCTATTCGATCCTAGTTGTTGTGAGGAAAAAACTGATTTTGTCATAGCAAGGATTGGTCAGAAGGTGATGAGGACATTTGGTAAATTGGATAACCTGTTGTAAACCCAAGAATTAGGGTGGTTTAAGAATTCTAAATTTTGATTACATGAATAAGGCTATGCTAACCAAGTATGGTTTTGGAAACTAGAAACTGAAACTGACTTCTGGCATGATGTGCTTTAAAAAAATGTGAAATGGAAATACATCTCTAGAATCAAGAAACCTAAAGTGGGAGACTCTCAATTTTGGAAAAGTCTCATGGAAGCTAAGTATCTCTTTTACCAACACTGCAAAAAAATGATTGTGGATGGGAAGAATACTAGATTCGAGAAAGATTGGTGAGTGGGAAAATAAAATGAGTTGATAATAGGAGGAGCTATGCTCAAATGAATAGGAGGTGGTGAGGTTGGAACCTAGTCTATTTAGTCCACCACTTGTGTTACTAACCAGTTGGACACTTGGCCTTTCTCAAGATTAGTGGGTGGGAGACAAACCTTTAAAATCCTATTATCTCAGGCTTTATAATTCAAGTTTTGATGATAATATTTTTGTTGTTGAAGCTATGAATAAGACTGGAATGGATTTACTTCTAGGATAACCCTAATGGAAGAATCTCTGGAATTATTGCATAGCCTAAAATTTAGGTGTGGGAAAATAAAATGTTTGGAGGAAAATATAAGATCAAATGGGTGCTTACTGCTGATAGAAAGTTCATAGCAAGATCCTTATACAAAATATTTGGTGAATTATGCTTGTGATTATCCTCAGAAGTTTATATGGAAGACCATACCTTCAAAAATTAAAGGTTTTCTTTGGTTGGGGCAAATCTCATCGAGAGAGTAGCAACTGAGGCCTACCACGCTTTGCATGGTTGGAGGCTAGGAGTAATGGAGATATGTGGTTGATGTTGCATTTTCCGTGAAAGACCTTGGCTACCAGCGTCAAGAGTTGCATTATCATGTTTTGGTTTGTTTTGTTGACCTCCTTTCCTGTCCATAGTTATAAGGAATATGGTCTATTGTTGTAGCATTTCTTTTCGTTATGATTTGAAGTCTAGGGTTCCAGTCTTTGTTGGATCAAACCCTATGCTGATCATGCAAAATCGATCTGCGCTGCGGATATTAGCATCCTAATGATGTAAATAGGTAGTCAGTCTTTTGAGCCGTTAGTACTTTTAGATCTACATTCTATTGTACAAACCAAATAATTTTCTTTAACCGAAACACTTCGGCTCACCCGATTGGTAACATCACTTTCGTAGAGGATCCGCCAAATCACTGCATAGGGTTCCTCATATGGCGGAGCGAGCATAGAGGACCATATTGGGGTACACACGAGACAAGGGTTTACCCAGGTTCCGGCCCTCGTGATGAGGTAATACCCGACGTCCTTCTTGTATTGTATTGATATGGATTGTATGAGCGATTGGATTTGTTAGACCTATTCGAGAGTTGTTGGGGGAGATTTCATGCCTACTTGGGAGGCCCTTACCTCCCCTGATCCTTATATAGGGGGATGGGGGGTAGGATTACAAGTTTCCAAGTCAGTTTTGTTGGCTTGATGCCCAAATTTTCTACCAGAGTACACGATCTTACGGTACAAGTAATGACATATCCTTCTAGAAGAGGCCCACTGCCAGGGCGAGGGGCCTAGGCCTGGCGACCATGTTCCCTGGAGCTCGGGTACCTCCGGTTCATTGCACTCTCACCGATGACGGATCTCCGGGAAGTAGAGGATCGAGCCAACGGCGCAAGGTGTTCTCGTCGTTGTAGAACACAATCCCGACGACATGATCTGTAGGAAGCGGCAGATTGAGCCGGCGGCGCTCATAATTTTCAGGGAAGGCACGTTGGTTAGGGAAGCATCTTGTTGTGCAATAGTGGTCGTATACAATTGCAAAGGCTTTGTTGCAATGGCAATATTGACGGCCGCGAGCCGAAGATGCTCTGCAACAAGTGTCCTGTTACAATTGTAACAAATGCCTTGTTGCAATGAAGGAAACAGAGAAGTGGCATCGTACGGTGAGCATCATGGAGCGAACGGCTCGCGTCTTCGGCCAATCTATTAAAAATATCATCCGACCGATGTGTAGCACGTTCCTTTGTTTATATGAAATCAAAACATATCACTAGACCTTTTGTTTTAAGGCAATGCTATGCAGCGAACATACCCTGTGAAGGATGAGACATTTTTCGTTGCGGGAGCATGGCAACCCTTTGAGGCAAACACAGTAATTTTCGTAGTAAAATTCCTTCTTTGCAGAAGTTGTCATGTGTTTGTGAAAAAAACTGTAACGTGCATTAAAAGAACCTGTCGGTTCGCAAATGCCATGTTTTCCACGGAGTATTCCCTGGCTGTTGGTGTCTATTTAAGGGAATAAACATGGACCAGACAGTACGGGTCGCATTATTGATGGATCGCCGCTCCATGGGCTGTCGCCGATCCACCACCACCGGCCTCCATGCCGAGGCCTGGCGCCCTGTCATCAGTCTATACCAGCCTCTTGCAGTGAACAACCAAAATATCGCAAAGTAGAATGGACGGGCGGCTGCTGCTCTGCTTCTTCCTCTCGATCGCGGTTAGCGCAAGACAGTTCGCCGTCGCCGCCGCAGCCTCCAGTTCCAAGGTGGTGACCAGCCTCCCCGGGCTGCAGGGTCGCCTCCCCTTCCACCTCGAGACCGGGTACCCATTCCTCGCTTCTTCTTCAGCTTATTTTTCCTAGCAGTATGGTAGGAAGTACGATCTCCTTGATCGACTCCATCGGGTAGGTTATACAATAATCAGCTACTGCTGCTCAATCACAAGGTACGTGGAGGTGGACGAGGAGAACGGCACCGAGCTGTTCTACTACTTCGTGGAGTCCGAGGCCGGCGCGGAGAAAGCCCCTTTCCTCCTCTGGCTCACCGGCGGCGACCGCTGCTCCGTACTCAGTGGCCTCGCCTTAGAGATCGGTACATCTTTTCTGCATTCTCAAGCGTCGAATCTCATATTGCTCTTCGACATCATATCATGGCGGCAACTGCAGGGCCATTCCAATTCGTCCCAGAGCCTTACAATGGCACCGTACCGCGTCTGAAAATCAATCCGTACTCATGGACCAAGGTCGGTCTTGTTCTGCTCATCACAGCTTACTTAGTACTAGTGGCGATCTTACAAGTACATGTACAGTACAGGTCCATCTCTGTGTTGACAGCGCCCATCTGCATGCAGGTGGCTAATATCCTGTTCGTCGATACACCGGTTGGGGCAGGGTATTCCTTTTCAAGACGCCCCGAAGGCTACCATGTTGGGGAAGTATCCACCTCGTTGCAGATACATGAACTCCTCATCAAGGTACTGTAGCTACTTCGACCCACTAATTAGTCTACTTCGACTGAGTACTACTCCTAGTAGTTAGTTCTTTTTCCTTTGAGGGGCTGAGTACTGATTAGTTCAATCCACGTGACAACGTCTAGTGGTTCACTGACCATCACAAGTTCCTCGCAAATCCTTTCTACATCGGGGGAGACTCCCTTGCTGGACATCTTGTACCATTTCTCGCTCAAAAGATCTCGGAAGGTATGTACGGACTCTGTGTATATGTTCATGCGGTATTTTTTTCTTTCAAATATTTGATCCGAAACTACTACAAGGAAAAAAGATCATCAGAAGCACAAAGCATCCGTAAACATAATAAGAACAAATATTTCAAGATCCTTGGACCAAGGAAAGACCACTGCCGCTGCGACAACAAGACGGCAACATTTTCTTGTCACCACTCTCCTACTGGAGCCGACCTACCTTTGTCGTTCCGAGAAATCTTCGTACACTGCCTTAGAGCTGCAATTGACATCATGAAACTCTTGAATCGATCTGAAACGTATTGACATCAAAACTCATCGGCATGCATGCATGATGAGAAAAACCCTAACCTTGCATCCCCGAGGAGAGAGTAGGAATCTACGTGTGAGGTCTGTTGATTCCATCCCACTGAACGAATTCTAGATGGTATGGAGTCTACAAGTTGACGACGGAACACCACTATCAACAGAGCGTCGACTCCGCGAGGACCACACCGTCATGCAAGGTTAGGTGTGAAGTACCATCAGAACGGGGATGATATGGTGAGAAGTTATTCCATTCCTCCGACGATGCCATCATCTTGCCGCCACTAGTTGGACACAAACCCTAACTATTCATACCCCTACCACTATCATATCTAAGTCCTGGACTCTCCACCTCTTCCCTTGCCTGAGCGGCAATGGAGAGATAAGGCCCCTCGGTCAAAGAACTTCTAAGATTTACTCATGTAATATATGATATGCAAAAAGGTGTAAAATGCAAGGTTTAAAAGTATGTTTTTCAAGCAATCAACAAGAGCATTGCCTATTCATTAAGAAGAAAGACTAGTAGAAAAGTACTTTGAAGGTTGAATGTTTTTGGATGGAACATGTGAATACCCTATGAAAAGAGGACTACTCTCCTCAAATTGGGCCCCATGCATGGGAAGGTCCTCACAAGAGAGGGATGCGGGATTGATGTACGTGAGATGCCTGTTAGTGAAAATTCGTCTATTGGACCCCTTCCAGATGTCTCAAATATTGTAGATAAGGTAACCACTCTGTTGGCGTCACTTTTCTTTTGGTACTGCCATAAGCGTACCCCCACCACTCACCAAGGGGTGATTTGGTGCTAGAAAGGTTGAATATATTCTAGCAATCGAGAGAAGGACAAGGTTCCACAATGCTTTGGCAAAGGGGTGCTCCATGCACAAATAGATTGCCATTCTAGGAACACCAACAAACAATTGGATGGTGACGTCATGCAAATAGGCCGTGATGTCCAGAAGATCTACCATGAAGACAAGCCAAGCAAAGAGGTGGCACTTGTGGTCAACATGGGCCCTCCAAACCTTGCCTTGCTAGAACCAACTAAAGGACCCAACAAACCACATGTTGTTGGTTGATCGAGAGAAGTAATCCCCATTGTAGGCCCACTCCCAATGAATGGTGTCCTACGTTCATGGAGAGAATGTTCATATTAAGCAAGGTTCATGGGCCAACAAATTCCATGAGTTGAGTTGGGTGGATAGCATGGAGACTGGTTTGATCCACTTGCCATTTCTGAGCTCCTTCTTCTCGATCCTATTCTTCCTAGTTGCATTATTGTGAAGCTAGGGATATAAAATTAAGGTCGAAAGTGGTTGATAATTTTCATTCGAAATTGTTCCAGTATCGATTTTTATGTCATGTGAAGAGATTTTGACATCCAAATACAAGTGAATCCCAATTCGAGTCTGATTTATAGGATAAGGTATATGATTTGGTATTACTAGTATATGACACAATAGGGTGATCCTTTTTCTAGCAGAATAATCCGATCTTTTAAACATGTGTATCCAATTTATTGGTAAAGTTTTAATTATTGATCAATATATGAATTGTATCTTTGCATATAAGGAGAGACATGTGCTTGTTAATGATTTTTTATTTAGTACCTTCTAGTGCTTTATGTATGCTTAAAATGTATGAGTATAAATGCTTGCTGGGTGTTTATGTCAAATTTATTTTAAAGCATGCGTATATTTCTTGTATATGTATGTGGTATATGGTGATAAAGGTAGCTTCAGATGAGTCGTGTCGTGGTACATGGTTGACCAAGATGACATTTGCCCCTCTGACTAAGAGATATATTGTTTGGCTCTCTTAAGTGACCAAACTGAGAAAGCATGGTCCAACATGGATCAAGTATTAACCCAATTCACGAGTCTGTATCATGGATTCGAGAAGAGAGGTCAAGCTACCGACAAGGGTGACAAGTACTAGCCATTAGCTCAAGAATATTTATCCACATCAAAATAAATGTTGCAAGGTGCGTCAATATGAATTTTCTCACACTTGGAAGTAGGCTCATTTTGTCGGAGCCGCTACTAGCTATGGATTAGTATATGATATAGTTGCGTCCTTGGATACCACCAGGTTGCATGTTTAAGGGGCACGAACCCACTCAAATGACTTCAACTGATCATTCAGATGTGATCTTTTTTGGTGTGAAATCTGGCAGACCCGTCAGTGGGTTGTCGTGATTAGCCGGAAAGCCCAAAGGGGAAACATGAGGTGGAATTACCCAGGTCACGCCATCTCGGTTGAAACCCTACCCCTCCCCGTGTTTGTATTGAATTGATGGAGTGTACATAGTACATACATGGATGATCTCAAGGATCATAGGTATAACGAGGGTGAATGTAGTGTATCTATTAACTAGCTTAGGCTTGGCTTATAAAGGACGTCAAGCCTAGGCTTTACCAAGTCCTAGTTGGTTGGAGAGACCTCCCGATACACCATTCTTCTTATCTTGTGCGCCAAGTTGTAGGCTCCTTCCAGAGGGAACACATGTCGGGCTAATTGGTGGTGCTTTCTAGCATCCTAGGGGGCTTGGGCCAGCCTCGTGGGCTGAGTTCCTGCGGATAGAGGTACAACTTCGCCATAACATTGTTAGTAGTCCCTAAACGTGTCCATGGACCTGGACCCTTATGGGTTGAGGCAAAAGATCCTTCAGTAGCGCGTCGAGGTCTCATTCATTCATGGAGCTTTGGAAATTTATCTAGCACCATCTTGCCTTTAGGACAATAAGCCGCATACCCTCACGGCTATGAGACCGACAAAGAATCCTGAGGCCATCTTTGACTTTTCTCCTTGCACGCACATATAAATTAGATGTGTTGCGCTTCCATAGCTTTGACAAACCATTCTTGTGGTCCACATAAGGAGGAGGAGGCACTTCGACTACACTTCATTGATGCGTTGCTTTGACTCTTGTTCCACGTCGTACATCTAGTGATAAAACCATGCTCTATAACCATGTCATGTTCCTGGTTCATGTGGTGGACATTTTTGTTTTCTATGGTGGCATCTCGCATGGCCCAACACATTCAGACGAATCTTTTTAGGTATAGAATATCCATGGGATGGTGAATCTTGCCAAGAAGACGGTTGTTAATCACGTAGTTGCAACTTGCAACCCATAAACATATAGCTCACTATTTTAGGTTCTTAAATATATTATTCATTATATTTACCTAGTTCGACTCTATAACCATCCTTTATATTCTGTAGGCATCGAAGCTGGAAGGAGCCCCATCCTTAATCTCAAGGTAACCATAATAAGTTTTCCCAAGATATTCCATGGAGTATATATCTATATCTAAGAGTTTGCATGTAACAAAAAGTTTTGGTTATAAGGTTATTTCTAATGGGAGTAACTTAGTTAGTAACATAATAAACCCCAAGCAAGTTTGCTTATGTGGCTAGTAGTTAATGATGAAAGAGGTGTTTGTGGTAACATAATATGCTACCGTAACATAATGCAACCTAAGGCAAAATGAGTCTACAACCTAATAGTGCAACCATCTATGATACTACTTTTATGATACTTTATGCTATGAAGTAATAACAGAGATTAGTGTCATATGACACTAGTGTAGGGAGACGTAGTAGTAAATCAAAATTTTCCTACGTGTCACCAAGATCTATCTATGGAGAAACCAGCAAACGAGTGGGGAGAGATTGGATCTTCATACCTTTGAAGATCGCTAAGCGGAAGCGTTACAAGAACGCGGTTGATGGAGTCGTACTCGCAGCGATTCAGATCGCGGTAGATCCGATCAAGTGCCGAACGGACGGCACCTCCGCGCTCAACACACGTGCAGCCCGGTGACGTCTCCTACGCCTTGATCCAGCAAGGAGGAAGGAGAGGTTGGGGAAGAGCTCCAGCAGCAGCACGACGGCGTGGTGGTGGTGGAGTAGCAAGGTATCCCGACAGGGCTTCGCCTAAGCACTGCGGAGGAGGAAGAAGCAGAATAGGGCTGCAGCGAGAGAGAAAGAGTTCGTCGTCTCAAACCTGCCCAAACCCTTGCATATATATAGGAGGAAGGAGAGGGAGGGCTGGCTTGGCCCCTCCTCCAAGGAGGAGGGATTCGGCCGAAGTGGGGGGAGAGTCCTCCTCCCACACGGGAGGTGGATCTCCCCCTTTTAAATCCCTTTTGCCTCTATCTCCAGATCCTTGGCGCATGGGCCCTTTCTAGAAGGTATTGGCTGGCCCAATATGGGCTGGCACACCTCCTCTAAGGGCCCATGAGGTCCTTTGGTCGTCACCCCCTCCCGGGGGTCCTCCGGCACCCTCCCGGCACTCCCGGTACAATACCGATGAGCCCGAAAACTTTCCGGTGACCAAAACTGGACTTCCTATATATCAATCTTTACCTCCGGACCATTCCGGAGCTCCTCGTGACGTCCGGGATCTCATCCGGGACTCCGAACAACCTTCGGTAATCACGTATACCTTTTCCCTATAACCCTAGCGTCATCGAACCTTAAGTGTGTAGACCCTACGGGTTCGGGAGACACGTAGACATGACCGAGACACCTCTCCGGCCAATAACCAACAGCGGGATCTGGATACCCATGTTGGCTCCCACGTACTCCACGATGATCTCATCGGATGAACCACGATGTCAGGGATTCAATCAATCCCGTATACAATTCCCTTTGTCTATCGGTATGGTACTTGCCCGAGATTCGATCGTCGGTATCCGCATACCTTGTTCAATCTCGTTACTGGCAAGTCTCTTTACTCGTTCCGTAATACATCATCCCGTGACTAACTCCTTAGTCACATTGAGCTCATAATGACGATGTCTTACCGAGTGGGCCCAGAGATACCTCTCCGTCACACGGAGTGACAAATCCCAGTCTCGATTCGTGTCAACCCAACAGACACTTTCGGAGATACCCGTAGCGTACCTTTATAGCCACCCAGTTACGTTGTGACGTTTGGCACACCCAAAGCATTCCTACGGTATCCGGGAGTTACACAATCTCATGGTCTAAGGAAATGATACTTGACATTGAAAAGCTTTAGCAAACGAACTACACGATCTTGTGCTATGCTTAGGATTGAGTCTTGTCCATCACATCATTCTCCTAATGATGTGATCCCGTTATCAACGACATCCAATGTCCATGGTCATGAAACCGAGACCATCTATTGATCAACGAGCTAGCCAACTAGAGGCTCACTAGGGACACGTTGTGGTCTATGTATTCACACATGTATTATGGTTTCCGGTTAACACAATTATAGCATGAATAATAGACAATTATCATGAACTAGGAAATACAATAATAACCATTTTATTATTGCCTCTAGGGCATATTTCCAACAACTAGTCTAAGTTACTCCCCACTATGACTAGCCTAAGAGTTCCAATGTACTATTATCTTGTTTTTTTGAATGGGCAGAAAATATAGTCTTCGAAGCCGGAGGTTGGGGCCACCGCCCCCTAAGTTGGAGACCCGAAGTGGAAGGGCTCATTTTTTAATAATAAGCAATATATCAATATTACACCAAATACAACCAATGTACACAACATCATAATGTTAAAACTTGGATCGAACATGAAGATGTAAACAACCAAACAATTCTAAAGAACAAAGGGCATTTCCCTCAAATATTATGCCGAAGTGATCACTGGTAGCACACAACAACAAACATCAACATGCACCACCACCACTGGCAACACCTAAAGTGTCGAGGTTAGAGAAGATGGTCACAAAAACTAGGAGAGGTGATCAATGACATTGATGTACGGTAGTGGCAAAAAAGTGATCGAAGTTTGACAAGATGGTGAAACTATGAAGATATCGTGCTTAAAGCTTCAAACGATGCAGGTGCAATCATCACCACGTAAGGGAGACCAATATGGATGCCATACAAACGAAACTGCCTACGATGGCATCAAATAAGTATCCAAAATCCCTAAGTGGATATAGTGATGCAAAAATAAATATGGTTAAGTGCTGATTTTTTTATTTAGGTTGAGGAAAGTGAGGCAAAGAGGGCGTGGCCGATGAGTTTTTTCAAGGAGCCGACATGCTTATTTTATCAGTTTCATTTTTTGAAACAAAGAAACCTCAAGTAATACTCTTTAAGTCCCAAAAGGAGATGACATGTCTTGCTTCTCATTTCGTGGGATGACATTATCCTTTGAATGGTTGTTGGTATTTCCTTTTACATGTTTATTAGGTATCTCAAAAACCACATCATAAGGCCATTTCCAACGCTTCATGGTGCATAGATGCGAAGCATGCCAGACACGTGAAAAGCTGGCGTAGCGAAGCAATTAAGGAGGAAATGGTGAACTTTGATGACACCATAAAGAAATGATGGAAAATGTGTGGACCAATGGAAAATGCCTATGGATAGGGGATTTTAGTATCTAAATAATTAAATAAAGGAATGTCAGCTATAATAAGCTAACCACCCATGCATTGTAGAGTTTAGTTGCTAAAAATTTTCATGCATTTAGGTCCTTCCTAGTGTTTGAGAGTGTACAAGTGCTAAGGGTGCCACATAGGAAAATGAAATGATGTGGCAGATCAATTAAAAAGGAAGAGAGCATTATGGTGACCCCAAGAGTAAATGATGCTAAGCGCGTGGACCTATGTATAATGCCTATCAACCAACGCATGAAGAAGTTTAGTTGTTAAAAAGTTAAATTAGAAAAGGTTAGCTACAAAAGCTAAGCACCTTTGCATCAAGGAGATTAGTTGCTAAGATTTTTGATACATTTAACACCTTATCTAAATACCAATGCATTGGAAGAGGGCTTAATTAGCTCCTTCTCTGAGCAACTCCACACTCATAGAAGCCTGATCAAGGAGAACATTACCATAGAACAATTGTTCTACTATTTTAGCTAAAAAAATCAAGATGAACATAATTAATGTCTGAACACGTATTAGTCCAGCATGCATGGTCACCCTCCTTCATGCATTGGTTCATTCCGTATTAAAACCAAAATAAGATTGAAATTAATACGGAAGAAATTAATGTTCAGCTTGTCTACTATTCTTAAATAGTTGTTCCTCACTAACTCTAATTCTCTCAACATGCGGCCTTCCACCTTATCAAGTGTGCCATGTCAGAGAATTCAGTGCTTTCCACCTCCCCAAGTGTGTCATGTCAGCATCCATTAACACAATTTGCAACGCCATGCAAACCACATGCATACTCTTTTATTACATATAGTGAAGTATGAAACATTTCTACATTAAAATATATTAGCTCTTGATTTGAATCATTTTCTTCATACATAAGACATCTGAAATTAACCTTCTCACCTAGTTCTCAAAGTAAGTGTCCTTACAAACTGAAAATTGGAGCTTTTGAGAATGCTTGCAAAACCGAAGGGGAGGGAGTGTTCTATACGCTAAATGTTATATTTTTAAACCGAATGATAGTACTTCAAGTGCTTGTGTGTGCACATAAAAGAACCCTGTTGTTGCCTTCCTCTGTGTCTTTTTTGCCTTGCATATAATATTTGTATCAAGCCAAACTCATAAATTTTGATCAAATATATATAAAAATATATTAGCATCTACAATACCAAAGATATATAATATAGAAGTTTATTAAATGTTGCATCTAATGATATTGATTAAAACTTGCCAATAATCTTGGCAAACTTGATGACTTTTGAATTAAGACAAAACTTATATAGTACAAAGTAAAAAGAGATGGAGGAAGTACACGAACACACTGGAACCTCATGTGATCATGTTGTAAATGAGTACGGCGGTTTCGTAGACCAACTGTAATTGTAGCTTAAGTTAACAGTACCTTTTTCAAATGTTATAATCTTTTTACAAAATCTCAAAACTACATACCTCTTAGAAAACCAGTTCTATGACCCAATCCTTCCTGTCACGGACGAAGAGTCTCTCTTTGTTCACGTGGGGGAGACATGTCTACCTTCAGGTGAATTTTTATGATTTTCAATCTACACCAACCGGCGCAAGCCTACGTCGTGCTTTTTGATTTCCCCATATTAATCACACGCGTCTGCTCATCTAAATGCCGCCAACCTCCTAGATATTTTCTTTCAGAAGAACCCATGTCGAATAAGCTATTGTCGGCGATCAACATTTACAGTGTTAGCTAAGCTTCGACGAACAGATTGACCGGAGGCTCATTTAGCTGAACTCCTGCACACCATAACTACATTCCGATGATCGCGTCGTGGTGGTGCGGGAGAGTACAAATAGTGATGTGTGTGGCCAAGAATAACAATAGAAAGAGGGGCCATGTCTAGGTAGGCGGTCACTGGTTGGGGTAGATTAAACGGCAAAATTTGTGGTCCACAATGTACTTTTCAAGCTCATGTTTGTTCGCATGATTCTTTTTTACATCAATTCGGTCCTGGTGACGGGAGGGTTCGGCCAGGGGAGCTACGGTGCAGCAGGGATGATCATGTGTGAGTTTACACGTTTGTTGTAGGTATGGGCAGCCTCTTTTGGTTCGTAGGAGAACTAGGAGTGTCTCTTAGAACGCCAAAGGATCAAGACATGTCTTCCTTCGCACGTGGAGTGGAAAGAGCCGCTCCGTCCATGACGAGAACGAACATTGTCTCTTCATCCATGGCAGGAACCACTGGATTAATATAATGATTTTGTTTGAAACTGAGATGTAGTTTTGAGATTTTGTAAAAGAAAATACTGAAAAAATCGTTGAAGGCACCACATTTGTCACATTAATACTCCTTAGCTTATTAACTTTGTCTGAAGTCAATCTTATAGAAGTTTAACCAAGTTTACAATAAATATTAACACTCACAATATCAAACTAGTATCATTAGATTCATCATGAAAGATCTTTTGCACTATATTTATTTGGTATTGCATATATTGATATTTTGTTATCAAACTTCATAAATTGGATATAAAATTTGTGAAATAAAAAAACCCGGAGAGAGTGTCATACTTATGCAAGTTTCCTCGCTCTCCCAGGGCTATCTGGTAGGCAATCCTGTGACGGGTGAAATCATTGATGTAAGCTCTAAAGTGACATATGCTCATGGAGTTGGTATAATACCAGATCAATTATATGAGGTAACTAAACACTAAACACATCTAGCCCATTTTGATGCACACAGAAATTCTGCACTCCGAGTGATATGCATGCTTCTCTCTCTCTCTCGCGCGCGCGCGCGCGCGCGTTCCTGTAGACCATATTGGAGCGTTGCCAAGGAGAAGACTACATTAATCCTACAAATACACCGTGCGCCCAAGCTTTGGCCACTTTCTATGATGTAAGAACGCGATATCCTACAAATACATTCAAGCTGTGTACCAAGTCCCAGTTATTACTTGACTGAAGGTTATGTGTTGTTTCCCAATTCAAATCGCAGCTTCGCTCCGAAGTTATGACCGCCCAAATTTTGCTGGACAATTGCTATCTTGCATCCGCTGGACCAGGTACGGAGACGGGCATGTCAGCCAGTGCTAGTCGGAAGATCCTGATAAGCGAGGAAGAAGCAGTGATCGTGACGGGGAAACATCGGCCACCTCGTGTACCACTTGGCTGTTATGTGAGTCAGCATATCACGCACATAGACTTCTACCACTGCATGGGCTCCCGTTCCTTCCGTTGACCTCCCAACGCTACACACGCCATGGATGCAGAGCTACACGGCTTACCTGTCGTATTTCTGGGCAAACGACGCGCTCACCCGAGAGGCCCTCGGGATCAAGGACGGGACCGTGGACGAGTGGGTGAGGTGCCACAGCGGCGACCTGCCGTACGCCGTAGACATCGGGAGCAGCATCAAATACCACCGGAACGTCACCGCCAACGGTTACCGTGCGCTGGTCTACAGGTAACAAGTGAAACTCGGATGCTGTCTCGGGTAAAATTTGATGTTTCGAAATTTTTACAAAAGTTTAGGTAGAACTGATCCGTGTTTGAATTTTTTTGAGATCTGATTTTTTTTCTATCGTTGTGGTCGATGGCGGTAGGGTATATCTGCCTATCGTTAAGATCCTTGACGGTAGGGACCTGTCGTAAAAAAGAATTCAAGTATTAAATACAATGCTTGTATCCATCTATCATTGTACATCTTGATGGTAGGATTGCATATGCTACCATTAGTCTATTTGACAATAGAACTGCACTGCGTTAACTTGAATAAATTGCCTATCGTCAGGAGCCTTGACAGTAGGCTACTATATCATACCACTATCGATCCTGACCGTAGGAAAAAGTCGGATTTAAAAAGGTTTGAACAATGATCATATCTAGCTTAACTTTTATAAAAGACCTAACCTGGGTTTGCATTTGTATCGGCAGCGGCGACCACGATTCGATTGTGCCGCACCTGGGGACGCAGGCGTGGGTGAGGTCGCTCGGCTTCCCCATCGTCGACCAATGGAGGGCGTGGCATCTGCACGGCCAGTCTGCCGGGTTCGTCATCGTTGCGTAACATACTCTGTTTTTATTTCACCCGCTAATGGTGCTTCCTCTGCTTTCTCCTCCCTGGGTTTGCAGATTCACCATAGCCTACTCGAACAACATGACCTTCGCGACGGTGAAGGTAATATCGTCTGTGTATGTATGTGGCGCGCGTGGTTATTTATGGATTGCCAGTCTTGAGTTGTTTTTGCGGGTTGGCTTTGCAGGGAGCCGGGCACACGGCGCCTCAGTACGAGCCCGAGAGGTGCTACGCCATGTTCAACCGTTGGATGCTGGGCCAGCCACTCTAGTGTACCTGTATGTAACATTTGTAGGTCGAAGGATGTATGTGTTCGCCTACACACACCAGAAATTCGTGGGAGCACCGAGGTGCGGCTGAAATTCGTACGAGCCTGGTCCTTTACGGCCTACCGATTGCTTTATTATTTGGGAACTTGTTTAGTGTTAGGATTGTAATTACTGTGGGCTAGGGTCCATGCATGCTTTTGACAAGTTTTTTTTGTTGCGGGAAATGCTTTGACAACTTTTGCCAGACCTGCGTGCACATTCATCTTATCTCCCATGCCTTTTTCCGTTTCATCTTTTAATCTCAATCTACTATTTCTGTTGAACGGGAAGTCAAAATTAAGTTTTATTTGCATATTTGTGTTTATGACGACGAGAAATTTCAAACAACACCAATCTTGAATACATAAAAAAATATTACTTTCACATACTCAAACTTGATCATCGTGACATTATTTTTTACCGAGTTTCATCAAATTTTACAAAGTTTCATATGCGTTTAAGGTTTTAGCCAGGCTTAGGACTAAGAATTTAGGGGTTTAGTTTTTGAAACCAGCTAAATTATCATCGTTCCATCATTTTTAAGTAGTTGAAATTTGCACTGTTTGAAATATGCCCTAGAGGCAATAATAAATTAGTTATTATCATATTTCCTTGTTCGTGATAATCGTTTATTATCCATGCTATAATTATATTGATTGAAAACTAAATACATGTGTGGGTGTATAGCCAACATTATGTTCCTAGTATGCCTCTAGTAGACTAGCTCGTTGATCAAAGATGGTCAAGTTTTTCTAGACATGAGATGTCATTTGATAACGGGGTCACATCATTAGGAGAATGATGTGATGGACAAGACTCAAACTATAAACGTAGCATATGATTGTGTCAGTTTATTGCTACAGTTTTCTGCATGTCAAGTATGTATTCCTATGACCATGAGATCATGTAACTCACTGACACCGGAGGGGTACCTTGTGTGTATCAAACGTCGCAACGTAACCGGGTGACTATAAAGATACTCTACAGGTATCTCCGGGGGTGTCTGTTGAGTGGACATGGATCAAGACTGAGATTTGTTACTCCGTGTGACGCAGAGGCACTAGTAGAAAACAGACCTTTCGTCCCGAGCTTTAGTCCCGGTCTGGTCACGAACCGGTACTAAAGATGGTATTAGTCCCGGTTCGTGCCGGCTACAACGGCTAGGAGCAGGGCGACCTTTAATACCGGCTCGTGAGGGACCTTTAGTACTGGTTCGTCTCACGAGCCGGTACGAAAGGGGGCGTGGCAGGGTTTTGGTCAGACATGGGCCCCGCTTGCACCTTTAGTACCGGCTGGTGTCACCAGCCGGTACTAAAGGGCAACCTTTAGTACTGGCTGGTGACACCAGCCGGTACTAAAGACTTCCTACATATATATCCGTCCGCAGCCGATCAAAAGAGCTCTGTTTTCTCCCCTGATCTTCTTCTTGCTCAAAGCTCATCCTCCATTTTGCCAAGGATTTGTCAAGATTTAAAGGCACCCCATCTATCCAAGTGTTCATAAAGGTTAGCAACTTTGCTCCTTCATCTCTTGCTAGATTAGCTTGTGGTATGCTCAAAGATATGTGATATGTGATTTGTGGGAGTTTATTTGATTTATATCCAATTTGAGCTCAAATTAACTTGTTAGGTTGCATATGTGTAGGTGTGGTTTATTTGGTGTGCCTTCCCATGTTCTTCTTCTTGCTCAAAGCTCATCCTCCATTTTGCCAAGGATTTATCAAGATTTAAAGGCACCCCATCTATCCAAGTGTTCATAAAGGTTAGCAACTTTGCTCCTTCATCTCTTGCTAGATTAGCTTGTGGTATGCTCAAAGATATGTGATATGTGAATTGTGGGAGTTTATTTGATTTATATCCAATTTGAGCTCAAATTAACTTGTTAGGTTGCATATGTGTAGGTGTAGTTTATTTGGTGTGCCTTCCCATGTTCTTCTTCTTGCTCGAAGCTCATCCTCCATTTTGCTAAGGATTTGTCAAGATTTAAAGGCACCCCATCTATTCAAGTGTTCATAAAGGTTAGCAACTTTGCTCCTTCATCTCTTGCTAGATTAGCTTGTGGTATGCTCAAAGATATGTGATATGTGATTTGTGGGAGTTTATTTGATTTATATCCAATTTGAGCTCAAATTAACTTGTTAGGTTGCATATGTGTAGGTGTGGTTTATTTGGTGTGCCTTCCCATGTTCTTCTTCTTGCTCGAAGCTCATCCTCCATTTTGCCAAGGATTTGTCAAGATTTAAAGGCACCCCATCTATCCAAGTGTTCATAAAGGTTAGCAACTTTGCTCCTTCATCTCTTGCTAGATTAGCTTGTGGTATGCTCAAAGATATGTGATATGTGATTTGTGGGAGTTTATTTGATTTATATCCACTTTGAGCTCAAATTAACTTGTTAGGTTGCATGTGTGTGTAGGTGTGGTTTATTTGGTGTGCCTTTCCACCATCCCCGGTCGTCCTAACCACCGTGCATCGTCCGCACCGTCTCGTCGCGACACCGGCCACCTTGGTGAGCCTCTTGTTCTTCTTAAAATATTTAAAAAAAATACTTGTATGATTTAGATAGCTGCGTGTACGATTTACTTACTTGTATTATTGTTAGTTATTCTATAGTGTAATGGTTATGGTATCCGCCCACGTCGGCCCTCATCCAGTCTATGATTCAGATGTGGTATGTCGTTAATTATCTTTTATAACTATTTCACACATCATCTAATGTCTATGACAATTAATTATGCCACCAAATTGACGTAGATATTTTTGTCTATAGGAAGTAGTTGAACCAGAAATTCCAACCGACTATGCAATTCTGCTCGAGAAATTAACACAAGCTGAAAAAGAAATTGATCATTTGAAAGAAAAATTGAAAAGAACTGAAGATGAGAAGATGGGATTGGAGTTGCATGTTGCCGATATCGTCGATGATCACAAGAACAAGATAGTTGGAATGCGCTTGAAGCTTAGAAAGATTAGAAAATATGCCATTGATAAAGAGGATTGGTATCATTATGTTGTTGGCTCAATTGTTACTTTATGCGATTATGGTCGCATTTGTTGTTGTATTCACATGTTTTAGATAGTTGGTGTTGTTTTATGAGATGTATATGTATGAACTATAAGTATCCATTATTTGCAGTAATAACATTTGGTCACTGCTATCTCTACTTTTGGTTGTAATGTGATGATGAAGTTGTATTAATTTGGTCACTTCGATGTTGTGTAGTGAACATGAGCCGACAATGGATGTATGATGACCGACTAAGTCCAGGGTTTCTTAATGGCCTGCATGATTTTATTCGTGTGGCTGAGACAAATAAGTAGAATGGTTTCATGTGTTGTCCATGTCGTGACTGTAAGAATGATAGGAATTACTCTAACTCAAAAACCCTTCACTATCACCTGTTGAAGTCTGGTTTCATGTCCGGCTATAGCTGTTGGACCAAGCACGGAGAAAGAGGGGTTATAATGGAAGACAATGAAGAAGAAGAGGATGATGACAACTATACTTTCGCTGATACAACAATGGGGGAAGCTGAAGAAGAGGCATCAATGGGGGAAGCTAAAGAAGAGGCATCAGATGAGCCCGCTGATGATTTGGGTTAGGTCATTGCTAATGCAAAGAGAAACTGCAAAAATGATAAGGAGAGGTTGAAGTTGAAACGCATGTTAGAGGATCACAAGAAATTATTGTATCCAAATTGTGAAGATGACAAGAAAAAGCTGGGTACCACGCTGGAATTGCTGCAATGGAAGGCGAAGAATGGTGTAACTGACAAGGGATTTCAAGAATTGCTGATAATGATAAAGAAGATGCTTCCAAAGGATAACGAATTGCCTGAAAGTACGTACGAAGCGAAGAAGGTTGTCTGCCCTCTAGGATTAGAGGTGCAGAAGATACATGCATGCCCTAATGACTGCATCCTCTACCACGGTGAGGAGTACGAGAATTTGGATGCATGCCCGGTATGCGGTGCACTGCGCTATAAGATCCCCCGCGATGACCCTGGTGATGTGGAAGGCGAACGCCACAGGAAGAGGGTTCCTGCCAAGGTGATGTGGTATGCTCCTATAATACCACGGTTGAAACGTTTGTTCCAAAACAAAGAGCATGCCAAGTTGTTGCGATGGCACAAAGAAGAACGTAAGAAAGACGGGATGTTGAGAGCACCCGCTGATGGGTCGCAGTGGAGAAAAATCGAGAGGGAGTTTGAGGACTTTGCAGCTGACACAACGAACTTATGGTTTGGTCTTAGTACAGACAGCATGAATCCTTTTGGCGAGCAGAGCTCCAGTCACAGCACCTGGCCCGTGACTCTATGTATCTACAACCTTCCTCCTTGGTTGTGCATGAAGCGGAAGTTCATTATGATGCCAGTGCTCATTCGAGGCCCTAAGCAACCCGGCAACGACATTGATGTCTACCTAAGGCCACTAGTTGATGAACTTCTATAGTTGTGGAAAAAACCAGGTGTGCGTGTGGATGCGCACACACAAAAGGAAATTGAGATACGAGCGTTGCTGTTTGTAACCATCAATGATTGGCCTGCTCTTAGTAACCTTTCAGGACATACAAACAAGGGATACAATGCATGCACGCACTGTTTAGATGATACTGAAAGTATATATTTGGATAAAGGTAAGAAGAATGTGTACCTGGGACATCGTTGATTTCTACCGATCAAGCATATCTTAAGAAAGGCAGGCAACCATTTCAAAGGTGAGCTAGATAACCGGAAGAAGCCTGGCCTCCGTACTGGTGAATATATATTTGATATGGTCAAGGATTTACAGGTAATCTTTGGAAAGGGTCCTGGCGGACAATCTGTTCCGAATGACGCCAACGGACACGCACCCATGTGGAAGAAGAAATCTATATTTTGGGAACTTGAATATTGGGAAGCCCTAGAGGTCCGCAATGCAATCGACGTGATGCATGTGACGAAGAATCTTTGTGTGAACCTGCTAGGCTTCTTGGGTGTGTATGGAAAGACAAAAGATACACCGGAGGCACGGGAGGACAAGCAAAGAATTAATGAAAAAGACGGCATGCCTCCAAAGCAGTATCAAGGTCCTGCCAGCTACGCTCTTACGAAAGAAGAGAAGGAAATCTTTTTTGAATGCCTGCTTAGTATCAATGTCCCATCTGGCTTCGTTGAATATAAAGGGAATAATAAATATGGCAGAGAAAAAAATTCATAATCTAAAGTCTCATGACTGCCACGTGATTATGATGCAATTACTTCCGGTTGCACTTAGGGGGCTTCTACCGGGAAATGTTCGATTAGCCATTGTGAAGCTATGCGCATTCCTCAATGCAATTTCTCAGAAGGTAATCGATCCAAAAATCCTACCAAGGTTACAGAATGACCTGGTCTAATGCCTTGTCAGTTTCGAGTTGGTGTTCCCTCCATCCTTCTTCAATATTATGACGCACGTTCTAGTGCACCTAGTCGAAGAGATTAACATTCTGGGTCCTGTATTTCTACACAATATGTTCCCCTTCGAGAGGTTCATGGGAGTCTTAAAGAAATATGTTCATAACCGTGCTAGGCCAGAAGGAAGCATCACCAAGGTATATGGAACAGAGGAGGTTATTGAGTTTTGTGTTGACTTTTTTCTTGACATTAAGCCGATTGGTCTTCCTGAATCGCGGCATGAGGGGAGACTGGGTGGAGAAGGCACAAATATGGACGGGCATTCTTTCACTCAAGCACAATACACGGTTCTACAAAATTCCACCTTGGTGACTCCATATATGGAGGAACACAAGGATATTGTACGGTCCAAGAACCCGGAGCAGTCTGACCCTTGGATTGAATGTAAACACATGGAGACTTTTGCCAGTTGGTTGCAAACAAAGCTCATCAATGACAACGATGTTCCAGATGAACTGTACTGGTTGGCCAAGACACCAAGTTCGACTGTAACGACTTTCAAAGGGTACGAGATAAATGGGAATACATTTTACATGATCGCCCAAGATAAGAAGAGCACCAACCAAAACAGTGGTGTCCGCTATGATGCAACCAACTTTGAAGACACATATTATGGTTACATAGAGGAGATATGGGAACTTGACTATGGACCTGATCTTAAGGTCCCTTTGTTTCGGTGCAAATGGATCAAATATACTGGAGGCGGGGTACAGGTAGACCCGAAGTACGGAATGACAACAGTCGGTCTCAACAATCTTGGATACACAGACGACTCATTCGTCCTAGCCAATGATGTGGCTCAGGTTTTCTATGTCAAGGACATGTCTAGCAAACCGAGGAGAAAAAAAGATAAGGAAGTGAATACATCATACGATGAGCCAAAGCGCCACATAGTTCTTTCAGGGAAAAGAAACATTGCGGGAGTGGAGGACAAGACAGACATGTCCAAAGATTATGAAAAGTTTCATGAAATCCCTCCCTTCAAAGTGAAGACTGACCCAAACATCCTGTTAAATGATGAAGATTATCCATGGTTACGGTGCAATCATAAGAAAGGGACAAACACGCAGAAAAAGTCTTACACCGCGAGATCCCACTCTGGGATGTGACCGGCTTCACCGTCATCACTTTCTATATATTTATGTGAAGGACATGCATGCATTTCCTAGCTAGCATGGTATATCTTTGTAACAGTTTGTACACGAAGTGCATCCAGTTTTTGCCGTAACCCTCTCAACTGTCTAGAAGTTGCTATGTGGGTGAAATTATGATGTCATGCCAAGTTACAACCTTTTCAGAGTTCATTTGTACCGCTTTCAAATTCTGGGTCATTTAGCTCAAAATAAATCATTAAATGCATGAAAAATATCAAATGAAGTCAGAAAGGGTTGAAAATTGATGATGTGCCTTTGAATGGTGCATATTGAACACACAAAAAGTATGGAGTTAAAATAAGTTATTAAAAATGAAATCCCTTTGTAATAGATGAGTTTTCGTCCGAAACCCTCATACTTCTTATGAGATTGTCTAGTTTGTACACGAAGTGCATCCAGTTTTTGCCGTAACCCTCTCAACTCTTTAGAAGTTGCTATGTGGGTGAAATTATGATGTCATGCCAAGTTACAACCTTTTCAGAGTTCATTTGTACTGCTTTTCAAATTCAGGGTCATTTAGCTCAAAATAAATCATTAAATGCATGAAAAATATCAAATGAAGTCAGAAAGGGTTGAAATTGATGAGGTGTCTTTGAATGGTGCATATTGAACACACAAAAAGTATGGAGTTAAAATAAGTTATTAAAAATGAAATCCCTTTCTAATAGATGAGTTTTCGTCCGAAACCCTCATACTTCTTATGAGATTGTCCAATTTGTACACGAAGTGCATCCAGTTTTTACCGTAACCCTCTCAACTCTCTAGAAGTTGCCATGTGGGTGAAATTATGATGTCATGCCAAGTTACAACCTTTTCAGAGTTCATTTGTACTGCTTTTCAAACGCGAGATATGAATATTTCAAATGCCATAATTTAGTCAAATTATCTTATACAGCAGTTGAAGTTGTTCAAACATGCATGGAAATGCCATAAACAGATTCTTTATATTTTTCTGATATTTTTTCATATATTATTTATTTCCATTGGAGTCCTACGTTTTTTCATATGATTTTCTAAAGTTTATGGTTTTTTTTTGAAAATAAGAACTAATATTTAGTTTAAAAACACCTTTAGTACCGGTGCGTGACTAGCACCGGTACTAAAGACCCTTTAGTACTAGTGCTAGCCATGCACCGGTACTAAAGGTCCACCGCTCCCGCGCTCTGTTGGGAGGACCTTTAGTACCGGTGCGTGGCTAGCACCGGTACTAAAGGTCCACCGCCCCGCGCTCTGTTGGGAGGACCTTTAGTACCGGTGCGTGGCACGCACCGGTACTAAAGGGTCTTTAGTACCGGTGCTAGTCATGCAATGGTACTAAAGGGGTGTCTGGTATAAATTGAGCACTTCGTCATCCCGGGCCGAGCCACGCACCGGGAGAGCTCCAACTTTCGCCGCCAGGATGCCGGAATCGCCCTCGCCGCCGTCGCCCTCGCCGTCGTCGCTCTCACCGTCGTCGTCCTCACAACCGCCGCCATCGCCCTCACCACCGCCACCGTCGCCCACGCCACTGTCGCCCTCGCCGCCGTCGCCCTTGCCGCCGTCGACCTCGCCGCCGTCGCTCTCGCCGTTGTTGCCCTCGCCGCTGTTGCACCACCACCGCGCCATTGCCGTCGCCGGCCCTCACCACCACCGTCGTCGCACCACCACTGTCGTCGCCCTCGCCATCGTCGGTCGCGCCGCTGTCGCCCTCACCACCGCCGTCGTCGCCCTCGCCACCGTCGCCCTCGCGGTCGTCGCCCTCGCCGCGGTCGTCCTCGCATACCCGGACGCCGCCCCTCACCGCCGTCGCCCTCACCACCGCCGTCGTTGCCCTCGCCGCCGTCGCCCTCGCCTACCCGGACGTCGCCCCTCGTCGCTGGTCCCATCGCCGCCGGCCCGCTCACTCCGGCCGCCGCTCCGTGATCCCGTTGCCGCCGCCCCGAGCCCGTCGCCGCCGCCACCTCCGGGTCAGGAGGCTAGGTGAGATCTCCCGGCCGACCCCTCTCCCCGACGATCGCCCCGATGATCGCCGGACTAGTGTGTAGATGCTAGGGTATCTAGGGTCCCTTGACGTCGAACCCCCACACCCCGACACGACACCCCCGACACCCGACCGCGACCACGACATAACACCCCTATTTAGTTAGTTAGCTAGTTAGTTAGTTAGGTTGTCAGGTTATTAGGATATGTGTTAGTTTATGTTTAGTTTAGGTTTAATTTAGTTTATGTTTAGTTTAGTTTTAGGTTTAATTTAGTTGGATCCTAATGCGTGTGTGACTTTCGGTCCGTCGTCGATCCTAATTTAGTTTAGGGTTTCATGTGTGTTCTTGATGGAGGAATCCCGACTGTTGTCGTGGGGGGCGCTTCCTCTTTCTCGTCTTCTTTGCGATATACTCATCGATATATTGTGCAAGAAGAGGAGAGGGGAAGCGTCCATCACCGCCGGTCGGACCGATTATTGCGAGAGAGTGTCCACCAACATATATACACCACTGTATCAATGTGAGAGAGTGCGCACCAACACACCATGGGATATGTGAGAGTTATTTAAGGAAAGTCTCGACAGACCGATAGTCACACACGCATTAGGATCCAAAGCGTGCCGTAATTCTTGGTTTTGCTAGATGCTAAGTGTTAATTTTGCTAAGTGTTAATTTTGTTAAGTGTTAATTTTGCTAAGTTTTATTTAATTTGTTTTCGTAATTAAGTGTTTCTTCTCGACGTCGACGATGCCGATCCCGCATCCTCGTCGTCGAGTCGCCGGAGGAGGTCACTTGCTTGAGCCGAGGGGCCTTCTCAGGGACTGGGCTCCGCCGGGCTGGTACTGGGAGGTGCTGCCTTCCGGGCGGCGCAGCTTGGTGAGGAGCCAGCCCATCGTCGACCCTGAGGTTCTGTGGTGGCGGCCGCATGGGCCACGGAGTTTTCAGAGGCTTGAGTCCCCCGCGGAGGTGGTACAGTAACATGTCAACAAGGAGAACGAGCATGTCCGTCGCTACATGGCAGCTTTGGAGGCCAGGTCCAATAATATCCGGCAGATTTTCAGGGATCTCACTGCAGCTATGTTCCTGTGATGGTTCCTTCTCTTTGGGTGTCCACCGCCCGCCCCGATATCCGCCGGGCGCTAGGGTTCTAGCTAGATCGATATATTAGCTAGCTACTATTATGATGTATTATTATGATGTATTAGCTAGATCGATGGAGATTAGCCGATGTATTGAAAATTATCCAAGATTATGCAGATTAGATCTTATCTAAGAACTATACTATATATGTATTCAATGATGCATTATTAATTAACTATCAGTTATTTTGCTTCTTGAATGCATGCTAATTTAAATACTAATTTTTTTTATCTATATTATTATGGACTAGTTATTAAGCTATGGACAATACCGGTAGAGCTCATGAAGAGGACATGTTCGACATGATACGATCCTCCGAAAACCCAGCGGACCTTCGAGGTGAATCATCACATGATCATGATGATGGCTCATAATACCTGAACGATCACGGTGATGGATGTGAGACCGAGGAAGAACAACTTATGTTCCAAAATCCGGAACAACCAAGAATGTTCGGCGAGGTATATACACATCCATTAGCCTCTGGTGATCATTACATGTGTATTAATTGATTTGTATATATATATATATATATATATTAACAAATCTTTCTTATTTTAATTATCAGCCCTCCGGATCGAGCCAATCTAGTAGAATTGTACGAGGCGCTGCCAAAATATTGGATGGCAACGTAAAGCTCAATCTTGATTCTTTCAAACATAATGGCGAACCAACTCACCCTAAAGCCAATGCCAAGACATTTGTGCGTCAATGCAGAGTGGTTGTTAGGGACGGAGTCCCGATCACAATGCATGAATGGATTCAGCCAAAGGAACCAAAAACAGGAGTGAATTATGTCGATACAAGAATTAAAGATGCCCTTTGGCGAGAGCTCATGGAGCATTTCACCCTACCAGATTCTCTCTCAGAGCGTCAAAGGAACAAAGTCAAGGAGTTTGCTCTCCATAAGATGGCCGACGCGTTCCAGACTTGGAAGAAAAGATTATGGACTGAGTACAACGCTAGAGGCAAGAAGGCGCCCGAATTCAAAGGAATATACGAGACGGTAAGGGATCACTGGGACGCATTTATCGAGTACAAGACATCGATAGCTGCTATGGAGAAGTCGGCAAAGAATAAGATAAATGCTGAGAAAAAAGTATCACCATAAACTAGGGACAGGTGGATACAAGTCAGCCATTCCTAAGTGGGATGCATTAGAGAATAAGATGTTTGCTGAAGGGATCACTCCAGTAACCTTCAACTGGCCCAAGAGGTGCAAGAATTGGTTTTTTGTGCATGGGGGAAAGTTGGACCCAGCCACAGGGAAGATTATTGCACTGGCCAGTCTGAAGCATGCATCAGATGAGTTGATTCAAGCAATAAAAGATGCCCAAGAAGGACGGTTTCACCCCGATAGAGAGAACGACAAGCTTACACGCGCCCTCGGGAATGCCGAACATGGAGGACGAACACGAGGCATGGGCGTTGTTCCGTGGTACGAGGGGTTTGCGGGATGGCAGGACAGTTATAAAAGCCATTCGAGAAAAAAGAAGGTGGAAGCAGACCGACTTTCGAAGTTGGAACAGAAGTACGAGCAGCAGCAGCTGCAGATACAGGTACTGACCCAACAAAGGGAAACTCCGCAGCAGGAGGCAGGGGAAGAACCCGTCCCATCTACAATGCAGAAAAGCAGCATGGGTTCCATGGGGGCACCGCTGGGTCACACCCCCGTGGATGATATCACCGAGAAGACATCTTGTGAGCTAATCCAAAAAATGAAGAACATACCCGTGCGGGTCGCGACGGGCTATGCTTTACCAAATACACCTGATGTTCTCTAGCATTGCAATCCGGTTCAAGCTGGGTATGCTCGTGTCGCGGTGGACGCAATAGAGCCGGGATATGATGAACTATTGCTTGACATCCTTGGAGGTGAGGGGGAGTCCACATTGGCAGAAGCCGGCCGTGGTCTCATTCTATGGAGTAAGGACCGCATCGTCCTTCCACACTCGGCGCTAAGGCCATCGGCTCCTCCGAGTATCGATGTCCAGCGCGAGGGATCCCAGCCAGAGGCATCGCAGTGCCAGCAGTCCTCCTCACCTCGCCAGTAGTCCTCCCCACCTTGCCAACAGTCACCTCGCCAGCAGTCCTCCCCACCTCGAGCTCCCCCACAGTCGTCCCCACCTCGAGAGGTGTCCCACCTCGCCAGCAGTCCTCCCCACCTCGCCATGAGCAGTCCTCCCAACCTCGGGACGGAGCACGACGCGAGTCCATATCATCATCGATATCGATCTCCGTCGCGTGAGCCGACTCCACCCCGGCAGCGGTCCCGCCAGCAGGGCTCCCAAAAGAGGAAGGCCACCATCAGTCCTCTTCAGAAGAAAGCAAAGAAGAAACCCGAGCCTCCGGCCAAAAGGAAGCTGCCTTATGACATGACACCGGAGGAAAATAAAATTGAATGCGATCCAAGTGAAAGCCTTTTTTGCGAAGAAGATAGTGCCGCCAAAGGAGGTAATACCCAGGGAAGTCCAAGATCACTTTATGGAAAACTTTATTGATCTGCCCCCGGCATATATCGAGCGTATGCCGACAGACTATGAGCGACAGATTCAGAAGGCAAGTGAGCAGAGAAGTCGGCCCAGCCCAAGGAAGAAGTCGGGAAGTATGGCATCAACTAGCGGGAAAATAGTTCCCCAGCTCGGAGAACAATCCAAGCAATCGATCTCTTCGCTCAAGGTGAGTACCAATCCAAGCAAGCAACCGATTGAACCAGTCGACGTGCAAGGCAACCCAATCGACCTCGAAGTACTAAAGGCTGCAGGTCTCACTCTTGACCAAATCCTTGGCATCGAGGAAATCCGCGGGTACGATGCAACTGAGTACACAATGCAATATGCCGTCGGAAAACCACTTGTCACACCCGAGCAGTACAAGGAACTACCAACTGTGATGCGACGGTTGCATGATTGGTACATGCGTGAAGCAAAGCGAGGGGAGACGACGGTCATGGTCAAAGTAAGGAAAGAGCATTACGTTAATGCATGTGACATATGTCTTGAATTCTCAGAACTTTTCTAGTTATACCACATGGACTCTATCGACAAAACTCTCATCAGTTGCTATTGTCTGTAAGTGATTTATATCTTTAGTAATTTAAGTCTCTAGCTAAGATATCATTCATTGGCTTATCCTCACTATATATGTTCTTTTCTACGCTATTATGCAGATTGAAGATGTGGGAATTGAAACAAGAGGGAATCGATGACATTGGGTTCATCGACCCAAGTACCGTTAATGGTCATGTGGTAAATCATTATGCCAAGGACACAGAAGATCTCTTGGAAAATTTTCTAGAGGCAATAATGAGTATCAACAAATCTACTATAATATTTCCTTATAACATGGGGTGAGTGTTTACTCTCTTGTATATTACAAATTCTATTTTTACTTACTAGCTCGCTATCAATGTTGATGAGTTATATGTGCATGCCTACTTAATTATATAAACTTCTGTGCAGAGACCACTATATCCTCCTATATATTATCCTCGTGGATGGACTTGTTCAAGTGTACGACTCACTAGATACACCAGAACAATCATACATGGACTTGTATTTTATGATAGAACGATAATTTCAATCTTTATCGACCTCGCTTTCTTTCATTATTTCCTGATATCAAAAGTAATTATAATAACTCTTTCGTTCTTTTTCTTTGCTGGGTAGTGTTTGGAAAAAGATGATAGAAAAAACCCATCACGGTCATCAATGGAAACCGAAGCTGAAGTGGAAACGCATGAAGGTAATTAAGTACTACTACTAGGTTCGCGCATCTCATTAATTCTATTTTCAATACCATTATCATGCTCGATTATTAATTATCTTATTCAATTCTATTCTTTTGCAAAGTGCGCGAAGCAGCCACATGGGACAAATTTATGTGGATATTTCCTCTGCGAGAACATTCGCATCCAGACCGAAAGTCATATACGTCGGAGAGCAGCTCGTGAAAGACAACTCCAGGTTTGAGAGATGATGTCGAAGATCTCACCCGAGAAACGCTTTGTATCACTTCAAGAGGAATTTTTGGCATTTCTTCTTCAACATGTCATTCATGTAAACGGAGAGCACTATTCCTTACCGCCGCCTCAATAATGCCAGCAAATCAGTAGTAGAGAACTGAGATTTCATCCGGAGCACTAGCTAGCTAGTCCCGGCCGGGTTTTGGGCCTTAAGTTAATTATAAGTCCCGAATTTATATGGATGTGTAATTCCATTTGTATATATATATACTATGTATGAGATATTGTATATTATATTACATATATATATATATATGTATGAACTTGTGTACTGTTTACAGTATGTAGCACCGTAAAATAAATTTGAAATGAATGGAACTCACAAAAAATAGAGAGGAAAATTAAAACCTAATTAAAAGCTAAAAAAACAGAAGACTTAGTACCGGTTGGGATCACTAACCGGTACTAATGGTCTTCCACCACCAGTCCACGCAGGCAGCCACGTGGAGGGCCTTTAGTACCGATCCGTGGTCCAACCGGTACTAAAGGTCTGGACCTTTAGTCCCGACCCGTTAGTACCGGTTGGGGAACTGGTACTAAAGGTCCATCCCAACCGGGACTATTGGTCGACATTCTACTAGTAAGGTATCTCAAGGCCCACTTGGTAATACAACATCATAACAAGCCTTGCAAGCAATGTGACTAAAGTGTTAGCCACAAGATCTTGTATTACAAAACGAGTAAAGAGACTTGCCGGTAACGAGATTGAACTAGGTATGGAGATATCGACGATCAGATCTCGGGCAAGTAACATACCGAAGAACAAAGGGAAAAACATACGGGATTAACTGAATCCTTGACATAGAGGTTCAACCGATAAAGATCTTTATAGAATATGTAGGAACCAATATGGGCATCCAGGTCCCACTATTGTTTATTGACCGTAGAGGTGTCTCGGTCATGTCTACATAGTTTTCGAACCCATGGAGTCTGCACACTTAAGGTTCGGTGACGTTTCGGTAGTATTGAGTTATGTATGTTGGTGACCGAAGGTTGTTGGGAGTCCCGAATGAGATCCTATACATCACGAGGAGCTCCAGAATGGTCCGGAGGTAAAGATTGATATATAGGAAGTCCTGTTTTCATCAACGGAAAAGTTTTGGACTCATCGATAGTGTACCGGGAGTGCCGGGAGGATACCGGGTGACCATCAGGAGGAGTGTCTCAGCCCAAGGGGCTATATGGGCTGTGGGAAGAGGTAAACCAGCCCCTAGTGGGCTGGTCGAAGTCCCACAAGAGGCCCATGCGGCTGGGGTGGAGAAACCCAAAGGTGGAAGAGGTGGAAAAAGGTTTCCAAAGTGGGGAAGGAATCCTACTCCTAATAGGATTGGAGTAGGACTCCTCCCTCCTCCACTTCGGCAGAACCCTCCTTGTGGAGGGTTTGAGGCTGCCTCCTCCTCTCCCTTCCTCCTATATATACTAGAGGTTTTGAGGGCAGCCCCAACCCTAATTGGCAAGTGCTTCCCTCTTCTTCCCTAGATCAGTTTCTCCTCTAGATTAGTTCTGCGGTGCTTAGGCGAAGCCCTGTAGGATTAGTTCACCACCACCGCTAGCACGTCGTTGTGCTGCCGGAGAGATCATCCACCTCTCCACCCCCTCTTGCTGGATCAAGAAGGCGGAGATCGTCATCGAGTTGTACGTGTGCTGAACGCGGAGATGTCGTCCGTTCGGCGCTAGATCGGAAGGACCATGATCAGGATCGCGAGATGATTCGTGATTTGATCGCGGGACGAATCGTGATGGGATCGCGGGACGGATCGTGATTGGATCGCAAGATGGATCGTGATGGGATCGCGGGACGCTCGGCGATTTGGATCGCGAAGACGTTTGACGACATCAACCGCGTTTCTTAACGTTTCCCGTTTAGCGATCTACAAGGGTATGTAGATCCACTCTTCCCTCGTAGATGCTCATCACCATGGATAGATCTTGCATGTGCGTAGGAATTTTTTTGTTTTTCATGCAATGTTCCCCAACATGCACAACTACCCGATTTGCCTCCTGGATCACCAAGTCGTCGGGTTCCGCACGAAGGCACACCAAGTTTTAAGTTTCAGTTCCCCGCAAGAAAAAATGTTTTGTTTCTGAAACTTGCATCAAGTTTCTGTAAACATAACGAAAATTTTAAAACCCTGCCAAAACGTATTAAAAATAGATCTTATTTGAAAGCCCTCGTCACAAAAAACACGAATGTGCAAACCAAATATAAAATGGACTTTTGTTTTAAAAGATATAATAGATTCAAATGTAAAAAAAATCATGGGTTGTGGGATGGATAGAGCTGAAAAAAGCTGTGAAAAGTTGCACATGCATGACCAAACCAGTTTTCGAATCATAAGGCAATCGGACAGCCGCAAATCTGCGTGCCAGAAATCCTCACCCTTACAGATACCTTATTTTGTGAAATTTGTTTGAATTACTAGTGTGGCCTAAACTTGTTTCTTACTTCGTGGGAATTGAATAGTTTTGTGTCTGGTTCACTACAAAAGGGACCCCGTCGTTCAAAGATAATTTTGCATTCCACTCTTTTCATTAAACTGTGTGAGATATACGTGGATCAGAATTTTACAATACCTAAAATGGCTGAGTCACATTAGCAACCAAGGTTCAGAAGTTGGTTGGATGTGGATTTGCAAGATCTGTGCAATACCTTGAGATGCATGTTACATGGAATTGTTGCGGAAGAGGGCTCAGTGTTCCTCGGCAGAAATTCACTAAATCAAGAATGTTCATTGTGAAAACATGTATGAGCAGCTATCATCGGTGGCTTTGCACATACCCCTTCAGCATATGCAAAAAAGCAAGGTTCCATTGGAAATCAAAGCATGGCTGCACCTAATCTGGCATAATGCAATTGCTACTAAAGATAAGGACATGAGAGAGAGCCTTTTAATTAACATGGATTCTAAAATACATTAATACGAAAACACGGGAAAGGATTTATGAGGATTAGAACCCATAAAATAAGCTTATCCAAGCCCCTCACCCCCGGCGGCCAGTCCGGCCCGACGTCTACCCTTCCAAGATCGTGTGGGACGTCGTCTACAGCTCTTCATGGTCTCTCCTCTCTCCTTCCGGTGGTAGTCGGACTACAGGACTAGAGAGCTTTCTTAGATGGATTATTGCCCGTATTCGGCTTCCCCGGACTGGCCTCGGCCTCCCACCACTTTAGACTATTTTTTGATGGTCCACCAGTGTCATGTTAAACCGATTTCCGTCACCAAATATAGTCCGGTGATGTTTTCCGGCCATTACCCCCACTGTCATCGAAACGTCGTCATAGAAAATAAATTCCTGTTGGTACCACTTTTTCTGTCACGTAAGATCATATCTTAGGGGACGAACCCAGTTTGTCACCAACGACCAATTTCAACAATGTGGCCCAGACTGTCACCTATGATGGGCGGATTTGTCACCTCAGATCATTTTTTATGAAGATAATCGGTCACCATTAATCAGTTTGTGGGTTTGATCGGTCAAAGATTCTGACAATGTGGCTAGCAGTTGCTCATGTGGCAGCTTCCATGTGGGTCAGGTGTAGGTTTTACCTCCAACGGTGCCCGTCAGTAACCGGCTAGGACATGCAAATGGACATGTTGGCGAGCTTCACGCTCTCTAGGAAGGGAGGGTGGGGAGGAGCAGAAACCGGGAAGCACACACCGCACTGCATGTCGCTCTCACCGATTGCACATTCACACCTGGGAAAATATATGATGCACCGAAGCTTGTGGTGCTACAGGTGAACCGAACTCATATTGTGCTTTTAAAGTGTTTAAAAAAATTCTGAAAAAAAATTAGCACACTCGTAGAACATCAATATAGGTTGTCACAAAATATCAAGTCAAAATTCGAAACATAACTTGAGAAACAAAAATGACAAATTTAACACCGAATAGTACACAACATAACTCGGGCTTTAGATTTGTCATTTTTATATCACAAAAATATTACAAATTCTTACGAAATTTTGTGACATGATACATTAATGTTACGTTAACATGCTAGATTTTTTTCAGAAGTTTTAAAACATTCTATGACATCCGATGCACCGGTAGTACCACAAGTGCGGGTGCACGGGATACATTCCCTGCACACCCGCCCCCGGACTGCAGACACACGCCCACTGTGCATTACATGCGCCATACCGTTAGACTGCTAAGGGGGATCACCGTCTCATTCGCACGGCTGGGGAAAAACTGCAGAAAAATTACAACAAACTGACACAATGGTGGAGCCCATGCTTGATGAGCTGCAGGCGGGGAGCGTCGAACTTATGTGTGTGGTGTATTCGTGTTGCCCGACGACAGAGTAGGAGGGGGAGGGAGGGGCATAGACACAATCGTGGCACACTTGGAGGAGGGATGTCAGGGAGGTCGCGACCACCCGCGGGGGGGGGGGGGGGGGGGGGTTGTGGAGCTCACCCATGAAGCACCCGCTGGCATGAAGTCACGGTGCCGCGCGTTGCCAAGCCTCCATTCTCCCCCGTTGGTTGTAGCCGTGACGACGTTGGACGGTGATATGGGAATCTGACGCACAGAAGGGGAGCCCACGACCGGAAATTGCTAGGCACGGACGAGCGTGCACGCTCCCGGTATCGCTAACCATTAGCTAGTTATTGGGATGTGAGTCGTACTGTGGCATTGTGTGAGTTGCGGGGTAGCTGTACGCCGTAGTATACTGTACCGAAGTTGGGCCTGGACGGCCGCTGTTTTCTCACAGCGCATTTGTTCTATACCACATCATGAAAGGGGTTACGTTGATGTCGCCTTTGCTGTTTATGACCGGCGGCACCATTCATGGTGGGAAGTGGGGCCTGTGAGGTTCACCAATGACATTTATTTTGTAGCTACCCCGCACAGCATGTTCATTATTACAGCATGTTGTGATTTCCACTTGCTGCTGGCGGTGCAATCTGAATAGGGGAGGCGCCTGTGGCAATTGCATGTCGATTCGGAAGCAAGGCTAGATTCATCATTAGATTTTTGGTATAGTCTAGATTTTTTTCAGTAGTTTCAGACAGGTGCGAGACAGTTGTTCCAACATCTTCATCACGGGCGCCAAATATCTGATGCCCAAGGTCGCTGCACTGAGCTTGGTCTTCATGGGACAACCACAGGCCTGCTGGTGCGTGATTGGTAGCAAAATGCAGTACTACAACATTGTGAATCTTTGAGCAAACTTCTGAATTAATAAAATGTTCGGCAATAAACTTTCCTGCATCAACTGAATATGTGTTGCCTTGGAGCAGTGTTGGATAGATGTCCCAAGCAGTTGGAGAGATTGATTCTATCAGCTTTTGTCTTTTTTTTTTCATGCGTGCAAAAGATACGTAACTAGATTTAGCAACTAAAAACACAATTAGCCTGATGTAAAACATATTTTTTTTGAGAAAGATGCTCACTTTGAACTTCAGGCTGATGCTGCTTGCCAAAGTGAACAATTAAACAATTCTTTCAGGTTCTCCGTGATGTATGCGGCGATACGCGGTCAAACTTTCTCAGTCATGTTGTGGTCTCTAAAATCCATCCATTCTACGTAGAACAACTTTTTTCTTTTTCTTTTTGAGAATTATTCTGTGAAGAATAACTGAGTAGTATAGGGATAAAAGAGAGCTGGTAGTCAATCGTTATGCACCGATAGCTGCGTTCTCTACCAAACGGGACATATGCACAGTGTACCGTCAAGGCGTCGTTATATCAAACGGCAAAGTCACCGTATGATACTGTTGTCCGCTGCGTACCTTTTTCATTCTGTACGATCGCATTCAATACACACCTACCAACGCGTCCTTGTCTCATTGGTTCGCCAACTAGGAGCACGCGAGCTTGTCTCCTCTATGGCCGTTCTCAGCCCACGACCCGTTCTTTGTCAGACTAGAACATGCACTTCATCCTGACCCCTGTCACTCGGGACGCAGCATGGCGATGAGCTTGTGGTTGAGTGAGGTGACGCCTAAGATGGTCCCGCATGCCAGTCGGTGGGAGGTCTGCAATGGAAGTGGCTAGCTCTATGTCGACGCGCGCCGGTGGGAGGCTGGTGACCGGGTGATACCACGCTGTAGGGAGGTCAGAGCAACTCCAATCGGCCGACCAAAACGGCCACGCGGTTTGTTCGCCTTTTGTCCGTTTGGGTCGGCATGTCCGCCCCTTTTTCTAAATGGGTTAGCCGGTCGCTCAATGCGCCGACCCATTTTTCGTCCATAATTTTTAGTTTTCAAATAAAAAGGGCCCGCAGCCATCGATCAAGCCAGCGGCCATGCCATCGCAGGCAGAGTTCGCGCCGGTGACATGCCAGCCTCCAAAAAAGAGCACGTAGTTCGCCGGGCGCGCAAGCCAGCGGCCGGCAAACATATGCCGGCACACAAAAAGTGAGACTGAAGTCTACCACACCAGCTAGGCCGTTTTCATGCCGGCACACATGCAAGCATACAGAAAACACATGGCGCTCTTGGCCATAGATCACAAGTCGATGTCATTGAGCATGTCGGCCTGCATCTTCTCAAACAAAGGTCGCTTCCTTGGGGACACCATGGTCAAGTCCACCATCAAGATCTCGGCCCCTTGCTTCATGACAGCTAGTCGGACCTCTCTCGCTTTTGTAGCAGCCTTGAGTTCCTCGATGGCGAGCATCTTCGTTTGCTTCTTCGTCTCCAATGCGAGTTTCTTCTTTTATATCTCCAAGAACGCACGGACTTGCTCGTCCTTGTCTTGCCGGTGCTTCTCCTCTCTTGAGTCCTTGCCGATGATCATGCCTTGCAAAGTAGCTTGCAATCCAAGGGACGTGGCCTCGTCTTGTCCTCTTTCTTGGAGTTGCTCTTCCCCCATGTTCGGGGATTCTCTTCCTCACCAAGCTCTTTCATGGCCTCCTTCCCTCCACAAGCACGAATGGTGGCGTATTGCTCCTTGAACTTCTCCTCTTCATTGATGATCACCCAACAATGGGAGAGAGTGAAGTTCTTCCCACCATGTTGGGCCTTGAAGGATTCCAACGCTTGGAAGACCTAATAAGTTGCAAAAAAAAACAATGACAAGCAAGCATGTGTGCAAGCATTTCGGCAAGCATGTGTGCATGTATGAGCAAGCTTGTCGGCATACCATATCCTTCATGCCAATGCCGCTCATGGGGCGGGCCTCGATGCTATCAAGGGTGCCATGAAGCTTGTTGAATTCTTGTTGGATCACTCTCCAACGCTTGTCGAGCGAAACCCATCCACGCCTGCTCTCAAATTGGTAGGGCTTGAACTTCTTCCTCTCGTAGAACTCCCGATGAACTCGAAGCCAAAAAGCTGATGCCTTTTGCTCGGCGCCAATCTTGGGGTCTTGTCCAACGTCCCTCCAACATTGACAAAGGAGTGTGTCCTCACCAATTGAGTAGGCCTTGGTCCGCTTGCTCTTCCTCTTCTTCTTTGTGTTGGCTTGGGTGACGACCTCGGGCCCGTTGAACAACAGTTCCCCATCGATGTCTATCTCATCGTCCTTCTCGTCGAGGCCGTAGTCCTCAGGGAACTCACGCTCGAGGGGGAAAGATCCCAAGCCGACTTGGTCTTCCATCAATGGGTCTAACATGTCATCGTCGAGGTCGTACGACATATAGGGGGCTCAGCCAACCTGGCTTTGTGTCTCGTCGGGATCGAAGGGCATGCCCCCAGCACCATCGTAGATGAGGCCCTCAATGAACAAGCTCTTGGCCTCGTCCTCGGCCGTCGGCATTGCTTCGAACAGGTTGCGGGCGGGCGGCATGCCGTCGGCTGGGAGCTCACGCTGGCGTTTCCGTGAGCCACCAGAGGACGATCCACCGCCCACAGGCGTGGTGTTGAGGTCGATGTTGATGGGCGCCGACATGGCAGGCGCGACAAGGCTGACCTCTGGTGAACCCGAGCCCGAAGAGTTGGACAAACGGGAAGCTTGCGGCTGGCCGGGGTAGCACGGACGCGACCGCACTAGCATGATCGACAAGCGCGATGAGTCCGGAATTGGGTATGACAGGCCCGATGAGCCGGTGCTGGCAGTGATGGTGGAGTGCTGCCCAGGGTTTAACCCTAGGAGAACTAGTGCTTGCCTCATGGCCTCGCGGACGAGTTCGGTTTCGTGCTCGGTGGTGGACTCTCTCTTCGTGGCCATCAGGATGGCCGACGCGGACGCTAACTCCGTCTGGGCTTCTTGCTCATGCCGGCACACTTTCCTCTTGGTCGACTCGACGGCGTGACGCGCGTTGCACTGCTCCTCCATCAGCGGCGCCTTCTTCTTCTTGGCCATCACTGGTGCCTTGTTGGCATCGTGGCCTTTGCCGAAGACGGGGTCGGCGAAGGCGAGGGAGGCTAGCCCGGCGGCGGCATCGAGGTCGTCATCCATGCCGTACGCGCGGGCAGGGGGGAGGTTTTTTAGTTTTGGGGGGAATGGTGGCGATGTGCTGCCGACATGCGGGCTAGGGGGAGGAGAAGGGCGGGCAACGCGCGCGTCCATCTCGTGTCTGCGCCGACACAAATGCGACCCAAATTTGGGGCGCAAATGGGTCACGGGCAGACAAAAAATGGACACATGTCCGTTTGGGTCGGCGCGTTGGGACAGAAAACGGACGCTTGTCCATTTGGGTCGGCGCGTTGGGCCATCTTTTTTGTCTACGGCAACCCAAACGGACGCGTGCGGATGAAATGGGTCGGCACGTTGGAGTTGCTCTCAGGGCGAGGTGGATCAAGCATCTTTATAGTGTTCCTCGGTGTGACCATGTAGCTTTTTTGCGTAACATGTTCCCCTATAGCAATACCGGTGGCGGTGGCCGCAAATACTAACTACTTATTAGTTATAGTTTAACTAGTATTGTATGAGGAAAACATGCAATCCATTCATCAGACATCATGATGGTACGAAGAATATCAGAAGTAACAAAAATTACATCCATGTTCATAGACCACCTCACGTCGACTACAAGTAATGAAGCGAGCGGATGGCACCGCTGTCATAGCCCGCCCCCGTCCTCGAATATATCCAAACCTTGTTGTAGTAGACGGAAAGTCGTCATACTAAGAGCAACTCCAACGGGAAGACCCAAGCGAACGCGCGATTTGTCCGCTTTTCGTCTGTTTGGGTCGGCCAGGCGGACGGTTGTGTCCGCTATTTAATTTGGGTCAGTTCCGACACCCAACGACAGCGAGACCCAAATTTGCGCGCGCCAAAAAAATAGAAAAAAACACGTGGCCACATGCAGACGCGAATTAAAACATAATTAAACAAAAGTGGTCGGTCAACTGCCGGCAAAAGTCCACTTAACACATAATTAAACATTAATAAAAACTAAATAAAAGTCCGTGCCCGCAAGCTGCCCTAGTTGTCCACCTTGCCCTTGCCCTTGCCCTTGTCATGTTTGTCGTCGCCGGTGAGGTTGACGAAGGTGGGGGCCGACCCAGCCCATGGGAATAACACATGGTAGGCTGCCAGGACAGCCTCCTCCGGCGTCTGCTGCGGTGGAGACATTGCGGCACACCGGGCGCGCCCCTCCTCTTCCTCCTCGACGTGTAGCGCTGCCTCCTCCTTCTCCCATAGCATCTAGTGCAGGCCGTTCGCCTCCTCCTCGACGAGCTAGTGTTGCCTCCATTCCTCGAGGTGGCCATCCTCCTCCTCCAACGTAGCTTCAAAGTGGACACGCTGCGTGCTCACCCACTCGCGGATCACACCAACCCACTCGTACTTCTCCTTGGGCTCGACGGTGGGCGGCGGCAGTGCAATCTCCGGGACGAACACCTGGGCGTGGACAGAGTCCCCCGCAGCCGACTGATACGTCTCCAACGTATCTATAATTTTTGATTGTTCCATGCTATTATATTATCTGTTTTGGATGTTTTATATGCATTAATATGCTATTTATATTATTTTTGGGACTAACCTATTAATCTAGAGCCTAGTGCCAGTTTCTGTTTTTTCCTTGTTTTTGAGTATTGCAGATAAGGAATATTAAACGGAGTCCAAACGGAATAAAATCTTTGCGATGATTTTTCTTGGACCAGAAGACATCTACCAAATTTGGAGGGGAAGGCAAGAGACCTCCCAGGAGGTCACAAGCCAGGGGCGCGGCCACCAGCCCTAGCCACGCCTGGCGGGCTTGTGGCCCCCAGTAGGTCTCCTAACCCTATTCTTCGGCCTATAAATTCCCAAATATTCCCCCAATACCAAAGAGAGCCACAAAAATACTTTTCCACCGACGGAAGCCTCCATTCCTAGAGATCCAATCTTGGAGCCCTTTTCAGTAATCTGCCGGAGGGGGATTCAATCACGGAGGACATCTAGATCAACTCCATTACCCCTCCGATGATGCATGAGTATTTCACCACAGACCTTCGGGTCCATAGCTAGTAGCTAGATGCCTTCTTCTCTCTCTATTTGTGCTTCAATACCATGTTCTTCATGATCTTCATGGAGATCTATCCGAAGTAATACTCTTTTGTGGTGTGTTTGTCGAGATCTGATGAATTGTGGGTTTATGTTCAGATTATCCATGAATATTATTTGAGTCTTTTATGAATTCTTATATGCATGATTTCATATCTTTCCAAGTCTCTTCGAGTTATTGGTTTTGTTTGGCCAACTAGATTTGTAATTCTTGCAATGGTAGAAGTGCTTAGTTTTGGGTTCAATCTTGCGGTGTCCTCACCCAGTGACATAGTAGGGTAGCGAGGCACGTATTTGTATTGTTGCCATCAAGGATAAAAAGATGGGGTTTTAATCATATTGCTTTAGTTTATCCCTTTGCATCATGTCATCTTACCTAATGTGTTACTTTGTGCTTCATGAACTTAATACTTTAGATGCAGGCAGGAGTCAGTCGATGTGTGGAGTAATAGTAGTAGATGCAGAATCGTTTCGGTCTACTTGACATAGACGTGATGCCTATATGCATAATCATTGCCTTGGATATCTTCATAATTATTCGCTTTTCTATCAATTGCTCGCCAGTAATTTGTTCACCCACCGTATTATTTTATTATTTTCCTTCATGAGAGAAGCCTCTAGTGAAACCTATGGCCCCCGGGTCTATTTTCCATATTATATTTTCAGATCTATAAACCAAAAATACCAAAAATACTTTGCTGCAATCTTTTTACTTTTGTTTTACTTTTTGTTTTAGTAATCTTCTATATCTATCTCTATCAGATCTCATCCTTGCAAATAACTGTGAAGGGATTGACAACCCCTTTATAGCGTTAGGTGCAAGTGTTTGATTATTTGTGTAGGTGCGAACATTGGGGACTTGCTTGTATATCCTACTGGATTGATACCTTGGTTCCCAACAACTGAGAGAAATACTTATCTACTTTGCTGCATGACCCTTTCCTCTTCAAGGGAAAACCAACGCAAGCTCAAGAAGTAGCAAGAAGGATTTCTGGCGCCATTGCCGGGGAGGATACACATCAAGCCTACCAAGTACCCATCACAAACTCATCTCTTGAATTTACATTATTTGCCATTTTCCTCTCGTTTTCCTCTCCCCCACTTCTAAAACGATTTTCAGAAAAAACCAAAAAGATTTGCTGTTTTATTCGACCTCTCTTTTTCGTTTGCCTTTTTCTCGCCAGATCTCTTGTTTGCTTGTGTTGATATGTGCCTTCTATTTGCTTGCATCTTTGCTTGCTAAAAATCTATTGATATGGATTCTCATCCACTTGCTAATATTTTCAAAGACCAAATTATGATGAACCAATTGCTATTGAGTTGAGTGCACTTGATTATCTTTATGAAGTTTTGTTTCAAAATGATGAATCTGGAAATTTTGATGAAGTGTTGAAACAAGAAATTTATAAGGTGATTCATGATAGTTCCTTGAATGAAAAGCATGATAGCCATGTTGTTAGTGTGAATTCTCTGAATATCCATGATGCTAATGATATGCAAAACCACAAGCTTGGGGATGCTATGCTTGATGAAGATGATATTTTTTGTTCCCCAAGTTTTGGTGATGACATGTATGCTATAACTGATCATGAAAAGACTACTTTGTTTGGTAGTTATATTATGAGATTTATTCATGATGCTAGTGCAAATTATTATAGGGGAGGAACATATGCTTGTAGGAATTGCAATAATATCAAGTTTCCTCTCTATGTGCTCAAAGTTTTGAAGTTATGCTTGTTTTACCTTCCTGCGCTAGGTTATTCTTGCTCCCATAAATTGTTTGCTCAAAAAATCCCTATGCATAGGAAGTGGTTTAGACTTAAATGTGATTTTCATGAGATTCATGATGCTCTCTCGCATGTTTCAATTAATACTTTTTATGTGAGCATCATTGAAAGCGTTATGCCTAGCTAGGGGCGTTAAACAATAGCGCTTGTTGGGAGGCAACCCAATTTCATTTTTATGTTCTTTTTTTCTTATGTTTTTGAGTATTTCAAACATTATTACCGATGTAGTAATTGTGTTTTGGTGTTTTAGTTATTGTTTGAGACAAGTAAGACCTTTTGGGTGGCTATGATGATTGTTGATTTGATCTTGCTGAAAAACAGAAACTTTTGCGCCCAGTCCAGGAATTTTACAAATTTATCAGAGCGTAGAATGAGTATGAAATGTCTACCCAAGATTGATAAGAAAATTTCCCTGATTTCCCTAATTTTTTAGAATTTTTGGAGTTACATAAGTATTCAAAGTTTATAGATTACTACAAACTGTTCTGTTTTTGACAGATTCTGTTTTCTTTGTGTTGTTTACCTATTTTGATGTATCTATGGTTCGTATGGGGGGGTATGAACCATGGAGAAGTTAGAATACAGTATATATTACACCAATATAAATAAAGAATGATTTCACAACAGTACCTAAAGTGGTGGTTTATTTTCTTATACTAACGGATCTCACAAGTTTTCTCTTGAGTTTTGTATTGTGAAGTTTACAAGTTTTGGGTAAACATTTGATGGACTATAGAATAAGGAGTGGCAAGAGCCTAATAATGGGGCTGCCCAAGTCACCCCAAGCCATATTCAATGATACCAAAGAGCCTAAGTTTGGGGATGCCCCAGAAGGCAACCCCTCTTTCGTCTTCAATCCATCGGTAAATTTACTTGAGGCTATATTTTTATTCACCACATGATATGTGTTTTGCTTGGAGCGTCTTGTATGATATGAGTCTTTGCTCTTTAGTTTGCCGCAATCATCCTTGCTAAACACATCTTTTGAGAGAGACACACATGAATCGTGAATTTATTAGAGTACTTTTTGTGCTTCACTTATATCTTTTGAGCTAGGCAATGTTGCTCTAGTGCTTCACTTATATCTTTTTTGAGCACGGTGGTGTTTTATTTTATATAAATAATTGAACTCTCTTACCTCACTTATATTATTTTGAGAGTCTTTAAATAGAATGGTAATTGGTTTAGGTTATGAATTTAGTCCTAATATGATAGGCATCCAAGAGGGGTATAATAAAAACTTCCATATAAAGTGCATTGAGTATTATGAGAAGTTTGATTGCTTGCATAAAGTTTTGAGATATAAAGAAGGTAATATTAAGAGTCATGTTTGGAAGTAATTGTGAATTGGTAAAAATACTTGTGTAAAGGTTTGTGATTCTCGTAGCATGCAAGTATGGTGAACCGTTATGTAAGGAAGTCGGAGCATGATTTGTTTATTGATTGCCAGCCTTTGTGTGAGGGTCGGGAGCGCACGATGGTTTACTCCTACCAACCTCTTCTCTATGAGCATGCGTATAATACTTTGCTTCGATGACTAATATACTTTTGCAATAAGTATGTGAGTTCTTTATGACTAATGTGAGTCCATTAATTATACGCACTCTCACCCTTCCACTTTTGCTAGCCTCTCTAGTACCACGCAATTTTTGTCGGTGCATTAAACCCACCATATATCCTTCCTCAAAACAGCCACCATACCTACCTATTATGGCATTTCCATATCCATTCCGAGATATATTGCCATTCAACTTCCACCATTCCGTTTATTATGACAAGCACCATCATTTTCATATTGCTTTGCATGATCGTAAGATAGCTAGCATGATGTTTTCATGGCTTGTACGTTTTTTAATGTCATTTTCTATGCTATATCATTGCACATCCCGTTACACCACCGGAGGCATTCATATAGAGTCATATTTTGTTCTAGATATCGAGTTGTAATTATTGAGTTGTAAGTAAATAAAAGTGTGATGATCATCATTATTAGAGCATTGTCCCGTGGGAGAAATGGATGATGGAAGCTATGATTCCCTCACAAGTTGGGATGAGACTCCGGACTTTACAAATAATAAAAGAGGCCAATGAAGCCCAAATAAAAAAGAGGCCATAGATTCCCACCAAAAATAAAAAATGAGAGAAAGAGAGAAGGGACAATGCTACTATCTTTTTTCACACTTGTGCTTCCAAGTAGCACCATGATCATTATGATAGAGAGTCTCCTATTTTGTCACTTTCAATATACTAGTGGGAATTTTTCATTATATAACTTGGCTTGTATATTCCAATGATGGTCTTCCTCAAATTGCCCTTGGTTTTCATGAGCAAGCAAGTTGGATGCACACCCACTTAGTTTCCTTTTGAGCTTTCATACACTTATAGCTCTAGTGCATCCGTTGCATGGCAATCCCTACTCACTTGCATTGATATCTATTAATGGGCATCTCCATAGCCTGTTGACATGCCTAGTTGATGTGAGACTATCTTCTTGTTTTTCTTCACAACCTCCACCATACTCTATTCCACCTATAGTGCTATATACATGGCTCACGCTCATGTATTGCGTGAGAGTTGAAAATTTTTGAGAACATAAAAGGTGTGAAACAATTGCTTGACTTGTCATCGGGGTTGTGCATGATATAAATACTTTGTGTGGGGAAGATGGAGCATAGCCAGACTATATGATTTTGTAGGGATAACTTTCTTTTGCCATTATATTTTGAAGAGATACAATTGCTTTATTAATATGCTTGAAATATTATTGTTTTTATGTCAACATTAAGCTTTTGTTTTGAGTCTTATGGATCTGAATATTCATGCCACAATAAAGAATATTACATGGATAAATATGTTAGGTAGCATTCCACATAAAAATTCTGTTTTTATCATTTACCTACTCGAGGAAAACCAGGAATTAAGCTTGGGGATGCTGATACGTCTCCAATGTATCTATAATTTTAGATTGTTCCATGATATTATATTATCTATTTTGGATGTTTTATATGCATTAATATGCTATTTTATATTGTTTTTGGGACTAACCTATCAATCTAGAGCCTAGTGCCAGTTTCTGTTTTTTTCCTTGTTTTTGAGTATTGCAGATAAGGAATATTAAACGAAGTCCAAACGGAATAAAATCTCCGCGATGATTTTTCTTGCATCAGAAGACATCCACCAGACTTGGAGGGGAAGGCAAGAGACCTGCTAGGAGGTCACAAGCCAAGGGCCCGACCACCACCCCTGGTCGTGCCTGGCAGGCTTGTGGCCCCCCAACAGGTCCCCTAACCCTATTCTTTGGCCTATAAAATCCCAAATATTCCCCCAATACCAAATAGATCCACGAAAATACTTTTCCGGCGCCGGAAGCCTCCGTTCCTGAGAGATCCAATCTTGGAGCCTTTTCCGGTAATCTGTCAGAGGGGGATTTGATCACGGAGGGCATCTACATCAACTCCATTGCCCCTCCGATGATGCGTGAGTAGTTCACCACAGACCTTCGGGTCTATAGCTTGTATCTAGATGGTTTCTTCTTTCTCTTTGTGCTTCAATACCAGGTTCTTCATGATCTTCATGGAGAACTATCCGATGTAATACTCTTTTGCAGTGTATTTGTCGAGATCCGATGAATTGTGGGTTTATGTTCAGATTATCCATGAATATTATTTGAGTCTTTTCTGAATTCTTATATGCATGATTTCATATCTTTGCAAATCCCTTCGAGTTATTGGTTTGGTTTGGCCAACTAGATTGGTAATTCTTGCAATGGGAGAAGTGCTTAGTTTTAGGTTCAATCTTGCGGTCTCCTCACCTAGTGACATAGTAGGGGTAGCGAGGCACGTATTTGTATTGTTGCCATCAAGGATAAAAAGATGAGATTTTCATCATATTGCTTGATTTTATCCCTCTACATCATGTCATCTTACCTAATGCGTTACTCTGTTCTTCATGAACTTAATACTCTAGATGCAGGCGGGAGTCTGTCAATGTGTGGAGTTATTGTAGTGGATGCAGAATCGTTTCGGTCTACTTGACACAGACGTGATGCCTATATGCATAATCATTGCCTTGGATATCTTCATAATTATTCGCTTTTCTATCCATTGCTCGCCAGTAATTTGTTCACCCACCGTATTATTTTCCTTCATGAGAGAAGCCTCTAGTGAAACCTATGGCCCCCGGGTCTATTTTCCATATTATATTTTAAGATCTATAAACCAAAAATACTTTGCTGCAATATTTTTTACTTTTCGTTTTAGTAATCTTCTACTGTTGGGGAACGTTGCATGGGAAACAAAAAATTTCCTACGCACACGCAAGATCTATCCATGGTGATGAGCATCTACGAGAGGGAGAGTGGATCTACATACCCTTGTAGATCGCTAAGCAGGAAGCGTTAAGAAATGCGGTTGGTGTAGTCGAACATCTTCGCGATCAAAATCGCCGAGCGTCCCGCGATCACAACACGATCCGTCCCGTGATCCAATCACGATCCGTCCCGAGAACTCATCATGATTCGTCCCGCGATATCATCACGATCCGTCTCGTGAACTCATCACGATCCATCCCGCGATTTTATCACGAACCGTCTCGCGATATTGATCACGGTCCTTCCGATCTAGCGCTGAACGGATGGCACCTCCGTGTTCAGCACACGTGCAGCTTGCTGACGATCTCCACCGTCTTGATCCAGCAAGAGGGAGTGGAGAGTAAGAAGAGTTCACCGGCAGTGTGACGGCGCTCCGGCGATGGTGGTGGAGCAATTCTGGCAGGGCTTCGCCTAAGCACTGCGGAAATCCGATCTAGAGGAGCACCGGTGGAACGGGTAGCATGTGGCCGTAAAATCTAGTGGAAAACACCCAATACCACCAGTATATATATGAGGGAGGGAGGAGGAGGGATGGCGCAAGGCCAAGGCCCCATAGGAGTCGGCCGAATACACTAGGATTGGAGGACTCTCCTCCAATCCTAGTAGGACTAGGATTCGTCCCTTTTTTTCTTTTTTTCCCCCTTTTCCTATTGGGTTTTCTTCTCCAGCTACATGGGCCTTGTGTGGGAGTTTTCACCAGCCCACTAAGGGCTGATATTCACTCTCCCACAGCCCATGAAGCCTCTTGGATCGAAATAGCCCTCCCGAAGGTCTCCCGGTACACTCCCGGCACTCCCGGTACATTACCGATGAGCCCGAAACTTTTCCGGCGACCAAAATAGGACTTCCTATATATGAATCTTTACCTCCAGACCATTCCGTAGCTCCTCGTAACGTCCGGGGTCTCATCCGAGACTCCGAACAACCTTCGGTTACCACCATACATAACTCTATACTACCGAAACGTCACCAAACCTTAAGTGTGTAGACCCTGCGGGTTCGAGAACTATGTAGACATGACCGAGACACCTCTACGGTCAATAACCAACAGCGGGCCTTAGATGACCATTCTGGTTCCTACATATTCTACGAAGATCTTTATCGGTCGAACCTCTATGTCAAGGATTCAGTCAATCCCGTATAACGTTCCCTTTGTTCTTCGGTATGTTACTTGCCCGAGATTCGATCGTCGGTATCTTCATACCTAGTTCAACCTCGTTACCGGCAAGTCTCTTTACTCGTTCTGTAATACAAGATCCCGTGACTAACACTTAGTCACATTGCTTGCAAGGCTTATTGTGATGTTGTATTACCGAGTGGGCCCTGAGATACCTCTCCGTCACACGGAGTAAGAAATCCCAGTCTTGATCCATGCCAACTCAACAGACACCCTCGGAGATACCTGTAGAGCACCTTTATAGTCACCCAGTTACATTGCAACATTTGATACACACAAGGCACTCATCCGATGTCCGTGAGTTGCATGATCTCATGGTCATAGTAACATATACTTGACATGCAGAAAACAATAGCAATACACTCACACGATCATATGCTACGTTTGTAGTTTGGGTCTTATCCATCACACCATTCTCCTAATGATGTGATCCCATTTATCAAATGACATCTCATGTCCATGGCTAGGAAACCTTAACCATATTTGATCAATGATCTAGTCCATTAGAGGAATACTAGGGACATGGTTTTGTCTATGTATCCACACATGCATCTAAGTCTACAATCAATACAATTATAGCATGGATAATAAACAATTATCATGAACAAGGAAATATGATAATAACTAATTTATTATTGCCTCTAGAGCATATTTCCAACAGTCTCCCACTTGCACTAGAGTCAATAATCTAATTCACATCACTATGTGATTCGCATTGTTATGAATCTAACACCCAATGAGTTGTGGGGCTCGATCATGCTTTGCATGTGAGAGAGGTCTTATATTCAATGGGTCTGCGACATTCAGATCCGTATGTACTTTGCAAATCTCTATGTCAAACCGTAAACACTACTACCACGCTCCACTTGGTACTGTTCCAAATGGTTGCTCCACTATATGTATCCAGATTGCTACTACGAGTCATCAGGATTGGTGTTAAAACTTGCATCGACGTAACTCTTTACGACGAACTCTTTATCACCTCCATAATCGAGAAACATCTCCTTAGTCTTTTAGTTACTAAGGATAATCTTGACCGTTGTCCAGTGATCCACTCCTAGATCACTCTTGTACCCCATGACGGACTCATGGCAAGGCACACACAGGTGCGGTACACATCATGGCATACTATACAGAGCCTGTGGCTAAGGCATAGGGGACGACATTCGTCCTTTCTCTTTATTCTGCCGTGGTCGAGCTTTGAGTCTCACTCAACTTCACACCTTACAAAGCAGGCGAGAACACTTCTCTCTAACTTAATCCATTTTGAACTCTTTCAAAATCTTGTCAAGGTATGCACTTATTGAAAGTCTCATCAAGCATCTTGATCTATCTCTATAGATCTTGATGCTCAACAATTACGTAGCTTTATTCAGGTCTTCCTTTGAAAACCTCCTTTCAAACAACCGTTAATGCTTTCCAGAAATTCTACATCATTTCCGATCAACAATATGTCATCCACATATACTTATCAGAAATTATATAGTGCTCCCACTCACTTTATTGTAAATACAAGTTTCTCGTAAACTTCTTATAGACTCAAAAACTTTGATCACCTCATCAAAGTGCATATTCCAACTCCGAGATGCTTGCTTCAGTTCATAGAAGAATCACTGAAACTTACACACCTTTTAGCATCCTTAGGACTGACAAAACCTTCTGGTTGTATCACATACAACCTTTCCTCAAGTAAACCGTTAAGGAAACGATGTTTTGGTATCCATTTGCCAGATTTCATAATTGAAAAATGCAGCAACTACTAACATAATTCCAACAAACTTTAGCATCGCTACGAGTGAGAAAGTCTCACCGCAGTCAGCTCCATGAACTTGTTGTAAACTTCTTTGCAACAAGTCGATCTTTACAAATGGTGACATTTACCATGAGTGTCTATCTTCATTTTAAACATCCATTCGTACTCAACGACCTGCCGTCCAACGAGCAAGTCTACCAAAGTCTATACTTGGTTTTCATACATGGATCCTTTCTCGGATTTCATGGCCTCTAACCATTTGTCGGAATCCGGGACCATCATCGCTTCTCCATAGCTCATAGGTTCATCGTTTTCCAACAACATGACCTCCAAGACAGGGTTGTCGTACCGCTCAGGAGCAGTACACATCCTTGTCAACCTACGAGGTTCGATAGTAACTTGATCCGAAGCTTCATGATCATCATCATTAACATCCTCTTCAACTAACGTAGGCTTCACACAAACAAATTCCTGCGCTGCACTACTTTCTGGTTGAACAAAGGTCCAACAACCTCATCAAGTTCTATCTTCCTCCCACTCAATTCTTTTGAGAGAAACTCTTTCTCGAGAAAGGACCCAGTTTTAGCAACAAGCACTTTATGATTGGATCTGAGATAGAAGGTTTACCCAACTGTCTTTAGGGTATTATATGAAGATACATTTGTCCGCTTTGGGTTCGAGCTTATTAGGTGAAAACCTTTTTCACATAAGTGTTGCAGCCCCAAACATTAAGAAATGATAGTTTAGGTTTATATCAAACCATAATTCACGCGGTGTCATCTCAACGGATTTAGATGGTGGCCTATCTAAAGTGAATGTAGTTGACTCTAATGCATAACCCCAAAATTATAGTAACAAAATGATAAGAGACATCATAGCATGCACCATATCCAATAGAGCATGACTATGAAGTTCGGACACACCATCACACTATGGTGTTCCAGGTGGCGTGAGTTGTGAAACTTTCACATTGTCTAAAGTTGTATGCCAAACTCGCAACTCACATATTCATCTCGACGATCATATCGTAGACATTTTTTATCTTCTTGTCATGATGATCTTTAAACTTTCAGTCTGAATTTTCTTGAACCTTTCAAACGATTCAGACTTGTGTTTCATTAAGCAAATATACACTATATCTACTCAAATCATCAGTGCAGGTAAGAGAATAACAATATCCACCGCACACTATAAGACTCACTGGATTGCATACATCATCATGTATCATTTCCAATAAGTCACTTGCCCGCTCCATCAAACCAGAGGCATGGTTCGCATGTCTCAACCGATTCGAAATCGAATGAGTCCAAAGATCCATCAGCATGGAGTTTCTTCATGCATTTTATACCAATATGACATTTAGCGGCAGTGCCACAAGTATGTGGTACTATTATTATTAACTTTGTATCTTTTGGCATCAATGTTATGAACATGTGTATTACTACGATCAAGATTCAACAAACCATTCTCACTGGGTGCTTGACCATTGAAGGTATTATTCATGTAAACAGAATAACCATTATTCTCTAACTTAAATGAATAACCGTGTTGCAATAAACACGATCCAATCACGTTCATGCTCAACGCAAAACACCAAATAACATTTATTTAGGTTTGTCACTAATCCTGAAGGTAGAGAGAGCATGCGATGTTGATCACATCAACCTTGGAAACATTTCCAACACATATCGTCACCTCACCCTTAGTTAGTTCTCCGTTTATTCCGTAGCTTTTATTTCGAGTTACTAACATTTAGCAACCGAACCATTATCTAATACCCAGGTGCTACTAGGAGTACTAGCAAGGTACACATCGATAACACGTATATCAAATATACTTCTGTCGACGTTGCCAGCCTTCTTATTTACCAAGTATCTAGGGTTGTTCCACTTCAGCGACCGCTTCTCCTCATAATCGAAGCACTTAGTCTCAGGTTTGGGTTCAACTTTGGGTTGCTTCACCGGAGCAGCAACTGACTTGCTATCCATGAAGTTTCCCTCCTTGCCCTTACCCTTCTCGAAACTAGTGGTTTTACTAACCATCAACACTTGATGCTCCTTCTTGATTTCTACCTTCGCTGTGTCAAACATCGCGAAAACTCAGGGATCATTATTTCTATCCCTGGCGTTTATAGTTCATCACCAAGTTCTAGTAGCTTAGTCACAGTGACTTGGAGAACAATATCAATCACTATCTTATCTGGAAGATCAACTCCCACTCGATTCAAGCGATTGTAGCACCCAGACAATCTGAGCACATGCTCAACGATTGAGCTATCCTCCTTCATTTTACAGGCAAAGACTCTTGATGGAGATCTCATATCTCGCAACATGGGCACGAGCCTGAGATCCTAATTTCAGCTCTTAGAACATCTCATATGTTCCATGACGTTCAAAACGTTTCGGAGCCTCAATTCTAAGATGTAATGCATGACGCACTAAACTATCAAGTAGTTATCAGAACGTGCCTGTCAGATGTTCACAACATCTACAAACAACGCTAGAGGGGGTGGCGCACCGAGCGGTGCATTAAGGACATAAGCCTTCCGTGTAGCAATGAGGACAATCCTCAGATCACGGACCCAGTCCGCAATATTGCTACCATCAACTTTCAACTCTATTTCTCTAGGAACCTATAAAAATTCAAGGGAACTACAACGTGAGCTAGTAATCTACAACATAATTTTGCAAAGACACTACTGACTATGTTCATGATAATGAGTTCAATTAATCCTATTACTTAAGAACTCCCACTCAAATTGACATCCCTCAGGTCATTTGAGTGACACATGATCCAAATTCACCAACTAAAGTCCGATCATCACGTGAGTTGAGGTGGCTTCAATGGTGAACATCATTATGTTGATCATATCTACTATATGAAACATGTTCGACCTTTCGGTCTCTTGTGTTCCGAGGCCATGTCTGTACATGCTAGGCTCGTCAAGTTTAACCCGAGTGTTCTGCATGTGCAACACTGGCTTGCACCCGTTGTATGTGAACGTAGAGTCTATCACACCCGATCATCACGTGGTGTCTCAACACGACGAACTTTCACAACGGTGCACACTCAGGGAGAACACAATTTATCTTGAAATTTAAGTGAGGGATCACCTTATAATGCTACTGTCGTCCTAAGCAAAACAAGGTGCATAAAAAGGATTAACATCACATGCAAATCATAAGTGACATGATATGGCCATGAACTTGTGCTTTAGATCTCCATCATGAAAGCACCGGCATGATCTCCGTCGTCACCGGCATGACACCATGATCTCCATCATCTTGATCTCCATCAACGTGTCGCCATCGGGGTTGTCGCGCTCACCATGCTTCTACTACTATTGCTACCATTTAGCGATAAAGTAAAGAATTACATAGCGCTTAATGATTGACACGCAGGTCATACAAAAATTAAAGACAACCCTATGGCTCCTGCCGGTTGTCGTACTCATCGACATGCAAGTCGTGATAATCTATACATTACATGATCATCTCATACATCACATATATCACATCATGTAATTGGCCATATCATATCACATCATACCCTGCAAAAACAAGTTAGACGTCCTCTAATTGTTGTTGCATGTTTTACGTGGCTGCTACGGGTATCTAGCAAGAACAATTCTCATCTACGCAAAAACCACAACGGTGATACACTAGTTGCTTTTAAACCTTCTCAAGGACCGCCTTTGTCGAATCCGATCCAACTAAAATGAGAGAAACTGGCAGCCGCAAGCCATCTATGCAACAAGTTGCGGTCGAGGGAACCAGTCCCTCGTAAGCGTACGAGTAATGTTGGTCTGGGCCGCTTCATCTCACAATACCGCTGAACCAAAACAAAACCAAGGAAGGAAGCAATCTAAGCATCAACTCCCACAAACTCTTTGTGTTCTACTCGAGATCTCATCTACACATAGACCTAGCTCATTATGCCACTGTTGGGGAACGTTGCATGGGAAACAAAGAAATTCCTATGCACACACAAGATCTATCCATGGTGATGAGCATCTACAAGAGGGAGAGTAGATCTACATACCCTTGTAGATCGCTAAGCGGGAAGTGTTAACAAACGCGGTTGGTGTAGTCGAACATCTTCGCGATCCAAATCGCCGAGCGTCCCGCGATCACATCACGATCCGTCCCGCGATCCAATCACGATCCGTCCCGCAAACTCATCATGATCCGTCCCGATCTCATCATGATCCGTCCCGCAATCTCATCACGATCCGTCTCGTGAACTCAACACGATCCGTCCCGCGATCTCATCACGAACCGTCTCGCGATCTTGATCACGGACCTTCCGATCTAGCGCCGAACGGACGGCACTTCCGCGTTCAGCACACGTGCAGCTTGATGACGATCTCCACCGTCTTGATCCATCAAGAGGAAGTGGAGAGGAATAAGAGTTCACCGGCAGCGTGACGATGCTCCGGCGATGGTGGTGGAGCAATTCCGGCAGGGCTTCTCCTAAGCACCGCGGAAATCCGATCTAGAGGAGCACCGGTGGAACGGGTTGCACGTGGCCGTAAAATCTAGTGCAAAACACCCAATACCACCAGTATATATATGAGGGGGGGGAGGAGGAGGAGCGCTGCCGCAAGGCCAAGGCCCCATAGGAGTTGCCCGAATCCACTAGGATTGGAGGACTCTCCTCCAATCCTAGTAGGACTAGGATTCGTCCCTTTTTTTCCCCTTTTCCTATTGGGTTTTCTTCTCTAGATACATGGGCCTTGTGTGGGAGTTTCCACCAGCCCTCTAAGGGCTGATATTCACTCTCCCACAGCCCATGAAGCCTCTTGGGTCGAAATAGCCCTCCCGGAGGTCTCCCGGTACACTACCGGCACTCCCGGTACACTACCGATGAGCCCGAAACTTTTCCGGCGATCAAAATAGGACTTCCTATATATGAATCTTTACCTCCGGACCATTCCGGAGCTCCTCGTGACGTCCGAGATCTCATCCGGGACTCACCACCATACATAATTCTATACTACCGAAACGTCACCAAACCTTAAGTGTGTAGACCCTGCGGGTTCGAGAACTATGTAGACATGACCGAGACACCTCTACGGTTAATAACCAATAGCGGGCTTTGGATGACCATATTGGTTCCTACATATTCTACGAAGATCTTTATCGGTCGAACCTCTATGTCAAGGATTCAGTCAATCCCATATAACGTTCCCTTTGTTCTTCGGTATGTTACTTGCCCAAGATTCGATCGTCGGTATCTTCATACCTAGTTCAACCTCGTTACCGGCAAGTCTCTTTACTCGTTCTGTAATACAAGATCCCGTGACTAACACTTAGTCACATTGCTTGCAAGGCTTATTGTGATGTTGTATTACCGAGTGGGCCCTGAGATACCTCTCCGTCACACGGAGTAACAAATCCCAGTCTTGATCCATGCCAACTCAACAGACACCCTCGGAGATACGTGTAGAGCACCTTTATAGTCACCCAGTTACGTTGTGACGTTTGATACACACAAGGCACTCATCCGATGTCTATGAGTTGCATGATCTCATGGTCATAGGAACATAAACTTGACATGCAGAAAACAGTACCAATAAACTGACACGATCATATGCTACATTTGTAGTTTGTGTATTGTCCATCACACCATTCTCCTAATGATGTGATCCCGTTTATCAAATGACATCTCATGTACATGGCTAGGAAACCTTAACCATCTTTGATCAACGAGCTAGTCCATTAGAGGCATACTAGGGACATGGTTTTGTGTATGTATCCACACATGCATCTAAGTCTCCAATCAATACAATTGTAGCATGGATAATAAACGATTATCATGAACAAGGAAATATGATAATAACTAAATTATTATTGCCTCTAGGGCATATTTCCAACATCTATATCTATCTCTATCAGATCTCATCCTTGCAAATAACCGTGAAGGGATTGACAACCCCTTTATAACATTGGGTTCAAGTGTTTGATTGTTTGTGTAGGTGTGAATATTTGGGACTTGCTTGTATCTCCTACTAGATTGATACCTTGGTTCTCAACAACCAAGAGAAATACTTATCTACTTTGCTGCATCACCCTTTCCTCTTCAAGGAAAAACCAACGCAAGCTCAAGAAGTAGCACCGACAAGGCGAGGGCACGGTCCACGCCCTCCCACTGGGGTTCCTCCTCGAGCCTACTGGCCTCTAGCGCCTGCTAGGTTGCCAGCTCGAGGGCGGCTTCGGACACCACCTCTTTGTCCTCCTCATCCAGTAGGACCTTGGGAGGCGGAGGAGGGATGGCCTGGTCGACGGGGACTCCCCGTCGGCGCTCCTCCTCGTGCTCTAGCGCGAACCAGCGCTCCTAGTTGGGAGAGTCTGGCGCGTAAGCACGCATGGCCCGCTGCTCCGGCATGAGGGCAGAGCGACGCCGACGAACCTCCTCCGTGTGCGCCCACGCGGATCGAGGCACTACCGGAATGGGGATCCGCTGTGGATCCAGATGCCAACTGTCGTGGGAACGAGCCTGACAGTAGAAGGTAGGGGTACGAAGGAAGAGGGCAGAGTCCTAGCTACGGCGAGGGTGTACACACGTATGCATGAGTTCAGGCCCCTCTCGTGGAGGTAACATCCCTATGTCTCAGTGCTCGGGAGCTTATGTCGTGTGGAATAGTGAGATTACAATGGTTGCGAACCCTTGTGCAGGAGGGGAGGGGCGGCTTATATAGAGTTCACCGCCCCTCATAATTACCCCACATCTAAGAGTCTGATCGCGGGGTTTAAAGTCTACCGTTATCGGTAACGTACATAATAAAAGCTATTAATAACCATTGAACCAGCGTCTGCCCGTTGGGCTATTGACGATGGCTTCTGGTCTTGTGGCATCAAGTGAAGCGAGGTCTTCCGAGTGACACGCGACTGCCGAGTGAGAGGAGGAGATCCGAGTGGATTACTGTCGAGTGATCTTGGACGTCTCCAGGGATCCACTTGGAAGTTCATGCTTGAGTTTTCAAGTCCTCCCATGTAGTGTCCTTAGGTAGGGTATGTGGGCCTTGCCTAGGACCCTACCCTCGGTACACATCCTCGTCATTATCCCCCGAATGGATCGGGGTTCGAGTGGTGGAAGGAGGTTTCAACGTCAACCTTTAGTTAATGCATCGAATCCTACGAATGATATTTGGGGTTTCCATGAAACTTGCATCGATTGAACTCTGAGCATCCGCGTCTATTTAGAATCGACACGCAAAATCTTCCGAAATATATTCGGGGCTTCAATGAAATTTAGGCCGATTGAATTCTTCTCCGCTCGCCTGGATCCATTCAGCCTTAAAAGTGTCAGAGTGGATGTTTAGGGTCTATTTTGCTCCGAGTGAATTGAGAGCATCTTGGGAGGTGACGGGTCGGTCTGACAGGCCCAGATTCTCCGGGATACGAAAATTTGGGAAGCGCGCTCACGATGACGACGCCACGATCAGGGCGAGTGGAGGCATGACGCCTCGATTCTCGAGCCGGTCATCTCGCCACGCATAGGGCGCCGTCAGCAGTTGGCGTGTGCGGTTACCTCGCGGGCCCACTGGTCAGTGAGACACTCGGCGGCATATAAAGCTTTCGGCGCCGCGGTTCGCACAGTACCTTCTGCCAATTCTACTTCTCTTCTTCCGCCTCCTCTGCCCCCAACGCCGCACTCCGTTCTCCTTCGACCAGAGTCGCCACTCCGATGACCAAAAATGCGACGGAGAAGCTGGAGCGGGCAAAGAAAGGGACGTCAAAGCTCAAGGGCAAGAAGCCCTCGACCGCTCAGTTCACCGTGCCGGTGGGGTGGATGCAGGGGGATTTTCTCCCCTCTGTTGTCACTCGCGCCGATATCAAGGGTCTCGTCTCCGACGGGTTGGGGCGGACGGCACCTGGAGGCTGCCGGGGGAGGAGCACGAGCCGGAGCCACGTGACGGGGAGCGGGTTCTTCTCCTCTCCCATGTGGAAAGAGGTTTCTCCATGCCACCCCACCCATTCTTTAGGGGATTTCTGAATTTCTTTGGTGCACAACTGCACCACTTTCTGCCGAACACCATTGCGTATTTGTCAGCATTCGTCACCTTGTGCGAGTGTTTCCTGGGGTGCTCTCCACATTGGGGGTTGTTTAAGCGTCTCTTCACGGTCAGATCCCAGACTGTGAAGAAAGCCCTTCCCGATGATGGGAAGACTCATGTGCCCTAGTTGTGTGGAGTCTTAGGGATCCAGAAAAGGCAATGTAGTTCTTTTCCTGCCATTACTTTTCCTGAGTCCGTTAGAGGCTGGCAGTCGACCTGGTTCTACTGCAATGATGTGGCGCCACCCAAGTCGACTGGTCTTCCCCCCTTTACAACTGAACGCCCCGCCCCCAAGTCCCTAAAGGTGACCGATGAGGAGCATGTCCAAGTGGGTATCTTAGTCGAGGCGGTGGTGCAACTGATCCGGGGCGGAGTGACAGGCATGGACCTGTTTGAGATGTTCCTCGGTCGACGCATTCAGCCACTCCAGGCCAGAGACCACACCATGTGGCACTATGTAGGCCCGGGGGACTCGACCAGGATACATCCAGAGGAGGTTCCACAGGAAACTGTCGAGCAATGGCTTCAGAGCATCACTGGAACTTGCGACAACCCCATGGGAGCTAAGAGGATCCGGCCTTACTCGGCTGAAAACCCACCGAAGAACCTGGTGAGTAATGCGGTGTCGACTGATGTATTTATACCGTCGAGTGATGTATTGACTCGTAGACTGACTATCTTGTTTGAATCATGCAGGAGTGGACGAACATGCACTCGCGCGTTCCCAACGGGAACCATGTGGAAGACGACATGGTGAGCGAGGGCGGCAGTGTGGACGGCGACGAACTTTCCGACTCCAAGGATGAATATGAAGACTCCGGAGAAGAGGAAGAAGTCGAGTTACCTCCCCATCGTGAAGGTCGCACCAAGGCCTGCCAGGATCCGGTAGTTGCTAAGGATAAGGCCCCGAGCCCCAACGAGAAGAACTCGAAATGGAGCCGCCCCTCAACTGTTAAGTCGAGTGAAAGACTGGCCAAGCAGCCCAAGCAAGCCATCTCCAAGCCTCGCAAAGCTCTACCCCGCATGAGGGTGGCCGTACCTGTCGTCTCCACGTAAGTGTTCACTTCCAAATTGTTCTGTCGACTGAAGTCTTGAGTTATATCTGAACGGAAGCTGTTCAATCCTTCAGAGCTGCAACATCTATGACCTCGCCTCATCGAGATGGAGGGTACGCGATGGATGTTGACACCGCTGACGCTGCCACTTCTCGTAGAGGTAAGAAAATTGTCGGTTTGTCCGAATGGGACTCGACACATGCAGATGTTGATACTGTCGGTTGTCGTTGTAGAGGTCATTCAAGTGGAGGACGACAAGGGGCTACTGGACACTCCACACGCTCACACGCGAAGGGCGTCATCGGCGCAAGCACCTCAGCGCTCAACCGTAGAGTCTTCCCAGAGGAGAGGTGGCTCGATGCAACCTAGGGTTGAACCTACAACGCCTCTATCGCATGCTCCTCCAGCTGTCTCGACCGTTGTGACATCGACTCCAACTGGGCCCCCTCAAGCTGCCTCACCTGCCCCACCGACCCTGCCGAACCCACCTGTGACGGTCTTCTCTCTGCATCGCACCCTGGAAGATCAAACCGGAGTTGTGAAGGAAGCCATGATTCAGGCAAAGCAGCTCATGCTAAGGACCAAGGAGGCGTTCGAGGCCAGCAAACTGGCTTTTAACTGTTGGGGAACGTCGCATGGGAAACAAAAAATTTCCTACGCACACGCAAACCTATCCATGGTGATGAGCATCTACGAGAGGGAGAGTGGATCTACGTACCCTTTTAGATCGCTAAGAGGGAAGCGTTAAGAAACGCGGTTGGTGTAGTCGAACATCTTCGCGATCCAAATCGCCGAGCGTCCCGCGATCTCATCACGATCCGTCCCGCGATCCAATCACGATCCGTCCCGTGAACTCATCACGATCCGTCCCGCGATCTCATCACGATCCGTCTCACGATCTTGATCACGATCTGTCCCGCGAACTCATCACGATCCGTTCCGCGATCTCATCACGAACCATCTCGCGATCTCGATCACGGTCCTTCCGATCTAGCGCCGAACGGACGGCACCTCCGCGTTCAGCACACGTGCAGCTTGATGACGATCTCCACCGTCTTGATCCAGCAAGAGGAGGTGGAGAGGAGAGAGAGTTCACCGGCAGCATGACGGTGCTCCGGTGATGGTGGTGGAGTGATTCCGGCAGGGCTTCGCCTAAGCGCTGCGGAAAACCGATCTAGAGGAGAAACTGTGCACCGGTGTAACGGGTAGCACGTGGCCGGAAATTCTGTCCAAAAACCACCCAATCCACTAGTATATATAGGAGGAGAGGAGAGGAGAGGCAGCCAAGGCCTTTGGGTCGGCCGAAATAGGAGGTGGGAGCAATCCTACTTCACCTCCAATCCTAGTTGGAGTAGGATTGCCTCCTATTGGCTGATTTTCCACTTTTTGCTTTAGGACTTTCTCTCCTGCGCCATGGGCCTTTGTGGCTGTTTTCCCAGCCCACTAAGGGCTGGTTATTATTCTCCCACAGACCATGGACCTCTTGGGGTCGAAATACCCCTCCCGGAGGTCCCCCGGTACACTACCGGCACTCCCGGTACACTACCGATACTCCCGGTACACTACCGATGAGCCCGAAACTTTTCCGGCGACCGAACTGGGACATCCTATATATGAACCTTTACCTCCGGACCATTCCGGAGCTCCTCGTGATGTCCGGGATCTCATCCGGGACTCCGAAAAAACTTCGGTCACCACCATACATAACTCTACACTACCGAAACGTCACCGAACCTTAAGTGTGCAGACCCTGCGGGTTCGAGAACTATGTAGACATGACCGAGACACCTCTACGGTCAATAACCAATGGTGGGACCTAGACGTCCACATTGGTTCCTACATATTCTACGAAGATCTTTATCGGTCGAACCTCTATGTCAAGGATTCAGTTAATCCCGTATAACGTTCCCTTTGTTCTTCGGTATGTTACTTGCTCGAGATTCGATCGTCAGTATCTCCATACCTAATTCAACCTCGTTACTGGCAAGTCTCTTTGCTTGTTCCGTAATACAAGATCCCGCAACTAACAATTAGTCACATTGCTTGCAAGGCTCATTGTGATGTTGTATTACCGAGTGGGCCCTGAGATACCTCTCCGTCACACGGAGTAACAAATCCCAGTCTCGATCCATGCCAACTCAACAGACACCATTGGAGATACCTGTAGAGCACCTTTATAGTCACCCAGTTACGTTGCGACGTTTGATACACACAAGGCACTCCTCCGATATCTGCGAGTTGCATGATCTCATGGTCATAGGAACATATACTTGACATGCAGAAAACAGTAGCAATAAACTGACACGATCATATGCTATGTTTGTAGTTTGGGTCTTATCCATCACATCATTCTCCTAATGATGTGATCCCGTTATCAAATGACATCTCATGTCCATGGCTAGGAAACCTTAACCATCCTTTGATCAACGAGCTAGTCCATTAGAGGCATACTAGGGACATGGTTTTGTCTATGTATCCACACATGCATTTAAGTCTCCGATCAATACAATTATAGCATGGATAATAAACGATTATCATGAACAAGGAAATATGATAATAACTAATTTATTATTGCCTCTAGGGAATATTTCCAACAGTCTCCCACTTGCACTACAGTCAATAATCTAGTTCACATCACCATGTGATTCACATTGTTATGAATCTAACACCCAATGAGTTTTGGGGCTCGATCATGCTTTGCATGTGAGAGAGGTCTTATAGTCAACGGGTCTGCGATATTCAGACCCGTGTGTACTTTGCAAATCTCTATATCAAACCGTAAACACTGCTACCACACTCCACTTGGTACTATTTCCAAATGGCTGCTCCACTATACGTATCCAGATTGGTACTACTAGTCATCCGGATAGGTGTTAAAGCTTGCATCGACGTAACTCTTTACGACGAACTCTTTATCACCTCCATAATCAAGAAACATTTCCTTAGTCCTCTGGTTACTAAGGATAATTCCGACCGCTGTCCAGTGATCCACTCCTGGACCACTCTTGTACCCCTTGACAGACTCATGGCAAGGCACACATAGGTGCGGTACACAGCATGGCATAATATAGAGCCTATGGCTAAGGAATAGGGGACGACGTTCGTCCTTTCTCTTTCTTCTGCCGTTGTCGAGCTTTGAGTCTCACTCAACTTCACACCTTACAAATCAGACGAGAACTATTTCTCTGGCTGATCCATTTTGAACTCTTTCAAAATCTTGTCAAGGTATGCACTCATTGAAAGTCTCATCAAGCATCTTGATCTATCTCTATAGATTTTGATGCTCAACAATTAGGTAGCTTTATCCAGGTCTTCCTTTGAAAAACACTTTTCAAACAACCTTTTATGCCTTCCAGAAATTCTACATTATTTCCGATCAACAATATGTCAACCACATATACTTATCAGAAACTCTACAGTGCTCCCACTCACTTTATTGCAAATATAAGTTTCTCATAAACTTTGTATAAACTACAGAAACTTTGATCACCTCATCAAAGTGTATATTCCAACTCTGAGATGCTTGCTTCAGTCCATAGAAGGATCACTGAAGCTTGCTCATATTTTAGCATCCTTAGGACTAACAAAACCTTCTGGTTGTATCACATACAACCTTTCCTTAAGTAAACCGTTAAGGAAACGATGTTTTGACATCCATCTGCCAGATTTCATAATTGAAAATGCAGCAACTGCTAACATAATTCCAACAGACTTTTAGCATCGCTACGAGTGAGAAAGCATCATCGCAGTCAACTCCTTGAACTTGTCACAAACAACTTTGCAACAAGTCGAGCTTTACAAATGGTGACATTCACCATCAGTGTCTGTCTTCATTCTAAAGGTCCATTTGTACTCAACAACCTGCGGTCTAACGAGCAAGTCTACCAAAGTCTATACTTGGTTTTCATACATGGATCCTATCTCGGATTTCATGGCCTCTAACCATTCGTCGGAATCCGGGCCCATCATCGCTTCTCCATAGCTCGTAGGTTCATCGTTGTCCAACAACATGATCTCCAAGACAGAGTTGTCGTACCACTTAGGAGCAGTACACATCCTTGTCGACCCACGAAGTTCGATAGTAACTTGATCCTGAAGCTTCATGATCATCACATTAACTTCCTCTTCAACTAACGTAGGCTTCACAGAAACATCTTTCTGCGCTGCGCTACTCTCTGGTTGAACAAAGGTTTTACAACCTCATCAAGTTCTATCTTCCTCCCACTCAATTCTTTCGAGAGAAACATTTCCTCGAGAAAGGATCCGTTTAAGCAACAAACACTTTGCACTAGGATCTGAGATTGAAGGTTCACCCAACTAATCTTAGGGTATTCTATGAAGATGCATTTGTCCGCCTTGGGTTCGACCTCATTAGGTGAAAACATTTTCCACACAAGTGTCACAGCCCCAAATATTAAGAAATGACAGCTTAGGTTTCTATCAAACCATAATTCACACGGTGTCATCTCAACGGATTTAGATGATGCCCTTTTTAAAGTGAATGTAGTTGTCTCTAATGCATAACCCCAAAAATTATAGTAGTAAAACGATAAGAGACATCACAGTATGCACTATATCAATAGAGCATGACTATGATGTTCGGACACACCATCACACTATGGTGTTCCAGGTGGCGTTAGTTGTGAAACAAATTTCACATTGTCTTAAGTTGTATGCCAAACTCGTAACTCAGATATTCACCTCCACGATCATATCAAAGTCATTTTTTATCTTCTTGTCACGATGATCTTAAACTTCACTCTGAATTTGCTTGAACCTTTCAAACGATTCAGACTTGTGTTTCATTAAGTAAATATACACTATATCTACTCAAATCATCAGTGAGGGTAAGAAAATAACGATATCCACTGCACGCTACAAGACTCACTAGATTGCATACATCAACATGTATCATTTCCAATGAATCACTTGCCCGCTCCATCCAACGGGGTCCTTCAGTCATCTTGCCCAAGAGGCATGGTTCGCATGTCTCAACCGATTCGAAATCGAATGAGTCCAAAGATCCATCAGCATGGAGTTTCTTCATGCGCTTTATACCAATATGACATTTTGCAGCAGTGCCACAAGTATGTGGTACTATCATTATTAACTTTGTATCTTTTGACATCAATGTTATGAACATGTGTATTACTACGATCAAGATTTCAACAAACCATTCTCACTGGGTGCATGACCATTGAAGGTATTATTCATGTAAACAGAATAACCATTATTCTCTAACTTAAATGAATAACCGTATTGCAATAAACATGATCTAATCATGTTCATGCTCAACGCAAAACACCAAATAACATTTATTTAGGTTCATCACTAATCCTGAAGGTAGAGAGAGCGTGCGATGTTGATCACATCAACCTTGGAAACACTTCCAACACATATCGTCACCTCACCCTTAGCTAGTTCTCCGTTTATTCCGTAGCTTTTATTTCGAGTTACTAACATTTAGCAACCGAACCGGTATCCAATACCCAGGTGCTACTAAGAGTACTAGCAAGGTACACATTAATAACTCGTATATCAAATATACTTCTATCAATGTTGCCAGCCTTCTTATCTACCAAGTATCTAGGGTTGTTCCGCTTCAGCGACCGCTCACCTCATAACAGAAGCACTTAGTCTCGGGTTTAAGTTCAACTTTGGGTTGCTTCACTGGAGCAGCGACTGACTTGCTATCCATGAAGTTTCCCTCCTTGCTCTTGCCCTTCTCGAAACTAGTGGTTTGATTAACCATCAACACTTGACGCTCCTTCTTGATTTCTACCCTCACGGTGTCAAACATCGCGAATAGCTCAGGGATCAACATTTCTTTCCCTGGTGTATTATAGTTCATCACTAAGTTCTAGTAGCTTAGTGACAGTGACTTGGAGAACTATGTCAATCACTATCTTATCTGGAAGATCAACTCCCACTTGATTCAAGCGATTGTAGCACCCAGACAATCTGAGTACATGCTCAACGATTGAGCTCTTCTCTTTCATCTTACAGGCAAAGAATCTTGTTGGAGATCTCATATCTCGCAACACAGGCACGAGCCTGAGATCACAATCTCTACTCCTAGAACATCTCACATGTTCCGTGACGTTCAAAACGTTTCGGAGCCTCAATTCTGAGCCGTAATGCATGACGCACTAAACTATCAAGTAGTCATCGAAACGTGCCTGTCAGATGTTCACAACATCTATAGACGACGCTAGAGGGGGTGGCGCACCGAGCGGTGCATTAAGGACATAAGCCTTCTGTGCAGCAATGAGGACAATCCTCAGATCACGGACCTAGTCCGCAATATTGCTACCAACATCTTTCAACTCTATTTCTCTAGGAACATATAAAAAATTTAAGGGAGATACAGCGCGAGCTAGTAATCTTCAACATAATTTGCAAAGACACTTTGACTATGTTCATGATAATGAGTTCAATTAATCATATTACTTAAGAACTCCCACTCAAATTGACATCCCTCCGATCATTCGAGTGATACATGATCCAAATTCACCAACTCAAGTCCGATCATCACGTGAGTTGAGGTGGCTGCAATGGTGAACATCATTATGTTGATCATATCTACTATATGACTCATGTTCGACCTTTCGGTCTCTCGTGTTCCGAGGCCATGTCTGTACATGCTAGGCTCGTCAAGTTTAACCCGAGTGTTCTGCGCGTGCAAATCTGGCTTGCACCCGTTGTATGTGAACGTAGAGTCTATCACACCCGATCATCACGTGGTGTCTCAACACGACGAACTTTCGCAATGGTGCACACTCGGGGAGAACACAGTTCATCTTGAAATTCAAGTGAGGGATCACCTTATAATGCTACCGCCGTACTAAGCAAAACAAGGTGCATAAAAGGATTAACATCTCATGCAATTCATAAGTGACATGATATGGCCATGAACTTGTGTTTAAGATCTCCATCTTCGAAACACCGGCATGATCTCCATCGTCACCGGCACAACACCATGATCTCCATCATCTTGATCTCCATCAATGTGTTGCCATTGGGGTTGTGGCACCAGCCCTGCTTCTACTTCTATTGCTACCGCTTAGCGATAAAGTAAAGCATTACATAGCGCTTAATGATTGACACGCAGGTCATACAATAATTAAAGACAACCCTATGGCTCCTGCCAGTTGTCGTACTCATCGACATGCAAGTCGTGATAATCTATACATCACATGATCATCTCATACATCACATATATCACATCATGTAATTGGCCATATCATATCACAACATACCCTGCAAAAACAAGTTAGACGTCCTCTAATTGTTGTTGCAAGTTTTACATGGCTGCTACGGGTATACAGCAAGAACGATTCTCACCTACGCATAAACCACAACGGTGATACATAGATTTCTTTTCAACCTTCTCAAGGACCGCCTTTGTCGGATCCGATCCAACTAAAGTGAGAGAAACTGTCACCTGCAAGCCATCTAAGCAACAAGTTGCATCGAGGGAACCGGTCTCTCGTAAGCGTACGAGTAATGTCGGTCCGGGCCGCTTCATCTCACAATCCCGCTGAACCAAAATCCGACCAAGGGAGGAAGCAATCTAACCATCAACACCCACAAACCTTTTGTGTTCTACTCGAGATCTCATCGAACCATCAACCTAGCTCATGATGCCACTGTTGGGGAACGTCGCATGGGAAACAAAAAATTTCCTACGCACACGCAAACCTATCCATGGTGATGAGCATCTACGAGAGGGAGAGTGGATCTACGTACCCTTGTAGATCGCTAAGCGGGAAGCGTTAAGAAACGCGGTTGGTGTAGTCGAACATCTTCGCGATCCAAATCGCCGAGCGTCCCGCGATCTCATCACGATCCGTCCCGCGATCCAATCACGATCCGTCCCGTGAACTCATCACGATCCGTCCCGCGATCTCATCACGATCCGTCTCACGATCTTGATCACGATCTGTCCCGCGAACTCATCACGATCCGTTCCGGGATCTCATCACGAACCATCTCGCGATCTCGATCACGGTCCTTCCGATCTAGCGCCGAACGGACGGCACCTCCGCGTTCAGCACACGTGCAGCTTGATGACGATCTCCACCGTCTTGATCCAGCAAGAGGAGGTGGAGAGGAGAGAGAGTTCACCGGCAGCGTGACGGTGCTCCGGTGATGGTGGTGGAGTGATTCCGGCAGGGCTTCGCCTAAGCGCTGCGGAAAACCGATCTAGAGGAGAAACTGTGCACCGGTGTAACGGGTAGCACGTGGCCGGAAATTCTGTCCAAAAACCACCCAATCCACTAGTATATATAGGAGGAGAGGAGAGGAGAGGCAGCCAAGGCCTTTGGGTCGGCCGAAATAGGAGGTGGGAGCAATCCTACTTCACCTCCAATCCTAGTTGGAGTAGGATTGCCTCCTATTGGCTGATTTTCCACTTTTTGCTTTAGGACTTTCTCTCCTGCGCCATGGGCCTTTGTGGCTGTTTTACCAGCCCACTAAGGGCTGGTTATTATTCTCCCACAGACCATGGACCTCTTGGGGTCGAAATACCCCTCCCGGAGGTCCCCCGGTACACTACCGGCACTCCCGGTACACTACCGATACTCCCGGTACACTACCGATGAGCCCGAAACTTTTCCGGCGACCGAACTGGGACATCCTATATATGATTCTTTACCTCCGGACCATTCCGGAGCTCCTCGTGATGTCCGGGATCTCATCCGGGACTCTGAACAAACTTCGGTCACCACCATACATAACTCTACACTACCGAAACGTCACCGAACCTTAAGTGTGCAGACCCTGCGGGTTCGAGAACTATGTAGACATGACCGAGACACCTCTACGGTCAATAACCAATGGCGGGACCTGGACGTCCACATTGGTTCCTACATATTCTACGAAGATCTTTATCGGTCGAACCTCTATGTCAAGGATTCAGTTAATCCCGTATAACGTTCCCTTTGTTCTTCGGTATGTTACTTGCCCGAGATTCGATCGTCAGTATCTCCATACCTAATTCAACCTCGTTACTGGCAAGTCTCTTTACTCATTCCGTAATACAAGATCCCGCAACTAACAATTAGTCACATTGCTTGCAAGGCTCATTGTGATGTTGTATTACCGAGTGGGCCCTGAGATACCTCTCCGTCACACGGAGTAACAAATCCCAGTCTCGATCCATGCCAACTCAACAGACACCATCGGAGATACCTGTAGAGCACCTTTATAGTCACCCAGTTACGTTGCGACGTTTGATACACACAAGGCACTCCTCCGATATCCGCGAGTTGCATGATCTCATGGTCATAGGAACATATACTTGACATGCAGAAAACAGTAGCAATAAACTGACACGATCATATGCTATGTTTGTAGTTTGGGTCTTATCCATCACATCATTCTCCTAATGATGTGATCCCGTTATCAAATGACATCTCATGTCCATGGCTAGGAAACCTTAACCATCCTTTGATCAACGAGCTAGTCCATTAGAGGCATACTAGGGACATGGTTTTGTCTATGTATCCACACATGCATTTAAGTCTCCGATCAATACAATTATAGCATGGATAATAAACGATTATCATGAACAAGGAAATATGATAATAACTAATTTATTATTGCCTCTAGGTCATATTTCCAACATTAACGTCAGCGCAGCCCTCTACACCAATGTCCAAGTAAGTTCGATTGTAAGTCCATTGTCTTCTTGGCTGCTGTACACCCACTGGGTGATTGCCGTAGAATATTTGGATTTTCTCCACTCGAATAGATCGGATCATAGTCGAGTAGGATTGATAGTACGCGTGGTACTAGGACCACTCGACATGTCGAGTGTGTTTTTTTTGACGAGTTACTCGACGGATCGAGAGTTAACCGTCTAAGTGGGGGCGCTCTTAGCGCACCCACTGGGTGTAGTCCCCGAGATCACTGTCAGGTGCTTGCACTGGCAGGGGTCTTCTTATAGAGACTTTTCATCGCAGACGATAAACGGTAGGTTTGAAAACTTGTCGTACGCATGGTACTAAAGTCGCTCGACATGTTGAGTTTGTATATTTTTTTTGACAAGTTACTCGACGGATCGAGAGTTAACCGTCTCAGTGGGGGCGCTCTTAGCGCACCCACTGGGTGTAGTCCCCGAGACCGCTGTCGAGTGCTTGTATCGGCATGGGTGTTAGAGTGTGTCGTATCTATCACTCCATAGTTACTCTGTAGGTCCCATGGGTGTTATGGACAAACCATGATATGACATTGCATAAGGATAGACTGCACTTCTTAGAATGATGGAAGTTTCTGCCGCTCGACTGATCGAGAATCGGCAGATCTAGTGAGGGCGCTCTTAGCGTACCCACTGGGTGTAGTCCCCGAGGCCACCGTCGGGTGTTTGCACCGGCGAGGGTCTTGGAGTTTATTGTATACAAGATATATTTCACTCTGAACCACACCACTCCGTAGCTGCCTTGCAGGTTTCATGGATAATATTGACAAACCATGATATGATGCTGCATAAGGATCGATTGAACTTCACAGAGTAGGGAGGCGCGTCACTCGACGGGTCGAGCGCACTGACAGGGCTGACCTTGTCGAATGCTTTAATAGCCAGTGGGGGCACTCTTAGTGCACCCACTGGGTGTAGTCCCCGTGATCACTGTCAGGTGCTTGCACTGGCAGGGGTCTTCTTACAGAGACTGTTCATCGTAGACGATAAACGGTAGGTTTGAAAACTTGTCGTACACATGGTACTAAAGTCGCTCGACATGTCGAGTTTGTATGTTTTTTTTCTGACGGTCTCCTCGACGGATCGAGAGTTAACCGTCTCAGTGGGGGCGCTCTTAGCGCACCCGCTGGGTGTAGTCCCCGAGACCTCTGTCGAGTGCTTGCACTGACAGGGGTCTTTAATAGAGACAGTTCCGGATTTGTTTACGACGCGCGGAGCGTCAGCGCCAGTCGACATGTCAAGTGGACTTTCTGCTTGGATGCTTCTAACATACCCAGTCGACTGTCCCAAGCGTCACTCGCTGATTGAATTCATGTCTTGTGTTGATTCCAGAGGGCTTGTGAACTTGGGGCGGAGTACGAGGACATGGAGGACGAAAGGAACTGGCTGCAGGTGGATTTGGCGGCCTCCAACAATGCCCTGGAGCGAGCGCGTGTTGAGGTGAAGGCTTTGGGAGGTAATTGCTACTGACTTTCCACATTTTGTTCTTCACTCGTCATGTTTTGAACCGAGTGCTCTCACTCGAACAGACGTACGCACTGACAACCGTTGACTCCAAGCGCGACTCAACAATGTTGTTTCTTTAGATTCCATGAAGAAAGCGCTGGAGGAGAAACACAAGGCGCTTGCTGATGCTCAATAGGTGGCCAAGGACAAAATTGAAGGTGTGGACCGGAAGCTGGCAGCTGCCAAGAAGCTAGAGGATGAGAACACCAAGTTAAAGCAAGAACGCATGGACCTCGTCAAGAAGGCCGAGCAACTGACCAAGAGGAGCAATGGCCTGGAGAGGCATCTGGGCGAGTTCTCGACGAAGATGTATCTTCTGCTAGACGGTGAGTGCCTCTTGTCGACTGTTATTTGCAAAAAAAACTTCTTGAGGGTCGCGGTTCACCAACTCTCTTCCAATTCCCCATTCTTCAACAGAATTATGCCAGGACTTTGAGAAGGAAACAAAAGAGGTTGAGCCCAATCTTGACCCCACCAAGTCGCCAGTTGCTGACGCGGTGGCGATGAACATGCTGTGACTCAACTTCCGACTCCAAGGCGTGCAGGCCTACGTTGCTCGACTAAAATCTGCCATGGAAAGAATCGACAAAGAGCTATGGCCCGAGGACACTCTTCAACTCGACCTCAACTCCATAATGGCCCGTCTGAATGACTCCCTGGCCGAGTGCAAGCTTGGAAAAAATATGCTGCTCGCTGCGGGGCCGACGTGGCATTATCACTCGTCAGGGTCCACTGTAGGGACGTGAGGGAGGAGAAACTGAAGGAGCTCCAGGTGGTGAACACGAAGAAACTCCAGTTCGAGGACTTCATGGAAACCTTCATCAAGGCAGCTACCAGAATCGCCGACGGCATCGACTTGGACACCTTCATCGAGCCGGCCAGCCCATCTCCCATTTGAAAAACTTGGTCTTTGGATGAAACAATTAAATTTTCCTCGGTATGCCGAGTGGATTTGTATCCTTTAAAACTTCATTCAGGCCTTAGATTTGAGCACATTTGCTTTCATACGAAATGTTTATCCATGGTTTACCCTTTGGATTTTGCTCGTATTTGGCTTTCAATCGTCTGTTTAACTGAGTTTGTTTTTAGCTTAGGCGAAGCATGTTCGCAGCTAAGCCCCCGAGTGTGAGGATTGCTCAATACTCGGAGTATTTCGAACTTAGGCGAATGTCGATTCGCAGCTAAGTTGTCGAGTGAATGGATTACTATCCGCCCGACGGAGTTTTTTAACTTAGGCGAAACATGTTTTGCAGCTAAGTCCCCGAGTATGAGGATTTCTCATCACCCAGAGTATTTTTGAACTTAGGCGAATGTCGATTCTCCGCTAAGTTGTCGAGTGAATGGATTACTATCCACCCGATTGAGTTTTTAACTTAGGCGAAATGTGTTTCGCAGCTAAGTCCCCGAGTGTGAGGATAGCTCATCACTCGAAGTATTTTGAACTTAGGTGAATGTCGATTCGCGGCTAAGTTGTCGAGTGAATGGATTACTATCCACCCAATGGAGTTTTTTAACTTAGGCGAAACGTGTTTCGCAGCTAATCCCCCGAGTGTGAGGATTGCTCATCACTCGGAGTATTTTGAACTTAGGCAAATATCGATTCGCGGCTAAGTTGTCGAGTGAATGGGTTACTATCCACCCGACGGAGTTTTTTTAACTTAGGTGAAATGTGTTTCGCAGCTAAGCACCCGAGTGTGAGGATTGGTCATCACTCGGAGTATTTTTGAACTTAGGCGAATGTCGATTCGCCGCTAAGTTGTCGAGTGAATGGGTTACCATCCACCCGACGGATTATTTTTTAACTTAGGCGAAGCGGGTTCGCAGCTAAGCCCCCGAGCATGAGGATTGCTCATCACTCGTAGTATTTTGAACTTAGGCGAATGTCGATTCGCGGGTAAGTTGTCGAGTGAATGGATTTCTATCCACCCGATGGAGTTTTTTTTAACTTAGGCGAAATGTGTTTCGCATCTAAGCTCCCGAGTGTGAGGATTGCTCATCACTCGGAGTATTTTTGAACTTAGGCGAATGTCGATTCGCCGCTAAGTTGTCGAGTGAATGGGTTACCATCCACCCGACGGAATTTTTTAACTTAGGCGAAGCGGGTTCGCAGCTAAGCCCTCGAGCGTGAGGATTGCTCATCACTCGGAGTATTTTTGAACTTAGGCGAATGTCGATTTGCAGCTAAGCCCCAAGCATGAGGATTTCTCATCACTCAGAGTATTTTTGAACTTAGGCGAATGTCGATTCGCAGCTAAGCCCCCGAGCGTGAGGATTGCTCATCACTCGGAGTATTTTTGAACTTAGGCGAATGTCGATTTGCCGCTAAGTTGCCCAGTGAATGGATTACCACCACCCGACGGAGTTTTTTAACTTAGGCGAAGCGGGTTCGCAACTAAGCCCCCGAGCGTGAGGATTGCTCATCACTCAGAGTGTTCCCAAGAACTTAACTGTACGATCAGAGTCGACAACGTAACTGCTGAAACATGAATGGCATTGACAAAGTATTCTTATTACATCAGAAAACTCTTGTCTCAAGCATAAAAACGCCGGAGCAGATCTGCGTTCCAGGCTCGTGGCTCATCCATCCGCTTCACAAGATTGTATAGGTGATAAGCTCCATTGTTTAGCACCTTGGTAACGATAAAAGGAGCTTCCCATGCAGGAGCAAGCTTGTGAGGTCGTTGTTGGTTCACTCAGAGCACCAAGTCTCCTTCATGGAAAGCTCGACTCTTCACATTCCTCGCATGGAAGCGTCGCAGGTCTTGCTGGTAGGCAGTAGTCCGGATCAGAGGCAACTCTCGTTCTTCCTCCAGAAGATCTACCCCATCCTGTCTGGCCTGTTCAGCTTCAGCTTCAGAGTATAGCTCCACTCGAGGATAATTGTGGGCCAAGTCGCTCGACAATATGGCTTCAGCACCATAGACAAGGAAGAAAGGAGTTCGTCCAGTCGACCGATTAGGCGTTGTCCTCAATCCCCACAAAATAGACAACAGCTCAGTTACCCAAGCACCGGCGGCATGATCCAAATCGCGCATGAGACGAGGCTTTAGGCCTTGCAGAATGTGACCATGTGCCCGCTCGACTTGCCCATTGGTTTGAGGATGTGCAACAAAAGCATAATCCACTCGGGTGCCTTGGGAGTTACAGAATCTTCTGAATTCTTCTGAGTCAAAATTAGTGTCGTTGTCCGTGATGATGCTGTGAGGAATGCCGTATCGAATAATGATCTCCCTCATGAATGTTACCGCCGTACGGGCATTCAGCTTCTTGATGGGCTTGGCTTCAATCGACTTGGTGAATTTGTCGACTGCTACCAACAAGTGAGTGAATCCTCCTTTTCCGGGTCAAAAGGGACCAACCATGTTGAGTCCCCAAACCGCAAATGGCCAGGCGAGAGGAATGGTCTTCATGGCAGACGCAAGTTTGTGTGAGAGGTTCGCATAGAACTAGCAACCCTCGCAATGATCAACGATGTCTTTAGCTATCTCATTAGCTTGCGGCCAGTAAAAAACAGCTCGGTACGCCTTAGCGACAATCGCCCTTGAAGACGCATGGTGACCACAAGTTCCCGAGTGAATCTCATCCAGGATCACTCGACCTTCTTCGGGGGAAATGCAGCACTGAGTGACACCAGTCATGCTCTCTCTGAACAGCTGATCTCCCATCATAGTGAAAGCCTTGGAGCTGCGCACAATCTGCCGAGCCTCTGCTTCATCTTCGGGGAGCTCTTGTCTGAGGATATAGGCAATGTATGGCACAGTCCAGTCGGGAATGATAACCAGAATCTCCATGACCAGGTCAATCACAGCAGGAACGTCGACTTCAGTCGAGTCAGTGGAACTCAAAGCTTGTGGGGGATCTTCGGTGAAGGGATCTTCTTGAACCGAAGGAGTGTGCAAATGCTCCAATAACACACCACTAGGGACAGGTCGTCGAGTGGAACCAATCTTGGACAGCTCATCGACCGCTTGATTTTTCAATTGGGGAACATGATGAAGTTCCAGGCCTTCAAATTTCTTCTCCAGTTTTCGGACTGCATTGCAGTAACCAGTCATAGAGGGGTTTCTGACATCCCACTCTTTCATCACTTGATTCACCATCAAATCTGAGTCACCATAAACCATCAGGCGCTTGACACCAAGTGAGATAGCCATGCGCAACCCATATAAAAGTGCTTCGTACTCTGCCTCATTGTTGGAGGAATCAAAGTGAATCTATAGGACGTAGCTAAGCTTGTCACCCCTGGGAGATATCAAGACTACACCAGCACCGGACCCATTCAACATCTTGGAACATTGTCCAATGCGCCGAGTGAACTTGGATAGGCTGTTGCTCCTCAATCCACTCGGCCATGAAATCTGCCAATGCTTGGGACTTGATTGCTTTCTTGGCCTCAAATCTGATGTCAAAATGTCCAAGATCAATTGCCCATTTAGCCACTCGACCTGATGCGTCACGATTATTGAAAATCTCAGACAAAGGAGCATCACCGACGACTGAAATTGAGTGGTCTTGGAAATAGTGCGCCACCTTCTTCGCTGATAGGTAAATACCATACACTAGCTTCTGATAATGTGGATATCTTTGCTTTGAAGGGGACAATACTTCCGAGACATAATATACTAGCCGCTGGACTTTATAGGCTTTGCCTTCCTCTTCTCGCTCGACAGTCAGCACTGTACTGACGACCTGATTTGTGGTCGCGATGTACAGGAGCAAGGGCTCTTTGCTGGCAGGAGCGGCCAGCACCGGCTAGGTGGAGAGCAAGGCTTTGAGCTCTACAAACGCTGCTTCGGCTTCGGGAGTCCAGTTGAAAGTGCTTCTTCATCAATTGATATAAAGGCAGAGCCTTCTCACCAAGAAGAGAAATGAATCACTCAATGCTGCCAAGCAACCTGTGAGCTTCTGAACGTCATGCACTCGCATGGGAGTCTTCATACAGGTAATGGCACTGATCTTCTCAGGGTTGACATCAATTCCGCGCTCAGAAACGAGCAAACCGAGCAACTTGCCGCCAGGGACGCCAAAGGTACATTTTGCTGGATTCAGCTTTATGTCGAATCGCCTCAAATTGGCGAATGTCTCGGCCAAGTCAGCCGGTAGGTCAGAACCTTTGCGGGACTTGACCACTATATCATCCACATATGCCTCGACATTCCGAGGGATCTGGTCGACTAAGCATTTCTGAATCATGCGCATAAAAGTACCGCCGGCATTCTTGAGACCAAAAGGCATGGTGATGTAACAAAAGCACCCGAATGGGGTGGTGAAGGCTGTTTTTATTTCGTCCGGGCCATACAGACGGATCTGATGGTACCCAGAGTAAGCATCCAAAAATGATAATCGCTCGCACCCCGTTGTCGAGTAAACAATTTGATCTATGCGGGGGAGCAGAAAATGGTCTTTTGGGCACACCTTATTGAGATGTTTGAAGTCAATGCACATGCGCAACAACTTATCCTTCTTTGGCACCATCACAACATTCGAGAGCCACTCGGAGTGGTAAATCTCCCGAATGAACTTGGCTTGCAAGAGACGGGACACTTCTTCTCCGATTGCCTTGCGCTTCTCCATCGTGGATCGATGCAAATGCTCCCTGATGGGCTTGGCTTTCAGATCCACTCGCAGACGGTGCTCAGCCAGCTCCCTGGGAATCCCCGGCATGTCGGCAGGCTTCCATGCAAAGATATCCCAATTCTCACGGAGGAACTAGATGAGCTCGGCTTCCTATTTACTATCGAGTGTTGTTGAGATATTCTCAGGGCAACATCTGGATCCGTCGGGTGGATGTGCACCTTCTTCACCTCCCCTGCCGACTGAAATGCCGACTCGGAAGCCGGCTTATTTGCGCGGAGCAACTCAGCAGGGTCGGCGGTTTTCTTGTACTCCTCCAGCTCAACCATGGCCATCTGCTGATCGACAATCTTGGAGCCCTACTGGAGGCACTCTTTGGCCCGCTGTCGATTGCCCGTGACCGTGATCACGCCCTTAGGGCCGGGCATCTTCAACTTAAGATACACGCAACATGGTCGGGCCATGAAACGTGCATAAGCGGGTCGACCCAAAATGGCGTGGTAAGCACTCTTGAAATCCATGACTTCAAATGTCAACTTTTCTTTTCTGAAATTTTTGTCATCTCCAAATGCCACATCCAAGGCTATCTGGCCGAGTGACTTGGCCTTCTTTCCTGGGATGACCCCATGAAATTGCATGTTGCTCTCGCTCATACGGGACACCGGAATGCCCATCCCTTTTAGGGTATCCGCATATAGAATGTTCAGGCCGCTGCCGCCGTCCATGAGGACCTTTCTAAGTCGAATCCTCTGCACCATCGGATCAACTACCAGAGCCTGTCGACCGGGAGTGGCCACACGATCAGGATGGTCTGTCTGGTCAAATGTGATAGCATATTGGGACCATATGAGGTAGGTGGGGGTGTCTGGTACAACCATGTTGATTTCTCTGTTGATGACTTTCAGACGACTCTTACTCTCAACATCAGCAAAGATCACCAGCGTTGCAGTGACATCCAGGAATGTTTCTTTTTCCTCATCTTCATCCCCCTTCTCAGGAGATTTTTCACTCGACTGGTCCCCCTTGAATTGCTGAATAAGGGTCCGACACTGTCGAGTGGTGTGCTTGGGCAAAATCAGGTTGCCTTCATCATCTTTCTTCGTGTGAATTACACACGACTGTTCCATGATGTCAGTTCCTGACTGACCCTTCCCTTTCTTGGGGACATACTGAGCCTTGGCTTTACCCTTATTCTTCGGCTGAGTCGCCAGTGCTGCTGCCTCTGCCAGAGTTGGGTCTTCAGCCTTCCGCTTCCGCTTCCGATTGTTGTCACCGCCGCCGTTGCCTTCATTGGCGACGACTTTTCCTTTGCCGCCATGGAGGCGGTCTTCTTCCTCGCCATTGGCGTACCGAGTGGCGATTTCCATCATCTTGCCGAGTGAGATATCACCCGTCCATCCAAACTTCAGGTACAGTTCCCTGTATCTCACACCGGCCTTGAAAAAGCAAACGACCTGGTGTTCCGACACATTCTCCACGGTGTGATGCAGAGTGGACCATCGCTGAAAATAATCTCTCAGGGTTTCATTGGGCTTCTGGACGTAGTGTTGTAAGTCGACCAGACCCGTCGGACGCTTGCAGGTGCCCTCAAAGGTTCGGACAAACAGCTGGGTAAGATCCTCCCAGCAACGTATACTGGATGGTGCCAAACGATTCAGCCAAGCTCGAGCTGGACCATCTAGCATTAGGGGCAGGTGCTTCATTGCGACATTGTCATTTCTGCCGCCAATCTGCACAGCCACTCGGTAGTCATCTAACCAAGTCTCTGGCTTTGTATCACTAGAAAACTTTCCAATTCCTGCCGCTATTCTGAAATTGGGGGGGATCTCTGCAGAACGTATAGCTCTGCTGAAACACTCGGGACCTGACACCATAGCTGAGCTTCCACTCGGAACATCTCTGTCGTGTCCTTCTCTGTAGGCTCTGCTCTTATCGATCCGCTTCTGAACAAGGTAAGCGCGGGCATCAAAGTCCACATCCCGCTCATCACCGAAGGAGCGGCGGTCGTCCTGGCGCTGCGGCACATACGAACCACTCCGCAGAAGGGTGGGCACTCGACGGTGTTCATCACGGTGAAACTGATCTCTGTCTTGCCCTTCACGGAAACTGCTGCCTCGATGATGCAAGGACGATCCAGGGCTGTGTGCTGACTGAACGGTCTTTGCCTTAGGTGAATTGCTATGAATCCTATGGCGGGACTGAGAAACTGCTGAGTTCTGCCGCTACGCTGCATCCAACAGTGCTCTGATCTACAACAACCCTCTTCCGGCCTCTGACCGGGACGGCTGAATGGAGTATGCTATCCTAGTAGTTGCAGCAATGTTTAGCACAGGAGTTCGGTATACCTCAACGTTGTCGTGATTTCCAGTCGGAAATAATTTTCGCTAGTGTCGACTGGGACGTGGCGGGCGCTGGCGAGCACGCTCGTCGATCTCTGCCTGGAGCTCTTCCAATCGAATGCGCGCGGCCTCCAAAGCTTGGGCCTCGGCGGTCGCGCCGACGATGGGAGTGTGAAGAACCTCCTCGTCGCGATGCGACTGCCCATTTGACGGACCACCAGCCTCGCGCTTTCCGCGGCCCAGGCCAGGCGGTGAACTCTGATGAGAGCCCGCCATCAAGACCTCCGCTGCGGGATCGCAGCTTTTGCACTCGGAAGGCACGTCGGACGGATCGGAATCTGACTCGAACACGCCGTGAAGGGACTCGGCGGGCTCGAGCGCTGCAATCTGTGGAGAAGTTTGATGCGCTGCCGCATGTTCAACCCAACGCTGGAGTCATGAGCGTCCGGACCGCTTGCGACTGCGAACAGCGAGAGGAGCCGACGCGTAAGGGGTCGATGGCTGACGCAGCAACACGCGGCAGGAACTCGTGCGGAAGTGCGTGGCCCCGCGGACTGGGAGTGCCTCGACATCGAGAGGCGCCTCGTGGATCCATGCCGAATCATCGGCGATGAAGGTGAGCACTCCGAAACGGATCTCGTGGCCCAGAGCAAAAAAACCGCCTGAAGACATGTCGAAGGATGAAAATCGCAACCTCGTCGGAAGTCGCTTAGACGCCTGCCCCACGGTGGGTGCCAACTGTCGTGGGAACGAGCCTAACAGTAGAAGGTAGTGGTACGAAGGAAGAGGGCAGAGTCCTAGCTACAGCGAGGGTGTACACACGTATGTATGAGTTCAGGCCCCTCTCGTGGAGGTAACATCCCTACGTCTCAGTGCTCGGGAGCTTATGTCGTGTGGAATGGTGAGATTACAATGGTTGCAAACCCTTGTGCAGGAGGGGAGGGGTGGCTTATATAGAGTTTGCTGCCCCTCATAATTATCCCGCATCTAAGAGTCTGATCGTGGGGTTTAAAGTCTACCGTTACCGGTAACGTACATAATAAAAGCTATTAATAACCATTGAACCAGCGTCTGCCTGTTGAGCTATTGACGATGGCTTCTGGTCTTCTGGCGTCAAGTCAAGTGAGGTCTTCCGAGTGACACGCGACTGCCAAGTGAGAGGAGGAGCTCCGAGTGGATTACTGTCGAGTGATCTTGGACGTCTCCAGGGATCCACTCGGAAGTTCATGCTTGATCTTCAAGTCCTCCCATGTAGTGTCCTTAGGTAGGGTATGTGGGCCTTGCCTAGGACCCTACCCTAGGTACACATCCTCGTCACCAACCATGGGGAAGGTTGACGTTCAGGTACTGGAGTGGCCGGCGGTACTGCCAGTGCCATCGCGCCTGGTGGACTGGTATGTACAGTCGGACCCGCGCCGGTGGGGAGCCTCGCCAACCAGGAGGCGGTGGCGGTGGTGGTGGAAGCTGTGGTTGCGGCGGCGGCTTCGGCGAGCGGCCGACACCGTGGGAAGAGCTCGCGCTGACGCTCCACTTTCCTTTGCCCTTGCCATTGAATAACCACATGGCTACTAGGGTTTGTGGTCACCAGCGAGGGAGCACGCATGGCCAGATGTGGACGGGAAGGGGAAGTGGATGAGGTCGGCCCCGCCACACGTTTGGATTAATAAGGACGACGACCAGGAGCTTCGAGGCACTGATAGGTGGGCCAGAGGCGGATGGTCGCGTCTAATACGATCGTGGGTGGTGGTTGCGCGGCCGACATGTGGACCCAAGGCGGACATGGTGAGGATGCGAGGACATGCCGCAGACGTTTTTTGGGTTTGGGTCGTTGCATTAGGTTGTCGCTTTTGTCCGTGCGGACCCATTCAGACGATTTGGGTCTCCCCGTTGGAGTTGCTCTAAGGTCCCAAAAAACCAACGCACCATAACAATAATAGTCATCGATGAAGAGAGGCATATATTAGAAGGATCTAACCTGTTGAGACTCAAACGCAAACGAACGAAGACCGAATCCAAATAGATCCACCGAAGACCAACATTGACCAAATCCTACGGGATCCTCCAAAGACACTCCTCCACACACTTGCCGACGACGCTAGACGCACAACTGGTATGGGTCTAGGCGGAAGAACCTTTTTCCATCTTCAACCTAAACAAACTCAACACAATACCTAAGAACAGATCAGGAGCCCTGCCACCTGCAAGGGCTGGGATTCACCATGCCTCAGTAGGGGTGGGTGGGGGAAAACCCTCATAAAACTAACTCACACTAAGACCAAATTTCTGTCCAGAAAATGTTAGGAATGAAATTGAATTGAGTCAAATGTGTTCTAAATTTTTGAATTTTGTGAAGAACCATTGTAGTTAATGACAAGCGGGATGTACATGTAAGTTTGGTCACAATGGGAATATCGTAGATAGTATCATACATGTTAACTAGGCAAAAAAAAATTAGGTGTCACATAACTAAATGAGAAAAGAGGAGGTTGAGTATCATGATATCATATCATATCATATTAAATGATGTATTGGTTTGTATCATGCATATCAATAAATGAGGTCTCTCATACCAAGCTATAATACTACACATTATGGAGGTAGTATCATACACTAGTCACGCGCTCACGCCTAAGGTTATGATATATGATACATCCCATTGTAACCAGCCAGAAAAATAGGACTCTTTTCTTTTTGGCGAATCTAAGTTTGTGCTTTGCCTTCATGGACTTAAAGCATCTACAATCGGGTGCCTAAAATCTGTCTCAAACGCCCGGCCAGGCGGATCGGTCATTCACCGGTCACAAAAAACAACCCACCCGGGTGCCTCAAACTGGCCTCAAACGCCCGGGCAGTCTGGTGCCCCTCATATCTAGCCCAAATAGAGGGCGGATATGTGGCGGCACGGACACTACAAGGCGTGTTTGCCATGTCAGACCCGACAGGCCTAGTCCACCATCGACCCCATGGTTGTCCCACATGAAACCCCAAGTCGCCCCCTTTTCCAAACTCCAGCTCACGCACTCTCCTCTCTCGCTTCGTCCCCTCCTCCCCCTTTTCAATTTCGATTCAATCTGGCGACATGTCAAGCTCCGACGAACACTTTGGATCCAGCCTCAACATCGAGGAGGAGCTGGCCCTCCGCATTGCCCTGGAGTTGTCCAAGGTGGACACCCAGGGACACCTCCGGATCTGGACCAGCGCCGCTCTTGCACAAGCGCCGCACGGATGCCTAACGTGTCCCTTCCTGACCCGCACGCAGCTCTGCCAGGCCAGCAGAACCCGCTCCGCCCCCATATCCTTCTCTTACCTTGCCAACCATTGCTCTGCTCATGCAACGGTGGGTGCTAGTGCATGCTCCACCTGTTGGAAATATGCCCTAGAGGCAATAATAAATTGGTTATTATCATATTTCCTTGTTCATGATAATCGTCTATTATCCATGCTATAATTATCTTGATCGGAAACTTAGATACATGTGTGGATACATAGACAACACCATGTCCCTAGTATGCCTCTAACAGACTAGCTCGTTGATCAAAGATGGCTATCGCTTCCTAGTCATGGATATGAGATGTCAATTGATACCGGGATCACATCATTACGAGAATGATGTGATGGACAAGACCCAAACTACCAACGTAGCATATGATCGTGTCAGTTTATTGCTATAGTCTTCGGCATGTCAAGTATCTGTTCCTATGACCATGAGATCATGCAAATCACTGACACCGGAGGAGTACCTAGTGTGTATCAAATGTCGCAACGTAACTGGGTGACTATAAAGGTGCTCTACAGGTATCTCCGAGGGTGTCTATTGGGTTGGCATGGATCAAAACTGGGATTTGTTACTCCGTGTGACGGAGAGGTATCTCAGGGCCCAATCGGTAATACAACATCACAATAAGACTTGCAAGAAATATGACTAAGTGTTAGTCACGGGATCTTGCATTATGGAACGATTAAAGCGACTTGCCGGTAACGAGGTTGAACTAGGTATGGAGATACCGACGATCGAATCTCGGGCAAGTAACATACCGAAGAACAAAGGGAACATCATACGGGATTAACTGAATCCTTGACACAGAGGTTCGACCGATAAAGATCTTCGTAGAATATGTAGGAACCAATATGGGCATCCAGGTCCCGCTATTGGTTATTGACCGTAGAGGTGTCTCGGTCATGTCTGCATAGTTCTCGAACCCGCAGGGTCTGCACACTTAAGGTTTGGTGACGTTTCGTTAGTATAGAGTTATGTATGATGGTGACCGAAGGTTCTTTGGAATCCCAGATGAGACCCTGGACCTCACGAGGAGCTCCGGAATGGTTCGGAGGTAAAGATTGATATATAAGAAGTCCTATTTTGGTCGCCCAAAAAGTTTTGGGCTCATCGGTAGTGTACCGGGAGTGCCAATACTGTACCGGGAGACCATCGGGAGGGGTATTTCGACCCAAGAGGCTACATGGACTGTGGGAGAGTGAATACCAGCCCTTACTGGGCTGGTGGAAGTCCCACAAAAGGCCCATGCATCTAGGAAAGAAAAGCCCAAAGAGAAAAGGTGGAAAAAAGGCAAAAAGCCAAAAAAGGAAGGAGTCCTAGTCCTACTAGGATTGGAGGAGGAATCCTCCTCTCCTCCTTGGTTCGGCCGAAGCAAGGGATGGCCCTTGAGGTCCAAGCTTCCTCCTCTCCTCCTCTTATATATACTAGAGGTTTAAGGGTTTTTGGCACTTGATTTTCAGCCACGTGCTACCCGTTCCTTTAGTGCATAGTTTCTCCTCTAGATCGGTTTCTGCAGTGCTTAGGCGAAGCCCTGCTGGCATTGCTCCACCACCATCGCCGCAGCACCGTCACGCTGCCGGAGAACTCTTCTACCTCTCCGATCCCTCTTGCTAGATCAAGAAGGCGGAGATCGTCATCGAGCTGTACGTGTGCTGAACGCGGAGGTGTCGTCCGTTCGGCGCTAGATCGGAAGGACCGTGATCAAGATCGTGAGACGATTCGTGATTGGTTCGCAGGACGGATCGTGATGGGATCGCAAGACGGATCGTGATGAGATCGCGGGACAGATCATGATGGGATCGCGGGACGCTCGGCAATTTGGATCGCGAAGACATTCGACTACACCAACCGCGTTTCTTAACGCTTCCCGCTTAGCGATCTACAAGGGTACGTAGATCCACTCTCCCTCTCGTATATGCTCATCACCATGGATAGATCTTGCGTGTCCGTAGGAAATTTTTTGTTTCCCATGCAACGTTCCCCAACAGTGGCATCATGAGCTAGGTCTATGTGTAGATGAGATGTCGAGTAGAACACAAAGAGTTTGTGGGCGTTGATGCTTAGATTGCTTCCTCCCTTGGTCGTGTTTTGGTTCAGCGGTATTGTAGGATGAAGCAGCCTAGACCAACATTACTCGTACGCTTACGAGAGACCGGTTCCCTCTACTACAACTTGTTGCATAGATGGCTGGCGGGTGTCGGTTTCTCCTATTTTAGTTGGATCGGATTCGACAAAGGCAGTCCTTGAGAAGGTTGAAAAGCAACTTATGTATCACTGTTGTGGTTTATTCGTAGGTGAGAATTGTTCTTGCTAGATACCCGTAGAAGCCACGTAAAACATGCAACAACAATTAGAGGACGTCTAACTTGTTTTTGTTGGGTATATTGTGATGTGATATGGCCAATTACATGATGAGATATATGTGATGTATGAGATGATCATGTGTTGTATAGAATATCACGACTTGCATGTCAATGAGTACGGCAACCGGCAGGAGCCATAGGGTTGTCTTTAATTATTGTATGACCTGTGTGTTATTGTTTAAGCGTTATGTAATGCTTTACTTTATCGCCAAACGGTAGCAATAGTTGTAGAAGCATGGTGGGAGCGACAACCCCGATGGAGACATGTTGATGGAGATCAAAATGATGGAGATCATGGTGTCATGCCGGTGACGATGGAGATCATGCCGGTGCTTTCAAGATGGAGATCAAAAGCACTAGTTCATGGCCATACCATGTCACTTATGATTTGCATGTGATGTTAATCCTTATATGCACCTTGTTTTTCTTAGGACGACGGTAGCATTATAAGGTGATCCCTCACTTAATTTCAAGATAAATTGTGTTCTCCTCGAGTGTGCACCGTTGCGAAAGTTCGTCGTGTCGAGACACCACGTGATGATCGGGTGTGATAGACTCTGCGTTCACATACAATGGGTGCAAGCTAGTGTGGCACATGCAGAACACTCGTGTTAAACTTGACGAGCCTAGCATGTACAGACATGACCTCGGAACACAAGAGACCGAAAGGTCGAACGTGAGTCATATAGTAGATATGATCAACATGATGATGTTCACCATTGAAACCACCTCAACTCACATGATGATCTGACTTGAGTTGGTGCATTTGGATCATGTATCACTCAAATGACCGGAGGGATGTTAATTTGAGTGGGAGTTCCTAAGTAATATGATTAATTGAACTCATTATCATGAACATAGTTAGTAGTGTCTTTGCGAATTATGTTGTAGATTACTAGCTCACGCTATAGCTCCCTTGAATTTTAATATGTTCCTAGAGATATAGAGTTGAAAGATGATGGTAGCAATATTGCGGAATGGGTCCGTGATCTGAGGATTGTCCTCATTGCTGCACAGAAGGCTTATGTCCTTAATGCACCGCTCGGTGTGCCACCCCCTCTAGTGTCGTTTGTAGATGTTGTGAACATCTTACAGGCACGTTCCAATGACTACTTGATAGTTTAGTGCGTCATGCGTCACGGCTTAGAATTGAGGCTCCAAAATGTTTTGAACGTCACAGAACATATGAGATGTTCTAAGAGCTGAAATTGGGATCTCAGGCTCGTGCCCGTGTTGTGAGATACTAGATCTCCAACAAGATTATTTGCCTGCAAGATGAAGGAGAATAGCTCAATCGTTGAGCATGTGCTCAGATAGTCTGGGTGATACAATCGCTTGAATCGAGTGGGAATTGATCTTCTAGATAAGATAGTGATTGATATAGTTCTCTGAGTCACTATCACTAATCTACTAGAACTTCATGATAAACTATAATTATGCTAAGGATGGAAATGATGATCCCTGAGCTGTTCGCGATGTTTGACACCGCGAAGGTAGAAATCAAGAAGAAGCATCAGGTGTTAATGGTTAGTAAAACCACTAGTTTTGAGATGGGCAAGGGCAAGGAGGAAAACTTCATGGATGGCAAGGCAGTTGTTGCTCCAGTGAAGCAACCCAAACTTGAACCCAAACCCGAGACTAAGTGCTTCTATTATGAGGAGAATGGTCGCTCAAGCGGAACAACCCTAAATACTTGGTAGATAAGAAGGCTGGCAACATCGACAGAAGTATATTTGATATACGTGTTATTGATGTGTACCTTGCTAGTACTCCTAGTAGCACCTGGGTATTGGATACCGGTTCGGTTGCTAAATGTTAGTAACTCGAAATAAAAGCTACAGAATAAACGGAGAACTAGCTAAGGGTGAGGTGATGATGTGTATTGGAAATTTTCCAAGGTTGATGTGATCAACATCACACGCTCTCTCTACCTTCGAGATTAGTGACAAACCTAAATAAATGTTATTTGGTGTTTGCGTTAAGCATGAACATGATTAGATCATGTTTATTGCAACACGGTTATTCATTTAAGTTAGAGAATAATGGTTATTCTATTTACATGAATAATACCTTCAATGGTCATGCACCCAGTGAGAATGGTTTGTTGAATTTTGATCGTAGTAATATACATGTTCATAACATTGATGCCAAAAGATACAAAGTTAGTAATGATAATACCACATACTTGTGGCACTGCCGCTAAATGTCATATTGGTATAAATCACATGAAGAAACTCCATGCTGATGGATCTTTGCACTCATTCGATTTTGAATCGGTTGAGACATGCAGACTATGATGTCTCTTATTGATTTTCCTCTATCATTTTGGGGTTATGCATTAGAGACAACTACATTCACTTTAAATAGGGCACCATCTAAATCTGTTGAGATGACACTGTATGAATTATGGTTTGATAGAAACCTAAGTTGTCATTGTTGAAAATATGCCCTAGAGGCAATAATAAATTAGTTATTATCATATTTCCTTGTTCATGATAAATCGTTTATTATCCATGCTATAATTGTATTGATCGGAGACTTAGATGCATGTGTGGATACATAGACAAAACCATGTCCCTAGTATGCCTCTAATGGACTAGCTCGTTGATCAAAGATGGTTAAGGTTTCCTATCCATGGACATGAGATGTCATTTGATAACGGGATGACAACATTAGGAGAATGGTGTGATGGACAAGACCCAAACTACAAACGTAGCATACGATCGTGTCAGTTTATTGCTATTGTTTTCTGCATGTCAAGTATATGTTCCTATGACCATGAGATCATGCAACTCACTGACACCGGAGGAGTGCCTTGTGTGTATCAAACGTCGCAACGTAACTGGGTGACTATAAAGGTACTCTACAGGTATCTCCGAGGGTGTCTGTTGAGTTGGCATGGATCAAGATTGGGATTTGTTACTTCGTGTGACGGAGAGGTATCTCAGGGCCCACTCGGTAATACAACATCACAACAAGCCTTGCAAGCAATGTGACTAAGTGTTAGTCACGGGATCTTGTATTACGGAACGAGTAAAAAGTCTTGCTGGTAACGAGGTTGAACTAGGTATGGAGATACCGACGATCGAATCTCGGGCAAGTAACATACCAAAGAACAAAGGGAACATCATACGGGATTAATTGAATCCTTGACATAAAGGTTCGACCGATAAAGATCTTCGTAGAATATGTAGGAACCAATATGGGCATCCAGGTCCTGCTATTAGTTAGTGACCGTAGAGGTGTCTCGGTCATGTCTACATAGTTCTCGAACCCGCAGGGTCTGCACACTTAAGGTTTGGTGACGTTTCGGTAGTATAGAGTTCTGTATGGTGGTGACCGAAGGTTGTTCTGAGTCCCGGATGATATCCCGGACGTCACGAGGAGCTCTGGAATGGTTTGGAGGTAAAGATTGATATATAGGAAGTCCCATTTTGGTCGCCGGAAAAGTTTCGGGCTAATCGGTAATGTACCGGGAGTGCCGGTAGTGTACCAGGAGACCACCGGAAGGGGTATTTCGACCCAAGAGGCTTCATGGGCTGTGGGAGAGTAAATACTAGCCTTTTATGGGCTGGTGGAAGTCCCACACAAGGCCCATGTGTCTGGGAGAAAAAGCCCAAAGGGAAAAGGGTGGAAAAAGGCCAATAAAAGGAGGAATCCTAGTCCTACTAGGATTGGAGGAGGAGGAGTCCTCTCCTCCCCACTTTGGCCAACCCAAGGGCTGGATTTTTCGCAGACAAGCCTCCTCCTCCTCTCCTCCTATATATACTAGAGGATTTTAGGGTTTTGGCACAGAATTTTCAGCCACGTGCTACCCGTTCCTCTAGTGCATAGTTTCTCCTCTAGACCGGTTTTCTGCAGTGCTTAGGCGAAGCCCTGCCGGAATAGCTCCACCACAATCGCTGCAATGCTGCCACGCTGCCGGAGAACTCTTCTACCTCTCCTCTCCCTCTTGCTGGATCAAGAAGGCGGAGATCGTCATCAAGCTGTATGTGTGCTGAACGTGGAGGTGTCGTCCGTTCGGCGCTAGATTGGAAGGACCGTGATCAAGATTGCGAGACGGATAGTGACGAGATCGCGGAACGGATCATGATGAGATCGCGGGACGGATCGTGATGAGTTCACGGGATGGATCGTGATTGGATCGCGGGACGGATCATGATGAGATCGCGGGACGCTCCGCGATTTGGATCGCGAAGACGTTCGACTACACCAACCGCGTTTCTTAACGCTTCCCGCTTAGCGATCTACAAGGGTACGTAGATCCACTCTCCCTCTCATAGATGCTCATCACCATGGATAGATGTGCGTGTGCGTAGGAATTTTTTTGTTTCCCATGCAACGTTCCCCAACAGTGGCATCATGAGCTTGGTCTATGTGTAGATGAGATCTCGAGTAGAACACAAAAGGTTTGTGGGCATTGATGCTTAGATTGCTTCCTCCCTTGGTCAAATTTTGGTTCAGCGGTATTGTGAGATGAAGCGGCCTGGACCAACATTACTCGTACGCTTACGAGAGGCCGGTTCGCTCGACCGCAACTTGTTGCATAGATGGCTTGCGGGTGCCAGTTTCTCTCACTTTAGTTGGATCGGATTCGACAAAGGCGGTCCTTGAGAAGGTTTAAAAGCAACTAGTGTATCACCGTTGTGGTTTTTGCGTAGATGAGAATTGTTCTTGCTAGATACCCGTAGCAGCCACGTAAAACATGCAACAACAATTAGAGGACGTCTAACTTGTTTTTGCAGGGTATGTTGTGATGTGATATGGCCAATTACATGATGTGATATATGTGATGTATGAGATGATCATGTGATGTATAGATTATCACGACTTGCATTTCGTTGAGTACGGCAACCGGCAGGAGCCATAGGGTTGTCTCTAATTATTGTATGACCTGCGTGTCAATCATTAAGCGCTATGTAATGCTTTACTTTATCGCTAAACGGTAGCAATAGTAGTAGAAGCATGTTGGGCGCGACAACCACGATGGCGACACGTTGATCGAGACCAAGATGATGGAGATCATGGTGTCTTGCCGGTGACGATGGAGATCATGCCGGTGCTTTCTAGATGGAGATTAAAAGCACAAGATCATGGCCATATCATGTCACTTATGATTTGCATGTGATGTTAATCCTTTTTATGCACCTTGTTTTGCTTAGGACGACAGTAGCATTATAAGGTGATCCCTCACTTTAATTTCAAGATAAATTGTGTTCTCCCTGAGTGTGCACCGTTGCAAAAGTTGGTCGTGTTGAGACACCACATGATGATCGGGTGTGATAGACTCTACGTTCACATACAACGGGTGCAAGCCAGTGTTGCACATGCAAAACACTCGGGTTAAACTTGAAGAGCCTAGCATGTACAGACATGGCCTCGGAACACAAGACACCGAAAGGTCGAACATGAGTCATATAGTAGATATGATCAACATAATGATCACCATTGAAGCCACCTCAACTCATGTGATGATCGGACTTGAGTTGGTGAATTTGGATCATGTGTCACTCAGATGTCCTGAGGGATGTCAATTTGAGTGGGAGTTCTTAGCTAATATGATTAATTGAACTCATTATCATGAACATAGTCAAAGTGTCTTTTCAAATTATGTTGTAGATTACTAGCTCACGTTGTAGCTCCCTTGTATTTTTATATGTTCCTAGAGAAATAGAATTGAAAGATGATGGTAGCAATATTGCGGACTAGGTCCGTGATGTGAGGGTTGTCCTCATTGCTGCACAGAAGGCTTATGTCCTTAATGCACCGCTCGGTGCGCCAACCCCTCTAGCGTCGTCTGTAGATGTTGTGAACATTTGACAGGCACGTTCTGATGACTACTTGATAGTTTAGTGTGTCATGCATTACGGCTTAGAATTGAGGCTTTGAAACATTTTGAATGTCACGAAACATATGAGATGTTCTAAAAGCTGAAATTAGGATCTCAGGCTCGTGCCCGTGTTACGAGATATGAGATCTCCAACAAGATTCTTTGCCTGCAAGATGAAAGAGAATAGATCAATCGTTGAGCATGTGCTCAGATTGTCTGGGTGCTACAATCGCTTGAATCGAGTGGGAGTTGATCTTCCAGATAAGATAGTGATTGATATAGTTCTCCAAGTCACTGTCACTAAGCTACTAGAACTTGGTGATGAACTATAAAACACCAAGGATAGAAATAATGATCCCTGAGCTGTTCGCGATGTTTGATACTGTGAAGGTAGAAATCAAGAAGGAGCGTCAAGTGTTGATGGTTAGTAAAACCACTAGTTTCGAGAAGAGCAAGGAGGGAAACTTCATGGATGGCAAGTCAGTTGCTGCTCTAGTGAAGCGACCCAAAGTTGAACTCAAACCCGAGACTAAGTGCTTCGATTATGAGGAGAGCGGTCGCTGAAGCGGAACAACCCTAGATACTTGGTAGATAAGAAGGCTGGCAACATCAACAAAAGTATATTTGATATACGTGTTATTGATGTGTACCTTGCTAGTACTCCTAGGATACCGGTTCGGTTGCTAAATGTTAGTAACTCGAAATAAAAGCTACGGAATAAACGGAGAACTAGCTAAGGGTGAGGTGATGATGTGTGTTGGAAGTGTTTCCAAGGTTGATGTGATCGACATCGCACGCTCTCTCTACCTTCGGGATTAGTAACAAACCTAAATAAGTGTTATTTGGTGTTTTGTGTTGAGCATGAACATGATTAGATCGTGTTTATTGCAACATGGTTATTCATTTAAGTTAGAGAATAATGGTTATTCTGTTTACATGAATAATACCTTAAATGGTCATGCACCCAGCGAGAATGGTTTGTTGAATTTTGATCGTAGTAATACACATGTTCATAACATTGATGCCAAAAGATACAAAGTTAGTAATGATAATACCACATACTTGTGGCACTGCCGCTAAATGTCATATTGGTATAAATCGCATGAAGAAACTCCATGCTGATGGATCTTTGGACTCATTCGATTTCGAATTGGTTGAGACATGCGGACCATGCCTCTTGGGCAAGATGACTAAGGACCCCGTTTTCCGGTTTGATGGAGCGGGCAATTGACTTATTGGAAATGATACATGTTGATGTATACGGTCCAATGAGTGTTGTAGCGTGCGGTGGATATCGCTATTTTCTTATCTTCACTGATGATTTGAGTAGATATAGTGTATATTTACTTAATGAAACACAAGTCTGGATCGTTTGAAAATTTCAAGCAGAATCAGAGTGAAGTTTGAGATCATCATGACGAGAAGATAAAAATGTCCGCGATATGATCGTGGAGGTGACTATCTGAGTTACGAGTTTGGCATACAACTTTAGACAATGTGAAAGTTGTTGCACAACTCACGCCACCTGGAACACCATAGTGTGATGGTGTGTTCAAACGTCATAGTCATGCTCTATTGGATATGGTGCATACTATGATGTCTCTTATTGATTTTCCACTATCATTTTGGGGTTATGCATTAGAGACAGCTACATTCACTTTAAATAGGGCACCATCTAAATCTGTTGAGATGACACTGTATGAATTATGGTTTGATAGAAACCTAAGTTGTCATTGTTGAAAATATGCCCTAGAGGCAATAATAAATTAGTTATTATCATATTTCCTTGTTCATGATAAATCTTTTATTATCCATGCTATAATTGTATTGATCGGAGACTTAGATGCATGTGTGGATACATAGACAAAACCATGTCCCTAGTATGCCTCTAATGGACTAGCTCGTTGATCAAAGATGGTTAAGGTTTCCTAGCCATGGACATGAGATGTCATTTGATAACGGGATCACAGCATTAGGAGAATGGTGTGATGGACAAGACCCAAACTACAAACGTAGCATACGATCGTGTCAGTTTATTGCTACTGTTTTCTGCATGTCAAGTATATGTTCCTATGACCATGAGATCATGCAAATCACTGACACCGGAGGAGTGCCTTGTGTGTATCAAACGTCGCAACGTAACTGGGTGACTATAAAGGTACTCTACAGGTATCTCCGAGGGTGTCTGTTGAGTTGGCATGGATCAAGACTGGGATTTGTTACTTCGTGTGACGGAGAGGTATCTCAGGGCCCACTCGATAATAGAACATCACAACAAGCCTTGCAAGCAATGTGACTAAGTGTTAGTCACGGGATCTTGTATTACGGAATGAGTAAAGAGACTTGCCGGTAACGAGGTTGAACTAGGTATGGAGATACCGACGATCGAATCTCGGGCAAGTAACATACCAAAGAACAAAGGGAACATCATACGGGATTAACTGAATCCTTGACATAGAGGTTCGACCGATAAATATCTTCATAGAATATGTAGGAACCAATATGGTCATCTAGGACCCGTTATTGGTTATTGACTGTAGAGGTGTCTCGGTCATGTCTACATAGTTCTTGAACCCGCACGGTGTGCACACTTAAGGTTTGGTGACGTTTCGGTAGTATAGAGTTATGTATGGTGGCGACCGAAGGTTGTTCGGAGTCCCGTATGAGATCCCGGACGGCACGAGGAGCTCTGGAATGGTCTGGAGGTAAAGATTGATATATAGGAAGTCCCATTTTGGTCGCCGGAAAAGTTTCGGGCTAATCGGTAATGTACCGGGAGTGCCGGTAGTGTACCGGGAGACCACCGGGAGGGGTATTTCGACCCAAGAGGCTTCATGGGATGTGGGAGAGTAAATACTAGCCTTTTGTGGGCTGGTGGAAGTCCCACACAAGGCCCATGTGGCTGGGAGAAAAAGCCCAAAGGGAAAAAGGTGGAAAAAGGCGAAAAAAGGAGGAATCCTAGTCCTACTAGGATTGGAGGAGGAGTCCTCCTCTCCTCCCCACTTTGGCCGACCCAAGGGCTGGCTTTTTGGAAGCCAAGCCTCCTCCTCCTCTCCTCCTATATATATACTAGAGGATTTTAGGGTTTTGGCACAGAATTTTCAGCCACGTGCTACCCGTTCCTCTAGTGCATAGTTTCTCCTCTAGATCGGTTTTCTGCAGTGCTTAGGCGAAGCCCTGCCGGAATAGCTCCACCACCATCGCCGCAGCGCCGTCATGCTGCCGGAGAACTCTTCTACCTCTCCTCTCCCTCTTGCTGGATCAAGAAGGCGGAGATCGTCATCAAGCTGTACGTGTGCTGAACACGGAGGTGTCGTCTGTTTGGCACTAGATCGGAAGGACCGTGATCAAGATTGCGAGACGGATCGTGATGAGATCGCGGGACGGATCGTGATGAGTTCGCGGGACAGATCGTGATTGGATTGCGGGACGGATCGTGATGAGATCGCGGGACGCTCGGCGATTTCGATCGCAAAGACGTTCGACTACACCAACCGCGTTTCTTAACGCTTCCCGCTTAGCGATCTACAAGGGTACGTAGATCCACTCTCCCTCTCGTAGATGCTCATCACCATGGATAGATATGCGTGTGCGTAGGAATTTTTTTGTTTCCCATGCAACGTTCCCCAACAGTCATTTCTTAATGTTTGGGGCTGCGACGCTTACGTGAAAAAGGGGTTTTCGCCTAATGAGCGCGAACCCAAAGCGGACAAATGCATCTTCATAGAACTCCCTAATAACAGTTCGGTATACCTTCTATCTCAGATCCAAGTACAAAGTGTTTGTTGCTAAAACTGGGCCTTTTCTCGAGAAAAAGTTTCTCTTGAAAGAATTGAGTGGGAGGAAGATAGAACTTGATGAGGTTGTTGAAACCTTTGTTTCAACCAGAGAGTAGTGCAGCACAGGAAGATGTTTCTGTGAAGCCTACGTTAGTTGACAAGGAAGTTAATGATGATGGTCATGAAGCTTCGGATCGAGTTACTATCGAAACTCGTAGGTTCACAAGGATGCGTACTGCTCCTGAGTGGTACGACAACCCTGTCTTGGAGGTCATGTTGTTGGACAACGATGAACCTACGAGCTATGGAGAAGCGATGATGGGCCCGGATTCCGACAAATGGTTAGAGGCCACGAAATCCGAGAAAGGATCCATGTATGAAAACCAAGTATAGACTTTGATATACTTGCTCATTGAACGGAAGGTCGTTGAGTACAAATGGACCTTTGAGATGAAGACAGACGCTGATAGTAAATGTCACCATTTATAAAGCTCGACTTGTTGCAAATAAGTTTCCGACAAGTTCAAGGAGTTGACTGCGATGAGACTTTGTCACTCGTAGCGATGCTAAAGTCTGTTGGAATTATGTTAGCAGTTGCTGCATTTTTCAATTATGAAAAATGGCAAATGGATGTCAAAACATCGTTTCCTTAATGGTTTACTCAAGGAAAGGTTGGATGTGATACAACCAGAAGGTTTTGTCAGTCCTAAGGATGCTAAGAGGTGTGCGAGCTCTAGCCATCCTTCTATGGGCTGGAGCGAGCATCTCGGAGTTGGAATATACGCTTTGATGAGGTGATCAAAGTTTTTGAGTCTATACAAAGTTTATGAGAAACTTGTATTTACAATAAAGTGAGTGGGAGCACTATAGAGTTTCTGATAAGCATATGGTTGACATATTGTTGATCGGAAATGAAGTAGAATTTCTGGAAAGCATAAAGGGTTATTTGAAAAGAGTTTTTCAAAGGAAGACCTGGATGAAGCTACCTAATTGTTGAGCATCAGGATCTATGGAGATAGATCAAGATGCTTGATGAGACTTTCAATGAGTACATACCTTGACAAGATTTTGAAAGAGTTCAAAATGGATCAGCCAGAGAGAAGTGTTCTCGTCTGCTTTGTAAGGTGTGAAGTTGAGTGAGACTCAAAGCTCGCACCACGGCAGAAGAAAGAGAAAAGTACGAACGTCGTCCCCTATGCCTTAGCCATAGGCTCTATATAGTATGCCATGTTGTGTACCGCACCTGTGTGTGCCTTGCCATGAGTCTGTCAAGGGGTACAAGAGTGATTCAGGAGTGGATCACTGGACAGCGGTCAAGATTATCCTTAGTGACTAAAAGACTAAGGAAATGTTTCTCGATTATGGAGGTGATAAAGGGTTCATTGTAAAGAGTTCCGTCGATGCAAGCTTTAACACCAATCCGGATGACTCTTAGTATCAATCCGGATACGTATAGTGGAGCATCCATTTGGAATAGCTCCAAGTGGAGTGTGGTAGCAGTGTCTCTAGTATGACATAGAGATTTGCAAAGTACACACGGATCTGAATCACGCAGACCCGTTGACTAAAAGGCCTCTCTCACATGCAAAGCATGATCGAGCCCCAGAACTCATTGGGTGTTAGATGCATAACAATGCGAATCACATGGTGATGTGAACTAGATTATTGACTCTAGTGCAAATGGGAGACTGTTGGAAATATGCCCTAGAGGCAATAATAAATTGGTTATTATCATATTTCCTTGTTCATGATAATCGTTTATTATCCATGCTATAATTGTATTGATCGGAAACTCAGATACATGTGTGGATACATAGACAACACCATGTCCCTAGTATGCCTCTAATAGACTAGCTCGTTGATCAAAGATGGCTATCGTTTCCTAGTCATGGACATGAGATGTCATTTGATACCGGGATCACATCATTAGGAGAATGATGTGATGGACAAGACCCAAACTACAAACATAGCATATGATCGTGTCAGTTTATTCCTATAGTTTCCTGCATGTCAAGTATCTGTTCCTATGACCATGAGATCATGCAACTCACTGACACCGGAGGAGTACCTTGTGTGCATCAAATGTCGCAACGTAACTGGGTGACTATAAAGGTGCTCTACAGGTATCTCCGAGGGTGTCTGTTGGGTTGGCATGGATCAAAACCAGGATTTGTTACTCCGTGTGACGGAGAGGTATCTCAGGGCCCACTCGGTAATAGAACATCACAATAAGACTTGCAAGCAATGTGACTAAGTGTTAGTCACGGGATCTTGTATTATGGAACGAGTAAAGAGACTTGCCGGTAACGAGGTTCAACTAGGTATGGAGATACCGACGATTGAATCTTGGGCAAGTAACATACCGAAGAACAAAGGGAACATCATACGGGATTAACTGAATCCTTGACATAGAGGTTCGACCGATAAAGATCTTTGTAGAATATGTAGGAACCAATATGGGCATCCAGGTCTTGCTATTGGTTATTGACCGTAGAGGTGTCTCGGTCATGTCAACATAGTTCTCGAACCCGCAGGGTCTGCACACTTAAGGTTCGGTGACATTTTGGTAGTATAGAGTTATGTATGGTGGTGACCGAAGGTTGTTCGGAGTCCCGAATGAGATCCCGGACGTCACAAGGAGCTCAGGAATGGTCCGGAGGTAAAGATTGATATATAGGAAGTCCTATTTTGGTTGCCGGAAAAGTTTTGGGCTCATTGGTAGTGTACCGGGAGTGCCGGTAGTGTACCGGGAGACCATCGGGAGGGGTATTTCGACCCAAGAGGCTACATGGGCTGTGGAAGAGTGAATACCAGCCCTTAGAGGGATGGTGGAAGTCCCACACAAGGCCCATGTGGCTGGGAAAGAAAAGCCCAAAGAGAAAAGGTGGAAAAAGGCAAAAAGGCAAAAAAAAAAGGAAGGAGTCCTAGTCCTACTAGGATTGGAGGAGGAATCCTCCTCTCCTCCTTGGTTCGGCCGAAGCAAGGGCTGGCCCCTTGAGGGCCAAGCCTCCTCCTCTCTTCCTCTTATATATAGTAGAGGTTTTAGGGTTTTTGGCACTTGATTTTCAGCCACGTGCTACCCGTTCCTCTAGTGCATAGTTTCTCCTTTAGATCGGTTTTCTGCAGTGCTTAGGCGAAGCCCTGCCGGAATTGCTCCACCACCATCGCCACGGCGCCGTCACGTTGCCGGAGAACTCTTCTACCTCTCTGCTCCCTCTTGCTGGATCAAGAAGGCGGAGATCGTCATCGAGCTGTACGTGTGCTGAACGCGGAGGTGCCATCCGTTCGGCGCTAGATCGGAAGGACCGTGATCAAGATCGCGAGACGGTTCGTGATTGGTTCGCGAGACGGATCGTGATATGATCGCGAGACGGATCGTGATGAGATCGTGGGACGGATCGTGATGGGATCGCGGGACGCTCGGCGATTTGGATCGCGAAGACGTTCGACTACACCAACCGCGTTTCATAACGCTTCCCGCTTAGCGATCTAAAAGGGTACGTAGATTCACTCTCCCTCTCATAGATGCTCATCACCATGGATAGATCTTACGTGTGCGTAGGAAATTTTTTGTTTCCCATGCAACGTTCCCCAACACCACCGGCCTGCACGCGCACTCCAGAACCGGAAGCACCCGCCACCTCTGTGAAAGGTAGCGGGTAAGAGAGAGGTACGCGGAGGAGTAGTCCATGCGCCGCCGCGGGGTTGCCGACGGAGCCCGACAAGGACGAGTGGCTCCTTGCTCGAGTCTACCACTGGTTGCTGATGATTACGGAGATGGGCGCTCGCCGCCTACGGCGGAAGAATGCAAGGGCACTCCGGCTTTCCAGGAAGCAATCGGCGTGCAAGGCGGAGGAGGCAATAGAGGAGGTGGCTCGGGTGGCCAAGTTGAAGCGGCATCAGGACATGATCGTCTGCCAGATGAAGGGGGTGATCATCTCTTCGACTCCTTGTCCTCCGACGGTGACGACTAGAGCTCCACCCAGCATCTGCATAACTAAGATGCACACAACCAAATGAAGTTCAAACTAAAAAATAAAAAAAAGGCAAAATGCAAGTAAACATAAGACCGTATGACATCCAATCCATGGGACGGCCAATCCTAAGATAATCCTGCCATCCATGTCGGGTAAAAGTATCTCGTCATCTTGTCCAATCGTGTACACACATTCGTAAACATGTCTCAATTCTCTACGCGTTAAGAAATGTGTTTTATCATTAAAAACTTTATCATTTCTACATAGCCAAAGCGACCAAATAATGGCAAGCGTTCCAACCCCGAGAAGAAATCTAAACATGTGATTAATTCCATGTAACCAGTTGCTAAATATATTAGCAGCACTACATGGAGGATACAAGTTGGAAGCTACTTGGGTGACTGGCCGTATAGAACGAGCTAAATTGCATTGGAAAAACAAGTGTATTATTGTTTCATCATGAATTGCATACTCCCGTGCCAATTCCTCTTCATAAGGTTATCTTTGGTAGGATTGACTCCTCGACGAAGATACCACGTACATATTTTATTCTTAAGCGGTATCTTTATCTTTCAAATCTTCTTATTATCAATTGGCGCCTCAGACTGGATCAAATCTTTATACATAGAGTCTGCCATGAATCTACCACCACGTGTAGGTTCCAACGAAATTGATCGGTACCCTTTGACAGTTGTACCGTGGACAATCTTTGTAACAAAGTGTTTCATGATTCAAGTTAGATACCAATTAAATCTTGTCCAAACGTCACATTTGGCGGAGAGGATTCCATAACCGTGCCAATAGTATCACCCTTGTGACGCACAACATTGTATAGAATCGTACATTGTTCTCCGAGTGTAGCATTTTCTAATCACTTATCCTTCTAGAATCTAATTTTTGAACCGTCTTTTATAGCGAAAGATCCACAAGGGGAGGAGTACTTCTTCGTAGCCATTAGCCCTGCCCAAAGGTGTGAGTTCCCGAACTTCCAATATACTTGGGACACCTTCTTTGAGCCCACATATTTTTGCCTCAAGAAGGTTTGCCATACACCATTTTCGTTCAACAGCTTAAAAAGCCATTTGCCGATGAGAGCAATATTTTTACCTTAAAGTCTTGAATACCCAGCATCCCTTGATCTTTGGGACGACAAACCACACTTCATTTAGTAAGTCGATTTTTCTCTCTCGTTATCTCCTCGCCAATAAAATCTTGATCAGAAGTGATTCAATCTATGTAAAGCCCCTTTAGGGAGTTGGAAGAAGAAAATCATATACAGATTAGTATTGAGTTAGTATTGAATTTATGATAACCAATTTTCTATCTAGAGATAGAAACTGCATAGTATGGATGTAAGGTGCCGAACATGAGATACAGGGATGTAAAGTGCATTATTTAAAGCCTGACATTTCAGTGCTCGCCGGCCGGCACATTGGTGGATGTTTAAAGTGTCGGATTTGTCAAGTTCGATTATAGATGCTCTTGTATATATGCATACGTAACACGCTTCATATCTCCTGCTCCTGTCTCTAGATTGACCGGATGCTTCTTCTCGAGATAAATAGCCACGCGCTCAGGGACTGGCTCATGATATATATTTGAAGAAGTCCCCTGCCGATGATGCTCAGGGCACGTATTGCAGAGATAGCCCTGAAGGACCTGCCTTGTTGTACATCTCTCTCGGCCTCTTACAGAGACTAGCACTAACAGGTCCAGCGCTATCTCGCTCCATCCCGTCGTCCAATCTGCCTGGACACAAACCCTGCCAGGAGTAGCAAGCGCGCATGTCAGGACAATGACCAGCAGGAGTGCGCGGGGATATGGTCGCGTATTCGTGTATCCTGCGGCCAGCAGGAACGATGAACAGGAAGGGAAAAGGCTGGACAGAGGTGATGTGTTTTAAAATTGCAGTGTCATTTTTTCAGATAATGATTTGACAATCTACAACTACAGTGCAGTGGTTAGTGGCATTTTTTGTGATTAATAAATCGTATTTCTTCGATTGCTTTCTTTATTGACCTGGCCAAATGGATGCTAAATTTGGTTATGAAGTTTTCTTCAAATTGGGGTATTACAATTGAAAAAAATGCAGTCACGACGTAGTGAACTTTGGTTTTGTGTCAAAAAAGGATTATGCTCGAGACTTCGTCCCACCTCAAAATAATTTCGTCCTCCGTTGAAGTTACAGTGCCAGATGCTCATATGATCAACTTGAGTATCTAACAAACCTTAGTTTTGAAGGTTTGCCAAAAACTGCTTGGGAACCAGAGACGATGAAGCTGATTATTGCAGACCTGAGAGGCGAGCTCATCGAGATATTGCCCTCCGAAGATCGGTGGACCATTGAAGTAGTTGCATGGTTGGCTAATCCTAATAATGTACCTAAATCAGTCGTAGTGGAGATAGCGACGCCGCCTCCGGCTCCCTGGAGGCCGGATTCCGATGACGAAGGCAAGGGAGAATCACCGCCGCGTCCATCACCACCTACCCATAGGAAGATGATGCTTTTTCCTGTGATTATTCATGTAAAAGAAGTTTTAGACCGTAGGACGTTGATGTCAGAGTTGTCATCTCCATTTGTTCCTGATGAAGGCGTTGATGTGACGCGAATCCATGTGTTCGAGACCTGGCGTGGAATGGTACAGGTCCTGGTAGTAGCAGCACCGCGTAGACGATGCTCTAGTAAGGTTGTTAAATAGTCAAATCTTTTTTCAATAAGTCATCACCTGTCTAATGTACTAATTTTTTTTTTATCTTGTACAATAATGCAAGGGTCTTATGTTTGTAACTTAGGTGCTCTATTATTTATTGTGTGCATTTTAAGTGTTCAATTCAATCAACTTTTGTGGGAGTTTAGTTGGCAAATGATACAGCTGTCAACTTATGCAAGGGATTTGGTTTACACTGCTAGAATAAAATAAGAATTCTTACAACACATCCACGCGCTACTGCCAAAGGAGGAAAAAAGATAGCGTACATCATACATCTAGGTACTACTACTGAAGTAGAAAAACGGTAATATACACCATTTATTTTACACATCGCACCATATCAGTAAAAAACACAGAATAAATAAACACACCAGAAGGAGTTGGTCCACGCGAGGAACCAGACAACCAACCAGTTGTAAAATATGGACGACACAGAACTTCCACATCAGATCATCAGATGTAACTCTAACAGCAACAAGATAAGAATCAACTAATTCTTTAAATGCAGGTCAAACATTCCTTCCACCTACAAAAAACAATAAATCAACTAAAAATATTAGAGAAAATTAAAACAAAAGGATGCAAAAAAATAATCCATGCAAACAACAAGGACGAAGAAGAAGCACGCTAAATACCCACTGAACGATGAATTTACATGACGTTTCCTACGACGAACATCTTGCCGTTGTTGTCGTCATCGTCGCGCCTCATCAGACCTCAAACCTAAAAACACAAGACACCATGAACACAATAAAAAAGACCACAAAAATGAGAAAATCATAGTCCTATAAAAACAGCACCCACCAAGACGACCAGGACTATCCTCCGGAGCCAACCTCCCATGAGAAGCACCAGCGGAAGAAGAGGAGGCATGTGCAATAGCACGAACGATAAGAGAGAGGAAACAAATGAACAACACACAAGACAGAAGAAGATAGCAAGCAGCTATTTATGGGCACACAGAAGGAGACGGAAAAAAACAAAGACCACCGAGAAGGAACCAGAACCGACCTAAAAGAATAGGTGTAACCGTGCATGCGCCATGCAACACCAAACAAGAGGGAAGCAGCCCATAATACACTTTCCTCACATAGGACAAGGGCAACCCATTTCGACCGGCCGCACGCGGGCCCTTCGATCTGTTAGATTGGATTTGTTTTGAACCTTAGATCTATTTATGCAACAAAAATTCTTGATGCAGCAAATTTCGATCACGATGTAGCAAATTTCGATCACGGATGCAATAAAAAATATAGTTATAGTAAAAAAATATCAACATGGTCTAGCAAAAAAATGACGTTGATGATGTGAAGTAGCAAAATAAAATGTGGGTTGTAGCAAAACAATCCGATAAACTTGGTGTGCAACTCTGACGAACGTATATGCAGCTTTTTTAGTGAACGGTTGTAGCAAAAATTGATACTGGTTGTAGCAAAAATCAACACCGGTTGTAGCGAAAAATCCGACCAACTGGGGTTGTAACCAAATGTATATGCAACTTTTTTAGTGAATAGATGTAACAAATAAAAAATGCTTATAACAAATTTAAACGCTAGTTACAGCAAATTTAGATGGAAAAAAGCTACATGCCTAATCAACTGCGTGCGATTCCAGACGAACGGTTCGACCGGCGTGCCACCTACAAGCGTTTCCCTTCCTTTTACATCACATGCATTGTAGTAGTTGTAATCTCTCACGTCCAAGCTTAATTAGTGGTCAAATGAAACCGGAGCCATGCAATAGAAAACAAGAGAGAAGCATGTTTACATCACATGCACTGTAGTAGCTGCACTGTAGGCTGCACTCCCTCACGTCCAAACAAGAGCATGCAACAGCAGCTGCACTGTACACTGCACTCCCTCACGACGTTCAAACAAACTTTAGTTACTTAGTGGTCAAACGAAACGTCATAGACTGTAGACATACAAACGAGCGAACGAAGTCAAGAGAGCTACCACGTGACACGCGTCATTTTCTCAGTATCGTTGGAAAATATTTTAAAAAACCCAGTAAACGGAACCCTTAGGCCTTCCACAGCGTTGCAATATTTCGGTGTCCAAAGGGCCAAAAGTGGTTTGGGCACCGGTGCCCTCCATTGCACAGCCGGTGTCCCAAAAATATTCCAGGAACCGGATCAACTAGATGCTCCGATGCCCACTTTTTGTCGTGCAATAAAATATACTATTTCTAACTGCCCAACCCAACCAACAAACAACCACTTCAATTACATATGACCGTTGCACTTGCGCATCAGCAAAACATGACCGTTTGACATTGCTAGTCTATATATTACATACATCACAGCTGAACAAGGGCCAGTTGATGGATTTGATTTGGTTCTTGAAAAAGAGGCTGCTCTTCGGGATCGAGCCACACATCGCCGTCTCAAGGCCGATTTGGTAGAGAATATTTGGGACAAGTTTGGAGGCAACGCAGTTTAATTCTTTCAGGATTTTCAGAATTGTATTTTATTGTCTAATTAGTATGTATTGTTAAGTTTATTTTACCAAAAGTATGATGTTCCAATCTGTTGAATAAAATGGCACTGATTAATATTTCCTGCTGCTGAGCTACGAGCCTCCTCAACCGTTTCCAATTTCACAAAATAAACAGATGCATCTACGTATCTGACAACAACTAGTGAACGCATGAGAAGAAACCACCACACAACAACTATCAATCTTCCTCAAAAGCAAAACCATACCAAACGAAACCCTCACCTGTGCTGCTTCCACGCACTGATGTGAAGCCAACGGTCAATCCCTTGACCAGGCCATCGTCGATGGGCTCGACGAGATCCGATCGACCGCTGCGCCAGAGATCGGGATGGCGCGCCGTAGCTCCGCTCCGATTCCTGCTGGCCGCCGAAAAGATCGATCCGCCGCGATTTGGGCAGTAGGTGGGGGCGATGGGAGGAGACCACTGTGCGCCGGCCGCCCGGCCGGAGCTCTGCCTTCAACTTCCCTAACAGCAAAGATCTCTACGGTGAGTGTGTGATGTGGATTGATCGAGGCGGCGCGAGGGTTTGCAACGGGAAGAGGAAAGGGGAACGGAAGGAACTCGCACGAAGGAAGCCGGGAGTTGGCTTGGTCAAGGATTGTTTATCTATATGTGGGACCCGCTTTTTATTTTACAGGCACCACCACACTCTGAGACCGGTGCCTCAAGTTTTTCTCAGGGTATCGGTGACTTTTTTACGTTTCGGGTATCGCTGACGCTGCGGGCATAGTTTTCTTAGTATTAAGGAGCATAGATCAAACGGAAGCGGCTGCCCACTACAGTACTGCTAGTATCTCGTAGGATGGTCGGGCGGCTGCTCCTGCTGCTCGGCTTCTTGTTCTCGACAGCGCTTACCACGCGACAGCTCGCCGTCGCCGTCGCGGCCTCCAGTTCCAGTTCCAAGGTAGTGCCCAGCCTCCCCGGGTTCCAGGGACGCCTCCCCTTCCACCTCGAGACCGGGTACCCATTTCCCACTCTCTTCTTCAGCTAGGGATCTCCTTGATCGGCTCCATTGGGTAGGTTATGTAACCTGCTCAACTCCAACTCTACAAGGTACGTGGAGGTGGACGAGGACAACGGCACGGAGCTGTTCTACCACTTCGTTGAGTCCGAGGCCGGCACGGAGGACGCCCCTTTCCTCCTCTGGCTCACCGGCGGCGACCACTGCACCGTATTCAGCGGCCTCGCCTTCGAGATCGGTACGTTCACACACCACCTCTCGAGTCGCTCCCGCGGGGGGCTCGGGAGGAAACCATAGCCGCCGCCAGCAGCCCCAACTACCACCGCTCTCTCCCCTCGCCGCCGCCGGCAGCGGTCGCCGGGCAAAGCCCGGGCGGCTGGGCGGCGGCGGGGCCCCTCTTTCCTCCTTCCGCCCGGAGGTGCTGGCGCGGGCCGGGGACCTTCGGCGGGAGCTCGAGCGACTGTGTGTGCTCGGGGCGGCGCAACTGGCCGGCGAGACAACGCACGGAGGCGCGGGCGAACGAGGCGCAGGGCACAGATCTGACGCGGGCGCGGATCTGGCGTGGGTGGCGAGGCGGGTCTGGCGGCGGCGGGTCGTCAGCGGCTTGGAGCGCGCGGCAGGTCGCGCCGGGCGCGGGCGCGCGAAGGCCCGGCCGTGCTTCCAGCGGGAGCGCAGGATGGCCTCCGCCGTGCGGGCTCGCAGTTCTGCGTGCAGCGGGGGAGAAGGGCCAGGCGGGAGCGAGCTCCTCAGCTGCCTGCGTCGGGGGAGAAGGGCCAGGCGGGAGCGAGCTCCTCAGCTACAGGCTGTGGACTCGATGGGCTCCAGAGGGCGACGTGTGGCAGATCCGGGCCCTGGCGTCCTGTTCTGCGGGTGGCCGCGATGAGTCGATGACTGTCGGGCGCATGGGGTTGGCGGCTATCCGGCGTGGACAGGCAACAATGACAGAGATCTAGGCCCTGGTGTTCAGATCTGAAGGTTGTGGCGGACGTTGGGTGCATGCGGCCGGCGGCCGCCGGGTGAGTGACTGTGGTGGTGGTCTGGCATGGGTTGGTGGTTTGCCGTGCAGCGACGGGTGAAGACCTTGCTGCCGGTCTTCGGGCCGTAGCAGCGACGGCGATGGCTGCGGGCGCCGCTTTTTTTTGAAGGCGTCGTTGAGGCGTCTATGTTCGCTTCACTACGCAAGGAAGCTCGGGAAAAACCCCCCTGGCATCGGACGATGATGACGACGTGCGTTGCACTTCTTGGGGCATCGTTTCAGGAGCTTCTTGCCGGCAGAGGGATTGGTGATAGGTGTGAGAGATCATTTGTGTTGCTTGGTCGTGTTCGCCTGGCAATAAGGACGGTCGGGCTTTTGTGGCAACGATGTCGGTGGTGAGCATTGCCGGAGGCGTGGCATTGGTCGTGGTAGTCGGCTTTTCTCCGACGTGTTCGTGAGATTACCTCATCTGCATGTTGATGTGAAGTCGAAGCTGCGGTGCGGGGGGCTGGTGGCGTACGATGACGAGTGACATGTAGTCCGTTCTGCGATCTTCCATGACGTCAACGTTGGCTTGTTCTCTATAGTTCTCTGCCGGAGTCGGAGCTGCGTTGTCCTGTTGTGGGCGAAGGGCGATTCGCGGTGTAAGTATGGTGTTGTTGGGCATCCAATAAGGTTGCCGATTTTTTTTCTTTTTCTTTGATCTTCGGATCCTTCTCATATTGTTCTTCCGTTGCTTTTTGCTAAATCAAATTGAAGCCAGCTATTTGCTGGATCTTTAAAAAAAAAAGAGATCGGTACATCTTTCTGTTCACATCCGCAAGCGACTCGCCATTACTCTCTAGTCTACCTCATATACATGTCCATCGCAACTGCAGGTCCGGTCAAGTTCGTTGTAGAGCCTTACAACGGCACCATACCGAGCCTGGACATAAATCCGCACTCATGGACGAAGGATATACCGAGCCTGGGCATAAATCCGCGACCCTATATATATAGGAAGTCTATTCATCACCCAGGGTCTAGAATAAGTTATTCTTCACCCGAAGTAATATTACGATCGTTTCATAAATAAATTACATTTCAAATGCAAATAGTTACATATATATTGATTCACTACGTAAAGTTTGACATAAAAAAATAAAAATATAAGTCATAAGACCAGAAAAATCATATTTTATGTATATTTTACACTATATTTTTATGTTTGTAAATTTACATGACATAAGTATTTTTTACGGTGATTATATTTTCTTACGGTCTCTTTTTACGTATGGAATACGATAAAATATACGGAACGTAAAATTATGATGCATTAATGTGAAAATAGAGGGGATGAAGAATAATCATTCCTCACCCAGGATGACGAATAGTCGATCATCCATATATATATATATGTGTGTATATATATATATGTATATATGTATATATATATATATATATGTATATATATGTATGTATGTATGCATGTTGCTAGTCACATGTATTACTACATGGTCTCTTGTCTAGAATTGTTGTGAGGGTTACGGTAGGTACCTTGAGATTAAGAAGGGGTCTCCTTCCAACTTCAATACCTGTAGGGATGAAAGCATAAAGATGACACCGTCCTTAAAAAAACCCATGAAGATAGAGTTGAACTCAGCTAGTAATACTCATTTTTTATATTTTGTGATGGCGTACCACGTTTACTTTGTGGTGAAATCAGCGAATTCAGTCAACTATAAACGCATGCTCAATGTTGGATACGTGGAAATATACAGCAAGTGTCCTTACCTTCGGAAATCTTTTGTGCGATGAATGGTACAGTTTTTCCAGCATACGAGTCTCCCCCGATGTAGAGAGGACTTGATAAAAACTTGGGGTGGTCGCGGATCCACTGGACAAGGTGGCGTGGATAAATTAGTAAGTAGGATGCAGCCAATCAATGCATCGCAACAAATGTGTGGATGGGAGTGGCTAGGTAAGCAGTTAGGTTTATTCGGGTGGTCGCTGATCCACTGGACAAAGTGACGTGGATAAATTAGTAAGTAGTGTGCAGCCAATCAATGCATCGCAACAAATGTGTGGATGAGAATGGCTAGGTAAGCAGTTAGGGCCTTACAACGGCACCATACCGAGCCTGAAAATCATGTTACATGTACTTCCTTTCAAATAAACATGCGCTGGAGTCTTGAATATACGATTCTTTTTTTACAAAAACACAAATTGTTCAAATTTCAGAGAATGTTCATCAATTTTTTGTTCATGTTTTTGAAAATTCGTTCATATTTTCTAAACACACATTCAGAAATTCAATTTTTGTTCATTATTTATAGAATTTGTTCAGGTTTTTCAAATTTGTTCCTATTTTAATAAAATGTTCATGTTTCAGAAACAATGTTTTGCGTTTCGTAAACTTATTCGTGTTTTAACTTTTTTTGTTTTCTTTTAAAATAAATGTTTAGGTTTTCATAAAAATTCAGAAAAGTTCAGAATTTGTTTGCCTTTTCCATAATATGTTCAAAACTTCAAAATATGTTCCCATTTGTCAAATTTTGTTCTCAAAGTCAGAAAAATGTTTGTGCTCTTAAAAGAATATTTTGGAATTTATAAAACGTTCGCATTTTAAAAAACCTTTAAAAGTTCAAAAAATGTCCCTATTTTCAATGTTCGTTCACAACTTCAAAAATGATTCAAATTTCAAAATTTAAAAAAGTGTTCCTGTTTTTCTATTGCGTTCAAGTTTCGAAATGTGTTCACATGTTTCGATAAGTGTTCAGTTTTTTCAGCATTTCAAAATTCTTTTCACGATTTCAAACATTGCTATATTTTTAAAATAAATCTCACATTTTCCAAAAGAATGGTCGAAAAAGTTTGAAAAAAATAGAATCTGCGCCTCCATATTCTTCAGGTGTTCTCACTGAATAATTTTCGTTAGCACACGCCAGCCCTAGTGGCAAGCGATATTGGCTTAGGAGCTAGAGGTAAGGAGTTCAAATCCCACCCTTGATGTATTTTTGATGGAATTTTACGTCGCCATAGCGCATAAATGGGCCGGCCCACTCGGCACTCCGTGTGTGGGCCGCGGAGGCAATTTGCCGCAAAGCGCGTCACATAGGTGGTCCCTTTCCAGAGGTCTCGGCGGTCGTCACACCCGCTTCTTACGACCATAGTGCATCCAAAAATTACACCCGCCTCTCCCGTGCTTTCCATCGAACGTCCGTGCCACTTGCGGCGTCGCATTCATGCCGGCCCAAAGCATGCACCTCCCAGCATTGATGTCACGCAATGTGACCAGACAGGAGGCAGCGCTGGCGGACATGACCACTCGGGCATCATAGCTTCAATGCGGCCCCGTGTCCCGAGAAACCAACTCCGACCAGTGCGTCGCATTGAAGTGGGATGACCGGCCCTTCGCATGGCCTAGCCATGGCTATTTAGTCGTGCACCAGTCACGCACACATTTGCATAGCATCGTCTTTGAGCCACTCCCCCTTCCCGAGCCCTTCCTCCTCCCCGAGCCTAGCAACGATGCTAAAGTCATGGTTATCTGCGTCGTCAAGTGAATGTGGTGGTAGTTCATCATCAGACGGATCTTGTGTAACAGCCCGGGACCGACGCTTCAAAAGATTCCCCTTGTATTTCCATTCTCGTTTGTGTTTTGTTTGGTAGTTCCATCATTGTCGCATCATTCGCATCATCTGCATAGTATCGTCACTCGTTTTCGAAAACTTGCATCCGTTCATAGTTGCCGGTTCTCCCCGTTCTTGTCGTCGCCCGTTTCGAGACCAACCGCACACGCATGCGCCCGCGGCATTAAAAATATTGTTTTAAAAGTACCTTTAAAAATATTCTCAGATTGGGTCAACACTTGGCGTGCGGTCTTATTATAGTGTAGGTAGGCATCATTTAGTTGATACCTGAAATCTGTTAACGAAGAGTTCCTTTTGTGGGCATCATTTTAAGCAAACCATTCATCCTATGTAATTGTGCCTATGAAATGATTTGTAGGGTGACATGTCTAGTTGTTGTTAGTATCCTTGCCATGCTCGTAAGCGTTTGTTAAGCTACTGTTATTGCCATGTCTACATGCCTAGTCAACACTGTAGGTCTGGGAGATAGCTAAATATTTCTAAGTCTGGAATCTGTAACATTTTGTTGCTGTCTTGCCATGTGTTTTGCTAATGATCTATAGATCCTTTAGGGTTGGTTAGTGGAGTTATTTGTAGCTTATAATGTCTACTACCATGCGTTTAATTTTCATGCCATAATATGACCTGTAGCATATAGTTTTACTGCTTTTAATATGCCTTCGTGATAAAAACTGCACTGTCAAAACTAGGTTATTTTCACTAAGTTTGAGAACTGCTTAGTCAATATGCCATGCTGTGAGCTTCCTACCATGTGATCCATGCCTCTTTTGAGTATGATATGTGAAGATGAAAAGAAGTGTGTGTTGTATGCTACTTCCCCATGCTTAGTTTGTGCATTATAGAATAGCGTAACTTGTTGTTTTCATGTGTACAAATGCCATGTTGCTGTTTTGGGCAGATTTGAAATAAAACTTGCATTGATTGTTGTGGTTGAACCGTAGCTCCGTTTTGGACATGCCATATATGAAACTTGCTTAGAATTTCGTGAAGTATCATATTATCTTGTTGCATCCAGGTTTTGTATTGTTGTGGTTGTCATTTTCATGCATTTTGCATTCATGGCATATCCATCTTGTGTTGCTCATAACTTTTAGACCGTAGCTCTGTTTGAGATGTTCCATATATGTAAATCAACTAGAATGACATGTAGAATTGCATGGTATGATTTTTTATGTTTTTTAATGAATATAAAATATGGTTAGCTCAGATCTGGACCAATTTCAAAATTAACATATGGGGTCATTTCGGAAATGCTATAAGTTGTTTCCGGCCTCATTTAAGTTGCCTAGATAGATAGTTTACTTATGCTTCACCTCTGGCCATGTTAAATAACATTTAATACTGATGAGTACCTAAACAAGAGTGAACTAAATAATCGATCGTGTAGTTTCGTCAATATGCAACTCGTTGCATACTGAGCTTCACTTTAATGTGTAGTAGTGTTTGATGTGGTTTGTCATGCCTTGCATATCTAGACCGGACATGCATATTTGTTTGCGCATCATGTCATGCATATGTTGTGGTGTATCTGGTGTTGATTGTTTGTTTCGGATTGTTCCTTCTCGATAGAGTTTCGAAGGCGTTCGGAGTGTGAGGATTCGTTCGACTATGTTGGCTCGTCTTCTTCATGGGCTCGTTCTTCATCCAAGCGGGATCTCAGGCAAGATGACACATTTCACTGGATACCACTACTATCATTGCTATGCTAGTTGTCCCGCTTTTATTGTTATGTCACGCTACCTACCACTTGTTTGACAAGGCTCCCAACATTGCCATGAAAAGCCTCTGACCCTCCACCTTCCTAGCAAACCTTTGTTTGGCTATGTTACCGCTTGCTAGGCCCTTCTTATAACGTTTCTAGCTTAGGTGCAATTGCTTCCATGTGTCAACATGGACACTCTTTTGTTATCATAATATTATTGCTATTTAATTTAATGCACTTATACACTTGGTAAAGGGTGGAAGGCTTGGCCTTTTTCTTGGTGTTTTGTTCCACTCTTGTTGCCCAAGTTACTTGTGAACCGGTGTTATGTTCCATAATTGAGCGCTCCTAACATGCTCGGGGTTGTTATGGGGACCCCCCTGATTTTTGTTTTAGGATAAAGCTTGTCTGGCAAGGCCCAACATTGATACTACATTTGCCTAATAACTAATAAAGCTGCATAGGGAGTAATTAACCCGAGGATCTTAATCAGCAACCCGGGCCAGTGCTCCTCATGAGTGTTGGTCCAACCCAGAGCAGCTTATTAACGCTACCCGGGGCAACTCAGTGATTGGCGTGGTAACCATCGCTGATCCGTCGTGTCCTGAGAATGAGATACGCGGCTCCTATCGGGATCGTCGACACGCCAGGCGGCCTTGCTGGATTTGTTTTACCTTTCTCGAACGTCTTGAGTGAGGAACTCTAATCTTCTTCGGGCTATCTCGAGGTGTCGGATTTCCTTTGGAATTGCCTAGGATGATCATGAGACCCGTGGTCGAGGTTATTCCCGCTCCGTGTGGTTAATTTACGATGGATGAGTTGGAGCACCCCTGCAGGGTTAAATGTTTCAAAAAGTCGTGCCCGCGGTTATGTGGCAAACTTGGATACTTTGTTTAACACCCGGTCATAGCAAACTTGAAGTGAACTCTAATAAAATACACCAACTGTGTGTGTAACCGTGACTGTCTCTTCTCGTGAGCCTTTATCTAAGAGATAACACGGTGGGGTTATGTTTGACGTAGGTAGGTGTTCATGATCAGTTAGTGATCATTACTAGTTCACGTCCGTTATGTGTAGACCACCATAATTTACTTTCTGTATTCGTAAGTTAGCCACTCAAACAAATGCTTAGTCGCTTGCTGCAACCTCACCACTTAACAATACCTCACCTATTAAGCTTTAATAGTCTTGATACCCTTGGAAATGAGATTGCTGAGTCCCTGTGGCTCACAGATTACTGCAACACCAGTTGCAGGTACATGTAATGTGATGATTTGACGTGAGCACGATGTTTTGTTTGATTTGGAGTTCTTCTTCTTCATCATCGATCTGGGATGGGTTCCAGGCGGCAGGCTGAGATAGCAAGGATGGATGTCATTTTGTCGTTTGTTTTCATCCGTAGTCAGACCCTGCGCTTCTGTATGATGTTTGAGTATGTTGTTGTATTGATGTGACATTGATGTAGCTTGTGGCAAGTGTAAGCCAATTCCATATACTCATGTCTTTTGTACATGTACTTGTAATGATATCCATTCTTGCAACACGACGAGATGCGCTTCTATCCCTGTCGAGGCCCTCGTGCCAAAATAAGGATAGGACCGCATCTTGGGCGTGACAAGTTGGTATCAGAGCCTGTACCAACCTAGGAGCCCCCTTGATTGATCGAACTTGGCCGAGTCGAGTCTAGTGAAAACTATTTTGAGTCTAGTTATATCGGAGAGTAGGATTCTTTTTACTCCTCTTCTATGCTCTGGTGAGGTAATCGACTTAGGAATTTTCATTCTAGTCCTCTTCTCGCGCAAAAAAAAATTTAGGATCACATGGGTATTTTGGAATCTCTATGATGCTGATGTGACGGAGTTTTGTCTTGATGCCTCCTGTTTGACTTGATTTCTTCCGGGGAGTTGAGCTCCAGGGGATTCTTGCCACATCGTTATCATTCAGCTTCCTTAGTATCTCAGGACGGAGGGTGTTCGGAATTGCTTCAATACTTGTCATGGTGAGATAAGGTCGGAGTCACCCAGTACTGGGGAGGCGTCTGGGGTATCACCATGGTTAGTATCGTTGTGCTTTCGAGGATCCGAGTTAGATGGACTTGCAAAAGCCGCTGGTTATGTGTTGAAGGATGGATACAGTTGGGGTGTAGGTTTGTTAGTTGTGTGAGATATTTCCTGCTTGTATCCCCAACACCGGATTGCATAACCAGAAAGTTTTCGGAAGTTCTTAGGTGGGAATTCAAGTAGGTAGCTAGGATTATCTTTCCAACAAATGCATAGTGGGTATGTATTTGTTCTGGCTTGTTTCGTAAGCTTCATCCGTCGTTTTGTTTTGAATATGGTAATCCGAGTTGCTTCGATGTCAAGTGGTGATTTCATATCTTGCTAAGTAGTGTTCTCATATTTCTGCGGGAATGCTAATTCTTTTCATCAATCAAGTTATCATATCAATTCTTTTTATCCGGTGTGCTTGTCTTCAAGGCAATTCTATCCTCTTCAATTTTTGCAAGATCTATCCGCATATTCTTCTCCGGAGTTTGTCTCATGTGTCCCATGTTGTCTTTGTTTTTCCCCACCCTCCCGCCCTTTTTTTCAATGATTAAATTCTCTTCCAAGTGTATTTTCTATTCATGTAATGCTTCTGCTATCTTTTCTTCTATCTTGTTTCTGGTGATTCTTTGTGAATATTCTCAGGATTTTCAATTTCAAGATCTATCCTCATATTCCTTGTTCTTGTTGTTATTCTTCTCCGGTGAATTCAATCCAAGTTCTCAGTGTTCATCATATCATTTTGTCCAAGTATCTCTTGTTTTTCGTCTCTCTATTCTATCTGGAGTGCTGAAGATATCTCAGAAGTTTCGTGCTTGCATTCAATATCCTTTCAATTATTTTGAGGTTCTCACCTCATCAAGTTTTCATTTGTATCGGTGCAATCTCTCTTTTAATCTATTGTTTCAACGGTGGTTTCTTTTGAGTGGGCCCATAAACCACAGGTTTTTCCCCAGGATCCTACCTGACTCTTCTAATCTTTCCGGAGATGTCCTCAAGTTCTTTTCAAATATGATGCAAGAATGATTTTCATCAGTCATATTCCTTCTCCAAGATCGCTTCATATTTATTTTCATCATTGACTCAACATTTCCTTATTCATTGCTCCGGAGTGTCTCAGTGATTCATGTTGTTGATTCTCGTCTTTATTCTCAGTATTGAAGATCGAAGGAGAGTTCCTCTTAATCTTGGTCCATTTTCTTGAAGATTCATGGTTTCAGGCTGTTGCTATCATCTCAAATTGTTTTGATCATAAGTTATTCCTCCCATATCTATTCAGTGCATTTCGTAATTGTTTTCATTTCTTGATCCTCCGAAGGCCATCATTTCAAAAGATTTCATCGTTTTGAGCTTTCAGCTTTCGTTCTCAAATTCTTCTCAAGTGTTGCTCCTTCGTTCGTATCTCAATTATTCGGATGCCTTGTGAAGTTTTTCCATTAGGTGGATCGTGATCTCTTCGTTCCCATGTATCTTCGTCAATCGTAGTATCCTCATTCGTTTTGAATTCTTTCCGGTGTGTCGTTTTAGACCTCTTCAAGTTGTGCTCTATCTATCTTTCCTATCGTTTCCAAAAGGATAAGTGGTATGCCAAATCCGTTGTTTGTCATCAATTTAACTTGATGAAGGATAAGCATACCATAATTCTTATTCTTTCCATCAAGGTGATTTCAATCCTTCTTCCGGAGTGTTCATGATATCAAATTTTTGATCTCAAGTGTTCTTATCTTTTCTTTTCCGGAGTTTCAAGTTTTCTCAAGAATCTCTTCGCATAGCTTCTTCTAAATCATGGCAAGGCTTCCATCATATTCTTCCCAACCTTCATTCTTTTGATCATCATTTGTTTCCGAAGTTCTTAGTTTTCTCAAGTATCTTATCGCTAAGCGTCATCTAATTCATAGCAAGGCCTCAATCTTGTTCTCTTTCTACCTTCAATGTCAAGCTTCATCCTTTCGTTCCGGAGTTTATTCCAATGCTTCTTCATGGTGGTGGTTAAGGAAGTAATTCTTTCTCGAAGTATTCATCAAGATTCTTGTTGGAGGTGCTTAAGTGTTCTTTATCTTGGATTTATGAGTTCCATTCCTTCTCCATGGTCTTTTGAGATGGTGTTATTAAATTCTTGATTATGAGGAGTCTCGAAGGTAAATTGTCAAGAATAAGATAAGTAAACCCATCTTGTTTTCTCGGAGTTATCTTGGGTTGGATTTCACCTAAAGTATTTCCTAAGGATTGTTGTTATCATGGTGTCATAAACGATCCAAGTTTTCACCTCCTCTTCTTGGTGAAAGAAGTTTTGCATATCTTGTTTCTCTCAAGCAATCAATTGTTTCTGTTGTGGCAGGTTGTCACCTCATAATTTTGAGTTGTTTTCCATAAGCCCATAACAATCTATTCTTTCATTGTTGATTATTCATCAACTCCATTCAACCTATGCTTTTCAAATTCATTTGTGCTGGAAATTGCCATTTTATTATCCGTTCTTTTCCTTCCATCATTCCAGTTTCTATTCTCTTGTTACGGAGGCCTTGTGATGTTGCTTTCTTCAATCTATCATCTTGCCTTGTTAAGATCTTGTTCTTCCCTTGCTTGTCCATTAACCGGAGTGCTGTGAAATATTTTCATGATCCTTTTGTCTAATGAAGTTTTGATTATAATCTAACTGAATTTTGGTGTCTCTCTTTCAATTTCTTTCCATCATATCAAATTTTCCTCTCTATCCTACCGAAGTGCTGCCGAAATTTCCTGTGAATTCTTGCTTGTTACTCATGTCATTCTTCATCTCTCGCATTCTTCAAGATTCATCGGTTTCACTCGTTTGTCAGAGAAGCAACTAAGTTTACCTCTTGCACTTTCTTTTCCCCTTTTCATTCTAGATCTCGGGACGAGATCCTCGTGTAGTGGAGGAGAGTTGTAACAGCCGGGACCGACGCTCCTGAAGATTCCCCTTGTATTTCCATTCTCGTTTGTGTTTCATTTGGTTGTTGCATTCATCGTCGCATCATTTGCATCATATGCATAGCATCGTCAGTCGTTTTCAAAAACTTGCATCCGTTCGTAGTTGTCGGTTCTCCCGTTCTTGTCGTTGCCCGTTTCGAGACCAACCGCACACGCACGCTCTCGCGGCATTAAAAATATTGTTTTAAAAGTACCGTTAAAAATATTCTCGGATTGGTTCGAAACTTGGCGTGTGGTCTTATTATAGTGTAGGTAGGCCGTTTGCCAAATTTCGTCGCATTCCGAGTTTGTTTAATACCGCATCGATCAACCGTAGCAATGGGGTCATCGGTTATTATCGGACGTTTGTCAGTGTTTTAAAACCTCGTGTCACGGGCCGCAAACCTCCCTCTCTTCTCCTCATAGCCCATCTACACAGCCCACTAGCCCACCTTACACCTACCCCTCCTACCCGACCGTCCGATCGCGACCGGAGGGTCGAAAAACCATCCCTAGACCCAAACCATAGACAAAATTGCTATATATGCACACCCCACATCCAAAAATAGCCTTCCCCTACCTCCCACCTCAAATTCCGTCCTGCCCAACCCTAGCTCCGCCACTTGTCACCGCCAGCCCCCCTGCGCCGCTGCCAGCCGCCGCTAGGACCAACCAGGGGCCGCCACTTGGCGCCCCTACCCTCAAGTGCCGCTGCGGCCCGCCAGAGCCCGGGCCCAAACCAGCCGGAGACCCGCACCCCACTCTCCTCCCACCGAAACCCTAGTGCCGCTAGGGGGCTCCGACCGCCGCCGCCCCGCCTGATGGCCGGAGCTCCACCGGAGCGCAGCCCAGCGTTGCCGCCGCTTTTGTCATCGCTTGCCCCTCATGCCCGTGTCCGCACTGCACCGCACCTTTGCCGCCTCGCTGCCGCTGGACGTGCCGCTCCACCCCGCCACTGCTGCACTGTGACCGCCACCGGGGAGAGCCGTGTCGCCCCGCTGGCCGTTGCCTCGCCTCCGACTAGATCCGGGCCGGCGCCTCCCGGATCCGTTGCCCCTCGGGCTCCTCGGCTAGTCCCCGCGCTCGCCGGCGCCTCCCGTCGTCGGAGTAGCGACCATGGCCGTTGGCCCCGTCGTCCTCCAGATCGGGATGGAGGGGTCCTGATCCGGCCGGCCCTGGACCCCGTTGCTGCCGAACCAAACGGGTCCACTACACCGTCCCGTCCCGATTGACCCCGAGGGTAAATTTCACGAAGTCCCTAGCATGTGCATGTTTTACCCATGTATGCATTTCATGTTGATGTGTCTCATAAACCATGCGTCATATGTTGAAGTGTTCAATATGAAAGTTTACCTACTCATTGTGCTGTTCATCATGGTGTCACTTGCATGCATATTAGAGATCATATTCATGCCCAAATCTTGGTTGCAAAAGTGCATCGTGTCGGTATGTGCAAATCTGTTATTTTATTCGAACTTCCGCGGATGGTTGCATCTCACCCGTATGTCTTTTGCATGTGGTGCCTTCATGAGTATTGCTCTAGGTGATGTCTATTTTCATGCCATGCCTCTGCATGCTACATAGGACTTCATTATCTTGTTTATTTCCTGCTCCCAACTAGCCATCACATTAATACCTGAAATCTGTTAAGGAAGAGTTCCGTTTTGTGGACATCATTTTAAGCAAACCATTCATCCTATGTAATTATGCCTATGAAATGATTTGTAGGGTGACATGTCTAGTTGCTGTTAGTGTCCTTGCCATGCTCGTAAGCATTTGTTAAGCTACTGTTATTGCCATGTCTACATGCCTAGTCAACACTGTAGTTCTGGGAGATAGCTAAATGTTTCTAAGTCTGGAATCTGTAACATTTTGTTGCTGTCTTGCCATGTGTTTTTCTAATGATCTATAGATACTTTAGGGTTGGTGTAGTGGAGTTATTTGTAGCTTATAATGTCTACTACCATGCGGTTAATTTTCATGCCATAATATGACCTATAGCATATAGTTTTACTGCTTTCAATATGCCTTCGTGATAAAAATTGCACTATCAAAACTGGGTTATTTTCACTAAGTCTGAGAACTGCTTAGTCAATATGCCATTATGTGAGCTTCCTACCATGTGATCCATGCCTCTTCTGAGTATGATATGTGAAGATGAAAAGAAGTGTGTGTTGTATGCTACTTCCCCATGCTTAGTTTGTGCATTATAGAATAGCGTAACTTGTTGTTTTCATGTTGGCAAATGCCATGTTGCTGTTTTGGGTAGATTTGAAATAAAATTTGTGTTGATTGTTGTAGTTGAATCGTAGCTTCGTTTTGGACATGCCATATATGAAACTTGCTTAGAATTTCGTGAAGTATCATATTATCATGTTGCATCCAGGTTTTGTAGTGTTGTGGTTGTCATTTTCATGCATTTTGCATTCATGGCATATCCATCTTGTGTTGCTCATAACTTTTAGACCGTAGCTCTGTTTGAGATGTTCCATATATGTAAATCAACTAGAATGACGTGTAGAATTGCACGGTATGATTTATTATATTTTTCAACGAATATAAAATATGGTTAGCTCAGATCTGGACCAATTTCAAAATTAGCATATGGGGTCATTTCGGAAATACTATAAGTTGTTTCCGGCCTCATTTAAGTTGCCTAGATAGATAGTTTACTTATGCTTCACCTCTGGCCATGTTAAACAACATTTAATATTGATGAGTACCTAAACGAGAGTGAACTAAATAATCGATCATGGAGTTTCGTCAATATGCAACTCATTGCATGTTGAGCTTCACTTTAATGTGTAGTAGTGTTTGATGTGGTTTGCCATGCCTTGCATATTTAGACCGGACATGCATCATATTTGTTTGCGCATCATGTCATGCATATGTTGTGGTGTATCTTGTGTTGATTGTTTGTTCCGGATTGTTCCTTCTCGATAGAGTTTCGAAGGCGTTCGGAGTGTGAGTATTCGTTCGACTACGTTGGCTTGTCTTGTTCATGGGCTCGTTCTTCGTCCAAGGGGGATCTCAGGCAAGATGACACATTTCCCTGCATACCATTACTATCATTGCTATGCTAGTTGTCCCGCTTTAACGTTATGTCATGCTACCTACCACTTGTTTGACAAGCCTCCCAACATTGCCATGAAAAGCCTCTGACCCTTCACCTTCCTAGCAAACCTTTGTTTGGCTATGTTACCGCTTGCTAGGCCCTTCTTATAACGTTTCTAGCTTAGGTGCAATTGTTTCCATGTGTCAACATGGACACTCTTTTGTTATCATAATATTATTGCTATTTAATTTAATGCACTTATACACTTGGTAAAGGGTGGAAGGCTTGGCCTTTTGCTTGGTGTTTTGTTCCACTCTTGCCGCCCTAGTTACTTGTGAACAAGTGTTATGTTCCATAATTGAGTGCTCCTAACATGCTCGGGGTTGTTATGGAACCCCCTTGATTTTTGTTTTAGGATAAAACTTGTCTGGCAAGGCCCAACATTGGTACTACATTTGCCTAATAACTAATAAACCTGCATAGGGAGTAATTAACCCGAGGATCTTAATCAACAACCTGGGCGAGTGCTCCTCATGAGTGTTGGTCCAACCCAGAGCAACTTATTAACGCTACCCAGGGCAACTTGGTGATTAGCGTGGTAACCATCGCTCATCCGTCGTGTCCTGAGAATAAGATACACGACTCCTATCGGGATCGTCGACACGCCGAGCGGCCTTGCTGGATTTGTTTTACCTTTCTTGAACATCTTGAGTGAGGAACTCTAATCTTTTTCGGGCTATCTCGAGGTGTCGAATTTCCTTTGGAATTGCCTAGGATGATCACGACACCCGTGGTCGAGGTTATTCCCACTGCGTGTGGTTAATTTATGATGGATGAATTGGAGCACCCCTACGGGGTTAAATCTTTTGGAAAGCCGTGCCCGCAGTTATGTGGCAAACTTGGATACTTTGTTTAACACCCGGTCATAGAAAACTTGAAGTGAACTCTAATAAAATACACCAACTGTGTGCATAACCGTGACTGTCTCTTCTCGTGAGTCCTTATCCGAGAGAGAACACGGTGGGGTTATGTCTGGCATAGGTAGGTGTTCAGGATCAGTTAGTGATCTTTACTAGTTCACGTTTGTTATGTGTAGACCACCATACTTTACTTTTTGTATTCGTAAGTTAGCCACTCAAACAAATGCTTAGTCGCTTGCTGCAGCCTCACCACTTAACCATACCTCACCTATTAAGCTTTAATAGTGTTGATACCCTTGGAAATGAGATTGTAGCCCCCAAGTTCGGGATTAACATTGATGAAGATGAGCCGGAACTGTATTGATTTTTCGAAGATCAAATATACATTAGCCCCCAAGTGTCAAACATATTGCTTGCAATCTGCTTGAGACTTGTATAACTTTGTCTTTAACCTTCCTCATTTGATACGATTTCCATTTTGGCGACTTATTCTATATTTTGATATGTCAGAGGAAGCCTTAAATGAAGTCGGGTCGCAGTTGATGCAACTGAAGACCAACCTGGCGGCGCAACAAGAGGCCCGCAGCGTCGCCGATGAAAAGTGTCGGGTTCTTTCTGAGGAGCTGGCCACAATCAAGGCCGATTTTGCTGCTCTTAAGGAGTCAGTTGAATCTGAGAAGACTGCTTTGACCCAACGGGCGGATGACGCCGACCAACGGCTGATAGCTGTGGCCGATGAACTCCAAGGCTTGAAGCGCCACATAAGCAAGATGTCAGCCGTCCTCTTTGGTAAGCTTCTAACAACTTTGTGTTTCAAATGACTACATCTTTACTTATACTGATGACTCATCTGAATTGTCCGGTTTATACAAGTCCTAGGAGCCGGCAGTTGGCTTCTGATAGCGTGCTACCGTTGAAGGCCATCTATACCTTAACTAAACAGTTGTACTGTGGTGCAATCTACACTATCAAGGCCGTGCAATATAAGGATAAAATTCTGGCGACTCTCAAGGGTGTCTTAGAGATTTTCTCCACCATGCCGAAGCAGATGGCCAAGCTCAAGAAGTCAGACGCCCGCCATGGGGCCATTGCGGGCATCAGCCGGGCTTTGGCCTTTGCTCCGGGCCTAACAGCCGCCGAGATGATGGAGGGGTTCCCTTCAAGAAAAGATGACATCTTGGAGTTTACTGACACTGACTACAGCCGGTGCATGAAGGAGTCCCGGGTGTTAGCTTCTGTCTTGGCGGAGGAGGTTGATCTGTCAACTTATCAAGCAGCTTATGACCCGGAGCATAAGAGAGTCTGCGGTCCTCTGTACGAGTGCAAAGATTTGGCGCCTGCTCGGAGTAAGGACCTCTTTGCTCCAGATCTTGACCCGTCACCTTATTTTGAAGGCTCTTTTGTGGCTCTAACGAAATGCAATTGGGATTTGGACAACCTCCAGATCACGGCCACAGAAGAGTCGGCGCAAGATGACCCATCAGCTAATTAGCTTCTCCTTAAGAACTTGTATCAGCTTAACCCACCGTGTGACGGTTGGAAAACTTGTCCGAAACTTTGATCTCCCCTGGGAGTGTAATAGCTAGATGAAACTTGTCATGATGTTTTTATAAGATGATCCGGTTTTTGGCTGCCATTTGTCTTTGTATGCTTTGAATCATTTAGACTTGCCTTGTCATCATAGAAGACACCTGCAGCCAAGATTAGGTAAGCTACACCCGAAGGTGGTGACTCCCTTTTTGGTAATTACGGCTAATTTGGTCAGCCGGAGATGGCGTAAAGCCTAGACAATAAGGCATTTTAGAAGATACACCCGAAGGTAATAATATGGCGTAAATGCCGACGGATAAGCATTAGAAGTTGTCCCGAAGGTAAGAAGCCGCCCTCGCCGCGGCTAATTTTCCTTAGCCGAATTTTTATAAGAACAACTAATAGGCGTTAGAAGCTGTACCCGAAGGTAAGAAGCCGCCGTTCACTGCAGCGAATTTACCTAAGTTGTTTTTACATGGCCTTATGCCGGCTAATAGGCATTAGAAGCTGTACCCGGAGGTAAGAAGCCGCCGTTCGCGGGTCATGAGATGTTAGCTACCCGTCGGTAAAAAACCTCTCATAACCGCGGTTAAACTGGTTAGCCGGAGATGGCATAAAGCCGGCTGATAGGGTCTTAGAAGTGGTACCCGTCGGTAAGAAGCCCCCCTTAGTAGTTACGGCGTAACCCACCGGCGGATAGGCGTTAGAAGCTGTACCCAAAGGTAAGAAGACGCCCTCGCCATGACTCATTTTCCTGAGCCGGTTTTTTTTGTGGCATAAAGCCTGGTGCCGCGACTCATTTTCCTGAGCCGGGATTTTGTTTTGGCAGTGATATTATTTGATATAACTGTGACATGTACAATGATAGTGTACGATGAGGGGTCTCTACACCCTTTAAGTGAAATAAGGCCGGAGATGCGCGATGTTCCACGGTCGGCGGGTCTCCTGTCCTACCGTATCTGAGTCATCTCGGATATCGATGAGGTAATATGACCCATTGTTGAGATTTCTGCTGACTACAAAAGGTCCTTCCCATGGAGGAGAGAGCTTATGCATATTTGTCTGGTCCTGAATCAGCCGGAGCACTAAGTCGCCCTCCTAGAACGTCCGGGTCTTGACCCTACGTTTGTGGTAGCGACGCAAGTCTTGTTGATAAATTGCTGATCGGGCCGCTGCTAACTCTCGCGCCTCTTCCAGAGCATCCAATGCGTCTTGACGTGTCGTCTCATTGTCTGCCTCAACGTAAGCCGCCACCCTTGGCGAGTCATGCCGGATGTCACTAGGCAAAACTGCCTCGGCCCCGTACACCATAAAGAAAGGCGTGAAACTCATAGATCTGTTAGGGGTGGTTCTGATGCTCCATAAGACGAAGGGTAATTCCTCTACCCAACACCCGGGCATTCGCTGCAAAGGAACCATAAGCCGCGGCTTAATACCCCTTAGAATTTCCTGGTTGGCACGCTCCGCCTGACCGTTGGACTGTGGATGCACCACTGCTGAAACATCAAGCCGGATATGCTCTTCGTCACAGAATTTTTTTCATAGCCCCCTTGGATAGATTTGTACCATTATCAGGGATGATGCTGTGGGGGTAACCAAACCGGTAGATCAACTTTTTAATAATCTGAACCGCCATAGCCGCGTCACACTTGCTGACCGGCTCTGCCTCTACCCATTTGGTAAACTTGTCAACCGCCACCAAAAGGTGTGTTTTCTTGTCCTTGGATATCTTGAAAGGTCCCACCATGTCAAGCCCCCAGACCGCAAACGGCCAAGTAATTGGTATCATCCTTAACTTCTGAGCCGGGACATGAGCACGTCGGCCAAATTTCTGACAGCCGTCGCACTTACGGACTAGGTCTTCTGCATCTTTGTGAGTCGTCAACCAGAAAAATCTGTGCCGGAAAGCCTTGGCCACCAAAGACTTCGAGCCGGCGTGGTGTCCACAATCGACAGCATGAATCTCATTCAAGATCTGCTGGCCTTCCTCTGGTGAAACACAATGTTGGAAAACTCTCGTAACACTCCATTTATGTAACTCACCATTAACTATTGTCATAGACTTAGAACGCCGGGTGATCTTCCTGGCCAGATCCTCATCCTCAGGTAACTTGCCCCGGGTTAAATAGGCCAGATAAGAAATAGTCCAATCTGGGATAACATGTAGAGCCGCCACCAATTATGCCTCCGGGTCAGGAACAGCCAAATCTTCCTCTAAAGGTATCTTGACAGTCGGATGGTATAAGACGTCCAGAAAGACATTTGGCGGCACCGGCTTACGTTGGGAATCTAGCCGTGATAAAGCATCAACCGCCTCGTTCTTGCGACGATCAATGTGATCTACCTAATACCCATTGAAGTGACCCGCAATAATATCAACCGCCTGCCTATAAGCCGCCATCCGCGGATCCTTGGAGTCCCAAGTGCCAGAAACTTGCTGAGGCACAAGATCTGAGTCGCCCAAACACCTGACTTGGCTCAAATTCATCCCCTTGGCTAATCTAAGACCATGACGCAAAGCCTCGTATTCAGCCGCATTGTTAGTGTAGGGAAACATCAGTCGGAGCACATAACAAAACTTGTCACCCTTTGGGGATGTCAGGACAACCCCTGCTCCAGACCCCTCTAACTGCTTGGATCCATCAAAGTGTATAGTCCAGTATGTGTTATCCGGCTTTTCTTCGGGAGCTTGACACTCTGTCAAATCATTTATGATATCCACCAAAGCTTGGGACTTGACCGTCGTGCGAGGAACATACTTTAAATTAAGAGGTCCCAGCTCTAACGCCAATTTAGCAATCCTTCCCGTGGATTCTCTGTTCTGGATAATACCCCCCAACGGAGCAGAACTGACCACAGTTATCTGGTGCCCTAGAAAGTAGTGTTTTAACTTGCGGTTGGCCATGAAAACTCCGTATACCAGCTTCTGCCAATGCGGATATCTTTGCTTAGATTCTGCTAGGACCTCACTGATATAATAAACCGGCCTTTGCACGGGATACTCCTTCCCAGACTCCTTGCGCTCGACCACAATTGCAACGCTGACTGCCCTGTTGTTAGCCGCCACATAAATGAGCAACAGTTCTTTCTCAGCCGGAGCGGCTAACACTGGCGGCTCAGTCAGCTGTTTCTTAAGCGCCTCAAGTGCTTCACCCGCCGCTTTGCTCTAGACAAACTTGTCTGTCTTCTTCATCATCTGATATAAAGGAACAGCCTTCTCTCCAAGGCGGCTTATGGACCGGCTCAACGCAGCAATCCGCCCTGCCAAGCGCTGTAACACCCCGTTACGCCTGGCGGGATCTAGACTGTCCCCACTATTGGGAGACATAGTAGTAAATCAAAATTTTCCTACGTGTCACCAAGATCTATCTATGGAGAAACCAACAACGAGTGGGGACATATTGCATCTTCATACCTTTGAAGATCGCTAAGCGGAAGCGTTACAAGAACGCGATTGATGGAGTCGTACTCGTAGCGATTCAGATCGTGTTGGATTCCGATCTAAGCGCCGACCAACGGCGCCCACGCGTTCAACACACGTGCAGCCCGGTGACGTCTCCTATGCCTTGATCCAGAAAGGAGGAAGGAGAGGTTAGGGAAGGGCTCCGACAGCAGCACGACGGTGTGGTGGTGGTGGTGGAGTAGCAAGGTATTCCGGCAGGGCTTCGCCTAAGCACTACGAAGGAGGAAGAAGAGAGGTAGGGCTTTGCCGTGAGAGAGAGAGTTCAGAACTGTTCTCAAAAGGCCAAAACCTCAAGTATATATGGGAAGAGGGAGAGGGAGGGCTGGCTTGGACTCTCCTCCAAGGAGGAGAGCTTCGGCCGAATCAAAGGGAGAGTCCACCTCCCACAAGGGAGGTGGATCTCCTCCTTTTCAAACTCCTTTGCCCTTATCTATACTCCTCCAGCCGCATGGGACTTTCTAGAAGGTCTTGGCCAGCCCAATAAAGGCTGGCACACCTCCTCTAAGGGCTCACAAAGTCCTATGGTCGTCACACCCCTCCCGGGGGTCCTCCGGCACCCGCCCGGCACTCCCGGTGCAATACCGATGAGCCCGAAAACTTTCCGGTGACCAAAACTTGACTCCCTATATATCAATCTTTACCTCCGGACCATTCTGGAGCTCCTCGTGACGTCCGGGATCTCATCCGGGACTCCAAACAACTTTCGGTAAACACGTATACCATTTCCCTATAACCCTAGCGTCATCGAACCTTAAGTGTGTAGACCCTACGGGTTCGGGAGACACGTGGACATGACCGAGACAGTTCTCCGGCCAATAACCAATAGAGGGATCTGGATACCCATGTTGTCTGCCACATGCTTCACGATGATCTCATCGGATGAACCACGATATTGGGGATTCAATCAATCCCGTATACAATTCCCTTTGTCTATCGGTATGATACTTGCCCGAGATTCGATCGTCGGTATCTCTATACCTTGTTCAATCTTGTTACCGGCAAGTCTCTTTAATCGTTCCATAATACATCATCCCGTGACTAACTCCTTGGTCACATTGAGCTCATTATGATGATGTCTTACCGAGTGGGCCTAGAGATACCTCTGTGTCACACGGAGTGACAAATCCCAGTCTCGATTCGTGCCAACCCAACAGACACTTTCAGAGATACCCGTAGTGCACCTTTATAGCCACGCAGTTACGTTGTGACGTTTGGCACACCCAAAGCATTCCTACGGTATCCGGGAGTTGCACAATCTCATGGTCTAAGGAAACGATACTTGACATTGAAAAGCTTTAGCAAACGAACTACATGATCTAGTGCTATGCTTAGGATTGGGTCTTGTCCATCACATCATTCTCCTAATGATGTGATCCCGTTATCAATGACATCCAATGTCCATGGTCATGAAACCGTGACCATCTATTGATCAACGAGCTAGTCAACTAGATGCTCACTAGGGACATGTTGTGGTCTGATGTATTCACACATGTATTATGGTTTCCGGTTAACACAATTATAGCATAAACAATAGACAATTATCATGAACAAGGAAATACAATAATAACCATTTTATTATTGCCTCTAGGGCATATTTCCAACAGTCTCCCACTTGCACTAGAGTCAATAATCTAGTTACATTGTGATGAATCGTACACCCATAGCATTCTGGTGTTGATCATGTTTTGCTCGTGAGAGAGGTTTAGTTAACGGATCTGCGACATTCAGATCCGTATGCACTTTACAAATATCTATATCTCCCTCCTAAATGAAATCACGGATGGAGTTGAAGCGGCTCTTGATGTGTCTTGTCTTCTTGTGAAACCTGGGCTGCTTCGCAAGGGCAATAGCTCCAGTGTTGTCACATAATAGAGTCATCGGGCTCGACGCACTTGGAATTACTCCTAGGTTGGTGATGAACTCCTTCATCCAGACTCCTTCCTTTGCTGCTTCCGAAGTAGCTATGTACTCCGCTTCACACGTAGATGCCGCCACGACGCTTTGCTTGCTGCTGCACCAACTGGCTGCCCCTCCGTTCAAAATATACATGTATCCGGTTTGTGACTTGGGGTCGTCCGGATTCGTGTCAAAGCTAGCATCGACGTAACCCTTTACGACGAGCTCTTCGGCACCTCCATATACGAGAAACATGTCCTCTGTCCTTTTCAGGTACTTCAGGATGTTCTTGACCGCTGCCAGTGTTCCGCTTCGGGATCACTTTGGTACCTCCCTACCAAACTTATGGCAAGGTTCACATCAGGTCTGGTACACAGCATGGCATACATAATAGAGCCTATGGCTGAAGCATAGGGGATGACACTCATCTCTTCTCTATCCTTTGCCGTGGTCGGGCATTGAGTCGTACTAAATCTCACACCTTGTAACACAGGCAAGAACCCCTTCTTGGACTGATCCATATTGAACTTCTTCAATATCTTTTCAAGGTATGTGCTTTGTGAAAGACCTATGAGGCGTCTCGATCTATCTCTATAGATCTTATTATCTAATATGTAAGCAGCTTCTCCAAGGTCCTTCATTGAATAGATCGTACCATATCAAATAGAGTGCGATTACGACGTTTAGACACACCATTTCGCTGAGGTGTGCCATGCGGCGTGAGTTGTGAAACAATTCCACATTTCCTTAGGTGCGTGCCAGACTCGTGACTTAAATATTCTCCCCCACGATCAGATCGTAGGCACTTTATTTTCCTGTCATGTTGATTCTCTACCTCACTTTGAAATTCCTTGAACCTTTCAAAAGTTTCAGACTTATGTTTCATTAAGTAGACATACCCATATCTACTCAAGTCATCAGTGAGGGTGAGAACATAATGGTAGCCACCACGAGCCTCGACACTCATTGGACCGCATACATCAGTATGTATTATTTCCAACAAGTCAGTTGCTCGCTCCATTGTTCCGGAGAATGGAGTCTTAGTCATCTTGCCCATGAGGCATGGTTCGCACGTGTCAAATGATTCGAAATCAAGAGACTCCAAAAGTCCATCAGTATGGAGCTTCTTCATACGTTTGACACCAATATGACCAAGGCGGCAGTGCCACATGTAAGTGGGACTATCGTTATCAACCTTACACTTTTTGATACTCACACTATGGACATGTGTAACATCACGTTCGAGATTCATCAAAAATAAACCATTGACCAGCGGGGCATGACCATAAAACATTTCTCTCATATAAATAGAACAACCATTATTCTCATATTTAAATGAGTAGCCATCTCGCATCAAGCGAGATCCAGATACAATGTTCATGCTCAAAGATGGTACCAAATAACAATTATTAAGGTTTAACACTAATCCCAAAGGTAGATGTAGAGGTAGCGTGCCGACGGCGATCACATCGACCTTGGAACCATTCCTGACGCGCATCGTCACCTCGTCCTTTGCCAGCCTCCGCTTATTCCGCAGCTCCTGCTTGGATTTACAAATGTGAGCAACTACACTGGTATCAAATACCCAGGAGCTACTACGAGCCCTGGTTAGGTACACATCAATAACAAGTATATCACATATACCTTTAATGTCGTCGTCCTTCTTATCCACTTCCAGTGACCGGTACCCTTGCAGTAAAAGCACTAAATCTCAGGCTTGGGTCCATGCTTGTTCTTTTTCTTCCCGGCAACTTGCTTACCGGGCGCGGCAACAGCTTTTCCGTCCTTCTTGAAGTTCTTCTTACCCTTGCCTTTCTTGAAACTAGTGGTCTTATTTACCATCAACACTTGATGCTCCTTTCTGATCTTGACCGCTGCTGATTTCAGCATCGAGTACAACTCAGGAATGGACTTCTCCATCCCTTGCATGTTGTAGTTCATCACAAAGCTCTTGTAGCTAGGTGGAAGCGACTGGAGGATTATGTCAATGGCCGAGTCATCCGGGAGATTAACTCCCAGCTGAGTCAAGCGGTTGTGTAGCCCAGACATCTTGAGGATGTGCTCACTGACCGAACTATTCTCCTCCATCTTACAGCTGAAGAACTTTTCGGAGACATCATATCTCTTGACCCGGGCATGAGCTTGGAAAACCAGTTTCAGCTCTTGGAACATCTCATATGCTCCGTGTTGCTCAAAACGCTTTTGGAGCCCCGGTTCTAAACTGTAAAGCATGCTGCACTGAACAATGGAGTAATCATCGCAGCGAGAATGCCAAGCGTTTGCAACGTCTTGCTCTGCTGGGAGAAGGGGTGGGTCACCTAGTGGTGCATCAAGGACATACAATTTCTTGGAACCTATGAGGATGATCCTCAAGCCACGGACCCACTCCGCATAGTTGCTTCCATCATCTTTCATCTTAGTTTTCTCTAGGAACGCGTTGAAATTGAGGGTGACATTTGCGTTGGCCATTGGATCTACAATATAGATTGTAAAGATAATTTTAGACTAAGTTCATGATAATTAAGTTCACATAATCAAATTAGTTAATGAACTCCCACTTAGATAGACATCTCTCTAGTCCTCCAAGTGACACATGATCCATGTCAACTAGCCCGTGTCCGATCATCACGTGAGACGGACTAGTCATCCATGGTGATCATCTCCATGTTGATCGTATCTTCCATACGACTCATGTTTGACCTTTCAGTCTTCCGTGTTCCGAGGCCATGTCTGTACATGCTAGGCTTGTCAAGTCAACCTAAGTGTTTCGCGTGTGTAAATCTGGCTTCCACCCGTTGTATGCGAACGTTAGAACCTATCACGCCCGATCATCACGTGGTGCTTCGGAACAACGATCCTTAGCAACGGTGCACAGTTAGGGTGAACACTTTTCTTGAAATTTTAGTGAGAGATCATCTTATTTACTACCGTCGTTCTAGGCAAATAAGATGTAAACATGATAAACATCACATGCAATCAATATAGTGACATGATATGGCCCTTATCATCTTGCTCCTTTGATCTCCATCTTCGGGGCACTATGATCATCACTGTCACCGGCACGACACCATGATCTCTATCATCATGATCTCCATCATTTTGTCTTCATGAAGTTGTCTCGCCAACTATTACTTCTACTACTATGGCTAATGTTTAGCAATAAAGTAAAGTAATTACATGGCGTTTATGATTGATACGCAGGTCATACAATAAAATAAGACAACTCCTATGGCTCCTGCCGGTTGTCATACTCATCGACATGCAAGTCGTGAATCCTATTACAAGAACATGATCAATCTCATACATCACAATGCATCACATCACATCCTTTGGCCATATCACATCACAAGGCATATCCTGCAAAAACAAGTTAGACGTCCTCTAATTTGTAGTTGCAAGTTTTTACGTGGCTGCTATAGGTTACTAGCAAGAATGTTTCTTACCTACGTCAAAACCACAACGTGATATGCCAATTGCTATTTACCCTTCATAAGGACCCTTTTCATCGAATCCAATCCGACTAAGGTGGGAGAGACAGACACCCGCTAGCCACCTTATGCAACAAGTGCATGTCAGGCGGTGGAACCAGTCTCACGTAAGCGTACGTGTAAAGTCGGTCCGGGCCGCTTCATCCCACAATACCGCTGAATCAAGATAAGACTAGTAGTGGTAAGCAAATTAACAAAATCAACGCCCACAACTGCTTTGTGTTCTACTCGTGCATAGATTCTACGCAGAGACCTAGCTCATGATGCCACTGTTGGGAGACGTAGTAGTAAATCAAAATTTTCCTACGTGTCACCAAGATCTATCTATGGAGAAACCAGCAACGAGCGGGGAGAGATTGCATCTTCAGACCTTTGAAGATCGCTAAGCGGAAGCGTTACAAGAACGCGGTTGATGGAGTCATACTCGCAGCGATTCAGATCGCGGTGGATTCTGATCTAAGCGCCGAACAACGGTGCCTCCGCGTTCAACACACGTGCAGCCCGGTGACGTCTCCTACGCCTTGATCCAGCAAGGAGAAAGGAGAGGTTAGGGAAGGGCTCTGAAAGCAGCACAACGGCGTGGTGGTGGTGGAGTAGCAAGGTATTGCGGCAAGGCTTCGCCTAAGCACTGCGGAGGAGGAAAAAGAGAGGTAGGGCTTTGCCGTGAGAGAGAGGGAGTTCAGAACTGTTCTCAAAAGTCCAAAACCTCAAGTATATATAGGAAGAGGGAGAGGGAGGGATGGCTTGGGCTCTCCTCCAAGGAGGAGAGCTTCGGCCGAATCAAAGGGAGAGTCCACCTCCCACAAGGGAGGTGGATCTCCTCCTTTTCAAACTCCTTTGCCCTTTATCTCTACTCGTCCAGCCGCATGGGACTTTCTAGAAGGTCTTGGCCAGCCAAATAAGGGCTGGCACACCTCCTCTAAGGGCCCACAAAGTCCTATGGTCGTCACCCCCCCCGGGGGTCCTCCGGCACCCTCCCGACACTCCCGATACAATACCGATGCGCCCGAAAACTTTCCGGTGACCAAAACTGGACTTCCTATATATCAATCTTTACCTCCGGACCATTCCGGAGCTCCTCCCGATGTCCGGGATCTCCTCCAGGACTCCGAACAACTTTTGATAATCACGTATACCATTTCCCTATAACCCTAGCGTCATCGAACCTTAAGTGTGTAGACCCTATGGGTTCGGGAGACACGTGGACATGACCGAGACACTTCTCCGGTCAATAACCAACAGCGGATCTGGTTATCCATGTTGGCTCCCACATGCTCCACGATGATCTCATCGGATGAACCACGATGTCGGGGATTCAATCAATCCCGTATACAATTCCCTTTGTCTATCGGTATGATACTTGCCCGAGATTCGATCGTCGGTACCTCTATACCTTGTTCAATCTTGTTACCGGCAAGTCTCTTTAATCGTTCCGTAATACATCATCACGTGACTAACTCCTTGGTCACATTGAGCTCATTATGATGATGTCTTACCGAGTGGGCCTAGAGATACCTCTCCATCACACGGAGTGACAAATCCCAGTCTCTATTCGTGCCAACCCAACAGACAGTTTCGTAGATCCCGTAGTGCACCTTTATAGCCACCCAGTTACATTGTGACGTTTGGCACACCCAAAGCATTCCTATGGTATCCGGGAGTTGCACAATCTCATGGTCTAAGGAAACGATACTTGACATTGAAAAGCTTTAGCAAACGAACTACACGATCTAGTGATATGCTTAGGATTGGGTCTTGTCCATCACATCATTCTCCTAATGATGTGATCCCGTTATCAATGACATCCAATGTCCATGCTCATGAAACCGTGACCATCTATTGATCAACGAGCTAGTCAACTAGAGGCTCATTAGGGACATGTTGTGGTCTGATGTATTCACACATGTATTATGGTTTTCGGTTAACACAATTATAGCATGAACAATAGACAATTATCATGAACAAGGAAATACAATAATAACCATTTTATTATTGCCTCTAGGGCATATTTCCAACACCCACAGACCAACACTAGTCTTTCCTATGCACTTTGTCCTCACTCGTGCGCACCCGGGACCAACTTCCAAGTCGGTCACCCATCCTAGAATTGATCCAAGCCAAGCACGCCTAACTTTGGAGTTCTTTTCGAATGGGCTCCCGGAAAAGAAGGAATTCCTTGTTGATATGAGTAGTCTATCATTCCTATTAAGCCAGGCTCTCACATACACCCCCACTCAAACAAACCGACGTCCTCGTCGGGCCGTCAGGAACGTTCCCTTTTCGGACATGTATGCGCTTCCAGTCCGGCATATGTGCCATGATGTGTGCCACGATGGGCCACACACGCCATGCGCCACATGCCCGTGCACCAGACCCGTGCATGCTCGTGTAACCGCAAGGGTCGGCTCTGATACCAATTGTAACACCCCGTTACGCCTGTCGGGATATAGACTGTCCCCACAGACCAACACTAGTCTTTCCTGCGCACTTTGTCCTCACTCGTGCGCACCCGGGACCAACTTCTTGGTCGGTCACCCATCCTAGAATTGCTCCAAGGCAAGCACGCTTAACTTTGGAGTTCTTTTCGAATGGGCTCCCGAAAAAGAAGGAATTCCTTGTTGATATGAGTAGTCTATCATTCCTATTAAGCCAGGCTCTCACAGGCGTTGAACGTCATTAATGCACGCTGTCCTTCCTAGAGAAGTAATAGCCTTGATTTTATCTGGGTTAGCCTCGATGCCACGCTTAGAGACCAAGAAACCCAGAAGCTTTCCTGCTGGAACCCCAAAGACACACTTGGTCGGGTTAAGCATCATCTTGTAGACCCGGAGATTGTCAAAGGTTTCCTTTAGGTCCTCCAAAAGAGTCCCCTTCTTTCTGGATTTGCCTACGATGTCGTCCACATAAGCATGAAGATTACGGCCAATTTGAGTGTGAAGGCAGTTCTGTACGCACCGTTGATAAGTCACCTGGGCACTCTTGAGCCCGAAAGGCATAGAGACATAACAGAACGCCCCAAAGGGTGTAATGAACGCCGTCTTCTCCTAGTCTTTCACTGCCATCTTGATCTGATGATAACCGAAATAAGCATCCAGGAAGCATAAGCTTTCACATCCTGCTGTAGCATTAATGATCTGATCAATACGTGGGAAGGCAAAGGGATCAACCGGACAAGCCTTGTTAAGGTCCCTGTAATCCACACGCATACGCCATGTGCCGTTCTTTTTGAGCACCAGCACTGGGCTAGCCAACCATTCCGGGTGAAAAACTTCAACAATAAAACCTGCAGCCAAGAGTTGGGCAACTTCTTCTCCAATAGCCTTGCGTCTCTCCTCATTGAACCGCCACAGAAACTGTTTGATCGGCTTAAACTTTGGATCCAAATTAAGGTTGTGCTCGGCGAACTCTCTCGGTACACCTGGCATGCGAGAGGGCCTCCATGCAAAGATGTCCCAATTCTCACGGATGAGTTCGATGAGCGTGCCTTCCTATTTGGGATCCATATGAGCTCCAATGATGAACTGCTTAGATGAGTCGCCCGAATTGAAATCTACTGCCTTGGTATCATCTACTGAAAACTTGAGGGGCGGATCAACCTCCATGGCTGACTTTTTCAGGGGGGTCATATCCTCCGGATCAACATGCTCCTTATAAAACTTAAGCTCCTCCTGGGCGCAACTGGACTCTGTGTAAGCCGCATCTCCTTCTTCACACTCAATACCCGTGTTTCGGTTACCATGAACGGTGATGGTACCATTTAAGCCGGGCATCTTGAGCTATAAGTAAACATAGTAGGGCCGAGCCATGAACTTAGCATAAGCCGGCCGTCCAAACAAGGCATGATAAGGGCTCTTGATCTTAACCACCTCAAACCATAAGGACTCCACTCTGTAGTTGTATTCATCTCCAAAAGCCACTTCCAAAGAAATTCTGCCCACCGGACGCGCCGACTTACCCGGCACCACACCATGAAAAACAGTGGACGAAGGTTTCTAGTCCTTGTCGAGCAACTTCATCCGCCGGAAGGTGTCATAATAAAGGATGTTTATGCTGCTGCCGCCATCCATGAGCACCTTGTTCAACATATATCCACCCACTTGGGGGGCTACAACCAAATTCAGTCGCCCCGGGTCATCAACGTGTGGCGGGTGATCTTCACGGCTCCATGTTATGTCATATTCAGACCACTTTAGATACTGTGGAAGAGCCGGCATAACCGCATTGATCGCCCGTTTTCACAACTTCTGGTCCCGTCTATTGAGACTAGTCGTGAAGACGTGGTACTGCCTGGAGGTGAGCTGCTTCGGGTTACTCTGAAAACCGGACTGATTCCGTTGTTGCTGCTGTTGTTGATTATTATTACCAGAGTGTGGCTGCTGTCCCCCGTGATTATCCTAACCCGGATGAACGAATGCTGAACCGCCAGAAGCAAATCTGGCTCCTGACCCACCATGTCCTAGGCCGCCTGGCGGGCCGCCACCGCTATGGTTAGGTTGTGTCACATACCGCTAGAACTTCTGCATAAAAGAACAACTCTCCCATGTATGATTTGCGGGCCTATCAGGCAAACTGTGATTCGAACAAGGTCGCTTAAGCAACTCTTCCATGTTCGAAGAAAAATTATCCCTGCCCGAGGGCGGTCCAAACCTCCTGTTGCCCTTGGGATGCTTCTGCTAGGCATTTGTGTTGGCCACCAGCTCTGATCCTGCTTCTGGATTCTTGCGCTTACTCTGGCTACCATTGTTCACCGCACCCTTGCCTTGGTTGCCCTTCTTCCCTTGACTAGCCTTTTCCTCATCAGAACCCGGATCCTTCATGTTGTCTGTATCGGCGTACTTCGTGAGAGCCGTCATGAGCTCTCCCATGTCCTAACATGTACGCTTGAGCCGGCCAAGTTTCTGCTTTAGAGGAATAAAGTGGCAGTTCTTCTCTAAGATCAACACCGCTTGCGCCGCTGTGATCTGCTCTGATGAGTGAATAATTGTCGAAACCCGCCGTACCCAATGATGAGCCGACTCGCTCTCCTGTTGGACACAGTGATCAAGATCCACAATAGTCATAGGCTTCTTGCACATCCTTTGAAAGTTTTTAATATATCGAGCCCTGAGCTCTGCCCATGAATTGATGGTATTAGGTGGTAACCCCTTTAGCCATGTACGAGTCGGGCCTTCAAGCATCATGACGAAATACTTGGCACAAACCGCCTCACTAACATCCAGCATCTCCATGGCCAATTCATAGCTTTCCACCCAGGCCTCTGGGGGTAAATCAGCGGTGTAATTTGGGACCTTGCGGGGACCTTTGAAGTCTTTCGGCAATCGCTCGCTCCGGAGAGCCGGCGATAGACACGGCAGCCCTCCCGTCCTGGGGGTTACTCCTGCCCCTACGGAAACGGAAGGCCCGGGCTCTTGGTAAGCCGGCCTAGCTGGCGCCTCTTGCGGGCTTCCCGCATGGTTTACACATGCCTGTGTATCCCTTCCCGTCGGTGACTCGTTGGAATCTCTCTGTGACCCGCCTCTTGCTACTGGAACTTGCTGGTGACTCGTAGCGCCGGCTAAAACTACGGCTAGGAAGATGGGTTGAATGGACGCAGCTCCGGCTATGAGCGTATCTCTCCTACTGGGCCATGGCTGTCTGTAAATACCCGATGGTGTTCCGCACATCCTCTGAAAAGGGAGCTTCATCCGGGATAGGGATCATCTCAAGCCGAGTTGCAGCTGCTACCATATTCTCGGCCAGGTTACAATAATGACCCGCCAGCGTTGGAAAGCCCCCAGGTGAAGCTTGGTTACGTTGGGCCGGATGAGTCGCCAGTCGTTCCGTTGGGCGGCTCTCGGGCACGCTCGCGGCTCGCCCTGCGCCAGGGGTATTAAAGAGGTTCCTCGCTTCATAACGCTCTGGTAGACGGACTGATGCCTCCTCTGGTGTACTGCCGCTGCTGACATTTGCTCTAGCCCTAGACGGAAAGCATCTATCTTGATACGTTCTGCCTTTTCTTCCATCTGGACCTTCAGCTCAGCCATCCTTTGTCGTTCCTCTGCCATCCGGCCCTTGATCCTTGCAATCTCTAAATTCCGAGCTACTTGATTATCTGGTGTGACTTCAGTGGCGATGAGAGCTACGAGTTCATCCATCAGCTCCACAAGAACTTGAGCCGGTGACAGCGGGTTATCACCCGAAGTGGCGGCTCCCACGGCTGGGGTTGATCCCGCCTTGAACACCGCCGCATGAACCAGAGGTTTCATAACATCCGACTCAAAGCCATCCGACTCAGGGTATGCATCGTTGTAGCCCCCAAGGCCACCATTGCGGAGCTGGTATACTGATTCTGTTTCTCCACTTGAAGATTCATCTTCTGAATAAACAAGGGTTTCCTGTGACTCGGATGCTTCCAGATCCGTACCTTGAGTGAAGCCTACAAAGACATGCCTCTGACCCGGATTGGCGCGGGCAGGCCGCACGTTACTTGCAGATTGGAGATGCCGAGCCGGCTCGACGATGTTGGTGCAGATGTCTGGCCCGGGTGTAGATCCATCAGCCTTTTCGATGAAAACGTGGATCCCGCCAAACGGAACCCGGAATCCATACACCACGGACTCGGCGTCAAGCCCCCAGCCGGCATCGTCGATGTAGAACCGGCCACGGCGACTCTTGCTCATCCTTCCGACCACGTATCCCTCGTCCCCTGGGAGAGAGCCCTTTGAGAACTCAACACCACCAAGCGCAGGCCCCACGATGGGCGCCAACTATCGTGGATTTATCACGAAATATGTCCGGGTGAACGGACTTGGATTCAAGGCCATCGCTAACCTGATGGACTCAAAGGGGTTGATTGGGACAAAGGACACGAGTTTACCTAGGTTCGTCCCCTCAAGTCGAGGTAATAGTCTGCGTCTTGCTTGTTCTTGAATTGCTTGTTGTATCTATTACAAGGGGGCTAAAGCTTGACCTAGTTCTCGATCACCTCATCTCTAAGTCGCCCCGGGTCTGCCTTTATATAGGAGGTCAGGACCACGGGTCTTTACAATTGTCTAACCGAGTCTCATTGTCTATCCGAGTCTTCCTCTATCTTCTTGTCCAAGCTGTCCCTGAGCGCCTTACACGCCCGGGTCTTCTCTGTCTAGGCCACCTTGCGGCCCACACCTTGAGCCACTTGTCTTCCTGGGCCGTAGACTTTATGGCTCACCCTTGGGCCGGCTCACGAGCCATCAATGTGACCCGAAACCTTAATGGCGGGTCATATTGCGGGGTTATATCCCCAACACTGTGGCTCACAGATTACTACAACACCAGTTGCAGGTATAGGTAATGCAATGATTTGACGTGAGCACGATGTTTTGTTTGATTTGGAGATCTTATTCTTCATCATCGATCTGGGATGGGTTCCAGACGGCAGCCTGGGATAGCAAGGATGGATGTCATTTTGTCGTTTGTTTTCGTCCGTAGTCGGACCCTGCTCTTCTGTATGATGGTTGAGTATGTTGTTGTATTGATGTGACATTGATGTAGCTTGTGTCGAGTGTAAGCCAATTCCATATACTCATCTCTTCTGTACATGTACTTGTAATGATATCCATTCTTGCAACACGACGAGATGCGCTTCTATCCGTGTCGATGCCCTCATGCCAAAATAAGGATAGGACCGCATCTTGGGCGTGACATCTTGGCACCATCGTCCTCGCTCTCCGGGCCCCTCGGCATCCATGGCAGTTGGTTCCTCTCGCAAGAAGGAGATATTAGACATCTCCTCTGACAGTGAGGAGGACCAGCAGCGACAACATCAGCCCCATCTCCTTGTGTCATTTGATGAAGTTATTATTTGAAAACAAAAATATGCATAAAACATATCCCAATTTTATTGGGCCATGCGTTCTTTTGTAAATCTTTCTAATTCTACAAAGCTCGCGGAAATAACACATATTACAAGGAAACTACTAGTAACACAAATCAAATTGAACTAGCCACAATAAGAAAAAAAGGATCTAGTTAGAAAACATGGCCTCGTCCTTATCCTCTAGTCCTCCTTGTCCTTATTATTTCCAGCCACACACACCTCACATGGCAATATTTGGTGTTTTGACTCTTTTGACAAAGTTTAGCCAGATCTTAACCCGGTTCGCATATGTTTTGGGGTCTGGCCCTTTTTCTACCGCCAGGGTCGACAACGGTATGATAGAACAGCCTAGCGCTGCAACCCTCGACGGTAGGGATCATGGCAGACGCAAACAGCTGTCTAAGCGTGTCTGGCGTGGCAAAACAGCCTACCGCCAGCCAGGGAGGAAATAGGTTGCAATAACCTACCATCGGAGACAATGGTAGTGGGTCTATGATCCCTTCTAAAACCCCACAATGCTAGCCCTCTGTCATTTTATTTGACGGTAGGCCTACTGCCAAGGCCGTAGGCGGTGGGTGTCCAACTGAAGCACAAAAAGGCAAGTTTATGTATCTGAAACTCATCATTTTTTTACGATTGGGTGTGCAATCCTACCGCCAAGTCCTATGGCGGTAGGGTCCTAGCCCATTTAAATTGTGCTTCTCTTTGGGAAAACTTGATTATTAATTCCCATATATCCATCACTTCAGAATATTCATCACAACATAACATTGATCACATATAGTTTGCAAATCAAGATATTCGGATTTTCACACATAATAATGTTCATCACACATCAATATAGTTCAACACAACAAATACTCGTTCATGTCAACAAAACACGATAGCAAATAGTTTCACAAATCCACGATAATCAACATGACCATATCACTTGGTCTTCCTCCATCTCTTGGTGGTGCGCTCCTCATTCCTCTTCGAGCAAGTCTCTTACATTGTTGTTGTGCGATGAGTGCACTCCCTCTGAAATGGGGATGGGCTCTACCATTGCTTGATTGATTGTTTTTCCCTTTTCTCTCGGGTTGCCTCAGTGGGTGGAGGATCCTCCTCCTCCTCGTACTCCTCCTCGTCACCACCTTCCTCATCTTCCTCCTCGTCATTGCCTTCGTCATCTTCCTCCTCGTCATCGTCTTCCTCATCTTCCTCGTTGTCACCACCTTCCTCATCCTCCTCCTCATCCCCGGTGATGCAAGATGGCCCAGTGACATGAATAGAGGAACCTCCGCTGGCATAGCTCGATGAAGCGAGGGTATGTGTCGACGGTGCATGAACATGCACATCACCAGATGTAGCGCACCCAAGCATGCCCAAGGAAGTGAGGGCCGAGTGAAGGAGTGTCGGCGTCACACGCTTGAACTGAAGCACAAAAGATAGCAGTCGGGCTCTCCTAAAGTATGGATCATAGTGGGGGTCATGTTGCATCCTAGAGGCCTTTGTGTGACTCCTTATACTCAATCGCTGTAGCATCTGTCAAAATGTATATGGAAATAGTTAGTGACTTACTTTCGCAAAGCCAAAAAATTTATGCAAGAACTTAGTTATTACCACTCCATTCTCCATAAAACGCGCGTGATGACCGTTCTCGAACGCAGGGTCAAGCATGGTATACCTAGTGCCAATGTTCGAAGCAAGGGGCGCTCCTAAAACAATTGCCAATTCAAGTTAAGTTTTTGACATGACAACAACATTTATTTACCAACATATAATCCACTAATATACTACTAACTTAAGAATTATTTATCAACATATAACCAACATTCATTCACAACAACATTCAAATATTCATATATGCATATTAATTAATTATCAACATTCACGTTAACCAACATCTATCATATTTATCTGTCATAGCAAATATTATAAATAAATAAAATAAAGTTCTAATCAATCATATTCCACCAACATCAATCATATCATTTTTAGCATTTGTAAATAAATATATATTAAATATATAATCAACAATATTGGAATATGCATATGATTATCTGAATGTCCAACCACCTCAATCATATTTATCGAACATCAATGAATAATTCAAAATAAAGCATCAAGAAGAACTAGTAAATAGAATATGAAGTGGGTTCATCTTAGAATCAATAAACTAGTTGCTAGAATAGGAACTAGGGTTCATCTTAGAATCAATAAACTAGTTGCTAGAATATGAACTAGGGTTCATACTAGGAACACATCCATCATACTGAATCAAACTAAATAAACCTAGTATCACCAAAAAATGCATCAGAAGGAAAACTTTTTGACTAAAACTAATTGGAGAGAACGAAAGAGCTTACTTCAGGGGTCATGGAGTCATCTCGATCTGCAAGAATGATGAAGAAATGGAGGGGGCATAGGGGAGTGGAGGGGATGAGAGAGGCTCTGTTCTTGCGGTGATAGGGGGAGAAGATGGGCTGGTTCATGGGAAGATCCCCGCGAGCCCGCCCCCGCGGCTAAAAACTTCTCAAACCCTATCGCCAGGGTATCTGGCGGTAGGTCAGAACAGCCTACCACAAGGGACCTTTGGCGGTAGGCCTGACGGTAGAGCCCGAAGGTCGTTCACTACTCTGACGTGGATAAGTGGTCTACCGCCAGGGCCCTTGACGATAGGCTGTTGTACCCTATTGCCCATGACCCTAGCAATGGTAAAGGAGTCAGATCCCGAATATTTTCAACCCAGGATCACATCTTGCTTAACTTTCCAACAAGGGTCAAAACAACAAATTTTGCCACCTCACGCACCACCACCACCAGATCCACGCATTACGCATCCACACATTTTCCATCATGTGATGCACCACATGTTGGAGATATGCCCTAGAGGCAATCATGTATGATCATATTTCCTATGAGTTTATGAATAAATATAGTACTTGGGCATTATCATTGATGTGTATTAACAAGTATGTGACTTGTTTGTGAGACTATGCATTGTATGATAACTGTCCTAAATGGTCCCTAGTCCAAAGGGTTGTGTGGACGCACAACTAATCAGACTAGCATATGACACGGTGGATGGTTCGGTATCACTAACCATGTAGCATTGGATGCTAGCCGGATAATATGGACTCAGAAAGGTCTGGTCGGATTCGACATAGTCGGATCCGAGTTAAGATAACGTCTGAGTTGGACAGACCCAACTATGAGATGCAGCGATAGGTCATCTGTGAGTCTCTAGTACAACATACGTTCTATGTCCTAAGACGTGAGCTGGCACATGTACTCAGGATGGTGACGAACTTGCTTTGGGCCGACCAAACGCTACTCCGTGACTGGGTAGTTACAAAGGTAGGTTTCGGACTTGTCCAGACCCATGCCGCGAGACATAGTCGAGCAAGATGTGATTTGCCCCTCGGATCAGGAGAGATATACTCTGGGCCCCTCGGGTGATCCGACTTGGATAAGCATGGCCATGCGATGAGGATTATGAGATAATTCGAAGTGTTGGTCGGATTCACCGGAATGAGAAAGAGGTTGTGCTACAACAAGGATGACCATGTCACCTTGTGCACAACAACATATATCGTGTGGCAAAGGGAACAGAAGTGTGAAGTACAGGTTCGCCTAACCAGCTTCATCGGACACTTGGAGTCGACACGTTTTGCTAGAGGCTGCTACCGACTGGTTGAGTCGGATGTGATCTGACTCGCGACCAAGTGAACGAGAACCTAAGGGGTCGTGCGCTTAAGGGAAGGAACACATTGGCTTTAGGATCCGTGGGAGGCCCAAGAGTTGAGCCCGTGTCGGATGCCTATATACAGTGGAGATGCGGCACACCCATCTAGTTGATCGCTTCGGCGAGGTCATTAGGGTTTGCATGTGTTTCGAATAGCCACCTCCCCTCGCTGCCGACTATGTGATCGGACCTAGAAGTTTGCCACACGGTGTGTTCCTCCTGCATGCGTGGATACCGTTAGAGGCAGTGCACTTGCGCCGCTCCGGCGAACCTGTACGCGTGATCCGGCAGACCGGCTGTTCGAGGGAGATCAGAATGGCTGCTCAAGGGAGAACGGACGAGGAGGAGATGGACCACGCGGACGCGCTGCCCCACCTCTACTTCCGCTACACGGCACTATGCGTCTAGTGGTAACGATCTGTGATCCACCTACATAGCATGTTCTTGGATGTTCTGCACGTGGAAAATTTTAATTCGCATGCGATGCACCTATGGTAGAACTCAACACCACATCAACGTATCGGGCTGGGGCAAGTGACCAAGGGGATGCGCCAAGCCGCTGTAGTGGTGCTTCTACTTGCCAATGACCAATGACTAGCTCATGCTCGGTTGAGGCACGTAGCAGGCTGAGGCCACACGGCCGAGGGATGCATCGAGTACTTGTCATGATGCTTCGTCATGCAACAGTCGTCGATGAGCTCATGAACGAACTCTCCTAGGATCTCGACGACCGTTTTAGAGGAGTATCACGTGGCGTCGTCCTCCAGTCCTCTCAGTCGTAGTGCAACGGTCATACGTCTCCAACGTATCTATAATTTTTTATTGTTCCATGCTATTATATTATCATTCTAGGAAAGTTTTTAAGCATTTATTTGATGTTTTATATTATTTTTGAGAACTAACCTATTAACCCAGTGCCAAGAGCCAGTTGATGTTTTCTGCATGTTTTTGTCCTTTCAGGAATATTGTATCAAACGAAGTCCAAATACCCCAACACTTTTTGATGATTTTTTCTAGACAAAAATTAAGAACTAGAAGCTTCATAGGAAGACCAAAGGTCACACGAGGTGCCCCCAAGCCAAGAGGGCCCTCCGAGGGCGTGGACGCACTTTGATGGCTTGGGGCCACCTCCCATCTCCTCTGGCCGAGATATCTTTGCTATAAATTCTCATATATCCCAAATACCCTAGAGAGCCTCCCGAAACACTTTTTCCATCGCCGCAAGTTTCTGTTCCACCATGTGCCCATCTGGAGCCATGTTCCGGTGCCCTACCAGAGAGGGGTCAATCATGGAGGGCCTCTACATCAACATTGCTGCTCCAATGGTGGTGTGTGAATAGTTCACCACATACCTACATCTATGTTCTTCATTGTCAAGATCACCGTGATTCCCACATCAATCTATCTTATGTGATCAATCTTTGTGGTGTGCTTGTCTGAATTGTGGGTTTATATTCAGATTATTCATGAAAATATATTGAATCCTTGCTAGTTATTTATATGCATGATTGTTATAGCTTCGTAATGCTCTCTGATCTATTGGTTTGGTTTGGCCAACTAGATTGATTTATCTTCAAGTGGGAGTGGTGCGTTGTAGTGGGTTCAATCTTGCGGTGCTCAATCCTAGTGACAGAAAGGGACATGGCACGTATTATATTGCTGACACTAAGGGTAAAATGATGGGGTTCATTCATATTAATTGGATTTACTTTGTGTACATCATGTCATCATACTCCAAGCATTACTTTGTTTTTAGTTAATACTCTAGATGCATGTTGGATAGCGGTCGATGGGTGGAGTAATAGTAGTAGATGCAGGTAGGAGTCGGTCTACTTGCTTATGGACGTGATGCCTATATACATGATCATTTTTGTGAATAAACATTACATAACTATGCGCTTTTCTATCAATTGACCAACACTAATTTGTCTACCCACTCTATGCTTTCTTCAAGAGACAAGCCTCTAGCAAAAATTATGGCCCCGGGGTCTCCTCGCAAATATATTTACAAAAACTCTAAATACCTTGCAACTGTTATTTACTTTCTTTTTATTTTCAATTCATATTTAACAAATTATCCATCTATCACAATAACGAGTTCAAGGGGATTGACAACCCTCTTGCCCGTGTTGGGTGCAAGTGTGCGCTCTTTTGTGTGTAGGCGCCGAAGATGGGAAATTGCGTGGTCCTCCTATTGGTTCGATAACCTTGGTCCTCACTGAGTGAAATACTTACCTCTAATGTGTTTCATCATCCCCTCCTCTTCAGGTAAAATCCCAACACAGTTCTCAAGTATCACTGATATGTGGGAGTTAAGTTTGAGAACTACTCTTGGATGTTTGTGCACCCTATAGCTTGTTCCTCTTGGGTGTTGATGTCGCTTGAAGCTACGTCGGTATTTCCCCAAAGAGGAAGGGATGATGTAGCATTGCGGCGGTAGGTATTTCCCTGAGATATGAAACCAAGGTTATCGAACCAGCAGGAGAACCAAGCAACACAATGTAAACAGGCCCTGCACACAAATAAGAAATACTCGCAACTCAACGTGTTACAGGGGTTGTCAATCCCTTTTGGGTAACGGCGCCAGAAAGGCACGTGGACGGGAGAAAGTTCTAAATGTTGATAGATCGAACGCCAAATAAAATAAAGTGTATCAAGGTATTTTTGGGTTTCGGAAATATATATCTGAAAATATATGCAAGAGAAAAGTAGATCACAAAGGCAAATAATATGAGAAAGAGATCCGGGGGTCGTAGGTTTCACTAGTGGCTTCTCTCGAGAAAAATAGCAAACAGTGGGTGAACAAATTACTGTTGGGAAATTGATAGAGCTTTAAATACTCATGACGATATCCAGGCAATGATCATTACATAGGCATCACGTCCAAGATTAGTAGACCGACTCCTGCCTGCATCTACTACTATTACTCCACACATCGACCGATATCCAGCATGCATCTAGTCTATTAAGTTCATGAAGAAACGGAGTAATGAAATAAGAACGATGACATGATGTGGACAAGATCTATCTATGTAGAGATAAACCCCATCGTTATATCCTTAGTAGCAACAATACATACGTGTCGTTTCCCTTTCTGTCACTGGGATCAAGCACCGTAAGATCGAACCCACTACAAAGCACCTCTTCCCATTGCAAGATAAATAGATCAAGTTGGCCAAAACCAAATATCGGAGAAGAAATATGAGGCTATAAGCAATGATGCATATAAGAGATCAAAGAAACTCAAGTAACTTTCATGGATATAAAAAGATAGATCTGATCATAAACTCAAAGTTCATCGATCCCAACAAACACACCAAAAAAGAGTTACATCATATGGATCTCCAAGAGACCATTGTACTGAGAATTCAGCAAGAGAGAGAAAGCCATCTAGCTACTAACTACGGACCCGAAGGTCTACAAAGAACTACTCACGCATCATCGAAGAGGCACCAATGGAGGTGGTGAACCCCATCCGAGATGGTGTCTAGATTGGATCTGGTGGTTCTGGACTCTGCGGCGGCTGGATGAATATTTCATCTGCCGCTCTATGGTTTCTGGAGTATTGGGGTATTTATAGAGTGAAGAGGTGGTCCGGGGGCACCCGAGGTGGGCACAACCCACCAGGGCGCGCCTGGGCCTCCTGGCGCACCCCGGTGGGTTGTGCCCCCCTCGGGGCACCCCCAGGCGCAGCCAGGGTCCGGTGTGTTCCTTCCGGCCCATAAAAAATCATCATGAAGTTTTGTGGCATTTGGACTTCGTATGGTATTGATTTTATGCGATGTAAAAAACATGAAAAAATAGCAACTGACACTTGGCACTATGTCAATAGGTTAGTACCAAAAAATGATATAAAATGACCATAAAATGATTATAAAACATCCAATATAGATAATATAATAGCATGGAACAATAAAAAAGTATAGATACGTTGGAGATGTATCAGCATCCCCAAGCTTAACTCCTACTCGTCCTCGAGTAGGTAAGTGATAAAAACAGAATTTTTGATGTGGAATGCTGCCTAACATGTCATATCATATTCTTTTTCTTATAGCATGGTCATTGGGACTTTTAGTTTTTCAAAGCAATAGTCTAGTTTTGACATAATAATTTAGATACTCAAGCATATCAACAAGCAACCATGTCTTTCAAAATATCAACCCTAAAATAAGTTATCCCTAGCCCATCATGCTCAAACATTGATCCATTCATGAAACACACTCGAATATTAGCTACACCCAATACTTAAGTATGATCATATTGCCTCCTAGTTGGTGCTTTGGTAAGAGAAGATGGAGACTCAAATTCAAAAATAAAAATTGCATAAAGTAAAAGAAAGGACCTTCGCAGAGGGAAGTAGGGATTTGTAGAGGTGCCAGAGCTCAAAGCGAAAAGCTTACAGATAAAAACATTTTGGGAGGTGTATCCATCCCACCAATGAAAACGACTTAGAGTTCCCAACACTTTCCATGCTAGATATATCATAGGCGGTTCCCAAAGAGAAAATAAAGTTTATTCCGTTTTCCACCATACTTTCACTTTCCATGGCTAACCGTATCCACAGATGCCCTCCATACCAACACTTTCCAAGGAATTTATTATTTGACAACATAAAGTAAATTCATTTTTGCATTTCGGTACTGGGCATCCCTAATACCTTTGCCTTACTCTCGCGCGATGACAAGTGAATAAACACTCATCGTGAGAATAACACATCTAGCATGGAAAGTATTAGCCACCCCTCACCGCTCCGTGAGCGAAACAAACACACAAAAGAGAAGTTTATTTTGAAAATTAGAGATGGCACATACAAATTTGCTTAGAACGGCATGGAAATACCGCATATAGGTAGGTATAGTGGACACATATGGCAAAAACTGGGTTTAAGGATTTGGATGCACAAGTAGAGCTCATACTTGGTGCAAAATGAAGGCTAGCAAAAGATTGAGAAGCGACCAACCAAGAAACGAATAATCTCATAAGCAAGCATTAAGCATAAATAACAATGGATAATGCACCACAAGTAGGATATAATTTCATTACATGACTATTGACTTTCGTACTTGCATAGGGAATCACAAACCTTAACACCAATATTCTTACTAAAGCATAATTACTCATCAACATAACTCACATATCACATCATCATATCTCAAAACTATTACTAAGGATCAAGTTTATTTTGTCCAATGATCTTCATGAAAGTTTTTATTATATCCTTCTTGGATATCTATCACTTTCGGACTAATTTTCATGTGTTGCTTTTCATAAGCTCAAACAAATATAAGTGAAGATCAAGAACACAATTTTTCTTCTTTCTCTCAAAATAATTTAAGTGAAGCAAGAGAGAATTTCTTAAAAAATTTACTAACTCTCAAATAAATCTAAGTGAAGTGAGAGAGCATTTCTTCAAAATACTAAGCACATCATGCTCAAAAAGATATAAGTGAAGCACTAGACCAAGTCCATTGCTCATAAAAAATTTAAGTGAAGCATAGAGAGCAATTCTAACAAGTCATGACATAATTTTGGCTCTCTCAAATAGGTGTGTCTAGAAAGGGATCAAGACTTAAAAAACAAAATAAACCAAGCAAAGACTCATATCATACAAGACACTCCAAGCAAAACACATCATGTGACGAATAAAAATATAGTTTTGAGTAAAATACCGATGATCGTTGGAAGAAAGTGTGGATGCCACTCGAGGGCATCCCCAAGCTTAGTTGGTTGCTCATTTTTGGATAATAGCTTGGGATGTCGGGGCATCCCCAAGCTTAGGCTCTTCCATCCTTCCTTCATCCATCATAAGATAACCCAAAACTTGAAAACTTCAATCACACAAAACTCAACAAAACCTTCGTGAGATCCGTTAGTATAAGAAAAATAAATCGCTACTATAATTACTGTATTAAACCAATTCATATTTTGTTCTTGCATTATAACTACCGTATTCCAACTTTTCTATGGCAAAAACTCATCAAAGAAAACCATAGAGCCATGAAAATAAGCACAAAACACAAAGAAAACAGAATCAATCAAAACAGAACAGTCTGTAGTAATCTGATTTGTTCGAATACTTCTGTAACTCCAAAAATTCTGAACAATTAGGAAAACGTGAGGAATTTGTATATCAATCTTGTGTAAAAAATTCAGAATTTTATCACGCCTCTGTGATTTTTAATAGTTCTGTGACTGGCGCACAAAGTTTCTATTTTTCAACAAAATCAAAGCAACTATCACCCAACATGATCCCAAAGGCTTTGCTTGGCACAAACACTAGTTAAAACAGACAAAAAAACAATCATAACAGAGGCATAATTCTGCAAACACTCAAGACCAGTAAGAAAAAGACAAAAATAAAATTTATTCATTGGGTTGTCTCCCAACAAGCTCTTTCTTTTATAGCCATTAAGATAGGCTTTGAGATTTCAATGATGCTCACATGAAAGATAAGAATTTAAACACAAAGAGAGCATCATGAAATGTATGGCAAACACATTTAAGTCTAACATACTTCCTATGCATAGGAATTTTATAAGCAAACAAATTATCAAGACAAGAAACTTCTAACATATGCAAAGAAGAGGAATAAAACATTGACGATCTCAACATAACGAGAGGTAATTTAGTAACATGAAAATTTCTACAACCATATTTTCCTCTCTAATAATAATTACATGTAGTATCATAATCAAATTCATAAATATAACTATCACATAAAATATTCTCTTCAGGATCCACATGCATGCAAAGTTGACACTCTTCCAAAATAGTGGGATCATCAAATAAAGTCATGACCTCTCCAAGCCCACCTTTATCAAAAATTTCATAAGATTGATCATGCTCCAAAGTAGTGGGATGATTATTACCTAGAGTTGACACTCTTCCAAACCCACTTTAAATATCATCGCAAACATATTCATCATGAGGCTTAAATAAATTTTCACGGTCATAAGAAGAATCACCTCAATCATGATCATTGCAATAAGTAGTGGACATATCAAAATTAGCATCCCCAAGCTTGGGGTTTTGCATATTATTAACAAAATTGACATTAATAGAATTTATAATAACATCATTGCAATCATGCTTTTCATTCAAGTAGCTATCATGAATCACTTTATAAATTCCTTCTTTTAACACTTCATCACAATTTGTAGATTCATGAATCTCGACAAAACTTCATAAAGATAATCTCGCGCACTCAACTTACTAGCAATTGGTTCATCATAATTTGGTCTTTTAAAAAAATTAGTAAGTGGATGAGGATCCATATCAATAGATTTTTAGAAAGCAAAGATGCAAGCAAATAAGAAACACATGGCAGCACAAGCAAACAAGAGATCAGAAACGAAAAAGGCAAACGGAAAGAAGGCGAATAAAATGGCAATGTTTGTGAAGTGGGGGGATGAAAACAAGAAGCAAATGGCAAATAATGTAAATTGCAAGGAGATGAGATTTGTGATTAGGAATCTGGTATATGTTGAAGATCCTCGCCGGCAACGGTGCCAGAAATTCCTTTTGATATCGCTTGAAGCTACGTCAGTATTTCCCCAAAGAGGAAGAGATGATGCAGCATAGCGGCGGTAGGTATTTCCCTCAGATATGAAACAAAGGTTATCAAACCAGTAGGAGAACCAAGCAACACAACGTAAACAGCCCTTGCACACAAATAACAAATACTCGCAACCCGACGAGTTAAAGGGGTTGTCAATCTCTTTCGGATAACGGCACCAGAAAGGCACGTGGACAGGAGAAAGTTGTAAATGTTGATAGATCGAACGCCAAATAAAATAAAGTGCAGAAAGGTATTTTTGGGTTTTTGGAAATATAGATCTGAAAATAAATGCAAGAGAAAAGTAGATCGCAAAGGCAAATAATATGAGAAAGAGACCCGGGGGTCGTAGGTTTCACTAGTGGCTTCTCTCGAGAAAAATAGCAAATAGTGGGTGAACAAATTACTGTTAGGCAATTGATAGAAATTCAAATACTCATGACGATATCCAGGCAATGATCATTACATAGGCATCACGTCCAAGATTAGTAGACCGACTCCTGCCTGCATCTACTACTATTACTCCACACGTCGACCGCTATCCAGCATGCATCTAGTGTATTAAGTTCATGGAGAAACGGAGTAATGCAATAAGAATGATGACATGATGTAGACAAGATCTATCTATGTAGAGATAGACCCCATAGTTTTATCCTTACTAGCAACAATACATACGTGTCGTTTCCCTTTCTGTCACTAGGATCAAGAACCGTAAGATCGAACCCACTACAAAGCACATCTTCCCATTGCAAGATAAATAGATCAAGTTGGCCAAACAAAACCCAAATATCAGAGAAGAAATACGAGGCTATAAGCAATCATGCATATAAGAGATCAAAGAAACTCAAATAACTTTCATGGATATAAAAAGATAGATCTGATCATAAACTCAAAGTTCATCGATCCCAACAAACACACCGCAAAAGAGTTACATCATATGGATCTCCAAGACACCATTGTATTGAGAATTCAGCAAGAGAGTGAAAGCCATCTAGCTACTAACTACGGACCCGAAGGTCTACAAAGGACTAGTAACGCATCATCGGAGAGGCACCAATGGAGGTGGTGAACCCCATCCGAGATGGTGTCTAGATTGGATCTCGTGGTTCTGGACTCTATGGTGGCTGGATGAATATTTCGTCTGTCGCTCTAGGGTTTCTGGAATATTGGGGTATTTATAGATCGAAGAGGCGGTCCCGGGGGGCACCCGAGGTGGGCACAACCCACCAGGGCGCGCCTAGGCCTCCTGGCATGCCCTAGTGGTTTGTGCCCCCCTCGGGGCACCCCCAGGCGCAGCCAGGGCCCGTTCTGTTCCTTCTGGCCCATAAAAAATCATCGTGAAGTTTCGTGGCATTTGGACTTCGTCTGGTATTGATTTTCTACGATGTAAAAAACATGAAAAAAACAGCAACTGGCACTTGGCACTATGTCAATAGGTTAGTACCAAAAAATGATATAAAATGACTATAAAATGATTATAAAACATCCAAGATTGATAATATAAGAGCATGGAACAATAAAAAATTATAGATACGTTGGAGATGTATCAGGTGCTTTGACGCCCTAGATGGTTGGTGATGTCTTGGAGCTCAATAATTGTGGTGTAAAGCTCCTGGAAAGCGCCGAGGTCTCCAATTAGGTTGTGGAGATCACCCTGAGCAATTTGAACGGGTTCCGGTGACCTCCCCCAGGGGTTACCAAAGTGTACGGGTTCAGTGACCGCCCCCAAGTGTTGCCAATTGTACGGGTCCGGTGACCGCCCCAAGGGTTTCCAATTGTAAGGGTTTGGTGACCTCCCTCAAGGGTCCCACAATGGAATCACGTTATATTGTATTATGTGAGGGCGTGAGGAGATTATGGTGGCCCTAGTGGCTTCTTGATTCGTCCATTTTGCATCATGATTTCTTATTGATATTTATGTTATCTTGGTAATTATTCCACTTTATGATACAATTCTTATGCCTTTTGTCTCTAAATTTATAAGGTACATCAGTGCACTCGAAATAACCTGAAACTTCATGGATAATTTTTATGGAATATATAAGAATTATTAGGCCAAAAATACACCTGAGGGGGGCTACCTAGTCGCCACAAGACAACAGGGCACGCCCTGTTAGCTGGTGGAATTGGGGAGGCTAGAAATGGGATTGGTGGAAAGCAACTTGGGGAGGCTAGAAATCAAGATCCATATGGTTGGAGTGGAAGATCTTGACCTCAACACAAGGGTAGGTGGTTCTCTCTCAGAAAACTGAGTAGGATAGGTATGGAATAGTTCTGAGTGCTTCTCTTTCGAGTGGGTGGTGGTGAAGGGGTATATATAGGCATCTCCAAAAATCCAACTGTTACACACAATAAGTCTGACTCGGTGACACCGATGTGTAAATCTCAGTGGTACCGAAGTGACAAAAAGTGGCAACATTTGAATCTCGGATGGACCGATATACTCTTGGTTGCACCGACAAGGTGACCAACGGTCAGATTTACCAAACTCGATGACACCGATTCACCATTCTTAGCCGAACCGAAAATGAGAACTTGCATAACAGGAAGTTGGCAACCCAACTCGATGGCACCGAGTGTAGTGTCGGCTGCACCAAAGTGTTAGGGTTTGGCTGAGTCTGTCTAGGGTTTGGAACTCGGTGGCACCAAGATAGGAATATTGGTTGGACCGATTTGGCATATTTGGTTTGGGATAGACTTTGGTGGGAGAGTATGTGGATGTTTTGGTGACTGTCACTTATGTTGGGGAACGTTGCATGGAAAACCAAAAATTTCCTACGCTTCACCAAGATCAATCTAGGAGATGAGCATCTACGAGAGGGGAGAGTGGATCTACATACCCTTGTAGATCACTAAGCGGGAAGCATTAAGAAAAACGGTTGATGTAGTCGAACGTCTTCGTGATCGAAATCGCTGAGCGTCCTGCGATGCAATCACGATCCGTCCCGATCTAGCACCGAACGGGCAGCACCTCTGCGTTCAGCACACGTACGGCTTGATGACGATCTCTGCCTTCTTGATCCAGCAAGAGGGAGTGGAGAGGTAGATGAGTTCTCTGGCAGCGCGACGGTGTTGCGACGATGGTGGTGGAGTAATTCCAGTAGGGCTGCCGAAACCGATCTAGAGGAGAAACTACGGACTAGAGGAGAGCAGCACATGGCTAAAATTCTGTCGCAAAAACCCCTCAAAACCTCTAGTATATATAGGAGGAGGGGAGGGAGGAGACTTGGCTCCCAAGGGAGCCAAATCCACTTCAGCTGAAGTGGAGGGAGGAGTCCTCCTCCTCCACTCCTAGTAGGATTAGGACTCCTTCCTTTTTCCACTTTCGCCTTTCTTTCCACCCTGGGTTTCTTCCCCAGCCACATGGGCTTCCTGTGGGCCTTCGGCCAGCCCACTAAGGGCTGGTATTCCTTCTCCCACAGCCCATGTAGCCTCTTGGGTCGAAATACCCCTCCCGATGGTCCCCCGGTACCCTCCCGGCACTCCCGCTACACTACCGATGAGCCCGAAACTTTTCCGATGACCAAAACAGGACTTCCTATATATCAATCTTTACCCCCGGACCATTCAGGAGATCCTCGTGACGACCGGGATCTCATCCGAGACTCCGAACAACCTTCGGTCACAACCATGCATAACTCTATACTACCGAAATGTCACCAAACCTTAAGTGTGCAGACCCTGCGGGTTCGAGAACTATGTAGGCATGACCGAGACGCCTATACGGTCAATAACCAAGAGCGGGACCTACATGCCCATATTGATTCCTACATATTCTACGAACATCTTTATCAATCGAACCTCTATGCCAAGGATTCAGTTAATCCCGTATGATGTTCCCTTTGTTCTTCGGTATGTTACTTGCCCGAGTCAGTATCTCCATACCTAGTTCAACCTCGTTACTCGCAAGTCTCTTTACTCGTTTCCGTAATACAAGATCATGTGACTAACACTTAGTCACATTGCTTGCAAGGCTAGTTGTGATGTTTGTTGGAAATATGCCCTAGAGGCAATAAATAAAGTGTTTATTATTATATTTCCTTGTTCATGATAATCGTTTATTATCCATGCTATAATTGTATTTATTGGAAACACATTACATGTGTGGGTAAATAGACAACACTGTGTCCCTAGTATGCCTATAGCAAACTAGCTCGTTGGTCAAAGATGGTCAAGGTTTCCTCGCTATTGACATGTAATGTCATTTTATAACAGAATAACATCATTAGGAGAATGATGTGATGGACAAGACCCAAACTACAAATGTAGAATATGATCGTGTCAGTTTATTGCTACTGTTTCTACATGTCAAGTATATGTTCCTATGACCATGAGATCATGCAACTCACGGACACCGAAAGAGTGCCTTGTGTGTATCAAACATTGCAACGTAACTGGGTGACTATAAAGGTGCTCTACAGGTACCTCTGAGGGTGTCTGTTGGGTTGGCATGGATCAAGACTGGGATTTGTTACTCCGTGTGACGGAGAGGTATCTCAGGGCCCACTCGGTAATACAACATCACAATAAGCCTTGCAAGCAATGTGACTAAGAGTTAGTCACGGGATGTTTTATTACAGAATGAGTAAAGAGACTTGTCGGTAACGAGGTTGAACTAGGTATGCAGATACCGACGATCGAATCTCGGGCAAGTAACATACCGAAGAACAAAGGGAACATCATACGGGATTAAATGAATCCTTGACATAGAGGTTCGATCGATAAAGATCTTCATAGAATATGTAGGAACCAATATGGGCATCTAGGTCCCGCTATTGGTTATTGATCTTAGAGGTGTCTCGGTCATGTCTACATAGTTCTCGAACCCGCAGGGTCTGCACACTTAAGGTTTGGTGACGTTTCGGTAGTATAGAGTTTTGCATGGTGGTGAACGAAGGTTGTTCGGAGTCCCGGATGAGATCCCGTACATCCTGAGGATCTCCGAAATGGTCTGGAGGTAAATATTGATATATAGGAAGTCCTATTTTGGTCGCCGGAAAAGTTTCAGGCTCATCGGTAGTGTACCGAGAGTGCGGGTAGTGTACCGGGAGACCATCGGGAGGGGTATTTCGACCCAAGAGGCTACATGGGCTGTGAGAGAGTGAATACCAGCCCTTAGTGGGCTGGTGGAAGTCCCACACAAGGCCCATGCGGCTGCGAATAAAAGACCAAAGAGAAAAAGGTGGAAAAAGGCAAAAAGGCCAAAATAAGGAGGAGTCCTAGTCCTACTAGGATTGGAGGAGGAATCCTCCTCTCCTCTTGGTTTGGCCAAAGCCTAGATGGCTTGGCCCTTGGGCCAAGCCTCCTCCTCTCTTCCTCTTATATATACTAGAGGTTTTAGGGGTTTTGCACTGGATTTTCAGCCACGTGCTACCCGTTCCTCTAGTGCATAGTTTCTCCTCTAGATCGGTTTTCTGCAGTGCTTAGGCGAAGCCCTGCCGGAATTGCTCCAGCACCATCGTCGCGGCGCCGTCACGCTGCCGGAGAACTCGTCTACGTCTCCGCTCCCTCTTGCTGGATCAAGAAGGCAGAGATCGTCATCAAGCTGTACGTGTGCTGAACGTGGAGGTGTCGTCCATTCGGTGCTTGATCGGGACAGATCGTGATTGGATCGCGGGACGCTCGGCGATTTGGATTGCTAAGACGTTTGACTACACCAACCACGTTTCTTAATGCTTCCTGCTTAGCAATCTACAAGGGTACGTAGATCCACTCTCCCTCTCATAGATGCTCATCACCTTGGATAGGTCTTGCGTGAGCGTAGGAAATTTTTTGTTTCACATGCCACGTTCCCCAACAGTGGCATCATGAGCTAGGTCTATGTGTAGATGAGATCTCGAGTAGAACACAAAGAGTTTGTGGGCGTTGATGCTTAGATTTCTTCCTCCCTTGGTCGTGTTTTGGTTCAACGGTATTGTGGGATGAAGCTGCCCGGACCAACATTAGTCGTACGCTTATGAGAGACCGGTTCCCTCAACTGCAACTTGTTGCAAAAGATGGTTGGCGGGTGGCAGTTTCTCCTACTTTAGTTGGATCGGATTCGACAAAGGCGGTCCTTGAGAAGGTTGAAAAGCAACTTATTTATCACCGTTGTGGTTAATGCGTAGGTGAGAATTATTCTTGCGAGATACCCGTAGCAGCCACGTAAAACATGCAACAACAATTAGAGGACATCTAACTTGTTTTTGCAGGGTATGTTGTGATGTGATATGGCCAATTACATGATGTGATATATGTGATGTATGAGATGATCATGTGTTGTATAGAATATCACGACTTTCATGTCGATGAGTACGGCAATCGGCATGAGCCATAGGGTTGTCTTTAATTATTGTATGACCTGCTTGTCAATCATTAAGCGCTATGTAATGCTTTACTTTATCGCTAAACGGTAGCAATAGTAGTACAAGCATGATGGGTGTGACAACCCCAATGGCGACACGTTGATGGAGATCAAGATGATGGAGATCATGGTGTCGTGCCGGTGACGATGGAGATCATGCCAGTGCTTTCAAAATGGAGATCAAAAGCACTAGTTCATGGCCATACCATGTCACTTATGATTTGCATGTGATGTTAATCCTTTTATGCACCTTGTTTTGCTTAGGACGACGGTAGCATTATAAGGTGATCCCTCACATAAATTTCAAGATGAATTGTGTTCTCCTCAAGTGTGCACCATTGCAAAAGTTCGTCGTGTCGAGACACCACGTGATGATCGGCTGTGATAGACTCTACGTTCACATACAATGGGTGCAAGCCAGTGTTGCACATGTAGAACACTCAGGTTAAACTTGACGAGCCTAGCATGTACAGACATGGCCTCAGAACACAAGAGACTGAAAGGTCGAACATGAGTCATATAGTAGATATGATCAACATGATGATGTTCACCATTGAAACCACCTCAACTCACATGATGATCAGACTTGAGTTGGTGAATTTGGATCATGTGACACTCAGATGACCTGAGGGATGTCAATTTGAGTGGGATCTTTAGTAATTTGATTAACTAAACTCATTATCTTGAACAATAGTCTAAGTAACCTTTGCATATTTATGTTGTAGATCAATGGCTCGCGCAGTAGCACCCCTGAATTTTAATGTGTTCCTAGAGAAAGCTAAGTTGAAAGATGATGGAAGTAACTTTGTTGATTGGGCCCGTAATCTTAGGATTATCCTCACGGCTTCCCAGAAATCATATGTCATTGATGCACCGCTTGGTGACCAACCAGAAGACAAGTCATCCGAAGACGTTAAGAACGCTTGGGAGGCACGTTCTGGAGATTACTCAATAGTTCAGTGTGCAATATTGTATGGGTTAGAACCGGGACTTCAAAGACGTTTTGAACGGCATGGAGCATATGAGATGTTCCCGGAGTTGAAGTTTATCTTTTAGAAGAATGCCCGAATCGAGAGGTATGAGACCTCCAATAAGTTCTATGCTTGCAAGATGGAGGAGAACGGGTCTATCAGCGAACATATACTCAGAATGTCTGGGTATTCGACTCGTCTAGCGGAGTTGGGAATTGCCCTTCCGCCAGAGGCGATCACTGACAGAGTTCTTGAATCACTACCACCTAGTTACAAGAGCTTTGTGATGAACTATAACATGCACGGGATGAACAAGTCAGTCGCCGAGCTGTTTGCGATGCTAAAAGTCGCTGAGTCTGAAATCCAGAAAGAACATCAGGTGTTGATGGTCAATAAAACCACTAGTTTCAAGAAGAATGGCAAGGGCAAGGGAAAGAAGGGTAAAACCAAGAAGGATGGCAAAGTAGTTGGTACTCCTATAAAGAAGCCCAAGCATGGACCCAAGCCAGAAACTGAGTGCTTTCATTGCAAGGGAACTGGTCACTAGGAGCGGAACTGCCCCAAGTAACTGGCTGACAAGAAGGCAGCTAACGACAAACAAGGTATATATGATATACATGTTATTGATGTGTACCTTACTAGCTCTCGTTGTAGTGCCTGGGTATTTGATACCGGTTCGGTTGCTCATATTTTCAACTCAAAACAGGAACTACGGAATAGACGAAGGCTGGCAAAGAATGAAGTGACGATGCGCATGGGAAATGGTTCCAAGGTTGATGTGATCACCGTCGGCACGCTCTCTATTTGATTACCATCGGGATTAGTGATGAACCTGAATAATTGTTATTTAGTGACTGCGTGGTAGCCGATTCTACGTGCGAATCGGAGTACATCGCAGCCTCGGAGGCTGCGAAGGAAGGTGTCTGGATGAAGCAGTTCATGACAGATCTTGGAGTAGTGCCCAGTGCACTGAATCCAATGAACCTGTTCTGTGACAACAATGGTGCCATTGCTCTGGCCAAGGAACCAAGGTTTCACAAGAGGACTAAGCACATAAAGCGAAGCTTAAACTCCATCCGCGGTTACATCGAGGAAAAGGACATAAATATTTGCAAAGTGCACATGGATCTGAATGTTGCAGACCCGTTGACTAAACCTCTTCCAAGGGATAAACATGATCAACAACAGAACTGCATGGGTGTTTGATTCATTACAATGTAAATCACATAGTGATGTGAACTAGATTATTGACTCTAGTGCAAGTGGGAGACTGCTGGAAATATGCCCTAGAGGCAATAAATAAAGTGTTTATTATTATATTTCGTTGTTCATGATAATCGTTTATTATCCATGCTATAATTGTATTGATTGGAAACACATTACATGTGTGGGTAAATAGACAACAATTTGTCCCTAGTATGCCTCTAGTGAACTAGCTCGTTGGTCAAAGATGGTCAAGGTTTCCTAGCTATTGACATGTGATGTCATTTGATAATGGGATCACATCATTAGGAGAATGATGTGATGGACAAGGCCCAAACTACAAACGTAGCATATGATCGTGTCAGTTTATTGCTACTGTTTTCTACATGTCAAGTATATGTTCCTATGACCATGAGATCATTCAACTCACGGACACCGGAAGAGTGCCTTATGTGTATCAAATGTCGCAACGTAACTGGGTGACTATAAAGGTGCTCTACAGGTACCTCTGAGGGTGTCTGTTGGGTTGGCATGGATCAAGACTGGGATTTGTTACTCCGTGTGATGGAAATGTATCTCAGGGCCCACTCGGTAATACAACATCACAATAAGCCTTGCAAGCAATGTGACTAAGTGTTATTCACGAGATTCTGTATTATGGAACGAGTAAAGAGACTTGCCGGTAACGAGGTTGAACTAGCTATGGAGATACCGACGATCGAATCTCGGGCAAGTAACATACCGAAGAACAAAGGGAACATCATACGGGATTAACTAAATCCTTGACATAGAGGTTCGGCCGATAAAGATCTTCGTAGAATATGTAGGAACCAATATGGGCATCCAGGTCCCGCTATTGGTTATTGACCGTAGAGGTGCCTCGGTCATGTCTACATAGTTCTCAAACCCGCAGGGTCTGCACACTTAACGTTTGGTGACGTTTCAGTAGTATAGAGTTATGCATGGTGGTGACCGAAGGTTGTTCGGAGTCCCGAATGAGATCCCAAACGTTAGGAGGAGCTCCAGAATGGTCCAGAGGTAAAGATTGATATATAGGAAGTCCTATTTTGGTCGCCGGAAAAGTTTTGGGCCCATCGGTAGTGTACCGGGAGTGCTGGTAGTGTATCTTTTTAAGCTGTAATCAGTAGAAGAGGCTCCTACTGCTTTAGATTAATTATACCATTTACAATTTACATGTTGTGGGTTGACCAGATGGTCTCCCCACTGTCTAACCAAAACAAGAGACCGAGTGGGAGGCAAAATGAGGAAGCTCTGGATGCAACCAGGGGAATTACAATGCTAGAGCTACTAGTGTTAAATAGTCCCTAAACTTGGGATCAACCCTATGCGTCAACCAGAGAAGGTCTTCTTTTGATCTATCCTTCCAAGTAGAATATTATGGTGGAATGTGCCTGAAGATAAAGTTATTTCTTTCTTTCCATATATTCCAAGCAACAAATCCCACCAATTCAAAGAACAGTTGACCTGTGAAGGATAGCTTAGCCTGCTGAATGGCAGAAATGGTAGATGTATCTGAATTCCAGGTAATACCCACTCTGCTCCAGCAATGAACACTAAAAGGACACTCAAAGATAAGATGCTCAATCGTTTCCTCACACCCCGCCGCGCAGAGCACACATGAATAAATATTACCAATATTGAAATGTCTCCTTTTGAGCATGTTTCTGGTGTTCGACCGATCAGCTAGGAGAAGCCACATGAAAACCTTCAGCTTCATGTGCAGTTTAGATGACCAGATCCATAAGAAGGGAGCAGGAGCTGCTATCGATGCATGACAATGCATATAAAAAATCTTGGATGAGAAACTGCTGCCCCAGATATATGTCCATGAATCAGATACCGATGAATTGTTTGCAGGGAATGGACTGAGATTTAACAGAGTTTGGAATTCATCATGAGCCTCAGGAGACAGTGGTAAATGAAACTTAGAATATGGATCTTCTTCCTGGAAGAACCTGCGAACCAAGATATCTTCCTCGATTGCAAATGAGAATAGGCATTGGAGTGAGTTGCTAAGCAAATCCTCAGTCCAACTATCATGCCACAAAGAGATATTCTTGCCAGTACCAACAGAGGGTAAAGCAATACCTCGAAATATGGGCATACGCTTGATGAGCTGTCTCCACCAGAATGAATCAATCATGGGCTTTACATGTGGGATAGAGTCACCATAGTATGAATCCCATATTAGCTGTACCCATGGAACATTTGCCTTATTACAGAACTTGTCCAAGAATTTCAACATGAGGGCTTGATTCTAAATTTTAATGTTTGTGACCCCAAGACCTCCATGCTTCTTCGGACAACACACTCTATTCCATGCAACCAAGGAGTTATAGGATTCTCCTTGTTCAGTTTTCTTTGTCCAAATGCATCTTCTTCTTATTTTGTCAAAGTACTCTAGAAACTTGGGGGGTAGCTTTAGAGTACACATGGCATGATTGATCATGGAAGTGACAAGAGAGTTGACCAGGGTGATTCTTGATGCATGACAAAGAAGATAGCACGTGGTGGAAAGTCTTCTTTCAACCCTGTCCACCAATGGACTCAGATCAGTCATAGTTGGTTTAGTTGTGCCTAGAGGTAAGCCCAAATAGGTAAATGGAAGCTTCCCAATTGTGCATCCAAGAATGGTGGCCAGGGATTCAGATTTTGCAGTCTCAATGTTCAAAGGGATCAAGAAGGACTTATGAAAGTTTATGTTAAGTCCAGTTGAAGCTGCAAACTACAGGAGTATATTCTTGAGGTGTGCAATCTGATGCTCACATGCTGGCATGATCAACAACATGTCATCTGCATACTGAATGATAGGAAAATCACCTTGCCTTGGGATGGGAAGAGAGAGCCTCCCTTCCGAAAATTCTTTATTAATGATACACTACAACAATTCTGCTGCCAGAACAAAAAGAAGAGGGGAGAATGGGTCTCCTTGGCGAACACCCCTTTTGCAATTGAAGGATTTCCCAGGGATGCCCCTTAGCAAAACAGACGAGTGGCCAGAGGAGAGAATAAGCTTTACCCAAGTAATCCAGCGGTCATCAAAACCCAGACGTTGCAGCATTAAGATAATTAAATCGTGCCGGTAGTGTATCGGGAGACCATCGGGAGGGGTATTTCGACCCAAGAGGCTACATGGGCTGTGGGAGAGTGAATACCAGCCCTTAATGGGCTGGTGGAAGTCCCACACAAGGCCCATGCTGCTGGGAAGAAAAGCTCAAAGAGAAAAAGGTGGAAAAGGGCAAAAAAGGCCAAAATAAGGAGTCCTAGTCCTACTAGGATTGAAGGAGGAATCCTCCTCTCCTCTTGGTTCGGCCGAAGCCTAGATGGCTTGGCCCTTGGGCCAAGCCTCCTCCTCTCTTCCTCTTATATATACTAGAGGTTTTAGGGTTTTTGCACTAGATTTTCAGCCACGTGCTACCCGTTCCTCTAGTGCATAGTTTCTCCTCTAGATCGGTTTTTTGCAGTGCTTAGGCGAAGCCCTGCCGGAATTGCTCCACCACCATCGTCGCGGTGCCGTCACGCTGCCAAAGAACTCGTCTACCTCTCCGCTCCCTCTTGCTGGATAAAGAAGGCGGAGATCATCATCAAGCTGTGCGTGTGCTGAACGTGGAGGTGTCGTCTGTTCGGTGCTTGATCGGGACGGATCATGATTGGATCGCGGGACGCTCGGCGATTTGGATCGCGAAGATGTTTGACTACACCAACCGCGTTTCTTAACACTTCCCGCTTAGCGATCTACAAGGGTATGTAGATCCACTCTCCCTCTCGTAGATGCTCATCACCATAGATAGGTCTTGCATGAGCGTAGGAAAATTTTTGTTTCCCATGTGACATTCCCCAACAATGTTGTATTACCGAGTGGGCCCTGAGATACCTCTCTGTCACACGGAGTAACAAATCCTAGTGTTGATCCATGCCAACCCAACAGACACCCTCGAAGATACCTGTAGAGCACCTTTATAGTCACTCAGTTACGTTGCGATGTTTGATACACATAAGGCACTCCTCCGGTGTCCGTGAGTTGCATGATCTCATGGTCATAGGAACATATACTTGACATGCAGAAAACTATAGCAATAAACTGCCACGATCATATGCTACATTTATAGTTTGGGTCTTGTCCATCCCAGCATTCTCGTAATGATGTGATCCCATTATGAAATGACATCTCATGTAAATGGCTACGAAACCTTGACCATCTTTGATCAACGAGCTAGTCTACTAGAGGCACACAAGGGACAAAGTGTTGTCCATATATCCACACATGCAATGTGTTTCTAATCAATACAACTATAGCATGGATAATAATAAATTGTCATGAACAAGGAAATATAATAATAAACACTTTATATATTGCCTCTAGGGCATATTTCCAGTAGTCTCCCACTTGCACTAGAGTCAATAATCTAGTTCACATCACTATGTGATTTACATTGTAATGAATCGATCACCCATGTACTTTTGGTGTTGATCATGTTTAGCCCTTGGAAGAGGTTTTGTCAATGGGTCTGCAACATTCAGATCCGTGTGCACTTTGCAAATATTTATGTCCTTCTCCTCGATGTAATCGCAAATGGAATTGAAGCATCGCTTTATGTGTATGGTCCTCTTATGAAATCTTGTTCCTTGGCCAGAGCAATGGCACCAGTGTTGTCACAGAACAGAGTCATTGGATTCAGTGCACTGGGCACTACTCCAAGATCTATCATGAACTGCTTCATCCAGACACCTTCCTTCGCTGCCTCTGAGGCTGCGATGTACTCCGCTTCGCACATAGAATTGGCTACCATGCTTTGCTTGGAACTGCACCAGCTTATCGCTCCCCCGTTGAGAATAAATATGTATCCGGTTTGCGACTTAGAGTCATCCAGATCAGTGCCAAAGCTTGCATCGACGTAACCCTTTACGACGAGCTCTTGATCACCTCCATAAACAAGAAACATTTCCTTAGTCCTTTTCAGGTACTTAAGGATATTCTTGACTGTTGTCGAGTGCTCCATTCCAGGATCACTTTGAAACCTTCCAAACATACTTATGACAAGGCTGACATCAAGTCTTGTGCACAACATTGCATACATGATAGAGCCTATGGCTGAAACATAGGGGATGACACTCATATTCTCTCTATCTTCTACAGTCACTGGGCGTTGAGTCTTACTCAACTTCACACCTTGTAACACAGGCAAGAACCCCTTCTTGGACTGATCCATTTTGAACTTCTTCAAAACTTTATCAAGGTATGTGCTTTGTGAAAGTGCTATCAAGCGTCTCGATCTATCTTTATAGATCTTAATGCCTAATATCAAAGCAGCTTCTCCTAGGTCCTTCACTGAAAACTCTTGTTCAAAAATTCCTTCACTCTTTCTAGCATTTCTATATTATTTCCAATAAGAAATTTTTTATCCACATATAATATTAGAAACACTGTAGAGCTCCCACTCACTTTCTTGTAAATACAAGCTTCTCCATAAACTTGTATAAACCCAAACGCTTTGATCACCTCATCAAAGCGCTTATTCCATCTCCGAGATGCTTGCACCAGTCCATAAATGGGTCGCTGGAGTTTGCAAACTTTTTCAGCATTCTATGGATCGACAAAACCTTCTGGTTGCATCATATACAACTCTTCCTCAAGGAAACCATTGAGGAACATTATTTTGACATCCATCTGCCAGATTTCATAGTCGAAATATGCAGCTATTGCTAACATGATTCTGATGGACTTAAGCATCGCTACGGGTGAGAAGGTCTCATCATAGTCAACTCCTTGAACTTGTGAAAAACCCTTTTCCACAAGTCGAGCTTTATAGACGGTGATATTACCATCCACGTTCATCTTCTTCCTAAAGATCCATTTGTTCTGAATGGCCTTCCGCCCTTCAGGTAATACTTCCAAAGTCCATACTTTGTTTTCATACATGGATCCCATCTCGGATTTCATGGCCTCTAACCATTTCTTGGAATTCGGGCCCATCATCGCTCCTCCATAGGTCGTAGGTTCATTGTTGTCCAACAACATGACCTCCAAGACAGGGTTGCCGTACCACCCAGGAGCAGTACGCGCCCTTGTCAACCTACGAGGTTCAATAGTAACTTGATCCGAAGCTTCATGATCATCATCATTAACTTCCTCTTCAACTGTTGTAGCCTCCATAGAAACATCTTTCTGCACTGCGCTACTCTCTGGTTGAAGTAAAGGTTTAATAACCACATCAAGCTCTATTTTCCTCCCACTCAATTCTTTCAAGAGAAACTCTTTCTCAAGAAATGTTTCGTTCTTAGCGACAAACACTTTGCCTTCGGATCTGAGATAGAAGGCATACCCAACTGTCTTTTCTGGGTATCCTATGAAGACGCATTTCTCCGCTTTGGGTTCCAGCTTTTCAGGCTGAAGGTTTTTGAAATAAGCATCACATCCCCAAACTTTAAGAAACGATAACTTTGGCTTCTTGCCAAACCACAGTTCATATGGCGTCATCTCAACGGATTTCGATGGTGCTCTATTTTATGTGAATGCAACTGTCTCTAATGCATAACCCCAAAACGATAGTGGCAAATCGGCAAGCGACATCATAGAACGCACCATATCTAATAAGGTTCGATTACAACGTTCGGACACACCATTACATTGTGGTGTTCTAGGAGGTGTCAATTGTGAAAGAATTCCTATTGTATTAAGTGACTGGCAAACTCATAACTCAGATATTCTCCTCCTCGATCAGATCTCAGGAATTTAATCTTCTTGTTACGATGTCTCAACTTCGCTCTGAAATTGCTTGAACTTTTCAAATGTTTCAGACTTGTGTTTCATTAAGTAAATATACCCATATCTACTCAAGTCATCAGTGAAGGTGAGAAAATAACGATATCCACCGCATGCCTCAATGTTCATTGGACCGCACACATCACTATGTATGATTTCCAACAAATCACTCGCCCGTTCCATTGTTCCAGAGAATGGTGTTTTAGTCATCTTGCCCATGAGGCATGGTTCACATGTGTCAAGTGATTCAAAATCAAGTGAGTCCAAAAGTCCATCACCATGGAGCTTCCTCATGTGTTTTACACCAATATTACCCAAACGACAGTGCCACAAGAAAGTGGTATTATGATTATCAACTCTACATCTTTTGGCATCAATGTTATGAACATGTGTGTCATCACTATCAAGATTCAATATGAATAAACCCCTCACATTAGGTGCATGACCATAAAAGATATTACTCATATAAATAGAACAACCATTATTCTCTCATTTAAATTTGTAACCGTCTCGCAATAAACAAGATCCAAATATAATGTTCATGCTTAACGCAGGCACTAAATAACAATTATTCAGGTTCATCACTAATCCCGATGGTAATTGAAGAGAGAGCGTGCCAACGGCGATCACATCAACCTTGAAACCATTTCCCACGCGCATCGTCACTTCGTCCTTCGCTAGCCTTCGTCTATTCCGTAGTTCCTGTTTTGAGTTGCAAATGTGAGCAACCAAACCGGTATCAAATATCAGGCACTACAACGAGAGCTAGTAAGGTACACATCAATAACATGTATATCATATATACCTTGTTTGTTGTTGCCCGCCTTCTTGTCAGCCAGATACTTGGGGTAGTTCTGCTTCCAGCGACCAGTTCCCATGCAATGAAAGCACTCAGTTTCTGGCTTGGGTCCGGCCTTGGGTTTCTTCACGGGAGGGACAACTATTTTGTCACTCTTCTTGGAGTTACCCTTCTTGCCATTGCCATTCTTCTTGAAACTAGTGGTGTTATTGACCATCAACACTTGATGTTCTTTCTGGATTTCAGACATAGCGACTTTCAGCATCGCAAACAGCTCGACAACTGACTTGTTCATCCTGTGCATGTTATAGTTCATCACAAAGCTCTTGTAGCTAGGTGGTAGTGATTGAAGAACTTTGTCAGTGATTGCCTCTAGCGGAAGGGGCATTCCCAACTCCGCGAGACGAATCGAATACCTAGACATTCTGAGTATATGTTCACTGATAGACCCGTTCTCCTCCATTTTGCAAGCATAGAACTTATTGGAGGTCTCATACCTCTCGATCCAGGCATTCTTATTAAAGATAAACTCCAACTCCTAGAACATCTCATATGCTCCATGACGTTCAAAACATCTTTGAAGTCCTAGTTCTAAGTCATACAATATTGCACACTGAACTATTGAGTAATCTCCAGAACATGCCTCCCAAGCGTTCTTAACGTCTTTGGATGACATATCTTCGGGTTGGTTACTATTGGGGATATATAGCCCCGTGGTGAGACCCACCCCGGAGGCTCCGGGTGGCACCTGGTGGGTCGTAGACCAGCCCAAGGATGGGCCTTGAAGACTCAAGCCCAAGACATTGGGCAGCTTGCCAAGATGGGCTAAGATGAGGCCCGGATGGAGAAGGTATGAAGACCTGGGCGGATCAGCCGCCCGGAGACAGCTTGCTTAGGAAGGCAAGACAATATGGGGATAGACTCGGACACATTGTGAGAGTCGGTTACGACTTGTATGACCCGTAGTCTTGACCTCCTATATAAAGGCAAGACCCGGGGCGACTTATAGAGGGACTAACTAATCGAAAGCTAGGTCAAGCGATCCCGCTCCCTTGTAATCGAGATTCCAAGCAATACAAGCACAAGAAGGACGTAGGATTTTACCTCTACTTGAGGGGCCAAACCTGGGTAAACCTGTGTCCTTCGTCCCGATCAACCCCTTTGAGTCCATCACCTTAGCGATGGCCTCGAATCTAAGTCCTCGGACATCTGCCATGACAAAACCACAACAGTTGGCGCCCACCGTGGGGCTAGCGCTTGGTGGTGTTGAGTTCTCAGAGGGCTCTCTCCCAGGGTTCGAGGGATACGTGGTCGAAAGGATGAGCAAGAGCCGCCGAGGCCGGCTCTACATCGACGATGCCGGCTGGGGCTCTGAGGCCGACTCCGTCGAGTATGGATTCCGGGTTCCCTTCGATGGAATTCACGTCTTCATCGGCAAGATCGGTAGACTTACACATGAGCCGGACGTCTACACCGACATCGTCGAGCCATCTCGGCACACGCAGCTTGTCCAACACATGCAACCCGCCCGTGCTGACCCGGCCCAGAAGCATGTCTTCATGGGCTTTACTCAAGGTATGGATCTTTAGGCTTCTATGTCGCAAGAGACTCTCGTCTATTCATAGGACGGATCTTCGAGCGGAGAGGCAGAGTCAATCTACCAGCTTCACAACGGTGGGCTCGGGGGCTACGGCGAGCTTTACCCCGAGTCGAAGCGTTCTGAGACGGAGGATCACGGGCTGCCGATTCATGTGACCAGGTTCATGGTGGGGTCAGCGTCGGGCACGAGCAGCACAGCCACCGGAGCCACAAACACAGGGGCTGACCTGCCACCGTCGGCTCAGGTTCTGCTAGATCTGATGAACGAGCTTACAGCCCTGATGGCGACTGAAGTCACGCCAGATAATCAAGCGGCCCGGAACTTGGAGATCACAAGACTTAAGGACCGGATGGCGTAAGTCCAACAGGGGATCGGCGAGTTAAAGGCTCAGATGGACGTGGAGGCAGAACACCTTAGAACAGATGCCTTCCACCTTGAGCTAGGGCAACAGTCAGCGGCTGCGGTGCAACGTATGAGACATTAGTCCCGCTTACCAGAACACTATGAGGCCAGGAATATTTTTAACACGCCAGGAATGGGACGGACAGCGGACGCGTCTGGAAGTCGGTCGGCGGCTCGACAATAGCTTAACCGGCCCCGACAAAACCAGGCCTCACAAGTGGCTTTCCCAATGCCGGCGGGTCACTACTCAAACCCGGCGGAGAACATGGTGGCAGCAGCAACCCAAATAGAAACAATCCCTATTCCTGACGAGGTGCCCTTTGTAGAGGAGGTACGAAACGCCCTTGGATACCTTCAAACGGCGATGGCCCAGCAAGAGAAATATACTTACAGCCGGAGCCGCGTGCATTCAACCCCCCTCCCCAGCCGCAGCTACAGCCAGTGCTACGAGTCGCCGGCGGGTTCTAGCAGTGATCGGCGCCAGGGGCTACCGCGGGATGATCAGACGGCTCTGGATGCGCAGGCGCTCGCAAACCGGGCGAGAGTATAGCGAGAGGCAGCGGCTCTGGCAGGGAAGGTTCATCAAGAGCCTGTGCCTCCCATCTCAGTTGGAGTGGGAGTGACCACCAGGGCGGTGGGAGTGCCGTGTCTGGTGCCGGCCCTGCGAAATGAGCGGCTGCCGAAGGATTTCAAAGGCACTCGCAAAGTCCTGAATTACACCGCTGACTTACCTCCGGAGGCCTAGATCGAAAGCTATGAGCTGGCTATGGAGATGTTGGATGTCAATGACGCGGTTTGCACCAAATACTTTATCATGATGTTGGAAGGTCCGGCTCGCACATGGTTGAAGGGTTTGCCACCCAATACCATCAACTCATGGGCTGAGCTAAAAGCAAGGTTCATTAAAAAAATTCAAGGAACTTGCAAGCAGCCTATGACAATTGTGGATCTGGATCACTATGTCCAATAGGAGAATGAGTCGACTCATCATTGGGTCTGGCGGGTGTCGACCATCATCCACTTGTCTGAACAGATCGCGATGGCTCAAGCGGTGTTGATCCTGGAAAAGAACTAGCACTTTGTCCCTCTGAAGCAGAAGCTCGGCCGGCTCAAACGCACGTGTCAAGACATGGGGGAACTCATGGTGGCTCTCACAAAGTATGTCGATTCTGATAACACGAAGGATCCGGGATCTGATGACGAGAAAGCTGGTCAGGGTAAAAAGAATAACCATGGCAAGGGTGCGGTAGGCAATGGTAACCAAAGCAAGAGGAAGAACTCGGATGGCGGGTCAGAATTGGTGGCCAACGCTAGCATCGGCCACAATCGTCCTAAGGGCAATGGGAAGTTTAGACCACCTTTTAACAAGGGTAAGACTCCTTTCAACTTGGAGGAGATTCTCAACAAACCTTCTCCGGAGCACGGCCGGCCTGACAGACCGACGGGTCACACGTGGGGAAATTGCCACATCATGCAGAAGTTCAAAGACTACAGCATGCGACAGCATAACAACGATGGTGGTGGGCCGCTCGGCAGTTCAAGACCAGGCGGATCAGGAGCCGGGTTTGGGTTTGACGGCTCAGGTTCCGGTCATCATGGCCAGGGCAACCAAGGAGGACATCAGCAGCATTCTGGTGGCTATCATCAGCAACAGAATAATCAGTCTGGGTATCAGAGTAATCCAAAGCAGCTCAGTTCAGGCCAGTATCACGTTTTTATGACTAGCCTTAACAAGCGGGATCAGAAGGTGCGCAAACGGGTGGTTAATGCAATCGCGTCGGCTCTACCGCAATACTTGAAGTGGTCTGAGTATGACATCATATGGAGCCGGGAGGATCACCCGCCGCGTGTTGATGACCCGGGGCGACTGGCCCTTGTAGTTGCCCCCTAGTGGGAGGATATATGTTGAATAAGGTACTTATGGATGGTGGCAGTAGCATCAATATCCTGTACTATGACACCTTTCGGCGGATGAAGCTGCTTGATAAAGACCTTAGGCCCTCCTCGACAGTCTTTCATGGTGTGGTGCCTGGCAAGTCAGCTTACCCCGTGGGTAGGATCTCCTTGGAAGTTGCCTTTGGTTATGAGCACAACTACAGGGTAGAGTCCTTGTGGTTTGAAGTAGTAAAAATCAAGAGCCCCTATCGTGCCTTGTTTGGGCGACCGGCTTACACCAAGTTCATGGCTAGGCCCTGCTATGTCTATTTGCAGCTCAAGATGCCCGGGTTAAAAGGAGTGATTACTGTTCATGGTGATCAGAATACGGCTATTGAGTGTGAGGAAGGAGACGCGGCTTACGCGGAATCAAGTTGTGCTGAGGCAGAGCTCAAGTTCTATAAGGAAAATGTTGACCCGGAGGACATGACTCCGCTGAAAAAGCCTACCACAGAGGTTGACCCGCCCCTGAAATTTTCGGCGGATGATACCAAGTTGGTGGATTTCACTCCGGGCGATTCATCTCAACAATTCGCTATTGGGGCCAATATGGATCCCAAATAGGAAAGCGCGCTCATCGAATTCATCCGTGAGAATCGGGACATCTTCGCATGGAAACCTTCTGACATGCCGGGTGTACCGAGAGAGTTCGCTGAGCACCACCTTAATGTGGATCCTAAGTTTAAACCTATCAAGCAATTTCTACGGCGGTTCAACAAGGAGAGGCACAAGGCCATCGGGGAAGAGGTCGACCGGCTCTTGGCGACGGGTTTCATCGTCGAGGTCTTTCACCCGGAGTGGCTTGCTAACCCAGTGCTCATGCTCAAGAAGAACGTCACATGGCGTATGTGCGTGGATTACACGGATCTTAACAAGGCATGTCCGGCTGATCCCTTTGCTCTCCCTCGTATTGATTAGATCATCGATGCTACGGCGGGTTGTGAGAGTTTATGCTTCCTAGATGCATATTCTGGATATCATCAGATCAAGATGGCAGTCAAGGACCAAGAGAAGACGGCTTTCATCATGCCTTTTGGTGTCTTCTGCTACGTGTCTATGCCTTTCGGGCTCAAGAGTGCCCAGGCGACTTACCAGCATTGTGTGCAGAATTGTCTTCATAGCCAAATTGGGCGCGATGTTCACGCATATGTGGATGACATTGTGATCAAGTCAAGGAAGAAGGAGACTCTGCTTGACGACCTGAAGGGGACCTTTGACAATCTGCGGGTCTATAAGATGATGCTTAACCCGATAAAGTGTGTCTTTGGTGTTTCGGCAGGCAAACTCTTGGGATTTCTGGTCTCTAAGCGTGGCATTGAAGCTAACCCGAATAAAATCAAGGCTATCACCTCCTTGGCTGAGCCGGTGTGCATCAATGATGTTCAACGCTTGGCAGGATGGATCGCCGTGTTGAGCCGGTTTATAAGCCACCTTGGTGAGAAAGCATCCCTTTATATCAAATGATGAAAAAGATAGACAATTTTGTCTCGAGTACGGCGGCGGGTGAAGCATTTGAGGTGCTCAAGAAGAAGCTCACTGAGCCGCCGGTCTTAGCCGCTCCGGTTGAGAAAGAACCCTTGCTCTTGTACGTGGCGACTAACAACAGGGTTGTCAGCGCTGCAATCGTGGTCGAGCGCAAGGAAGAAGGGAAGGAATATCCAGTTCAGAGGCCGGTTTATTATATGAGTGGGGGATCCTGATAGAGTCCAAGCAGAGATATCCACATTGGCAGAACCTAGTATATGGGGTGTTCATGGCCAACCGCAAGCTGAAGCACTATTTCTTAGGGCACCAGATCACCGTGGTCAGCTCTGCCCCGTTGGGAGACAGAATTCAAAACAGAGAAGCCACTAGCAGAATTGCTAAGTGGGCATTGGAGCTTGGACCTCTAAATCTGAAATACGTACCTCATACGGCTGTCAAGTCCCAAGCCCTTGTGGATTTCATAAACGACTGGACAAAGTGTCAGGCGCCCGAAGAAAAGCCGGATAACACATACTAGACAATACATTTTGATGGGTCCAGACAGCTGGAAGGATCAGGGGCAAGAGTTGTCTTAACCCGGCAAGCAGTGCATCAAGGACATATGACTTCTGGGAAGTCGTGAGGATAATCCTCAGATTACGGGCCCAATCCACAAAGTTACTTCCATCATCTTTCAACTTAGCTTTCTCTAGGAACGAATTAAAATTAAAGGGTGCTACTGTGCGAGCCATTGATCTACAACATAAATATGCAAAGGTTACTAAGACTATTGTTCAAGATAATGAGTTTAGTTAATCAAATTACTAAAGCTCCCACTCAAATTGACATCCCTCAGGTCATCTCAGTGATACATGATCCAAATTCACCAACTCAAGTCCGATCATCACGTGAGTTGAGGTGGTTTCAATGGTGAACATCATCATGTTGATCATATCTACTATATGACTCATGTTCGACCTTTCGGTCTCTTGTGTTCCGAGGCCATGTATTTACATGCTAGGATCATCACGTTTAACCCGAGTGTTCCGCACATGAAACACTCACTTGCACCCGTTGTATGTGAACGTAGAGTCTATCACACCCAATCATCACATGGTGTCTCGACACAACAAACTTTCGCAATGGTGCACACTCGGCGAGAACACAATTCATCTTGACATTTAAGTGAGGGATCACCTTATAATGCTACCGTCATCCTAAGAGAAACAAGGTGCATAAAAGGATTAACATCACATTCAAATCATAAGTGACATGATATGGCCATGAACTTGTGCTTTGATCTCCATCTTGAAAGCACCGGCATGATCTCCATCATCGCCGGCATGACACCACGATCTCCATCATCTTCATCTCGATCAATGTGTCGCCATCGGGGTTGTCACGCCCATCATGCTTCTACGACTATTGCTACCATTTAGCGATAAATTAAAGCATTACATAGCGCTTAATGATTCACACGCAGGTCATACAATAATTAAAGACAACCCTATGGCTCCTGTCGGTTGCTGTACTCATCAAAATGCAAGTCGTGATATTCTATACAACACATGATCATCTCATACATCACATATATCTCATCACGTAACTGGCCATATCACATCACAACATACCCTGCAAAAACAAGTTAGACGTCCTCTAATTGTTGTTGCAAGTTTTACGTGGCTACTACGGGTATCTAGCAAGAACAATTCTCACCTACGCAAAACCACAATGGTGATACATAAGTTGTTTTTCAACCTTCTCAAGGACCGCCTTTGTCGAATCCGAAACAACTATAGTAGGAGAAACAGACACCCGCCAGCCATCTTTGTGCAACGAAGTTACACGTCAGTCGATGGAACCGGTCTCTCGTAAGCGTACGAGTAAGGTTGGTCCGGGCCGCTTCATCCCACAATACCGCTGGACCAAAACACGACCAAGGGAGGAAGCAATCTAAGAATCAACGCCCACAAACTCTTTGTGTTCTACTCGAGATCTCATCTACACATAGACCTAGCTCATGATGCCACTGTTGGGGAACGTTGCATGGGAAACAAAAAAATTCCTACGCTTCACCAAGATCAATCTAGGAGATGAGCATCTACGAGAGGGGAGAGTGGATCTACATTCGCTTGTAGATCACCAAGCGGGAAGCGTTAAGAAACGCGGTTGATGTAGTCGAACGTCTTCGCCATCCAAATCGTCGAGCATCCTGCGATCCAATCACGATCCGTCCCGATCTAGCACCGAACGAACGGCACCTCCGTGTTCAGCACACGTACGGCTTGATGACGATCTCCGCCTTCTTGATCTAGCAAGAGGCAGCAGAGAGGTAGACGAGTTCTCCGACAGCGTCACGGCGTTGCGGCAATGGTGGTGGAGTAATTCCAGTAGGGCTTCGCCTAAGCACTGCTGAAACCGATCTAGAGGAGAAACTACAGACTAGAGGAGAGGGCAGCACGTGGCTAAAATTCTGTCGCAAAAACCATCAAAACCTCTAGTACATATAGGAGGAGGGAAGGGAGGAGACTTATCTCCCAAGGGAGCCAAATCCACTTCGGCCGAAGTGGAGGGAGGAGTCCTCCTCCTCCACTCTTAGTAGGATTAGGACTCCTTCCTTTTTTTCCACTTTTGCCTTTCTTTCCACCTTGGGTTTCTTGCCCAGCCGCATGGGCTTCCTGTGGGCCTTAGGCAAGTCCACTAAGGGATGGAATTCCTTCTCCTACAGCCCATGTAGCATCTTGGGTCGAAATACCCCTCCCGATGGTCCCCTGGTACCCTCCCGGCACTCCCGACACACTACCGATGAGCCCGAAACTTTTCCGGTGACCAAAACAGGACTTCCTATATATCAATCTTTACCTCCGGACCATTCCGGAGCTCCTCATGACGTCTGGGACCTTATCCATAACTCCTAACAACCTTCGGTCACCACCATGCATAACTATATACTACCGAAACGTCACCAAACCTTAAGTGTGCAGACCCTGCGGGTTCGAGAACTATGTAGACATGACCGAGACACCTCTAGGGTCAATAACCAATAGCGGGACCTGGATGCCCATATTGATTCCTACATATTCTACGAAGATCTTTATCGGTCGAACCTATATGCCAAAGATTCAGTTAATCCTGTATGATGTTCCCTTTGTTCTTCGGTATGTTACTTGCTCGAGATTCGATCGTCGGTATCTCCATACCTAGTTCAACCTCGTTATAGGCAAGTCTCTTTACTCGTTTCCGTAATACAAGATCCCGTGACTAACACTTAGTCACATTGCTTGCAAGGCTCGTTGTGATGTTGTATTACCGAGTGGGCCCTGAGATACCTCTCCATCACACGGAGTAACAAATCCTAGTGTTGATCCATGCCAACCCAATAGACACCCTCAGAGATACCTGTAGAGCACCTTTATAGTCACCCAGTTACGTTGCGACATTTGATACACACAAGGCACTCCTCCGGTGTCCGTGAGTTGCATGATCTCATGGTCATAGGAGCGTATACTTGACATGCATAAAACTATAGCAATAAACTGACACGATCATATGCTACGTTTATAGTTTGGGTACTGTCCATCCCATCATTCTCCTAATGATGTGATCTCGTTATTAAATGACATCTCATGTCAATGGCTAGGAAACGTTGACCATCTTTGATCAACGAGCTAGTCTACTAGAGGCACACCAGGGACAAAGTGTTGTCCATATATACACACATGCAATGTGTTTCCAATCAATACAATTATAGCATGGATAATAAACAATTATCATGAACAATAAAATATAATAATAAACTCTTTATTTTTTGCCTCCAGGGCATATTTCCAACAACTTGTGCACGTTTGAGCATATTGTTCACCATCAAAACTTTACCCCCTTTTAATAGTATTGGCTTTCCTAGACCCAAAGTGATCTCACAAATGTAAAATGTAGAGTCCTCTTGCTTGAAGCTTGGCCAACCTATCTCCTTGATTCTTGGGGTAATTCCATGATCTCCTCAATCCTTTTTCCAACTCAACTCTTCATGGACTATTATCTGAAATACACTAGATAGAAGTGTTAGTCCAAGAGACAATGTATGTTGTCATGAATTATCAAAACCACCAAGGGAGCATGTTGTGCTTTCAATCTCCCCCTTTTTGGTAATAGATGACAACATACAATCAAAGCTTCAATTAAAGATCTGCATGAATGCAATGAAGACTTTGAGAAACACATGACTAAGATTTCCTCCCTCGAGATGTGTGCAGTCCTTTAAAGGATAGTTGCTTTGGAATGGATGGACACACATATGAATGAAAGGGATAAAGGAGTCATGTGTATCTTGGCTATATGAATCAATATATGTGAATGAAATGTATATCCTTGATCAAGACTTCACTATTGCAAAAATATGTGCAAGAAGCAAGAGATCATGTTGATCAAAGATATGATGCATATACATACCTTGAGTTCTTGAGCATTCTGGTAGTAGAGACACACTTGAGAAAACAATGTTAGGAAACACAAGAGTATTCTACTAGACAAAAGCAATAGAAATCAAAGAGTAATAATCCATTTTATCTTTTCTCCCCTTTGATATGAATATGGTAGTACATCCTCTCCCCCTGAATCTCAGCCTATAGATATTGGGATTGGATAGGGTGAGAAAAGTAATCCTTTGTTGGTTTGAGACTTTTCTCCAAAATTGGCTTTCTTCCCCCTACATTGTTGTTCCTCTCCTTGATAATGAAGTTTTCTTCTCCCCCAAAATCATATCTCCCCCTTTGCATAAGCATGTGACTCTCCCTTTAGCATGAAGCTTTGATATTCTCCCCATTTGGCATAAAATACCAAAAAGGTTAAACTCTTGGGAGTAGTGACAGGGATCATTGATAAGGAAGGGATCATGGAGATCAAGGGTCATTGAGAGTAGGGTTCAATGAAAGTCTAAGGGAATCATTGAATGTAGCTTCTCTCCCTTTGGAAAATTTGAGTTTTCTTCTCCTTGGAGCTAGGGATCCTTGAATAAAGAATTTCTCCCCCTAAGAGTTGTCTGTTCTTCTCCCCCTTACTTTTTTTAATAGAGAAGCCATCAAGGAATAAACAAGATTATCATAAGAGCTGAAAACAAATAAACCATATCATGAAAACATATAAACACAAAGAAAATCGGTGACTCCGAGATGGATAAATTGGTGATACTGAGATTGTGTAGTGCAGCTTATCTGCAAGTTCGGTAGAGCCAAGTTATCTAAATCGGTGACTCTGAAAGGTAAACCAAGTTTCTGTTTTTAGAGAGACAAGTGAAACTGTTTCAAACGGAAAATGCGATAAATTTATAGAGGTCATCAAATAGATAAGATTTGAGTGGTTTTGAGAGATAATACAATAAGAGAGCAAACCACACAAGATTCTTAACTAAATGATGGGTGATGACTAGGTCACCTATATTAGAGTATATTAACTTAGGAGCCAAGCAAGAATACTTGATCATAGGTCATACTCATCGCTTAAGCCCAAAATGGGGTTACCATTTTTCGATTAAGCATTTTGATTTCTTCATATCACTTGAGTTGCTTTAGCCCATGTCTTAGAGTAAAGCCCTTTCAAGGATATGAGTACATACCTTTGAGTGATGTTGATGATGTTGCTCGTAGGTGAACTTGTTGAGGATGCTCGAGGTTGATGAAGATCATCTTGAGTTTGGAGCTATCCTTCTTGTTCTAGTACACTAGTCACCTACAAAGGTTAGTCATGCAAGGAAGAACAATGGATATATCCTATTGACATGATACCACTTATAGGTTTTGCAACTAAGATCATGTATATGTCAAGGATATGTTTTTGCTGTCTTCTTCCTTCCATCATCAAGAGGGGTTGTGGATACTTGGTAATGACAAGATTGCTTATCATTGAAGTTGATGGCAATCTTGTGGAATGAGGTTCTTCCAAGTACCTACAAAAGGTTAGATACAATACAAGGGAGCATAGATTTCCATGTCATATGATGATGAGTTATGAGAACATGGAGATAATAGTAAAGCTCATGCCCTTGCTTGCAACCGAGTGAGTCTAGCTCAAGTTTGAAGCATCAATGATGTTCAACTCACTCCTCAGATGACAAAATGTCTTCTCATAAAGTGGCTTGGTGAAGATATCGGTGAAATGTTTGTTAGTGCAAACATGCTTAAGATTGATATCTCCTTTGGCAACATGATCACGAATGAAATGATGTTGAACTTGAATATGCTTGGTTCGAGAATATTGCATAGGATTATGTCCAATTTTAATAGCACCTTCATTGTCACAAAGTAATGGAACATTTTTTAACATGAATAACATAATCCTTAAGCGTTTGTGTCATCCATAGTAATTGCGCACAACAAGATCCAGCAGCAATATACTCAGCTTCGGCAGTAGATAGAGATACCGAGTTCTGTTTCTTGGATGACCAAGACACAAGATATCTACCTAAAAATTGACAAGTACCCGAGGTGGATTTTCTATCAACCTTGTCACCGGTATAGTCCGAATTTTAATAGCCAACAAGATTAAAATAAGATCCCTTGGGATACCAAATGCCAAAGTTTGGTGTTTGTATCAAGTATCTCACAATACGTTTCACAGCCAAAAGATGATACTCTTTAGGTGTGGCTTGATATATAGCACACATGCAAACACTAAGCATAATATCGGGACGAGATGCACATAGATATAATAGTGAACCAATCATAGATCGATAAACCTTTTGATCAACCGGTTCATCTTCTCTGGTAAGGTCAACATGTCCACTACTGGGCATAGGAGTTTTCATACCTTTGCAATCATGCATGTTGAACTTCTTGATTAAGTCCTTGGTATACTTAGTTTGAGAGATGAAAGTTCCTTCTCTTGATTGCTTGATTTGCAATCAAAGAAATAATTTTAGCTCACACATCATAGACATCTCATACTTCTTGGACATCAACCTTCCACATCTTTCGCTAAATTGAGGGTTAGTGGAACCAAAGATAATATCATCCACATAGATTTGGCACACAAATAATTCTCCATTAACTCTCTTAGTGAACAAGGTTGCATCAATTTTACCAATTTCAAAACCTTTTTGATGAGAAACTTCATTAAGCATTTATACCAAGCACGAGGGGCTTGCTTAAGACCATAAAGAGCTTTGTGAAGCTTGTAAACATTATTAGGTTTCTTAGGATTCACAAAACCAGGTGGTTGCTTAACATAAACTTCTTCCTCTATTTCACAATTTAAAAAGGCACTTTTGATGTCCATTTGGTAAAGTGTGATATCATGGTGATTAGCATAAGCACGAAGAATACGAAAACTTCAAGTCTAGCAACGGGGGCATAAGTCTCACCATAGTCCATACCTTCGACTTGCGTATATCCTTGGGCTAAGAGACGAGCCTTGTTGCGTACGACTTGACCATCTTCATCTTGTTTGTTCCGAAATACCCATTTGGTTCTGATGATGTTGTGCTCATCTTTGGGTTTCTCGACGAGTGACCACTTTTCGTTCCTCTCAAAGTTGTGTAGCTCTTCATGCATTGCATTCAACCAATCCGCGTCTTCAAGAGCTAGTTCTACCTTTAAAGTCTCAATGCTAGAGATGAAAGAATAATGCTCACAGAAGTTAGCTAGACGGGTTTTAGAGCGAGTGATTCCCCCTATTTGTATATCACCAAAGATTTGGTTTAGGGGATGGTTCTTGGTCACTTGAGCTCGAACACGGGTCATCTTCCGATTGTTGGATGGTGGAGCTTCTTCATCATCATCATCATCTCATTCATCTTCGTTGTTGTTGGAGGTGTCGTTCCCTTGATGTGGTGGTGAAGGTGGTTGTGGTGGATCATGATGCACTTCCTCCTCTTCATCACCTTGTCGTGTACCACTTGTGGATGCCTCCATGTCGTGTTGAGGTTCACCTTCACGTGAGGTAGGGGCTTCCACTTGAGTTGATGGAGTATTCTCCTTCACCTCCATGGGTCAAATCTTGCCAATGGGTAGATCTAGAATGGCTTACGAAGGATCCTTATCACCTACATCATTTGGCAATTGTTTGGCTTGCGAACCATTAGATTCATCAAACTTCACATCTACCATCTCTTCAACTTTTTGAGTGAAGTTGTTCTAGACATGGTAAGTGTGAGAGTTCGATCCGTAACCAAGTAGGAATCCTACATGAGATTTAGGAGCAAATATAGTATGACGATGCTTATCAAGAATGTAACACTTTGAGCCAAATACCTGAAAGTATCTGACTTGGAGTTTGTTACCGGTGAGTAGCTCGTATGCCATTTTACCGAGAAGCTTGTGCAAGTAAAGTCGGTTTGTGGCATGACATGTTTTTTCAACGCCTTCTGCCCAAAAGTGTCTTGGCGTCTTGTATTCATCAAGCATCGTTCTTGCCATCTCAATAAGCATTCGGTTCTTCCTCTCAAAAACTCCATTTTGTTGAGGTGTGTACGTAGCCGAGAACTCATGTGAGACACCTTCTTCGTCAAGAAAGGTATCCACATGGGTGTTCTTGAACTCTGATCCGTTATCGCTCAGAACCTTCTTGATCTTCACTTCAAATAGATTTTGCGCTTTGCAAGCGAATTTCTTGAAGATCTTTTGAACCTGCGACTTATCATCAAGAAAGAATACCCACGTAAATCTAGAAAAATCATCAACTATAACTAGACCATAGGAATTTCCACCGAGACTCTTGTAAGCATTGGGACCAAAAAGATCCATGTGAAGTAACTCGAGTGGTCTCCTAGTAGTCATGATATTCTTAATGGGATAACTTCCACCTACTTGCTTTCTAGCTTGACAAGCACTACAAAGTCTATCTTTTTCAAAGATAACGTCTGAAACTCCAAGTGTATGATCACCTTTGATTAGCTTATCTAGATTTCGCATGCCTACATGTCCAATTCTTCTATGCCAAAGCCAACCTTTAGAAGATTTTGCAACTAAACAGGTGCGAGGCTTGGATCTTTTAGTGAAATCAACAATGTATAGATCACCTCTACGAAAACCGGTAAAGACCATTTTTTGATTATCTTGGCGAAACACTCGGCAATCGACTTTCGTAAATAAAACATTGAAACCGAAGTCGGCAAGTCTAGAAACGGAAAGAAGATTGTAGCCAAGGGATTCAACAAGCATGACATTTTGAATAGAGCTATCATGAGATATGGCCACCTTACCAAGGCCAAGTACCTTACCCTTAGAGTTGTCTCCAAAGGTCACCTACCGTCGAGGACCTTGATTAGGCGTGATCTCTTGGAACATGTCTCTATCACCAGTCATATGATCCGTACATCCACTATCAAGAATCCACTCTTTTCCTCCGGACAAGTAGTCTCTAAAGTTTTCCATAAGACTCAGATTCTTCATGATCTTCTCATACTCGATGTCGAATACCTCATCTTCTTCATAGTCATGTTCCACATTGTCATCATCAAGTGGAAAATCCTCATCATAAAGAACAAGAGATTCTTTAGAATAATGATCATGACAATGTTCAAGTTTATGAATGTGAATGGCTTCAAAGATAATGTTGTTGATAGTAGTGACATCTCCTTTAGCACGCATAAGATCACGGAGCTCAAATAGGCAATTATCAAAGTTTGGATCATTGGGCTTCATTTTGTGAAAAGCAACAGTTTTATGAAGAATTTCATCAAGATTTCCTAAGGAAAGATTTGGATATCGTTTCTCCAAATCAGTCCATAAGGAATAGGCACATGCAAAGTTCTTCATTTGAGAAAGCACGAATCTTGGTAAACCTCTAACAATAAGATTGACAGCTCTTAGGTTACCAAGCATGTTAATTTGCTCTTCATGTGTGGGATGCAATTCATCAATGGGGACCACATCGGGTTTTTCAATGTATTCAGTCAAATGGAATCTATCTAATAGATCAATCATGGCATTCTTCCATTGACTATAGTACTCTCCATCAAGAATGGGCACTCTACAACTCAAACTCTCTACACTAGACACATCCATCTTCCTACACGCTGATTAAACCAAAGCAATGGATACCAAAGCTCTGATACCACTTGTAGGATCGAGAGAGGCGTGTCCAGAGGGGGTGAATAGACTACTAGAAGAAATTTAAAACCTAACCTTTTCCCAAGTTAATTGGTTGGTAGATTTTAACTATTTTAGCAAGTCTAGCAAGTCTAACATCCCTACACATGCATGTCTACAAATATGGCAGCGGAAAGTAGAGACATTGCACATGTAAGTAAAGAGATGGGATAGGAAGATTAAACACAATAGGAGACGCAAGGATTTTTCCTGTGGTTCCGATAGGTGGTGCTATCGTACGTCCACGTTCATGGAGTCTTCAACCCACGGAGGGTAACGGTAGCAAGAGTCCACGGAGGGTTCCACGAAGAAGCAACCTTGACTATTCCATGTGGCTTCTGTCCATGAAGGACTAGCCTCACTATGGGTAGATCTTCATGAAGTAGGCGATCTCCTTGCCCTTACAAACTTCTTGGTTCACTCCACAACACGAAGTAGGAGGCTCCCAAGTGACACCTAACCAATCTAGGAGGCACCACCCTCCAAAAGGTAATAGGCTCGGTAATGACAATGAACTCCTTGCTCTTGTGCTTCAAGATGATAGACTCCTCAACACACAATCTCTCTCTCACAGGTTTGGCTTGGTAGAAGAGATGGGATTGGTGGAAAGCAACTTGGGGAGGCTAGAAATCAAGATCCATATGGTTGGAGTGGAAGATCTTGACCTCAGCACAAGGGTAGGTGGTTCTCTCTCAGAAAACTAAGTAGGGTAGGTATGGAATAGTTCTGAGGGCTTCTCTTTTGAGTGGGTGGTGGTGAAGAGGTATATATAGGCATCTCCAAAAATCCAACGGTTACACACAATAAGTCAGACTCGATGACACCGCTGTGTAAATCTCGGTGGTACCAAAGTGATGAAAAGTGGCAACTTTTGAATCTCGGATGGACCGATATACAACTCTCGATTGCATCGACAAGGTGACCAACGGTCAGATTTGCCAAACTCAATGACGCCAATTCACCATTCTCGATCGGACCGAAAATGAGAACTTGCATAACAGGAAGTTGGCAACCCAAATCAGTGGCACCGAGTGTAGTGTCGGTTGCACCGAAGTGTTAGGGTTTAGCTGAGTGTGTCTAGGGTTTGGAACTCGGTGGCACCGGTATAGGAATGTTGGTTGCACCAATTTGGCATATTTGGTTTGGGACAGACTTTGGTGGGAGAGTATGTGGATGTTTTGGTGACTGTCACTTGTGCACGTTTGAGCATATTGTTCACCATCAAAACTTTACCCCCTTTTAATAGTATTGGCTTTCCTATAGACTCAAAGTGATTTCTCAAAAATGTAAAATGTAGAGTCCTCTTGCTTGAAGCTTAGCCAACCTATCTCCTTGATTCTTGGGGTAATTCCACGATCTACTCAACCCTTTTGCCAACTCAACTCTCCATGGACTATTATCAAAAATACACTAGATAGAAGTGTTAGTCCAAGAGACAATGTATGTTGTCATGAATTATCAAAACCACCAAGGGAGAATGTTGTGAATTCATACTCACATCCTTGATCATCATTATTACAACTCTGATCTTGAACATGTTGATGATGTGTGAGTAGCTACTTTTTTTCCTGAGGACATTGGATAAGTCTACTTATAAGTAATCATGTGAAGTTGGTATTCGTTCGATATTTTGATGATATGTATGTTGTCCCTTCTCTTAATGGTGTTGTGTGTACGTTGACTATTCACCATATTATGGGCCTAATGGAAGGCATTGTGTATTAATAAGTAGATGGTGGGTTGCGAGAGTGAAATAAGCTTAAACCCAGTTTATGTGTTACGTCCACTGTTCAAGAATTCGTCCGATTAATCAGTTAACTTGCGAGTTAATCGCTACTCGTAGGGTGACCGAATCGAATAGCACCTATTCACCGCGTTAACTTTTCACAACGATTAACTTGCGAGTTAGACCGAATAATCAGTTGTCATACCAATTAATCAGTTGCCAAACCGATTAATCGCTATTGTCCCGTTAATTGGTGGGCAAACGAATCCCAAAATTTTGATACATAACCCCTTTCACCCCCTCTTGCAACTAAATACCTAGGGTTTGGCCCACCTCCCGCTCCCATATGCTCCTTTCATCCCCTCCTAACCTGGTCGGTGGCTAGCCAGGTCCTTACCGGTGCCAGCCGCAACACTACACCTCCAAAATCTAGCAGCTCCGCCACTCTGGTCGCCTGCCTAGACCCCACCCCACCCCCTTGGCTACTCCCCATCCTCTTCCATGGGATGCTCCCCGATCTCTTCCTCCATGGCGTCACCAGCAGGCAAGGTTCTACCATGTTTTCCCCTATCTTAGTGGAGAACCCAACATTCCTATATTAGTAGATTATAAATTACATTTTTGTAGATTAGTGGATGTAACTATTGGTTTGGTTGTTATTTTAAGTATATTGTGTGATGTATGTTAGCAAGTATATGGAAAAGTTTAAATGTTTAATTGACAATTTTGAATTTTGACATTTTGTATTATTAATTTTACCTCTTCTCTATATTTTGTATGCCTACAATAGAATATTTTGTTATATTACATAGCTAGGTGCATGGAAGTATGGTTTAATACATAAAAATCTAGATAGAACTTGGAAAGTTTCTATTTAATCTGCCGATTAATGGTCGACCGATTAATCCAGTTAATAGGCCGATTCACCAATTAATCGCTATTCCCAAGCTGATCGAGCAGCTACTAGTTACCGATTTCCTAAACACTGGTTACATCATAAGGGGCTGATTTGGATCCACATGTTTCATGCTATAGTTATATTTCCCTTAATTCTTCTTTCATAGTTGCGGATGCTTGCGAGAGGGGGTAATCATAACTAGGTTGCTTGTTCAATTAAGAATAACACCTTAGCACCGGTCCACCCACATATCAAATTATCAAAGTAATGAACGTGAATCAACTCAAAATGATAAACATGACTAGATGGTAATTCCCATGTGTCCTCGGGAGCGCTTTAATTCATATAAGAGTACTTTCAGGCCTGTCCTTTGCTATAAAAAGTATTGGGCTACCTTAGTGCACACTTTCTACTACTATTACTTGTCACTTGTTATGAATTATCTTGCTACAAAACGATCTGTCATTGTTACTCAAAACACTTGCAGAGAATACGTTGCTAAAAACTGCTTATCATTTCCTTCTACTCCTTGTTGGGTTTGACACTCTTGCGTATCGAAAGGACTACAATTGATCCCCTATACTTGTGGGTCATCAAGACTCTTTTTTGACGCCATTTCCGGGGAGTGAAGCGTCTTTGGTGAGTGATATTTGGTAAGGAAATATGTTTGGTGCATGCTGAAATTTAATGTTGCGTGTTATTATTGATGGCCATCCTTTGAGTGGTTTGTTCGGGGCATCTTCGCCTTGAACAGAAATGGAAAAAGTTGCCTCTCAACCTACTGAACCTACTTTAAATATTTATTATGATATCCCTTCGGGTATGTTAGAGAAACTGCTAGCTAATCCTTATGCGGGAGACGATGCAGCTCATCCTGATTACCACTTGATATATGTAGATGAGATTGTGGATTATTTAAGTTTGCATGTTTATCGTAGGACAAGGTCAAGTAGAAGTTTTTCCCTTCATCTTTGGAGGGAAATGCATTGATGTGTCATAGTCTATTGGATGATATTGGATCATGGGACTCTGGTCGCTTGAAGCTGGAATTTCATCAGAAGTTCTATCATATGCATCTAGTGCATCATGATCAGAACTATATATATACTTTCTAGCCTCATGAAGGAGACAACATCGCTCAAGCTTGGGGGAGGCTTAAATCTATGATCCACACTTTCCCCAACCATGAGATCTCAAGAGAAATGATTATACAAACCTTTTATGCTCGGCTTTCTCATGATGTTCAATTAATACTAGACTCTTCTTCTATTGGTTCCTACATGAAGATAACTATTGAATTCAAATGGGATCTTCTGGAAAGAATTAAACGCAACTATGAAGATAGGGAACTCAACAAAGTTAAAGATTCAGGTATAAAGCTTGAGTTTGATTGTGTTAAATCTTTTATCGAAATTGATACTTTCAATAAGTTAGCAATAAATATGGGCTTGACTCTGAGATAGTCACTACTTTCTGTGAATCATTTGGACTCATGTTGATCTCCCTAAGGAGAAGTGGCTTAAATATCATCTACCTATTGAAAATTTATTAGAGGAACCCGTTAAAGTTAAACAAGAAACAATTGTTTATCATGTTGATCCACTTGTGTTCAGTGCTTATATTGAGAAACCACCTTTCCTTGTTAGGAATAAGGAACATGCTAAAGTTGCAACTATGGTTAACAGAAGTTATATTAGGACACCTAAGCCTTCCTAACAAATAAATGTTGAGCTTAATATTCTATGGTTAAAGATCTACTAGTTGATAATATTGATGGTCAGATTATTTACTTCTCTGATGAAGCTGGTAGAATTGCAAACCCTGTTAGAAATCATCAGGATGAGTTAGACAAAAATAAACCAGATATTGCATGCATGGTGTTTCTGTTAAAATTGGATGTCATTGTTATCATTGCTTGCATGACATGGGTGCTATACCTTTTACCTTATATAAAGAAATTAGGAATGACATAGCACCCTTTCAGATTGAAGATACTAATGTCACTATTAAACTTGCAAATAGAAACACCATTTCACCACTTGGGATTGTTAGAGATCTTGAAGTATTGTGTGGAAAAATTAAGTACCCTACTGATTTCTTAGTACTTGGTTGAAAACAAGATAGATTTTGTCCCATTATATTTGGTAGACCTTTCTTGAATACTCTTAACGCTGGAATTAATTGCGTTACTGAGAAGGTCAAAGTAAGCTTTGGTGATGTGTCTCATGAATTTAATTTCTCTAAATTTGGTAGACAACTACATGAGAAATAATTACCTAGTAAGGATGAAATAATTGGTCTTGCTTCTATTGTCTTACCTCCTACTGATCCATTAGAACAATATTTGCCAGACCATGAGAATGATATCCATATGAATGAGAGAAATGAGATAGATGATATTTTTCTTAGACAAACACCTATTCTTAAACAAAACTTGCATGTTGATATTTTAGGGGATCCTCCTCCACCTAATGAAGATCTCGCTTTTGCTCTAAAGAAATTACCTAATACTTTGAAATGTGCTTATCTTGGTGAAAAGAAGATATATCATGTTATTATTAGTGCTAACCTTTCAGAGCATGAAGGAAATAGATTATTTAAAACTATGAAGAAGCATAGGGATGCTATTGGATATACTCTTGACGATCTTAAGGGAATTAGTCCCATTCTATGGCAGCACAAAATTAATATGGAACCAGATGCTAACAAGTCCTTGATCCAACCCCGCTTAAATCCCAAGATGAAGGAAGTGGTGAGAGCTGAAGTACTAAAGCTTCTCGAGGCACGTGTAATTTATCCTATTGATGATCGTAGATGGTTAAGTCATGTTCCTTGTGTTCCTAAGAAAGGAGGTATAACTGTTGTTCCTCATGATAAAAATGAACTTATACCACAATGAATCGCAACTGGTTACAAGATGGTAATTGATTTTAGAAAATTAAACAAAGCCACTAGAAAATATCATTACCCCTTGCCTTTTATTGATCAAATGTTAGAGAGATTATCTAAGCACACACACTTTTTATGGAAATTTTGGTTTTTCTCAAATACCTGTGTCAAAACAAGACTAAGAGAAAACAACTTTCACATGTCCGTTTGGAACTTATGCTTATAGACGTATGCCTTTTGGTTTATGCAATGCACCTTCTACCTTTCAAAGATATATGACTGCTATATTCTTTGATTTTGGTGAAAAATTTATTGAGGATTTCATGGATGATTTTTCCAATTATGGGACTTTTTTTATGACTGCTTGAGCAACCTATATCGAGTTTTGCAGACATGTGAAGAACTAATCTTGTCTTGAATTGGGAGAAGTGCCACTTTATGGCTAATCAAGGTATAGTACTTGGGCATAAAATCTTTGAACCAGGCATTGAGGTAGACAAAGCTAAAGTTGATGCAATAGAGAAAATGGCATGTCCTGAAGATGTTAAAGGTATAAGAAATTTTCTTGGTCATGCTGGTTTCTATAGGCATTTCATTGAAGATTTCTCAAATATTTCTAGTCCATTAACTAATCTTCTTCAAAAAGATATCCGATTTGTTTTTATGATGATTGGGTAGAATCCTTTGAAATACTTAAGAAAGCATTAATTTCTGCACCTATTGTTCAACCACCTGATTGGAATTTACCATTTGTAATTATGTGTGATGATAGTGATTATGATGTTGGGGTTGTTCTAGGGCAAAGATTAGACAAGAAATTGAATGTTATTCATTACGCTATAAAACGCTAGACAGTGCTCAAAGAAATTATGCTACTACTGAGAAGGGTTTTTTAGCAGTTGTCTTTGCATGTCATAAGTTTAGACCTTATATTGTTGATTCAAAAGTTACTATTCACAATGATCATGCAACTATTAAATACCTTATGAAAAATAAAGATACTAAGCCTATATTGATTAGGTGGGTGCTTTTACTGCAAGAATTTGATTTGCACATTGTTGATAGGAAGGGAGCTGAAAACACAGTAGTAGATAGTTTTACAAGAATGGAAAATGTTCTTGATGACCCACTACCTATTGATGATAATTTTCCCAATGATAAATTAGATGTTATAAATGCTTCCCATAGTACTCCTTGGCATGCGGATTATGCTACTTACATTGTTGCTAAATATATACCACCTAGTTTCATCTACCAACAAAAGAAAAGTTATTCTATGATTTAAGAAATTACCTTTGGGATGACCCACATCTTTATAAATAAGGAGTAGATGGTGTTATTAGACATTGTGTGCCTAAGCATGAATAGGGGCAGATCCTACAAAAGTGTCATTCTGAGGCCTACGAAGGCCGCCACGCTGGTGATAGAACTACACACAAGGTATTACAATATGGTTTATATTGGCCTACTCTTTTCAAAGATGCTTGTAAGTATATCCTTTCTTGTGATGAATGCCAAAGAATTGGTAATATTGGTAGACGTCAGGAAATGCCTATGAATTATTCACTTGCTATTGAACCATTTGATGTTTTTTTATTATATGGCACCTTTTCCTTCCTATAATGGGTAGGCCCATATTTTAGTTGTTGTTGATTACATTACCATGTGGGTATAATCTATTCCAAATAGTAGTGCTGGTCATAATACTTCTATTCAAATTCTTAAAGATGTCATTTTCCCGAGGTTTGGAGTCCCTGGATATTTAATGACTCATGGTGGTTTAGATTTTCTTCATGGTGCTTTCCATAAACTTCTAGCTAAATATGATATCAACCATAGAACTGTATCACCTTATCATCCTACGTATAGTGGTCAAGTTGAGTTGAGCAACCAAGAAATAAAATTGATCTTGAAAAATACCGTTAATACATCTAGAAAGAATTAGTCTAACAAACTAGATGATGCTCTATGGGCTTATAGAACTGCTTGTAAAAACCCTATGGGAATGTTCCCATATAAAATGGCCTATGTAAAGTCATGTCATTTACCTCTTGAGTTAGAACATTAAGCTTATTGGCAATTAAAGGACTTAACTACGATTTCAAACTTGCCGGTGAAAAGAGGCTATTTGATATTAGCTCACCAAATGAATGGAGGACACAAGCTTATGAAAATGCCAAAAAAATTAAAGAAAATGTTAAAATATGGCATGACAAGAGAACCCAAAAACGGGATTCAATGTAGGAGACCTAGTTCTTTTGTACAATTCTCATTTTAGATTTTTTTTTGTAGGTAAGCTTCTCTCCAAATGGGAAGGTCCTTATATCGTCGAGGAGGTCTATCGCTCCGGTGCCATCAAGATCAACAACTTCGAAGGCAAAAATGCGAGAGTGGTAAATGGGAAAATAATTAAACATTACATCTCATGTATGACCCTCAATTTTGAGACTACTATTATTCAAGTTATGACATCGGAAGAACACATGAGACCTTCCGGAACACTAAAGAAATCTGAAAAGGGGTAGGTATGTGATACGGTAAGTAAACCAACTCCAAAAATTCCAAAACAAATATGTTCTGTTGGTTTTAGTATTTTAGAAAAAATCCAAAAATAAAAATAAGTCAGGGGGACCCACGAGGCAGGCACAAGCCAATAGGGCACACCCACCCCTGGGCGTGCCGTGATAGCTTGTGGGGCTCTCGCGTGCCTCCCAGACTCTGTTTTCTTCCTCGACACGTATTCTGACCTAAACAAAATTCATTATATATATTACTGTCTGTTTTGACTACCGCATCGCAAGTTTCTCCTCTGTTCTTGTTTCGGGCTGTTTTTCTGTCAGATTTCTCAAGTTGTGGAAGCTATGTCTTCGTCCTCCTCCAACAACATTGAGCACCACCCTTGGATATTGTAGATAGAGCTTGAACGAGGAGAAATTGAGGAAGATATCTCAGGGGATGAACCTATGGAAGTGCACCTGATGAACCGCAGGTATAGGGGATCAATTGTAATCCTTTCGATAAGGAACAGTGTCAAACCCAATGAGGAGCAAAAGGAAATGATAAGCAATTTTCAGCAAGATATTCTCTGCAAGTGTTGTTAGTAACAGTAATAGATAGTTTTGTAGCAAGATAATTTGTAACAAGTGACAAGTAATAATAGTAGTGAGTGTGTAGAAAGATATCCCAATCCTTTTTATAACAAGGGAAATGCCTGAAAGTACTCCTACGTAAAGAAAACACTCCCAAGGACATGGGAATTTCTGTCTAGTCATGTTCATCATGTTGAGTTGATTCGCGTTTGTTACTTTGATAATTTGATATGTGAGTGGACCGGTGCTAAGATATTGTTCTTACTTGAACAAGCAACCACTAATGATTAGCCCCTCTCGCAAGCACCCGCAACTATGAAAGAAGAAGTAAGATAGATCTAAGCATAGCATGAAACATGTGGGTCCAAACCAGCCCCTGATGAAGCAACACATAAATTGGGGTTTAAGCTTCTGTCACTCTCGCAACCCGTCATCTAGTTGTTACTCCATGATGCCTTCCCTTAGTCCCATAACATGGTGAAGTGCTGTGTAATTGACGTTCACAGGACACCACTAAGAGAAGCAACAACATACATATCGTCAAAATATCAAACGAATACCAACTTCACCTGATTACTTATAACAAGACATCTCCCATGTCCTTAGGAACAAAAGTAACTACTACATCATCAACATGTTCAAGATTAGAGGTATAATAATGGTGATCAAGGATCTGAACATAATATCTTCCATCAAGTAAACCAACAAGGACGAATTGTAATCAACACTACCAAAGTTCCTTGTAAAAAATGAAGCATGTTCTACTTAACACTCCTATAGTTTGTTGGAAATATGCCCTAGAGGCAATAAATAAAGTGTTTATTATTATATTTCCTTGTTCATGATAATTTTCTATTATCCATGCTAGAATTGTATTAATTGGAAACATGGATACATGTGTGGATACATAGACAAACATAATGTCCCTAGTATGTCTCTAGTGAACTAGCTCGTTGATCGAAAGATGGTTAAGGTTTCCTAGCCATGGACATGAGATGTGATTTGATAACGGGATCACATCATTAGGAGAATGATGTGATGGACAAGACCCAAACTACAAACATAGCTTATGATCGTGTCAGTTTATTGCTACTATTTTCTGCATGTCAAGTATATGTTCCTATGACCATGAGATCATGCAACTCACGGACATCGGAGGAGTGCCTTGTGTGTATCAAACGTCGCAACGTAACTGGGTGACTATAAAGGTGCTCTACAGGTGTCTCCAAGGGTATCTGTTGAGTTGGCATGGATCAATACTGGGATTTGTTACTCCGTGTGACGGAGAGGTATCTCAGGGCCCACTCGATAATACAACATCACAATAAGCCTTGCAAGCAATGTGACTAAGTGTTAGTTACGGGATCTTGTATTAGAAAATGAGTAAAGAGACTTGCCAGTAACGAGGTTGAACTAGGTATGGAGATACCGATGATCGAATCTCGGGCAAGTAACATACCGAAGAACAAAGGGAACATCATACGGGATTAACTGAATCCTTGACATAGAGGTTCGACCGATAAAAGATCTTCGTATAATATGTAGGAACCAATATGGACATCCAGGTCCCGCTATTGGTTATTGACCGTAGAGGTGTCTCGGTCATGTCTACATAGTTCTCGAACCCGCAGGGTCTGCACACTTAAGGTTTGGTGACGTTTTCGGTAGTATAGAGTTATGTATGGTGGTGACTGAAAGCTGTTAGGAGTCCCGGATGAGATCCCGGACGTCACGAGGAGCTCTGGAATGGTACGAAGGTAAAGATTCATATATAGGAAGTCCTGTTTTGGTCGCCGGAAAAGTTTCGGGCTCATCGGTAGTGTACCGGGAGTGCCGGTAGTGTACCGGGAGACCTCTGGGAGGGGTATTTCGACCCAAGAGGCTTCATGGGCTATGGGAGACTGAATATCAGCCCTTAGTGGGATGGTGGAAACTCCCACACAAGGCCCATGTGGCTGGCGAAGAAAACCCAATAGAAAAAGGTGGAAAAGGGAAAAAAAAGGACGAATCCTAGTCCTACTAGGATTGGAGGAGAGTCCTCCAATCCTAGTTGGTTCGGTCGACTCCTATAGGAGCCTTGGCCCTTGCGCCAGCCTCTCCTCCTCTCCTCCTATATATATTGGTGGATTTTAGGGTTTTGCACTAGTTTTCACAGCCACGTGCTACCCGTTCCTCCAGTGCATAGTTTCTCCTCTAGATCGGATTTTTGTAGTGCTTAGGCGAAGCCCTACCGGAATTGCTCCACCACCATCGCCGGAGCACCGTCACGCTGATGGCTAAATCTTCTACCTCGCCTCTCTCTCTTGCTGGATCAATACGGCGGAGATCGTCATCAAGCTGTACGTGTGCTGAACGTGGAGGTGTCGTCCGTTCGGCGCTAGATTGGGACGGATCGTGATCAAGTTCGTGGGACGGATCATGATTAGATCGCGGGACAGATCATGATTGGATCACGGGATGCACGGCGATTTGGATCGCGGAGACGTTCGACTACACCAATCGCGTTTCTTAACGCTTCCCGCTTAGCGATCTACAAGGGTATGTAGATCCACTCTCCCTCTCATAGATGCTCATCACCATGGATATATCTACGTGTGTGTAGGAAAAATTTTGTTTCCCATGTAATCTTCCCCAACAGTGGCATCATGAGCTAGGTCTATGTGTTGATGAGATCTCGAGTAGAACACAAAAGGTTTGTGGGCGTTGATGCTTAGATTGCTTCCTCCCTTGGTCGTATTTTGGTTTAGCGGTATTGTGAGATGAAGCGGCCCGGACCAACATTACTCATACGCTTATGAGAGACCGGTTCCCTCGACGCAACTTGTTGCCTAGATGGCTTGCGGGTGACAGTTTCTCTCACTTTAGTTGGATCGGATTCGACAAAGGCGGTCCTTGAGAAGATTGAAAAGAAAATTATGTATCACCATTGTGGTTTATGCATAGGCGAGAATCGTTCTTGCTAGAAACCCATAGCATCCACGTAAAACATGCAACAACAATTAGAGGACGTCTAACTTGTTTTTGTAGGGTATGTTGTGATGTGATATGGCCAATTACATGATGTGATATATGTGATGTATGAGATGATCATGTGATGTATAGATTATCACGACTTGCATGTCAATGAGTACGGCAACCGGCAGGAGCCATAGGGTTGTCTTTAATTATTGTATGACCTGCATGTCAATCATTAAGTGCTATGTAATACTTTACTTTATCGCTAAACGGTAGCAATAGTAGTAGAACCATGCAGGGCGTGACAACCCCGATGGCGACACGTTGATGGAGATCAAGATGATGGAGATCATGGTGTCGTGCCGGTGACGATGGAGATCATGCCGGTGCTTTCAAGATGGAGATCTAAAGCACAAGTTCATGGCCATATCATGTCACTTATGAATTGCATGTGATGCTAATCCTTTTATGCACCTTGTTTTGCTTAGTACGACGGTAGCATTATAAGGTGATCCCTCACTTAAATTTCAAGATGAATTGTCTTCTCCCCGAGTGTGCACCGTTGCAAAAGTTCGTCATGTCGAGACACCACGTGATGATCGGGTATGATAGATTCTACGTTCACATACAACGGGTGCAAGCCAGTGTTGCACACGCAGAACACTTGGGTTAAACTTGACGAGCCTAGCATGTACAGACATGGCCTCGGAACACAAGAGACCGAAAGGTTGAACATGAGTCATATAGTAGATATGATCAACATAATGATGTTCACCATTGAAGCCACCTCAACTCACGTGATGATCGGACTTGAGTTGGTGGATTTGGATAATGTGACACTCATATGACATGAGGGATGTCAATTTGAGTGGGAGCTTTAGTAATTTGATTAACTAAACTCATTATCTTGAACAATAGTCTAAGTGAACTTTGCATATTTATGTTGTAGATCAATGGCTCACGCAGTAGCACCCCTGAATTTTAATGCGTTCCTAGAGAAAGCTAAGTTGCAAGATGATGGAAGTAACTTTGTTGACTGGGCCCGTAATCTGAGGATTATCCTCACGGCTTCCCAGAAATCATATGTCCTTGATGCACCGCTTGGTGACCAACCAGAAGACATGACCTCCGAAGACGTTAAGAACGTTTGGGAGGCACGTACTGGAGATTACTCAATAGTTCAGTGTGCGATATTGTATGGCTTAGAACCGGGACTTCAAAGACGTTTTGAACGTCATGGAGCATATGAGATGTTCTAGGAGTTGAAGTTTATCTTTCAGAAGAACGCCCGGATCGGGAGGTATGAAACCTCCAATAAGTTCTATGCTTGCAAGATGGAGGAGAACGGGTTTTATCAGTGAACATATACTCAGAATGTATGGGTATTCAACTCGTCTAGTGGAGTTGGGAATTGCCCTTCCGCCAGAGGCGATCACTGACAGAGTTCTTCAATCACTGCCACCTAGTTACAAGAGCTTTGTGATGAACTATAACATGCACGGGATGAACAAGTCAGTCGCCGAGCTATTTGCGATGCTAAAAGTCGCTGAGTCTAAAATCCAGAAAGAACATCAAGTGTTGATGGTCAATAAAACCACTAGTTTCAAGAAAAATGGCAAGGTCAAGGGCAAGGGCAAGAAGGGTAAAACCAAGAAGGATGGCAAAGCAGTTGCTACTCTTGTAAAGAAGCCTAAGCATGGACCCAAGCCAGAAACTGAGTGCTTTCATTGCAAGGGAACTGGTCACTGGAAGTGGAACTGCCCCAAGTACCTGGCTGACAAGAAGGCGGCCAATGACAAACAAGGTATATATGATATACATGTTATTGATGTTATTGATACCCGTTCGGTTGCTCACATTTGCAACTCAAAGCAGGAACTACGGAATAAACGAAGGCTGGCAAAGGACGAAGTGAGGATGCGCGTGGGAAATGGTTCCAAGGTTGATGTGATCTCCATCGGCACGCTCTCTCTTTGATTACCATCAGGATTAGTGATGAACCTGAATAATTGTTATTTAGTGCCTGCGTTAAGCATGAACATTATATCTGGATCTTGTTTATTGTGAGATGGTTACTCATTTAGATCAGAGAATAAAGGTTGTTCTATTTATATGAGTAATATCTTTTATGGTCATGCACCCAATGTTAGGGGTTTATTCGTATTGAATCTTGATAGTGATGACACACATGTTCATAACATTGATGCCAAAAGATGTAGAGTTGATAATGATAGTACCACTTTCTTGTGGCACTGCCGTTTAGGTCATATTGGTGTAAAACACATGAGGAAGCTCCATGCTGATGAACTTTTGGAGTCACTTGATTTTGAATCACTTGACACATGTCAACCATGCCTCATGGGCAAGATGACTAAAACGCCGTTCTCTGGAACAATGGAATGGGCGAGTGACTTATTGGAAATCATACATACTGATGTGTGCGGTCCAATGAATGTTACAGCCCTTGGTGGATATCGTTATTTGCTCACCTTCACTGATGACTTAAGTAGATATGGGTATATTTACTTAATGAAACACAAGTCTGAAACGTTTGAAAAGTTCAAGCAATTTTAGAGTGAAGTTGAGAATCATTGTAACAAGAAGATTAAGTTCCTGCGATCTGATCGAGGAGGTGAATATCTGAGTTATGAGTTTGGCAGTCACTTAAGACAGTGTGGAATTGTTTCACAGTTGACACCGCCCGGAACACCACAGCGTAATGGCGTGTCCAAACGTCGTAATCGAACCTTATTAGATATGGTGCATTCTATGATGTCTCTTTCTGATTTGCCACTATCATTTTGGAGTTATGCATTAGAAACAGCTACATTCACTTTAAATAGGGCACCATCAAAATCCGTTGAGACGACGCCATATGAACTGTGGTTTGGCAAGAAGCCAAAGTTGTTGTTTCTTAAAGTTTGGGGATGTGATGCTTATGTCAAAAAGCTTCAGCCTGAAAAGCTGGAACCCAAAGCGGAGAAATGCATCTTCATAGGATACTCGAAAGAGACAGCCGGGTATACCTTTTATCTCAGATCCGAAGGCAAAGTGTTTGTCGCTAAGAATGGAACATTTCTTGAGAAAGAGTTTCTCTCGAAAGAATTGAGTGGGAGGAAAATAGAGCTTGATGAGGTTATTGAACCTTTACTTCAACCAGAAAGTAGCGCAGCGCAGAAAGATGTTTCTGTGGAACCTACGACGGTAGAAGAGGAAGTTAATGATGATGATCATGAAGCTTCGGATCAAGCTGATATTAAACCTCGTAGGTCGACAAGGCCGCGTACTACCCCTGAGTGGTACGGCAACCCTGTCTTGGAGGTCATGTTGTTGGACAACAATGAACCTACAAGCTATGGAGGAGCAGTGATGGGCTTGGATTCCAAGAAATGGTTAGAGGCCATGAAATCTGAGATGGGATCCATGTATGAAAACAAAGTATGGACTTTGGAAGTATTACCTGAAGGGCGAAAGGCCATTCAGAACAAATGGATCTTTAAGAAGAAAATAGACACGAACGGTAATGTCACCATCTATAAAGCTCGACTTGTGGCAAAGGGTTTTTCACAAGTTCAAGGAGTTGACTACGATGAGACTTTCTCACCCGTAGCGATGCTTAAGTCTGTCAGAATCATGTTAGCAATAGCTGCTTATTTCGACTATGAAATTTGGCAGATGGATGTCAAAACAGCGTTCCTCAATGGTTTCCTTGAGGAAGAGTTGTATATGATGCAACCCGAAGGTTTTGTCGATCCAGAGAATGCTGACAAAGTTTGCAAACTCCAGCGATCCATTTATGGACTGGTGCAAGCATCTCGGAGTTGGAATAAGCGCTTTGATGAGGTGATCAAAGCGTTTGAGTTTATACAAGTTTACGGAGAAGCTTGTATTTACACGAAAGTGAGTGGGAGCTCTATAGCGTTTCTAGTATTATATGTGGATGACACATTGTTGATTGGAAACAATATAGAAATGCTGGAAAGCATGAAGGAATATTTGAACAAGAGTTTTTCAATGAAGGACCTAGGAGAAGCTGCTTTCATATTAGGCATTAAGATCTATAGAGATAGATCGAGACGATTAATAGCACTTTCACAGAGCACATACCTTGATAAAGTTTTGAAGAAGTTCAAACTAGATCAGTCCAAGAAGGGGTTCTTGCCTGTGTTACAAGGTGTGAAGTTGAGTAAGACTCAATGCCCAGTAACTGCAGAAGATAGAGAAAAGATGAGTGTCATCCCCTATGCTTCAGCCATAGGCTCTATCATGTATGCAATGCTGTGCACAAGACCCGATGTCAGCCTTGCCATAAGTATGGCCGGAAGGTTTCAAAGTGATCCTGGAATGGAGCACTGGCAAGCGGTCAAGAATATCCTTAAGTACCTGAAAAGGACTAAGGAAATGTTTCTCGTTTATGGAGGTGATGAAGAGCTCGTCGTAAAGGGTTACGTCGATGAAAGCTTTGACACTGATGCGGACGACTCTAAGTCGCAAACCGGATACGTATTTATTCTTAACGGGGGAGCGGTAAGCTGGTGCAGTTCCAAGCAAAGCATGGTAGCTGATTCTATGTGCGAAGCGGAATACATCGCAGCCTCGGAGGCAGCGAAGGAAGGTGTCTGGATGAAGCAGTTCATGACAGATCTTCGAGTAGTGCCCAGTGCACTAAATCCAATGAGCCTGTTCTGTGACAACGCTGGTGCCATTGCTCTAGCCAAGGAACCAAGGTTTCACAAGAGGACCAGACATATAAAGCGACGCTTCAACTCCATCCGATATTACATCGAGGATAAGGACATAAATATTTGCAAAGTGCACACGGATCTGAATGTTGCAGACCCGTTGACTAAACCTCTTCCAAGAGCTAAACATGATCAACACCAGAACTGCATGGGTGTTCGATTCATTATAATGTAAATCACATAGTGATGTGAGCTAGATTATTGACTCTAGTGCAAGTGGGAGACTGTTGGAAATATGCCCTAGAGGCAATAAATAAAGTGTTTATTATTATATTTCCTTGTTCATGATAATTTTTTATTATCCATGCTAGAATTGTATTAATTGGAAACATGGATACATGTGTGGATACATAGACAAACACAATGTCCCTAGTATGCCTCTAGTGAACTAGATCGTTGATCGAAAGATGGTTAAGGTTTCCTAGCCATGGACATGAGATGTGATTTGATAACGGGATCACATCATTAGGAGAATGATGTGATGGACAAGACCCAAACTACAAATGTAGCTTATGACTGTGTTAGTTTATTGCTACTATTTTCTGCATGTCAAGTATATGTTCCTATGACCATGAGATCATTCAACTCACAGACATCAGAGGAGTGCCTTGTGTGTATCAAACGTCGCAACGTAACTGGGTGACTATAAAGGTGCTCTACAGGTGTCTCCGAGGGTGTCTGTTGAGTTGGCATGGATCAATACTGGGATTTGTTACTCCGTGTGATGGAGAGGTATCTCAGGGCCCACTCGGTAATACAACATCACAATAAGCCTTGAAAGCAATGTGACTAAGTGTTAGTTACGGGATCTTGTATTACAGAACGAGTAAAGAGACTTGCCATTAACGAGGTTGAACTAGGTATGGAGATACCGACGATCGAATCTCGGGCAAGTAAAATACCGAAGAACAAAGGGAACATCATACGGGATTAACTAAATCCTTGACATAGAGGTTTGACTGATAAAAGATCTTCGTAGAATATGTAGGAACCAATATGGACATCCAGGTCCCGCTATTGGTTATTGACCGTAGAGGTGTCTCGGTCATGTCTACATAGTTCTCGAACCCGCAGGGTCTGCACACTTAAGGTTTGGTGACGTTTTTGGTAGTATAGAGTTATGTATGGTGGTGACCGAAGGTTGTTCGGAGTTCTGGATGAGATCCTGGACGTCATGAGGAGCTCCAGAATGGTCCGGAGTTAAAGATTCATATATAGGAAGTCCTGTTTTGGTCGCCGGAAAAGTTTCGGGCTCATCGGTAGTGTACCGGGAGTGCCGGTAGTGTACCGGGAGACCTTCGGGAGGGGTATTTCGACCCAAGAGGCTTAATGGGCTGTGGGAGAGTGAATATCAGCCCTTAGTGGGCTGGTGGAAACTCCCACACAAGGCCCATGTGGCTGGAGAAGAAAACCCAATAGAAAAAGGTGGAAAAAGAAAAAAAAGGACGAATCCTAGTCCTACTAGGATTGGAGGAGAGTCCTCCAATCCTAGTTGGTTTGGCCGACTCCTATAGGAGCCTTGGCCCTTGCGCCAGCCTCTCCTCCTCTCCTCCTATATATATTGGTGGATTTTAGGGTTTTGCACTAGTTTTCACAGCCACGTGCTACCCGTTCCTCCAGTGCATAGTTTCTCCTCTAGATCGGATTTCTGCAGTGCTTAGGCGAAGCCCTGTCGGAATTGCTCCACCACCATCGCCGGAGCGCTGTCACGCTGCCGGCTAACTCTTCTACCTCTCTGCTCTCTCTTGCTGTATCAAGACGGCGGAGATCGTCATCAAGCTGTACGTGTGCTGAACGCGGAGGTGTCGTCCGTTCGGCGCTAGATTGGGACGGATCGTGATCAAGTTCGTGGGACGGATCGTGATCAAGTTCGTGGGACGGATCGTGATCAAGTTCGTGGGATGGATCGTGATTAGATCACGGGATGGATCGTGATTGGATCGCGGTATGCACGGCGATTTGGATCGCGAAGACGTTCGACTACACCAACCACGTTTCTTAACGCTTCCCGCTTAGCGATCTACAAGGGTATGTAGATCCACTCTCCCTCTCGTAGATGCTCATCACCATGGATAGATCTGCGTGTGCGTAGGAAAATTTTTGTTTCCCATGCAACGTTCCCCAACATAGTTACACCTCCGGATTGGGACATTCCTATCAAAGTTATATGCGAAATGGATGAAAATGCGGTAAGTGCGGTTTTGGGCCAGAAAACAGGTGAGAAGTTTAATGTTATTTACTTTGCAAGCCATACCCTTACCGATGCTCAAAGAAATTATGCTAAGAATGATAGAGAACTCGATGCAGAGATCTTTGCTTGTGAGAAGTTTATAACTTATATCATTGATACAAAAGTTATATTCCATACTGACCGCCAGGCAATAAAAGAGGTGTTTGATGTTAAAGAAACTAAACCTCATTGGATGAGGTGGTCTCTTCTTTTGCATGAATTCGACAATGAAATTTTAGACCATGAAAAGATAGGAGAGGTGTTGACGAACACCTCCCTGTTAAAGGAGAAGCATCAATAGAATCCAATAGGTATATGTATTCCCTATGGAACCTTTGTGGCTTCCGACACAACTACAACTCATTCCTTTGGAGATACGGGACCACTATTCATCAGTCTAGAGGAACCTTTTGCAAAACTAAGGGTAAGGGAAGAGAATGATTTATTTTACTATAACAATTATTTGCACCATGGTAAATTGCAGAAGATGGCACCACTTCTTCAACCCCTAAGAACAAAGAAGCTTGGGACGAAGATCTCTGCCAAACACAAAGAGTGGAAAGCACTGTAGGACATAGGGAAGTTCTCTCTTTTTCCTTAAGCTCTCGTCCAATTTGTTTTTGTTATATTTTTCTATATAAGATAATACGTTTTTCATATTCAAACGGGCGTGAAAATGACCACCAACGGTCGTTTGAAGCACCGTCTTTGATTCTATTTGTTTGAGTGTGCAAGAAACGGGAGAAAATGACTACCAAACGATCGGTCGCGGTAATTTGGAAGGTCGTCTTTTCCTCTGTTCTTGCGAGGCGAGACTGCACTTCTGCCAAAAAGGGTGTTCTATGTCTCGCAGGAGAAGGGAATGAAATGAATGTGGTCGTTTTTAAGGGCGTTGAACACTCTGTATACAAAGAGCTCGGCAGAAGAGGGTCAAACAACCGCTCAAACAATCGGTCGTGGTCTTTTGGAAGGTTGTCGATCGTGATTTCTTTCTGAATTTCAATAGAAATTCTCCTGATCTTATTTTGTTTGTTTCCTATCCTTTTAAACTTCCTTATCTCGTCAAAACATGTGTCATTAGCCTCTTATATACAGAATCATTGCTCCCTCATCAAAACTCACAAACCAATCTAGGCAAAGTCTTCTTGAGTTTTGAAGTGTAGGCAACCATCGCTCATTTGTGGGATGAGGGGCAAACCTCTTCACTGGAAGAAGATGACTTGGAGCAGGAGGGCTATTATCTAGCAAGCATTAGGGAGAGGCTCCGTCGCTTCCGCGTTTAAACCTCTTCTGAGGAAGATCCGGAGGAACCTCCTTCTTAGGAGGAAGAAGAGGAAGATAAAGATAAGGGCAAGAAACCAAAAACCATCCCCATCAACACCATCAACGTCGTCATCAACAAGAACAAGATCGACTTCATCAAGGGAACTTGCGCAGTCAAGGGGAAGTGTGGTTTCAAAAACTGCACCATCCATGATTCTATTGGAGAATCCGGTGAGGTTGATCCAAGGGCGCATAGGATGCACACCATCGGCACCCGCATGCGAGTTGGACCAGCTAGGAAAAGCCATAACACCGTCTCGGCACAACCAACTCCACCCTAGGTACAAGTCAATAATTCAATTGTTGTGACTAAATCTATGACGGATAAGATCATGGAGATGGAGGTTTATTTGGCCATCATGACCCGTGAGGCTCTTGACACGAGCTTAAGGATCATCCCCAATCAGGATGCAACCCTTCTCATGTATCGTTCTCGAATCACAGATTTGGAGGTTGGCAATAAGCTCATGATCGATGCCCTTATCGGTGTCATCACTTCACCTTCAGAAGAGAACACTAGTATCAATAAAAAAGAGATTAAATGAATCCAACTGGCTTAGAATGTTAAGCTTGGGGCAGGCTTTGAAGACCTTTCTTATTTCCCTTATCGTTATTATGGTATGTTGAACTTTGTTTGAAAGAGTTTATTTAGTTCGAGTAATAGAAGTACTATCATACCTTTTTGGTGAAGAGGGAAGAGTCTTATCTATTGAGTCATTAATGGTTTGATGAATAGTTTATTATAATCTTAATGAATATGTTTAGTATGGTTATGCATCCTTGTCTGCTACGCATCTTTTTCTTTTAGATGATGATTATAAGTCTTCCACATCTTTAGTATCAACCGGGAATGAGAAGTTGATAACTTTATGTAATGCATTGGAACCGATTTTAGTTAATTTGGTGATTACTTGGCAAGGTTTCTTAAAACCAGTGAACCAAATATGAAATATGGACAATTTCTTGTGCATAAAAACCAAACAAGGGTGATTCAAGAAAATTTAAGTAATTCCCAATAGTTTAACTTGGATGGTTAAGCATACCCTTCATATCACATCTCTAAAAGAGAGAAAACCTCGAGTCATATGGGACATGCTTGGCAATTCATGGAATAAAAAGGGAAGTGAAGAACAAGGAAATGTAAGATGTATTGTAGTAAGGCTTGTCTGACTGAATGAGGAGAATAAAGTATCACTTAAAGTAGAATGAATCTCATTAACGATTGGTAATAAGGTGTGGAAGACTTTATGCTCATTTGACAGAAATTAGGATGTGATGGTGCACGGTGTAATTAATCATATGGTGTAAATTATGAAGTTTTACTTTAGACCCATTCATTTGATTCATCCGCGGCTCATAAACCAAGATGACCTCGTCATTTCAAGCGGCGGTACTTTCTTAGGGATGAGCAAATCTTTAATCTTGGGGTAGTTGATGAGTCCAAATTATGAGACCATTTTACCATTGTTTTTGTGCCTACCATGTAGGCTTTGTGGAATTTTACCGCGTTCCTGCACTTCTTTTTGTTGATAACCCCTCGGGTGATGGCTTTTGGAGCAATATACATTTAATGGAGAAAATCTTCAAAAGTGGTAGTGTAATCACATATTAAAGGTGATATACACTTTCCATAAAAAATCAAGCAAAAAGGCCAAAGAAACAGTGGTAGTTGCTCTTCCAGAGTGAACGATGGTGTTCCATGCGATCATGCATGCCCGTATGAGCGGTCATTCGGCGCGCCGCCGCCTTTGGGAGATCAGCTATTTTAACACGTCGAAGTGAATCGTGAATTAGATGTGCAGAGCCTCCAAAAAGTCATCCAGAAGGCAGAACCCTAGCATCTGGAACCCATCCGGAAGGAGGATCAACCAGGAGAAGGAGGGGATCCCTCTAGTCGCAAGGGGAATGAAGTCATCATCACCATCTGAAAGGACGTGAATGTCGCCTAGAGGGGGTGAATAAACACTTTAAAATAATTATGGTTTAGGCTTGAACAAATGCGGAATAAAATTAGCATTTAATATGTCAAGCAAGAAACCTAAAACAACTAGGCTCACCTATGTGCACCAACAACTTATGCTTAGCAAGATAAACAACTAAGTGATATTTATATATATATATATATAACAAGAAAAAATATGGCTATCACAAAGTAAAGTGCATAAGTAAAGGGCTCGGGTAAGAGGTAACCGAGGCATGCGGAGACAATGATGTATCCCAAAGTTCACACCCTTGTGGATGCTAATCTCCATTTGGAGCAGTGTGGAGGAACAATGCTCCCCACGAAGCCACTAGGGCCACTGTAATCTCCTCACGCCCTCGCACAATGAAAGATGTCATGATTCCACTAAGGGACCCTTGAGGGCAATCACCGAACTTGTAGAAACAAGGTTGGTCCAATCTCCACAACTTAATTGGAGGCTCCCAACAACACCACGAAGCTTCACCACAATGGATTGTGGCTCCAAGGTGACCTCAAATGCCCGGGGAAATCTCCAAAACCTAATTGGAGACCCCGACACATGCCCGGAGCTTTACACAACAATGATTGAGCCTTGAGGTACCATCAACCATCTAGGGCGCCAAAGCACCCAAGAGGAACAAGCTCTAGGGTACCAAGCACCCAAGAGTAATAAGCTTCTCAACTTTTCACTTCCACGTATCACCATGGAGAACTCAAACCGATGCAACTGATGCAATGGCAAAACCACACCAAGTGGCCAAGTCCCTCACACTCAAATCCCACCACGATAACAAAAGCTATGGAGAAATATGAGAGTATGAACAAGAAGCTCACAAAGAACTCCAAGATATCTAAGGGGTTCCCCTCACATAGAGGAGAGAGTGATTGGTGGAAATGTGGATCTAGATCTCCTCTCTCTTTTTCCTCAAGAACTAGCAAGAATCATTGGAGGGATTGAGAGTTAGCAAGCTCGAAGAAGGTCAACAATGGGGGGAGAACACGAGCTCAACAGATGGGGACCATTGGGGAAAAATCCCACCTTAAATAGGCCCCCCCTGAATCCAACTATTATGCCCACAAGTCGTGCTCAAGCGGTACTACCTCTCGGGGGAGCAATACTACATGCTTAGCACGATCAAAAACAGCCCAACGAGATAGAAAAACACGATTGGTAGTTCTGCCAGAGAGGTAGTACCGCTCAGGGGAGAGGTAGTACCGCTTGAGAGGTACTACCGCTCTCTACTACCTCTCTACTACCGCTCATAACACAAAAAGGTGAAAATAAGCGAAAGTGTTGCGGTAGAAGGGAGCGGAAGTACCACATAAGAGGTACTACTGCTCAGGGGAGAGGTAGTACTGCTTCATAGGTACTACCACTTAAAGTAGTACTTCATCCCAAGCAAAACCAAAGCCGCCATAACTTTCGCATACAGACTCCAAAATGAGCAAACTCAAGCTTGTTGGATAGAGGATGACAAGTAATATCAAGCAATGGAGAATAAATACCAATAGGATCACGAATATGACCTTCCGAAGAATTATCCGGCAAAATTTCCAACACCGAAAACACAAATAGGATACATACGAAAACCGTTTTTGATGAGCTTGAGCTTATCAGGATGAAGACCATAAGCACCAAAACTCCCAAAGTGAAAATCCAAACAAGAACCAAGAAACATGATGATGCCAAGAATGTAATGGTTTGAGCTCTCAACAAACGATACGATCAAACTACTCACTTGAGACCCTCCCTTGATAGTACGATGATCGATCCTATAACCCGGTCTCCCAACTAACACCATGAGACCGGTAAAATAGAAAACCTATCAAGGACAAACCTATGCCTTGTGCATAGTCCACTTGAGCTAGATGATGACGATCTTGTCCTCCTCAAGATGGACCACCTTTCTTGATTGTGTTGGCTCAGTGAAGACTAGTTGATTGCTCCCCCATACTCCGCTATGTATGAGCCACTCTTCGGCACATCTTCACAAGTCCATTGTCACCACAATGGATTGCAAGATTCAAGCATGATCTCTCTCGGATGATTCACATGAACTTGCACACCGCAACCTTGATGACGATCACCACTTGATGTCATCCTCCATGGGTTGTATGAGATCTTCCTCTTGATGCAAGCCCATGGACACATACCTAACCCCACATAGAACTCTCATGTAGACTATGTTTTAGTACACAAAGCGTAATGGACAATTCTGACCATACCATGGGATCACTTGATCCCTCTCGGTACATCATGTACGCTTTGTGTGTTTATCAACTTGATTCACTCTTTGACTTAGTCTTGATCAACCTTGAGACTAAAATTCTCTCTTCATAAAGATGATGTCTTGAAGGTAAGCCTGAATGTTCCCACAATCTTCTTCAAGACATGCTTGCAATAAACTCAACTCTCACATGATCAATCTTTGGATAAAACCTTAAATACCACCTTGGTCACCATGTAAACTCCTTGAAACCAATAGATGGACTTCAAGAAATGACTATGGGAAAATCCTTTGAATATAACTCTAGGCAACCATTAGTCCATAGGGATTGTCATCAATTACCAAAATCACATATGGAGAAATAGACCATCTTCATCACCACTGTCTTCTTCATCATCATCTGCATCCTTATCATCTGCAACATCAAGAAACCTGGTGGATCCTTTGGTGTATCGGTTGATTCTTCCACTCATGTATTCATTCACCATTATCATGATGATTGTTGTCCCCATGTGTGAGTAGACCCGTTGTTCTCAGCATATGGATGAATTGAACCCTAGTGTGTAATAGGTTGCTTGGTATTAGGATTTAATATCCTCTTTGCATGTTTATGTTGAGAATCTTCTGGACGTTGAATGAAGTCGACCATACAATGTATGCCAACTTTGGACGAAAGGTTATTACTATTGGCTAACTATGTGGTTGGGGAGTTGGGTGACATGACATGCCCCTTCTCCCTTCGTATGGGATAGTTGCAACATGGGGTAAACGGAGACCACTTTGGCTGCGTCCACTGGGACCTATTTCCCCTTAATCAATGTTTAATAACTGAGTGGGGAATAATGATGGTGGTGTATGGGATCCGGAGATACCACGAGTATGCATGTATCTGTATCGGTTCCGCCTACAGAGAGAAACATGTAAAGTGGCTTAGGAATCTGAAGTAGCATTGTGTTTAGGCACTGCCTTAGATACACACTAGTGGGGATTCTGGACCCCTCGGAACTCTTTTAATCATTGTCTCAAGTCTAGTTACTTTAATTTTCATTTCTTTTAGTTTATTTATTCACCTTTACACTTGCAACCTTATTTTTATTATTACTACAGTTTTGGACCACTTACAGTTTCTAGGCACATTATTTGCACCCTACGAAGAACCAAAGATTGATTCATGTGCTCCCTGTGGGATCGATATTCTTACTTCGAAAAGGCTACAACTAAACCCTGTGCACTTGCAGGCTATCAGCAGGTCGAGCAGGGCATGCCGGCTAGGTCGCCCGAGGTGTCCGACGACAATCCCATGATGGAGACGGCCACGGTCCATGACACCGTGCCTGACCCCGTGCGGGTGCATGTCGACCTAACCATGGAGAAGACGCAGGCACACTATGACGCCACCATGACGAAGGAAGAGCAACTTGCGCCGGCTTCTATGTCGGCGTTCCGGCAGGCACATGAGGAGTAGAGGTACAACTTATTCCTCCTTGAGCAGCACCGGCTGGCGGATGGCTAGATCTATGGTGAGTGCACAAGCAAGGAGGCCATGGCCACCATGGCCGCGGTGAACCTGAACTTTGTTGTGGAGTAGCGGGCGCTCTACTAGTCACACGTGCTCTCGCCGCTCGTAATGAAGCATCAGTGCGGCTAAAAGCGAACGCGCAGCACGCGCTGGCGGCGTAGGTGGTCGAGGACGAGAACGTTGTCGTACAACTTTTGCAAGCGCATATTGCAGGTGGACAGACAGACCATCTACGTTCACCGATACCGACGACACAGAGCTCACAGACTCCTTCGAGAAAGAGTAGGGCATGGGAAGCGATAGTTCCTGATGTCCCATGTGGGTCGGTTCGTCTCTCATTTCCTACTCTTCCTTGGCGGAGACAGTACTTTCATTTCACGGGTTTTAAACCTCGTCGGCGCTCATGGAGACGGTAGATGGAGGATGTGGTCGCCGATGCGGAATACAAAGTAAGTGGACGATTGAAGTCGCCAGAGGATAGGTTTAGGTCTGGCCGCTCTTTTTTCAATGAAAAAAATGTTCAAACTGTAATGAACATGCTCCTGTGTGTATGAATATCAACCAGTTTGCATGAATTCCGTCTGTTTTGCTTATACGATGGTTGAAATTTATACGGACGACGTTGGATGGTCGGCTCCCGCATTTGTGTCCATGGACTGGCCCACTAGTCTGTGGGTTGATGCGGGAGCAAATTTGCGGGGCAGCTCATTTGAGATGCCCTAAGTCTACTTAAAACTTCTACAAAGACTAAAGGGCGACATGCGTTTGTCGAGAGGCTCGGTCCTTAAGAGCTTCTACGGTCGGACGCACTAAATCCCTCTCAAACTCCTGGACGGGCGGTCTGGTCCGGTCACTAACCAGTCATAAAAATACGATCCAAACATGCGCCTTAAATGATACTTAAACGCCCGGGCTGACCGGCATCCCTCATATTCATCTTATATATAAGTTGAGTATGAGGATTGTCCGGTCAATGGTCTTGTGTCAGCCACATAAGATTGGACCTTTTTTTTTTCTTTTTTCTTTTTTTCTTTCTCTCACTCCATCTTCACTAATTACACGTATATGATCGGACATATAGGAGAAAAGTGAGGGACATAGCCGTGAAAGTAAAAATTTAAAAGGTGACAGATCAATGTCCGTGGAAGCACCTGGTCACGTCTGTAAACGTTTGAGAGATCGGATTTGTCAAGTCTGGTTGTAGATGCTCCAAGTTTCAGCCTCTTCCTTGAATTTACACACACACGAAAAACTGAGCTAGAATATGGCAATGGACCTACAGCGTGCGAGTGCGACGACTATAACCGCCGCGGTCAGGAAGTCACTCGAAACATCGACCACGCGTACGTATGTGCCCTCAATTATCCTGTACGAGGGCGATGAAAGCAAAATGTGCTTTTCTACGGTGGTGGCCTCAACGGCAAAGCGGAACCGGACGCCGTGCCCCACCCTCCTTACGAATTTGTCTGTTTCAGAGATGGAGCTCCGGTATGCTCCCCGTGACCTGTCATTCTCGCCGAGCCAGCATCCATGCATGCCGCCCGACACCTTCAAACGTTTCAAAAAACCGTCACCTTCCTTCCGTTCCAGGGCCACGCAAGGGGACGCCCCGGTAGCGTACAAAACCACGGGCAAGCGCGCCCGCGCGCGCGTCGCAGGTCGTGACTGACGGCGGTAGGCCACACGCATGCCCCGCTCCGTCCCTCTCTCGCCTCGACCGCATGCATGCACGCGACGACATCGCACGTCGCGTCGCCGCCGTGCCGCCTCGAGCGCGCGCAAAAGTGACCGTTGCGTTGCGTGCGTCTGGCCCGCCGCGTCCGGCCGCACTGCGCTGGCATGGTGGTGCGCGGCGAGGGCGTGGTCACCGCGCGCGCCCAGCAAGTGCGGCGCAGAAAATGGAGCGGCCTGGATGGTGCGTTCGCACTCTCTTCCAAGAGTTCCTACCTACCTGTTCGGGCATCGGCATCAGACTTGCCTGATTGGCACTGCTCGGTCAGCCCGTCTGCCGCGTAGAATTCCTTCGTGGGAAAATATGCTACTAGTTGAACGAGATCAGATGGCCGGAGGACGGATCGGTATGGGTGTGCCGGTCCAAGGCTACAGCTTTCAGTCACGTCTCTGAATTGCACTGTAGAAAGGTAAAAGCGATGGAGAACCATGGGCATGGATCCCAATCCAAAAGGCGAGGTTTTATTCTCAATGCATGCATGCTTTTTGACAGCAGCACCATGCCATGTGGGCCTCGGTACTCGGCAGGCATAGGTAGTCCTCCCGTCGTACTACTACTCCTATAGCACTAGCAGCATTGCAATGACCAAGGAGGTTCTCACAGACCAGAAGAGAACAAATGCCAAAGATGAAAAGGTTTTGCCCTTCAATACACGATCTCTCATCAGCTCTAATCACTCGAACCTCGAGGGACAAAGAGCACGGATGGATCGCGCAAAAGGGCCTCAGCTTTGCGGCTCGCGGCGGCGCACGCTCGGCCTGCCCCGCGCGCGCGTCTCCCAAAGCGAGGCTTCCTTTTTAGCTCGGCGTGTGCATGGCGGCATGGGCATGCATGCGCCTTGTACGCTCCTATGTCCTCCGATCATTCCCGCAGTTTTCCATTGTGTCATGCTACCCTGCCCGCACGACACTTCACGTCCGAATTTTGTAGTAGGACGCGTCAAACGAATCGTATCAGAATCGTACGCACAACATTAGCTTACGATCGTCCGGGCGGATTGCCGAGGCCACGTATGGGCTGCGTTTAGAGGGATGGCCGAAGCAACGGTAGACCGGTGCAGGGGCGTCAAGAGGGCAAGTTCTTCATGGTCGAAGAATGGCCGGGTTTAGAGGGATCGCCGAAGCAACGGTGGACCGTTGTAGGGGTGTCGAGAGGGGAAGTTCTTCGTTGTCGCCGACGGCGGCAGGCGGGCAAGGCCAGGGAAAAAGGCGACTACAGTTGGAAGATGGTCTCCTTGATCATCGGATATCAATAGGATGGTGCAGAAAAAGAAGTGACTGGAATATAAAGGTTACTAGACTGACAAGTCAGGCCTTTTAGCCTGGTCATAATAAAAATATTATAACTAGTATCATGTATGTAGTCATATAGCTGAGACGACACACAATTAAATGAGGAGAGATGATTGAGTACAATAATACTGTATTATATCATATTAAATGATGTACTGGTATATGTCTTGCATAATCATAAATATGATTTATATAATGCCAGTTTATGATATTATACATTGAGGAGATACTACTACCTTCGTCCCGTTATATAAGTCATCCGTGTAATATCATATCCTTTCTATAGTGACCAGCCTTAGTTCAGCGCTACTTGAAATTGCAGTGTTTCAGCTTCCATGCGCTTCAAGGATATTTTCTTTCTTTCTTTTGCATATTTAGCGGTGCCTTGGCCGTAAGCCTGTAACGGATAGTAGTACTAGGTAGGAAGGAAGATGTTTCAGCACTGTTCTATCCCGTGCGTTTGCTGTGGCATTTCCGGAGCCTCTACAGCGAGGAAATCGGCAGTAATCGGTGCAAGCATGTTGCAGGTTGGTGGCTTTGGTGCTCCTATCAATGCACGCTCTTGTCTACATCCAATCTACCGTTTCCAGGAAGGCCCACGGCACATACTCAGAGTTCAGGACCATCCTCTCCCTCCCGTCTTAGGGATCCGGAAAAGCTGCTGTGCCACGCACGTCGTAAACAAACATGCGTTTTCTGTTTGTTACCATGTGCTGATCGATCGATGTGAAATACCTGATGAACAGTTTAGTGGGAGACGTGCCGATGCGTGTGTATAAAGAGGTCTACGTAATGATGTTGGATCAATTGTTCAGTGCAAAACATGTGTTGCAAACAGGAAGAGACATTACAGTAAGGTTCACTAGAGAGTGTGCTCATGGTCTCATTTCTTATAGCTGTGGAATGCACTGATGGGTAGTGGGATACGCTCCAACTCTGTTAGATTGCTGGCCGCTCATCAGGTCTGTTAAAACCTCCCTCTACTACGTACTAGTAATACGCGTCGCTCATAGCTAAGCTAGCATGCAAATTAAGCAGGCGAGACGTAGGCGGAAGCATGACCGTTGGCGTCCGACCAAAACGCAACTTCCAAAACAGTCCGCTCCATGCAAGCCATAGCGTTTGGACTTTGGTGCACTCCAGAGTCCAGACTCTCTCCTCCATTATTCGCTCCTCGCCTCGTTCCCAGCCCCCTTTCGCCTCTATATATTTCAACCTTCTCAGCCGTGGGAGAAGAGCCTACCTTCTCAGCTCTCACGGTCTCACCACACATCCCGCGTATGTGCATGTGAAGAAGGTGAGAGCTAGAGAGCACTGCGAGTGACAAGCTAGCTATCTAGACACACACGGGCACACAGACACCGAAAGAACACTGTCACACGCACGAGGTCGACGCTGAACCAGATGGCTCGCCCGCTCTTGGCGGCGCTGGTGCTAGCGGCGACGCTGGCGAGCCTCCTGCCGGCGTTGAGGAGCCAGGCGACGGCGACGACGTGCGAGAGCGCGAGGCGCGGGCACCACCAGTACAGGCAGCCGGTGGGCGTGCGGAGGATCGTGGTGGACGCGACGGGCGCCGGCGACTTCCTGTCCATCCAGCAGGCCGTGGACTCCGTGCCGGTGAACAACAGCGTGCGCGTCATCATGCAGATCAGCGCCGGCACCTACATGTAAGCTCTAGCGTTCGAGTAGCTACCTAGCTCGCTCGCCGTTCTTGGTGTGCGCGGTGCCGAGTTTTTTTTCCCTGAGTAGGCTAGTTTATGCATGCGCAGAGAGAAGGTGGTGGTGCCAGCGTCGAAGCCGTACATCACGCTGGAGGGCGCCGGGCGCGACGCCACGGTGGTGGAGTGGCACGACAAGGCGAGCGACCGCGGCCCCGACGGGCAGCAGCTCCGCACCTACAACACCGCCTCCGTAACCGTTCTCTCTAACTATTTCACCGCCAAAAACATCAGCTTCAAGGTGAGTCGAGTCACCACAGTGGTCCATGAACGTGACGACACGAGGAGTCACAAGGCACAAGCAGATGCTGTTACGCGCCCCCTGTGCTGCATGCATCAATGCGTACGGTCTCAGCGCACTGTGCAGGGGGTGCAGACAAAGTGACAAAAGCTTGAGGGTCACAAGCCACACATCTCGCAAACGCGCGCTGCTGTCTCTGCATCCCTGTTCATTTTGTGAGGTTTTGAAATTCGTAGGGGTGCATCGCATGCATGATGTGTTTCGAGTTTTCTTGGAGCAGGCAGGCAAATCACCGGGGTTCGTCTGGCTACGGCGAGATGGACGATAGCTGGCTGGAGCCTGGGCCGAGCAAATACGAGACCACTCTGCTCGTGAGTAGTGAGGTGGGAACGATGTGCGACATGACTGACGTCGGGTTTCCTGTGTATGGTTTCACTTTGACAGAACACGGCTCCCGCACCGATGCCCGGCATGCAAGGGGGTCAGGCGGTGGCGTTCCGCATCTCCGGCGACAAGGCCTTCTTCTTCGGGTGCGGGTTCTACGGCGCGCAGGACACGCTGTGCGACGACGCCGGCCGGCACTACTTCCGCGACTGCTACATCGAGGGCTCCATCGACTTCATCTTCGGCAACGGCCGCTCCCTCTACAAGGTACGCACCGCATGCATGCTGCGTGCACCACTACATATGCCCCGTGTCGCAGCTGCGTTGAATAATGGAGTGTATGTACACATGCTCATGCTGAAAACACGACACGAGCAGGACTGCGAGCTGCACTCGACGGCGCGGCGGTTCGGGTCGGTGGCGGCGCACGGGCGGCAGGGGCCCTGCGAACGCACCGGCTTCGCGTTCGTCAACTGCCGGGTGACCGGCACGGGGATGCTCTACGCCGGGCGAGCCATGGGGCAGTACTCGCGCATCGTCTACGCCTACACCTACTTCGACAACGTCATCGCGCCCGGCGGATGGGACGACTGGGACCACAACAGCAACAAGAGCATGTATGTAACTACTACACCAGAGCATCGTCTACTCTGCTGCATATATATTCAGACACAGCATAATAAGTTGAACAAAACTAACCTGCAATCGTTACATAATACAGGACGGCGTTCTTCGGGATGTATAAGAACTGGGGGCCCGGTGCCGATGCCGTGCACGGCGTGCCGTGGGCGCGGGAGCTCGACTACTTCACCGCCCGCCCATTCCTCGGCAAGAGCTTCGTCAATGGATTCCACTGGCTCACTCCAGATGTCTGAACTCCCAGGCAGTTTCACGCACCACAGCTTCAGCAGACAAGATATACATTCGTACAAGTACATCACAAGCATACAAGAATATCACAGATATAAAGAAACTAGGACAGTATAGTTACTCGTTTTTCATCGAATTAAACTTCCCAGTGTAGTTACTAGTTATTAGAAATTGCAGGCACAGCTGGCCGTGTACCAGACCAAATTGTTCATGTAATCTCCAAAGCTAAACAGCAAGGATGAATTCGTTATACGCCTGCCTACATATGATGATTTGCATAGGACGGTACATGTATACGGGTCCACACTGCTTCATGTGGTGGATGGACTGGTGTCAACAGGGAACAATTTGTCATAATTCTGCAGGAGCTCGACTATCCCAGTAGACCTGCAAGGTAGAGGAGATCCTATAAAGTCAAATCTACTGCAAAAGGTGCACTCAGCTTGCAAACTGCATACACCTATTGCATTACAGATTAAAGTCAAAATTTGTAAAAAACAATATGTGGTTAATAAGGTGCCAATATGTGAAGTGCTACATCTCAACTGAGCAAACAGAGCATTTTGAGCATTGATGCTTCATCTAGTTACATAACACTTGGCCTTGCAACTAAAATCTTATATCTGTCCTTGGTAAGCATGCATGTCGGTGTATTTCAGGATGTCAAGTTATATAGCAGGTAGCAGCCGTGACTTATTACTAACGACAGCCAATGAATTTTCTCTTTTGTTAACTCAGTTGCCTGCCAACTACGGTGATTACCACTGCACATGTCTTGAAGACTTCAATAAAAGGCTATATGTCCATTTTTCTAACCATTTAACAAGGCTATGATTTACCTACAAGACAGCCGTAAAGTACCATGCATTACAGTGGATATTGATGGATATTGAATTGTGTTAGGCCACCCCCAAGTCCCAGCAGGAAATCAGAGCATCATGATAGGTATTCTGCATATGTTAATGTTAGTTTGAGGTTGTTGTGCTGCGGTATCTAGTTAGGGACTTGTTTACTTATTCCAGTAAGGTTGGTACACAGGATTGTTCCCCCATGTAGTCTGTCATTCCTCATCTTCTTTTCCAAATCACATCCAAAGATGCTATCAACTTACTATTACATCCTAAAGTAGAAATAAAAATGTGGTTTCCCAAAGACGTTCGGATACCAAATGGGTTTTCAGAAGCGAAATATGGCAGATATTCTTATAAAATATATATACACTCAAATCGGTGGACCCTAATATCTCAAATTTGATTGACAATAATAAGTGTGCCAATCGATGTCAAGTACAGGGTATCTCTATAACACGATAAATAAAAAGGATGGTGTGAGGGTTTTAGGTCACAGAAAAAAACTGGTACAGCCAAATATTTCCAGGAAAAAAACAGCCTCAGTTTGGTAATGCTGTATGTACTCCAATAAACTCACAAGAACAGAAAATACCAACAATAGAAGGAACACTAGTAGAACCAAGTTTTGAGTTTTAGAATTCCACATAACTGCATATAAAATAAATACAGTTGAAAACATAAAATAGCAAGCAACTTAGTTAAGAAAATGAATAAAATATGTTGCAAATAAGATTGTTTGTAGTTGGGCTTTTTATCTACAAGGCCTTATTTATAGCTCCAGGCGAAAAGCTTCATTCCAAAAAGTAAGATTGGAGACTGCTGACCAACATTATACAGTTATTACTACAGTGAGGGTAAGTTTGTGTGGATCATATGAGTTCCAGAAATATTATTTCCAATACTACCCTGAAAGACATTGATATTCAATGGGAACATCCTTTTTCCCTACAGAAACATTGTTCAACTAAATTCAAGTTAACAATTACAAAAATAAATTCTGAATTAAATACAGAGGATATCCCTCATCGCATTAAGCCATAGTTAGAAACTTAGAATCAATCAATAAAGTCGCATATAATGACAATGAGAGTAAATAGCGAAGGACTTACACTTTCTCCATCGTACTCTCATAAACACGAGATGCAGCATGAAAGACACCACTGGGAGGTGGACCATATTCTCCGATCTTGTACATGAGTTTCATTATCGTGCAGAAATTCTCAGGCTCGTTATCATAAACAGTAGTAAGGTTCACCATGGACTCAAACTGCTTCACGCACTGGTCATAGTTTTCTGTATCTAACTTGTCCTTGTTATCTTCCAGCCACTTTGGGTATTGTCCAACATACTCCATAAAGAGCTCATAAAGAATCTCCTTGGAACAAACTTTTGGCATCGATTTCTTGACAATGTCCTACAAATTTTGAAGCATATGTCATTGCCCTGTCTGGAGTATTTATTTACAGATGCTAGTTCCTAAAAAATAGTACCGTACTTGATACATAAGTAAAATAAAATGATGCTAGAAATTCACAACATGAGGCAGAGGAAAAATTGAAGTATTAAACACAGAACTACTACTTACATGAGGGGTGGGGTAAAGAAAGTTTTTCCTGTGCTCATAAGTGTGTTTTGAACTTTTGATCCACAGTTATTGCACAAAAGGAAACATAGCAATGGATAGATAGGAAAAAGTAATTATTGAGGAAGGGGGTGCATTAACCATTTATTATATAGATAGATCTCAGTTAAGCTCTGTTCATCTTAGAAATAAAAGGCCATGGTGTCCTTTATCTTGCAAAAGTGGGTTTACGTTTCAGTTTGGAAGAAAAAAAAAGGCAATCATTTCAGCATATGAAGTGCCAAAAGAAGGGAACTATCTAGTTGAGATGCGTATGCCAAATCAATTATGCTGCTCCCAGATAAGTAGCAGTCCCGCTGTACAGAACCAGAAGACACCCTTTTAATCCTACAAATGGAAATTTAGAGAAATATTCCTTCTCAAAATGGTGGAGAATTATTTGTGTAGCAGACAGTTAGCAAACTTCTCTAGAATCTAACAAGGACATCATGAATTCGTCGTATGAAAGAACATGGCAAGGAAGTGCTTCTTAATATATCAAACAGACATTTCCCTGAAGATTGAGTCGATTTCAGAAGTTGGATTTCACCACAGTGCCTTATATACAATATAATCTGACTCTGAAGAAAGAGCTGATTGGCGAGACAAAGCTGTGTATCATCATCATCAAAACTCTGCCAGTGTATTTCATATCGCCATGAAAAATACACAAGAAAACATACCTGCATGCCCTCCACATTCAGCAAATTGTCTATCAAGTCCTCAACCAGCCTCCGGTCCTGATCGCCTCCAGCTGTGGTGCCAGAACCCACCTCTGAGTCCAGCAGCCGCATGAACTCTATTGAGACCTGTCCAACCCACCTCTGGCCAGAGCAGCCCTCATGGAGCCCCTCTGTCTGTACTTTGATGACTTGCGGCCCCTTATCGTGCAAAACGTCTACTACTCCAGCAGCGGCGCTGACCAGAATTATATAAACCAATAAAATCAAAAGAACAGAAAATGCTAACGACAGGTCAACCCTTAGTAAAATCAAGTTTTGAGTTTTGGAATTCCACATAAATGCACATGCAATAAATACAGTTGAAAACTTAAACTCGCAAGCGTCCTAGTTATATATAGAGAAAAAAGAGTAAAGAATGCTTGCAAGTAAGATTGTATTTGGGCTTTTTATCTACAAGGCCTTATACATGGATCCAGGCGAAATGCCTTCATCCGAAAAAGTAAGATTGTGGGGTGCTGTCCAGAATTAGATAGTTACTACCGAGAGGGTAAGTTTGGGGTGGATGATGGATCATACGAGTTCCAGAAATATTAATTCCATTACTACCGAAGAAAGACATTCATATTTGATGGAACATCCTTTTTCCCATAGAACATAATTATTCAATTAAATTCAAGTTAACAATTACAAAAAAAAACTAAATTAACAATCCTAGCATTAAGCCATAGTTTAAGGACTTACAGTTGCTCCATGGTACTCTGATAAAGATGAGGAGATATAGCATGAATAACACCACTGGGAGGTGGACCATATTCTCCGACCTTGTACATGAGTTTCATTATCTTGGAATAATTCTCAGGCTCCTTATCATAAACCAAAGTAAGGTCTGCCATGGGTACAAGCTGCTGCAGGTAATGCTCATTTTTTTCCTTATCTAACTTGTCTCCGTTATCTGACAGCCACTTTCGGTATTGTCCAATACACTCCATTATTAAGTCATAGAAAATCTCCTTGGAATAAGCTTTTGGTATCGATGTTTTGACAATGTCCTGAAAAGTTAGCAGGATACATCACTGCCCCGTCTGGGGTGTTTATTTACTCAGAGGCTAGTTCAGAAAAAAAATAGGACCTGACAAACAAAATGATGACAGATATCCACAATGTGAGGCAAAGTAAAAACTAAGCACAGAAATACTACTTCCATGGGGGGTGGGGTAAAGAAAGTTTTTCCTTTCCTCATAAGTGTGTTTTAATCCACAGTTATTGTAGAAAACGAAACATACCAATGGATAGATAAGCAAAAGTAATTATTGAGGGAGGGGGGCATTAACCATTTATTACATGGATGCAAAGACCATTGTGTCCATTATCTTGCAAAAGTGGTTTTGCATTTCAATTTAGAAAGAGAAAAATTAGTTGCAGCAAATGAAATGCCAAAAGCGAACTATCTGGTTGAGATGCCAAGTCAATTATACTGCTGCCAGATAAGTAGCAGTCCCTCTACACAGAATCACAAGACATCTTTTACATCCTGCGAATGTAAATTTAGAGAAATATTCCTTCTTAGAACAGTGGTGAATGTCCCCTAAAAACAGTACGGAGGACTATTCTTATGGCCGTCGTTAGCAAAGTGATCTAGAATTTAACAAGGACATCATGAATTCGTGATATGCAAGAACATGGCAAGGAAGTTCTTCTCGATATATCACAAACACATTAAAAGATTTAGTCGAGTTAAGAAGTTGAATTTCACCACAGTGCATTATATACAATATATAATCTGGCTCCCAAGAAAGAGCTGATCGGTGGGACAAAGCTGCACATCATCAAAACTCTTTCCCAGCATATTTCATATCGCCATGAAACACACGCAAGAAAACAACATACCTCCATGCCCTCCCCATTCAGCAAATTGTCAATCGCCTCCTCGTCCAGCCTCCTTTCCAGATCGCCTCCAGCTGCGGCGCTAGAACTCGCCTGTGGGTCCAGCAGCCGCATGAACTCCCTTAAGACCTGTAGTGCAAACCTCTGGGCGGAGCTGCCCTCATGGAGCCCGATGATTTGAAACGCCTCGTCGTGCAAACCGTCCTCTCCAGCCGCGGCAATGGAGCTGGGCTCCCGCGACCCCACGAGCGGCGTCAACTTGGAGTGGTCCACGCGGCGCGCGCCCCTCCGCTTATCAGGCATCATCTTCGTGAGCGCATCGCGTACTCTGGTCGCGGCGCCAAAGCCGGCCGTGTCCCGGGGCGGCCCGTCGTCCCGCTTCTGGCGCACCACCCTCTTGCCCACGTCGCACTCGCGGTACCCCCGCTCTTCCGCCACCGAGAGAGGCCGCTTCTTCCCGCGCTGCGCCTGCTCCTGCAGCCTCCGCCCCAGCGCAATTATCGACTTAGCGTCACCAAGCACTGGTATCTCAAAGTAAAACGGCGCCACCGATGGCCGGGCCGGCTGCGGCGGGGGCGGCGGCGGCGGCGGGGCGAGCTTGCCCTCCCTGCAGAGAGAGCTAGCGTGAGGCGAGGCCTACGGGAATTCGTGGCGGACTCGAGAGATCTGGACGTGGATGGATGGATAGATTCCGACCTTCGGAGACGCCAGTCGCGCAACGACTTCTTGTGCTGCTCACACGGGTCGCACCACCATGTTGCCGGGGGCGCCAGCGGGTCCTGAAGCTCCGTCCCCGGCCCCTGCACCGGCGCCGACGGCGACGATGGTACCCCGGCGTCGTCACTGCAGAGGGAGCTAGCTAGAGTCAGCCAGGATCGCGACGAATTCGCCGCGGAACTCGAGGGTTCAGAGGTGGATAGAATAGACAGGTTCCGACCTTCGGGGACATGCCACCAGGGGATCGAGGCCGCGCGCCGCCTCCCACTTCTCGCGGAGCACCCGCTTGCGCTCGCACGAGGGACACGCCCGCGCCGCCAAGGCCCACAGCGGCGGCGGGTAGAAATCCTCCGTCGTCCCCGTCACCGACGTACCATCATCGGCGCCCGACGACGCCACCGGCGACGGGGGCTCGATATCCCTGCGGAGGAACCCGGCGTTAGGGCTACGCAGATTCGCATCGGAACACGAGATGCTTGGGGGGAATGCGGGTGGATGGGGCCCGACCTGTGGGGATCGGGGCCGGTACGGTTGCCCGGGGCGGTCTCCGGGGGCTTGTCGTCGCCGGCGGGGGCGGTCGAGGCCATGGAGGCGGCGATGGCTCGAGGGGGGCGGGGCGTTTGGGGGGTTTGGGGATTTGGAATGTCGCGTTCGGTTTTCGCGGCGGGAAGAGAGGGCGGGGACGAGACCGAGGGATGGGTGCTGGAATTGACGGCTGGGCGGAATTAATACGAGTCGGGTGGCCAAGCCAAGTACCCGACCCCGTCCCCGTCCGCGCCGCACCGGTCCACTCAGCAGACTCCGCCACGATGTACTACGGCCAGATTCGGCGCCTCGTCCCCAACGCCTGCTCGCCGCTCCCGCCGATCCGCGCCGGAGCAGGCAGGGGCAGTACGTCGGCGGGTTGCTCTGCCCGGCTCCGCTGGCCGGCGCTCGCCTCCGCGGTCACCCGAGGCCTATGCCGCCCCCTCGCCGTCTCCGCCCAGCCAGCCAGCCTCGACGCCGGTCTGAGGTTCGTCCTAGGTCTCCCTGTCGAATTTCGTGTCAGAGAGCATCGAAGTCGTGGACCCGGTCTGCTGTATTTGGCCGCGAAATTTGAGGAAGAGATGGGATTGTGGCCGCGCTGTCGACTGTTGTTCTAGAGCATCGAAATCATCGTCCGTGCTCCGTGGCCAATCGGATGCAAACTGGGAAGGGGATTCGACCAATTTTGCTGATCATGTGGTACTTGCGCTTGCAATTTATGTCATATATAGTCGATGTTTTTCATGATGCTTCCACATTGGTCATCTTTAGCTACAAATCATGTCTGTCAAGTATTTTGGATGATATACTGGAAACTGTGCTCTCTTCCTTCAGTTAATTTTGGAATGCACACGGATGTGAGTGGCTCACACTGTCTCTAGTCCTTCTGATTTTCAGAGTGGATAAGTTTTTCGAAGTGGAGATGAAAGTCCGCGACTATGAACTTGACCAGTATGGAGTTGTCAATAATGCCATCTATGCTAGCTACTGCCAACATGGTGAGTTCAGACCGAATTCCAGCTGAATCTCTCATTGTTGCACACTTGATCAGTGAACATGATTCAGATGCCATCTTAAGAACTCGTACTTCATCCAAAAATGAAATTTATGTAAATTCATATCTCATTAGATAACATTCTACTTATATCATTAGCATGATTGTGGTTTATATTGGTATCTCTCATTGGGTTCTATGCTTCAAGTTGAGTAGGCCGTCATGAGCTACTTGAGAGCGTAGGAATAAGTGCAGATGCAGTAGCTCGCAGCGGTGAGTCGCTGGCTCTCTCTGAGATGCACCTCAAGTACTTCGCACCTTTGAGAGTAATGCCCTCCTTTCCTATGTTTAGCAAAAAAATAAAAGAAGTTAAGATAGTTGTTGCAGTACTGTGAAACCAGTAACATTACAAGTTCAGACTTCAACATACTGCCATAGGTTATCTTCAGATCTGAATTCCATTTTTGTATTTTCTTGCGCCGTCAGAGTGGTGATAAATTTGTCGTCAAGGTGAGGCTTGCAAGCATCAAAGGTATAAGGATGATATTCGAGCACTGCATTGAGAAGCTGCCTAACCACGAGGTATGCGCACCAAAGAGTTATTATAAATTCAGAACAGAACAATAAGATACAATGTATGTTTAAAGCATGTTTGCAGTCGATATAAAGCAGCAGCGACATTCAGTAGCATTCTGGAGGACATTGTGTCAAATATGTACAACTTGTACAATCTGTATTCTGTTTCACGTATAAATTATTCCTACACATTTCTGTGCCACCATTCTATGCAGCAAAATATTCATATATCACAATAAAAGTTTTTTCAAGGTTGGTATATCTGGGTTTTTTCAAGGTTGATATATCTGGACTTTGCATATCTTATTTCTCCTGTCAGTTGATTGTGGAAGCGAAGGCAACAGCTGTTTGCCTCAACAAGGACTACCGCCCTACCCGTGTGTCTCCAGAGTTTCTGTCCAGGCTACAGCTCTTTTCATCCGTGGACAATAGTGGTTAAGCGACTACGGTGATCGCAACAACAATCTTCTGGGACGATTCTAATAGCGGCCATGTGACGAAGAGCTACGTTCAGTTTCGTGTTTTATCCATGTAGCCATGTAACTGCTATTTTGAATTAGTATTTGACTTGTAGACATTTGTAACCCATAATAGTAGTACTTTGTCCAAAAATTGTTGAGTGGTACTGGAGTAAATGTATACAACCTGGGATTTTCAAAATGTGTGTGTGTGTGTGTGTGCGTGGAGGGGGGGGGGGGCTATTGCAAGATAGGTTCATTGTCTGTGTAATCGAACAGCATTAGCCATCCGAGACCAAGACATGACATTTGCATAGTGTCATTGTTAACGCAATTGAAAGACGTCTCACATCCAAGATGGCACATGCCATGATGCCACCTGTGTTGTGGGATGCATTTACGAAAGGCTTCGCGCATCCAGACTACACAATTCTGGTCCAAACACCTGCACGGCTTCACCACATCATAGGCAAATTTCTCAAAGCACCCATGCATTTCTGCAAATGAGAGAGCAATACAACTCCGGTCCAAACACCTTCACGGCTTCACCACATCATAGGCAAATTTCTCAAAGCACCCGTGCATTTCTGCAAATGAAAGAGCAATAGTTGTCCGCATGGCATGGAGCAGGGATCATATTCCTTCACAACATCCATTGTGCACAATGAGAGAGCAATAGTTGTCCACAGCAATCCTTCCTCGGCATGAACCAGGGATCATATTTCTTCACAACATCCACTATGCACAAATGACTGCTCATTTTTGGACAAATGGACAGAACTTGGACAGTTGAGAGATGCCCTTGGATAGTTTGTTTTTTTTTTGGTCCAAACCCCCCAAATGGACATTTGGAGAGAAACACTGGGATTCCCTTAGACAGGCCTTGGTTGCGATCCATAGAATGCATCACATGTCCAAACAGGATTGAAGCCCTCGGGAAGTTAAGAGGCTATTCGTTCCAGCCGGTGTCATACAGGCACTGTTCTACGGCCTAATGTACTCCTACATTCACGGACACGCATCCCCATGGCAACGGTGCTTCAGAAACAAAGCGCGCCTGGACTTTGACAACCAAAACGGATGTCCCCATCAATCGATGTTCACGCTAACAGGAGTAGGAGATTTGCATCAAGAATTTGCAGGAAACAATGCAAGGATACGAGCTCGAAAACACTCGGCCAGCGAAAACCGGTTCCCAGCTGCCCAGCGTTTCTCTGGCAGCACTCAACTGCTCCACCAACTAAAACATTACAAAGAAGAATGGTACACTATGCTAATCTTCAGCAGGATACTAAATAAGCACTAGGTTCCTAGCATGACAACTAACAGAACCGGTAACAGTTCGCAAGTCGGCCACCGGAGATCTCGTTGATTCAAGCTCTGGTCCAAAAGAACACCTTGCCACCGGAGCTTGCGCAGGCAAGATGCCCGACTTTATATGGATGCGCGGAAAACCTGCACGGAATGGCTGTCATGTGTTCACTCTCCAGGCATGCGCTGTTCGAAGCCGAGAGGCTACTGTCATCGCCACCAACTGAGATGATATCTATTGCCCTTTTCATGTTTCCGATAAATAGGTTGGTGTCGTTCCAGCCCCAGATCGCCCTGCAACAATCGATCTAGTTTGTGAAGAGATGTTCATGCAATGTCATGAAGCTAGCCCACTAGGTGAAAAAAGATATCATACTTGAACGTTGAAATCCATCTGCCTGTCTGGTTATTATGCTTGACAACGTGTGACCTATCAAAGTCATCCCCACAGAAGACTCGGACAGTATCATCGAGGCTGGACAGTGGACAGAAAAAGAATTAGGCCTTCTGTAGCAACATAATTCTGGATAAACTACTGCCAGCGTTCACAAATACATAAGATGTTTTGGATATTTCAACATGGAGTACATACAGAATCAAATGAGTGACCAAACACACTAAAACGTGTCTATATACATTCGATTATGAAAAAAGGTAGAACATCTTATACTTGTGAATGGAGGCAGTATTAAATAAGTGCACTGTAACATATATTTTGCAATTCAAAAGAAAATGGCATTTCTGTAGTTAAAATTAAATATAATGTTGGAAACATAACACAAAACTGAAAAATAGAAGTATTTCTATCATATATTGCCTTATGGCTGCTAGCTAATCTATTATTATTTTATGAGTGAATTCTAAATTTTACCCCTTATGCATTTGTGACACTAATTACCCCCATTGAGTGGAAATTCGTCTAGAACACTCCTTCTAGAAGCTCTGAATTCTCATTTTTTTTATACGTGTCCATTGGGTAAGGTGTAAGGTGATGTCTGGGGTCCAAAAATATTTCGATAACAACGAGGAAATAGAATATATGGACAAGAGAAGTCTGCACATGATTGTCAATGATGCCCTCTGTTCTTTACACTTTTTTTATGAATCACTGACGCAACATGCCGATCCTATCTAACATAAACAAGCGAAATGCAAAACTGAGGTAAACCTGTGTTAAAGGCCTCCAAAGTCTGATATTTCGATAGAAGTTTCACTAAACAGGGTAATATGTGTCACAAATGTACAACTACAGGGTAAAAAGTGGAATTTCACTCTTATTTTATTAAAACAAGAGGCAAACGAGCCACATCATGTTCTTCCACATATATAGACTAAAAAATATGATATGTTGATTATGTGGTGAGTCCAGATTATAAAGGTCTAGATTTAATCTGACAAAGCATGCTTAATACAAGGTGATGGTTGTTAAAGAAACACATTCATTAAATCAAACAGGAAGTCCTTTCTTTCAAACAACAGAACAGACATTAAACACAGGAAGTGTAGGAAAATTGTTACCTTGTTGTTGCTAGCATGCGGCCACTAGGTGAGAAATAAGCTGACTGAACAGATCTATTATGTTTTAGAACCTTCAAACTCTCTTCTTTCTTCCTTTTAAGCCTTCTGAGATCCCATATGCGTGCTGTTCGATCTGTTGAACTTGTGGCAAACATATGGTTTTTCTCTGGATGAAAATCTATTGAGTTAACTGTATTGTCATGTGAATCCCATGTGGTTGATACCTTACCCATCCGCTCATCGAGGAGTTTCAGTTCACCATTTCCGTCACCAAAATATAGGCAGCTAGGACTATCTGGTGCTTGACAAAGCGAATAAACAGGATAGTCGCACAACTGGATCATACTAAAGCTCTCCTTCTCAAGGTCCATAAGACAAATTTCACCCTCATAACTACAGCTGTAAATCTACAAGGCAAATAGAAGAAAGACAACAAAATTAGAATCATGATTGAATGAGGAGATGTTCAACAAAATATAAATAACTGTTAGAATATATTTCTTCTCATCCTACATTCAACCTTATCAGAAGATGTTAAACTTGTCAACACTACACGTATCAGAAACGGGAGCATACAACCTAGTTGGTCTACCTTGAAACATGGTTAGCAGATGTAGCTACTGGATGAATCTTGGGGGAAAAGGTCCTACAATTAGCTGCTAGCTGCTTAAGATTAATAAGGAAGAACACCGGCAACACGCAACCTTGCTTCTATCCTAAGAGGTTTTGGGGACGTGACAGGACTTTGCTCCAACTTCCAAAAAAGCTCGGTCGTGCCTATTCGTTGCAACCACCTTGACCTCGAGAAAATTCTTCAGAGCATGCCGGCAACTCGTGCCACTTTTCCGGTGAAATACCTAGGCCTACCACTCTTGGTTTGGCAGCTCAAGAAAGTGGATTTCCAATATCTTGAGGATAAGGTAGCCCAAAAATTGGTCACTTGGGATACCTAGCCATGGCAGCCCGGCCCGGACGGCCCGACCCGACCCGGCCGGAAAATCCCAGGCCAGGCTCGGGCCTGGAAATCGAGCCCGTTGGTCGGGTTGGTCCGGGCTTGGGCTTGTGTAAAAATGAATTTTAGCCGTAGTCGGGCCGGGCCGGTCGGGCCACGTCGGGCTTTCTCGAGCTTGGGCCTAGGTTTTTAGCACTGGGCTTTTTTTGGCCCGAAACCCAGCCCGGCGCGAAGCCCAGCCCGGCCCGAGATATGCCCATGTATACTTGGGAGGGCCAAAACATCACAACCATCGGTCGTACTACACTTGTTAGGTCAGTCATCTCATCCCAAGTGGTGTTCTCCGTCATGCCTCAAAGCTCTCTTCATAGCCTCTACAAAATTGAGCGGGCGTTCCTTTGGTCCGGTGTGGACAAGACAACAGGGGTGAAATGCAAGGTTAACTGGAAGGTGGTATGTAGGCCAAAGGAGTACGGTGGCCTTGGGGTGCTCAACACCGACAAACTTGCACGTGCTTTGCGACTTCGGTGGCTATGGTATGAGTGGACTGAGCCTTGCAAATTATGGGTTGGCTTGGGAAACCCTTGCACTGAGGAGGACTTCCATTTTTTCTATGCCTCTACAACTATCACAGTGGGGGATGACGCCAAAACGCCTTTTTGGGACTCCCCGTGGCTCCTTGGTCGCAAGCCCAAGGATGTTGCACCACTCATCCTCGAGGCCTCAAAAAGGAAGAATTGGAAGGTTCGTGAAGCCCTCCAAGGAAATGCTTGGATCCTCAAGCTCAACCACAATACGGTTGTCTCCGTCGATCATATTCGGGAATTTTTCACTCTATGGACGCTCCTAGATGAGGTCAACCTTCATGTGTAAACCGAAGATACCATCATTTGGAAGCACGCGAACAAAGGGATATACATGGCGGCTACCGCGTACAAGGCTCAATTCCTAGGCTTGACTCTTTCTCCCTTGGATCGCATGGTTTGGAAGGCATGGGCACCTCCAAAGGTTAAGTTTTTTGCTTGGTTGGCAATGCAAGATAGGATTTGGACCGCCGATTGATTAGAGCGTCACGTTTGGCCAAATTGTGGCCTTGCAAGCTTTGCAATAGGGAGCAAGAAATGGGTCCCACCTATTCTTCAAGTGTCGCTTCACGCTTCGGCTTTGGAAGTCTCTCATCGAGACGCTTGGTCTCGCGCACATGGACACATCCGAGTGGCACATGGATGATTCAGTTCGCGATTGGTGGGACAAAAGAACGGACAACCGCAACCCAAACCGGCAAGCATTGGCCTCTCTCACCATGCTTGTATCATGGACCATTTGGAATGAAAGAAATGCACGGGTGTTCCGACATAAGAGTGTGCCACCTACCGTCCTTCTTACTACCATTGTCAATGAGGCCAAGCTTTGGGTCACCGCGGGCTCAAAGAAATGAGGGAATTTTTTTGTGGGCGGGTAATCGTCATGGCGAATTTGTGGGCGTGTTGTAAAACTCTAAACTCTTTTCTCTCCTTATTTAATGGATGAGGCAAATCTTTTGCCCCCGTTTCGAAAAAAAATAAGGAAGAACACCAACAACATCTAAAGTCCCTCTGTCTCCCTTAACAACTACTTGCCCCTGCCTTCTTCCATCCTCTCCCATGACTCATTTCCCACACACACACACACACACCGATCAAAATGTTCCCCAATCCTCGTATGACAATTAATCCAGAGTATCGACCAGCCAACCTTGCAGTACCCATAACTTAATATACGATTCTCAGCTGTTAAGCAGCAGCAATAATTTTCTTCAAACAATTGCCCACACAATAGAAACGTCTATTTGCTTTATCTACACAGCTTCGAACTCATCAACATAGTGAGCTCGGTTAACAGGAGACTTATGAGTTCTTCACGTGAACTGCAAAGTTATGTGTGTAAAAGATTTATGCACAAGTTAGCAAAGAGAAGTGCAATTTACTCTTACCGAATCCTCTGTTCATACTATCCAGCAATCGAATTGAAGTGAACACCATACAATTAACTTAAATTCCAAATGTTAAATCACTAATCAGAAAACTAGTAAAAGAGCAGAATAATAAGGAGCCTTCACCTTCTTTGGCGCGGCAGGGTGCGCCACGATTGCTGGCACAGGACCCCTGTGAGGCAAATACTCGAACACCCCAGCTGCACCGCTGCCATCCTCATCTTCCACCATGCCGTCCACATCCCAGAACCCAATATTCCCCAACTTGTTCCCCGCTGCAACCATGGTCCGGTCGACCAGCGGCAGGACCCGAACCCCAAGTATCCTGTCGGGCACCACCTTCCTAACATTCGCAGGCGTCAGCACGAGCTCCTTCCCGGCATCGAAATCGTCCGCCCGAACCTTGGCCGGTGGCGCAAGCGAGACGGCCTCGATGATGGAGGATGCGAGCGAGGAGGAGAAGCTGGTGCTGCGGGGCACCGGAGGGGGCCCGGGCGTGGGCTCGGCGTCTGGAGAGTGGGAGGGAGGAAGTTGAGAGAGTCGGAGGGAGCGGCGGAGTTCGCCGGGGCTTGTCTTGGCGGCGGGCTTCTTGCGGGGCTGGTTACTGGGGCGTCCTCGTTTAGACGCTGACTTGATGGCGGCCGAGAGCTCGTCGGCCTTGCGGCGGAGGGAGGCGAGGATGACCTCGTTGCGGCGGATGTTCTCCTCCCGGAGGCGTTCGTAGTCGGTGAGACCGGCGGCCGGCCGTGACGCCATTATTCACACCTGGACAGTGGCGGACCCAGGAATCAAATTTAGCCGGGAGGAACATTTTAGGCTTACAAAAAGGTAGGAAGAAATTTAGCCGGCGCCGAAGGCAGCGCCGCTGCCGCCAAAGCTACAACCTTCTCAGCCTCAGGCGGTGGCCCGCGGGCGACAGTAGGACGGAGCAGCAGGAGGTGGCGCAGCAGACACCAGTGAGCGGTGCTCGGAATACAGCAGCGGCGCGAAGCAGCAGGCGGTGGAGCCGCACGGAGGGGCGGGCGGGCGGCGGCGCAGCAATCGCTGCTGGCTAGGGCTCGAGAGTCGGGGTTGGGAATGGGAGGGGATCGATTTGGCGAGATAGAGACCGATGGATTCAGTTAGTTTTGCATTTTTCTGATTGAAGGGTGGTGTCAGGGCATCTCCAACGACCTGCAAACTTTCTCCCACGTCCATCAGCGGATTAATCCATACACAAATACGAAAGCATACATTGGCTAACAATTCAAACTAAGCCGACAAAATTTGTTCAAACCTAACAGATTTCATTCAAGTTCGGATATAATTTACATAAATGAACGATATTTCTTATTAAAAACTATAAAAAAAACAGTAAACTCTATATTGGACGACTATCTCGTAAGCGTGTCCGCCCTGCCTGCCGCACCGCCATCCACGTTTGTGTCGTTGTCGTCCCTCCAGCAGCGCAAGGATGCCGGAGGGCCGCGACAGCCTTATCCGACGGCTGCTTGACGATCGCGGAGGAGCCACTACGCCTCCGGTTGCGTCGTGCGAAAGGCCGCCTTTGCCACTGTTGAAGGTGCGGGCCTTGCCCGTGCCAGTGTTGGTGGAGCAATCGCTAAGCGACCACTTCTCGTCAATTTTGAAGATCTCGCCTTCAAGACTGCGACGACGCCTAGCAGTCGTCTCTGCGGTGGTGACCAAACGGTCGAGCACCCACGCCGCGGTGAGGTACGGGTCGTTGCGGACCCATTCCGACGCCACGTTCGTCTTGGCGAACGCGGAGCGGCGACCAACATGACACCATGATCCTTGTCGGGGTCGCCCACCGCGTGGATGCAGATGGTACTGGTGAGCGAGGCAGCGACACCACGATCTGCCTGACGACGAACTTCCACCGACGCCGCCTAATGCCGCGGAGAACCAGGACTTCGACATGGGACACACATCGGCTCATAGGACTCGTGGTGTCGTCCCTACTCTTCCTCGTTGGAGCCCATCGCCTTCACGATGATGGTCAAAATGAGGTCGACAATGAATCGATCATGTTCGGGGGTGGCCGACATGTCCACCACGACCCGGTTGCCTTGCCCGGGGTTGCAGTCCATCCGTTGAGTTCGACCTCTGTCGGGCATTCTCCTCGCGGGCACAACGGAGCGCAATGCGAACGACCATCTCCTCCTCGGGCCCAACTAGGATGAGGTCCCAGTTCAAAGATTGGCTGATGAAGGACTCGAATCCGCTATCCGCCATGCCAGAGAAGGTCGGAAGTGAGATTGGGCAGAGGCGAGGGGAGTAGAGTGGAGTGGCTAGGGTTTGTTCATACAAGCGGATGGGAACGATTGGGCTAGCGGGACCGGATCTGACATGGGGACGTGCGTGGGCATGCTCAAGCATCCCATATCCGCCCTAGATTTGGGTTGGATATGAGTGGGCGTCGGTTAGCCGAGGCGTTTGAGGTCGGTTTGAGGTGCCCGATTGGATTGCTTTTTTGACCGATCAGTGACCAGACTGTCCGCCCGAGAGTTTGAGACAAGTTTAAGGCGCTCGGTTGTAGATGCTCTTACATGCAATCAGCCTAGTTACTACTAGTGTCCATTCCAGCCCAAGCCTGTTATATCTACTCCCTCGGATCCATTCCAGTCCAAGCCTATTATATCTACTCCCTCATATCTGATCCCCATATCCTTGCAACGTAAAACATAGAACCGCGTAGATCAACACACAAGCAACAAAGGGACATAATTTAAACATAAATCAAACATAACTCATGTACTAGGAGTCATCTAACAACTAAAAGAACAAGTATTCATGATAGCAAATTACATAAAGGCATATTCACCTAAGGCAACTAGTAAAACAGGGGAATGGAGCGGGTCTACAATGGGTTTTGTTAAGCTGGATGTCGATGCCTCTTTCGATCATGATTTGCATAGTCGCACATCTGGGGTTGTTCTCATAGATGATAAAGGAAGATACATTGTTGGAGGAAACTGGAGGATTGAGTGGTGTGCCAATGTAGTAACAACAGAAGTTATGACTCTAAGGCTCGGCCTATACCTTACACAAAAGGCGGGTTGTAATCGTCTTGTTGTAAATTTTGACAATATAGAGGTGATTGGCACAATGAACAATGGAGGACATTCGACGGGAGCGGTGGCAGCAATGTCTGATGATTGATATTTCATAGCTTGTGGTTTCTCTATTGTTAGGTTCGAACATTGTAATAGAGGAGCAAATAAGGTGGCTCATGAACTTGCTAGGCTAGCGAAAGGGTCCGTCACTACGGATTGGATTGAAGAGCCTATGAATGATACTATACCTTTTCTTATTCACGATGTAACAATTATTTCTAATTACGACCAACCTGTGGTTGGATGGTTAGAGGGAATGTGGTATCCCTAGCCCACGAGGGTTCAAATCCTGGTGCTCGCATTTATTCTTAAATTTAATTCAGTGTGCGGAGACTGTTGGAAATATGCCCTAGAGTCAATAATAAAATGGTTATTATTATATTTCCTTGTTCATGATAAATGTTTATTATCGATGCTATAATTGTATTTATTGGAAACTCAAATACATGTGTGGGTACATAGACAACCAAGTGTCCCTAGTATGCCTCTAATAGACTAGCTCGTTGATCAAAGATGGTCAAGGTTTCCTAGCCATAGACATGAGATGTCATTTGATAACGGGGTCACATCATTAGGAGAATGATGTGATGGACAAGACCCAAACTATGAACGTAACATATGATCATGTCAGTTTATTGCTATAGTTTTCTGCATGTCAAGTATTTGTTTCTATGACCATGAGATCATGCAACTCACTGACACCGTAGGAGTGCCTTGTGTGTATCAAACGTCGCAACGTAACTGAGTGACTATAAAGATGCTCTACAGGTATCTCCGAGGGTGTTTGTTGAGTTGGCATGGATCGAGACTGGGATTTGTTACTCCGTGTGATGGAGAGGTATCTCAGAGTGCACTCGGTATACAATATCATAATGATCCTTGCAAGCAAAGTGACTAAAGAGTTATCCACGGGATCTTTTATTACAGAACAAGTAAAGATACTTGCTGGTAACGAGATTGAACTAGGTATAGAGATATCGACGATCGAATCTCGGGCAAGTAACATACCGAAGAACAAAGGGAACTACATACGGGATTAATTGAATCCTTGACATAGAGGTTCAACCTATAAAGATCTTCATAGAATATGTAGGAACCAATATGGGCATCCAGGTCCCGCTATTGGTTATTGACCTTAGAGGTCTCTCGCTCATGTCTACATGGTTCTCGAACCCGCAGGGTCTGCACACTTAACGTTCGGTGACGTTTCGGTATTATTGAGTTATGTATGTTGGTGCCTAATATTTTTATGAGTCCCGGATGAGATCCTGGACATCACAAGGAGCTCCGGAATGGTCCGTAGGTAAAGATTGATATATAGGAAAGTGGTATTTGGGCTCCGGAAAAGTTTGGAGCACTTCCGGTAGTGTACTGATACGTCCCCAACATATCTATAATTTTTGATTGTACCATGCTATTATATTATCTGTTTTGGATGTTTTATATGCATTAATATGTTATTTTATATTATTTTGGGACTAACCTATTAATCTAGATCCTAGTGTCAGTTTATGTTTTTTCCTTGTTTTTGAGTATTGCAGATAAGGAATATTAAACGGAGTCCAAACGAAATAAAATCTTCGCGATGATTTTTCTTGGACCAGAAGACATCTACTAGACTTGTGACTCCCCAGCAGGACTCCTAACCCTAATATTCGTCCTATAAATACCCAAATATTCCCCTAATACCAAAAAGAGTCACGCAAATACTTTTCTGTCGCCGCAACCTTCTGTTCCCGAGAGATCCAATCTTGGAGCCTTTTTCGGTAATCTGACGGAGGGGGATTCGATCACGGAGGGCATCTACATCAACTCCATTGCCCCTCCGATGATGCATGAGTAGTTTACCACAAACCTATTGGTCCATAGCTAGTAGCTAGATGGCTTCTTCTCTCTCTTGTGCTTCAATACCATGTTCTTTATGATCTTCATGGAGATCTATCTGATGTAATACTCTTTTGTGGTGTGTTTGTCGAGATCCAATGAATTGTGGGTTTATGATCAGCTTATCTATGAATATTATTTGGTTCTTCTCTGAATTCTTATATGCATGATTTCATATATTTGTAAGTCTCTTCGAGTTATTGATTTGGTTTGGCCAACTAGATTGGTAATTCTTGCAATGGGAGAAGTGCTTAGTATTGGGTTCAATCTTGCGGTGTCCTCACCCAGTGACAAAGTAGGGGTAGCGAGGCACGTATTGCATTGCCATCAAGGGTAACAAGATGGGGTTTTCATCATATTGCTTGAGTTTATCCCTCTACATAATGTCATCTTACTTAATGCGTTACTCTGTTCTTTATGAACTTAATACTCTAGAAGAAGGCATGAGTCAGTTGATGTGTGGAGTAGTAGTATTAGATGCAGAATTGTTTCGGTCTACTTGACACGGACATGATGCCTATATGCATAATAATTGCCTTGGATATTGTCATAATTATTCGCTTTTCTATCAATTGCTCGACAATAATTTGTTCACATACCGTATTATTTTCCTTCAAGAGAGAAGCCTCTAGTGAAACCTATGGCCCCGGGTCTACTTTCCATATTATATTTTCAGATCTATAAACCAAAAAAACCAAAAATACCTTGCTGCAATTTATTTACTTTTCACTTTCCACAATCTTTTACATCTATCTCTATCAGATCTAATCCTTGCAAATAACCGTGAAGGGATTGACAACCCCTTTTATAGCGTTGTGTGCAAGAGTTTGATTGTTTGTGTAGGTGCATCCATTGGTAACTTGCTTGTTCCTCCTACTGGATTTATACCTTGGTTCTCATCAACTTAGGGAAATACTTATTTACTTCGCTGCATCACCCTTTCCTCTTCAAGGGAAAACCAACGCAAGCTCAAGAGGTAGCAAGAAGGATTTCTTGCACCGTTGCTGGGGAGGATACATAGCAAGTCAAGACGATCTACATCAAGCCTACAAAGTACCCATCACAAACTCATCTCTTGCATTTACATTGTTTGCCATTTTCCTCTCATTTTCCTCTCCCCCACTTCTAAAACGATTTTAGGAAATACCAAAAAGATTTGCCTTTTTATTCGCCCTTCTTCCGTTTGCCTTTTCGTTTGCCTTTTGTTTGCTTGTGTGTTGGATTGTTTGAACTCATGTCTAGCCTTATCACTATAGATAGTACTCCCGAGAATGAATTTCTTAATTTTAAGCAAAGGGAGGGAGAAAACTTAAAAGATGCTTGGTATAGAATTTGCAATGCTCAAAATAGATTTATTTGTAAGCAATATACTACCGTTCTCCTTCTCAATTTTTATGTGGGTATTTCTCCATGGAATAGATATGTTCTAGATACCATTATGGGAGGAAATTTCTTGGGAAGTCATACCTTTGATTCTTATAGCGCTATGATAAATTTGGTAGGTTCACCCCCAATCATGGTTAATGGAACAATCTTAACTTTGGAACATGTGATGCGAAGGCTTGATATTATTGGAATAAAAGTTGCTACTATTGAGCTTATTGAAAACTTGGATAAAAAGGTTCATAACCAAATTACTCAATATGGATCTAAGGTAGGAGTTACTTAAAAAATCTAAGGGAAAAAACCCATAGTTAATGAAAAATTGGATCAGATTCCTCTAGAATTGGCAAGCTAGAGGACATTATTACCAACTTGGGGTTCACTTTTTCCTTGGTTCAAACTGTTGGAAATATGCCCTAGAGGCAATAATAAATTAGTTATTATCATATTTCCTTGTTCATGATAATCGTTTATTATCCATGCTATAATTGTATTGATCGGAGACTAAGATGCATGTGTGGATACATACACAAAACCATGCCCCTAGTATGCCTCTAGTAGACTAGCTCGTTGATCAAAGATGGTTAAGGTTTCCTAGCCATGGACATGAGATATCATTTGATAACGGGACCACATCATTAGGAGAATGGTGTGATGGACAAGACCCAAACTACAAATGTAGCATATGATCGTGTCATTTTATTGCTACAGTTTTCTGCATGTCAAGTATATGTTCCTATGTCCATGAGATCATGCAACTCACGAACACCGGAGGAATGCCTTGTGTGTATCAAACGTCGCAACGTAACTGGGTGACTATGAAGGTACTCTACAGGTATCTCCGAGGGTGTCTGTTGAGTTGGCATGGATCAACACTGGGATTTGTTACTCCGTGTGACGGAGAGGTATCTTAGGGCCCACTCGGTAATACAACATCACAATGAGCCTTGCAAGCAATGTGACTAAGTGTTAGTCACGGGATCTTGTATTACAGAACGAGTAAAGAGACTTGTCGGTAACGGGGTTGAACTACGTATTGAGATACCGACGATCGAATCTCAGGCAAGTAACATACCGAAGAACAAAGGGAACGTTATACGGGATTGACTGAATCCTTGACATAGAGGTTCGACCGATAAAGATCTTCGCAGAATATGTAGGAACCAATATGGGCATCCAGGTCCCGCTATTGGTTATTGACCGTAGAGGTGTCTCGGTCATGTCTACATAGTTCTCGAACCCGCAAGGTGTGCACACTTAAGGTTCGGTGACGCTTCGGTAGTATAGGGTTATGTATGGTGGTGACCGAAGGTTGTTCGAAGTCCTGGATGAGATCCCGGACGTCACGAGGAGCTCTGGAATGGTCCGGTGGTAAAGATTGATATATGGGATAATAGTGTTTGGTCTTCGGAAGGGTTCCGGAATTCATCGGAAATAGTTTCGGATGTTTCCTGAAATGTTTGGGGTACAGGAACACTTTATTTGGGCCAAGGGGTAAAGACCATGAGGCTTTAGGAAGGTTCAAAAGCTGTTTTGTGGAGGCCAGGGGCCAGACGCTAGGGACCCTGGCATTTGGGGCCAGACGCCGAGGACCTTGGCGTCTGGTCCTGGAGTCCGAGAAGGACTCTTGCCTTGCGGGTAAACCGACCTCGAGGAGGATTTTTCTCCAAGTTTTGACCCCAGGGCTCAGCATATAAATAGAGGGGCAAGGCTAGCACTTGGGACACATCAAGAAACCCTAAGCCACGTGCCGCCTCTCCTCTAGTTTGTAGTTTCTCCTCTAGATCGGTTTCAGCGGCGAAGCCCTGCTGGAATTGCTCCACCACCATCGCCGCAACGCTGTCGCGCTGCCGGAGAACTCGTCTACCTCTCCGCTCCCTCTTACCGGATCAAGAAGGCGAAGATTGTGATCAAGCTGTACGTGTGTTGAACGCGGAGGTGCCGTCCATTGGGCGCTAGATCGGCAAGACCGTGATCAAGATCACGAGACGGATCGTGATGAGATCGCGGGATGGATCGTGATGAGTTAGCGGGACGGATCGTGATGGGATCATGGGACGGATTGTGATGAGATCGCGGGACGCTCGGTGATTTGGATCGCGAAGACGTTCGACTACACCAACCGCGTTTCTTAACGCTTCCTGCTTAGCGATCTACAAGGGTATGTAGATCCACTCTCCCTCTCGTAGATGCTCATCACCATGGATAGATCTAGCGTGTGCGTAGGAAAATTTTTGTTTCCCATGCAACGTTCCCTAACAGTGGCATCATGAGCTAGGTCTATGTGTAGATGAGATCTCGAGTAGAACACAAAGACTTTGTGGGCGTTGATGCTTAGATTTCTTCCTCTCTTGGCCGTGTTTTGGTTTAGCGGTATTGTGGGATGAAGCGGCCCGGACCAACCTTGCTCGTACGCTTACGAGAGACCGGTTCCATCGACTGACGTGTAACCTCATTGCACAAAGATGGCTGGCGGGTGTCTGTTTCTCCTACTTTAGTTGGATCGGATTCGACAAAGGCGGTTCTTGAGAAGGTCGAAAAGCAATTTATGAATCACCGTTGTGGTTTTGCGTAGGTGAGAATTGTTCTTACTAGATACCCATAGCAGCCACGTAAAACATGCAACAACAATTAGAGGACGTTTAACTTGTTTTTGAAGGGTATGTTGTGATGTGATATGGACAATTACATGATGAGATATATGTGATGTATGAAATCATGTTTTGTATAGAATATCACGACTTGCATGTCGATAAGTATGACAACCGACATGAGCCATAGGGTTGTCTTTAATTATAGTATGACATGCGTGTCAATCATTAAGCGCTATGTAATGCTTTACTTTATTGCTAAACGGTAGCAATAGTAGTAGAAGCATGGTGGGCGCGACAACCCCGATGACGACACGTTGATGGAGATCAAGATGATGGAGATCATGGTGTCATGCCGGTGACGATGGAGATCATGCCAGTGCTTTCAATATGGAGATCAAAAGCACAAGTTCATGGCCATATCATGTCACTTATGATTTGCATGTGATGTTAATCCTTTTATGCGCCTTGTTTTGCTTAGGACGACGGTAGCATTATAAGGTGATCCCTCACTTAATTTCAAGATAAATTGTGTTCTCCCCGAGTGTGCACCGTTGTGAAAGTTCGTCGTGTCGAGACACCACGTTATGATCGGGTGTGATAGACTCTATGTTCACATACAACGGGTGCAAGCCAGTGTTGCACATGCAGAACACTCGGGTTAAACTTGGCAAGCCTAGCATGTAGACATGGCCTCGGAACACAAGAGACCGAAAGGTCGAACATGAGTCATATAGTAGATATGATCAACATGATGATGTTCACCATTGAAACCACCTCAACTCACATGATGATCGGACTTGAGTTGGTGAATTTGGATGATGTATCACTCGAATGACCGGAGGGATGTCAATTTGAGTGGGAGTTCTTAAGTAATATGATTTATTGAACTCATTATCATGAACATAGTCAGTCGTGTCTTTGCAAATTATGTTGTAGATTACTAGCTCACGTTGTAGCTCCCTTGTATTTTTATATGTTCCTAGAGAAATAGAGTTGAAAGATGATGGTAGCAATATTGCGGACTGGGTCCATGATCTGAGGATTGTCCTCATTGCTGCATAGAACGCTTATGTCCTAAATGCACCGCTCGGTGCGCCACCCCCTCTAGCATCGTCTATAGATGTTGTGAACATCTGATAGGCGCGTTCCGATGACTACTTGATAGTTTAGTGCGTCATGCATTACGGCTTAGAATTGAGGCTCCAAAACGTTTTGAACATCACGGAACATATGAGATGTTCTAAGAGCTGAAATTAGGATCACAGGCTCGTGCCCATGTTGCGAGATATGAGATCTCCAACAGGATTCTTTTCTTGCAAGATGAAAGATAATAGCTCAATCGTTGAGCATGTGCTCAGATTGTCTGGGTGCTACAATCACTTGAATCGAGTGGGAGTTGATCTTCCAGATAAGATAGTGATTGATGTAGTTCTCCAACTCACTGTCACTAAGCTACTATAACTTGGTGATGAACTATAAAATACCAGGGATAGAAATAATGATCCCTGGGCTGGTCTTGATGTTTGACACCGCGAAGGTAGAAATCAAGAAGGAGCATCAAGTGTTGATGGTTAGTAAAACCACTAGTTTCGAGAAGGGCAAGGGCAAGGAGGGAAATTTCATGGATGGCAAGTTAGTTGCTGTTCTAGTGAAGCAACCCAAAGTTGAATCCAAACTCGAGACTAAGTGCTTCGATTATGAGGAGAGCGGTCGCTGAAGCGGAACAACCCTAGATACTTGGTTGATAAGAAGGCTGGCAACGTCGACAGAAGTATATTTGATATACGTGTTATTGATGTGTACCTTGCTAGTACTCCTAGCAGCACCTGGGTATTGGATACCGGTTCGGTTGCTAAATGTTAGTAACTCGAAATAAAGGCTACGGAATAAACGGATACTAGCTAAGGGTGAGGTGACGATGTGTGTTGGAAATGTTTCCAAAGTTGCTGTGATCAAACATCGCACGCTCTCTCTACCTTCGGGATTAGTGACGAACCTAAATAAATGTTATTTGGTGTTTTGCGTTGAGCATGAACGTGATTAGATCGTGTTTATTGCAACACGGTTATTCATTTAAGTTAGAGAATAATAGTTATTCTGTTTACATGAATAATACCTTCAATGGTCATGCACCCAGTGAGAATGGTTTGTTGAATCTTGATCGTAGTAATACACATGTTCATAACATTGATGCCAAAAGATACAAAGTTAATAATGATAGTACCACATACTTGTGGCACTGTCGCTAAATGTCATATTGGTATAAAGCGCATGAAGAAACTCCATGCTGATGGATCTTTGGACTCATCCGATTTTGAATCGGTTGAGACATGCGAACCATGCCTCTTGGGCAAGATGACTAAGGACCTCGTTTTCTGGATTGATGGAGCGGGCAAGTGATTTATTAGAAATGATACATGTTGATGTATGCAATCCAATGAGTCTTGTAGCATGCGGTGGATATCGTTATTTTCTTACCTTCATTGATGATTTGAGTAGATATAGTGTATATTTACTTAATGAAACACAAGTCTGAATCGTTTGAAAGGTTCAAGCAAATTGAGAGTGAAGTTTAAGATCATCGTGATAAGAAGATAAAAATGTCTATGATATGATCATGGATGTGAATATCTGAGTTGCGAGTTTGGCATACAACTTTAGACAATGTGAAAGTTGTTTCACAACTCACGCCACCTGGAACACCATAGTGTGATGGTGTGTCCGAACGTCATAGTCGTGCTCTATTGGATATGGTGAGTGCTATGATGTCTCTTATCGTTTTGCCACTATCGTTTTTGGGGTTATGCATTAGAGACAACTACATTCACTTTAAAAGGGGCACCATCTAAATCCATTGAGATGACACCATATGGTTTGGCATAAACCTAAAGTTGTCATTTATTAGAGTTTGGGAATGTGACACTTATGTCTGATAAGCTCGAACCCAAAGCGAATAAATGCATCTTCATAGAATACCCTAAGAACAGTTGGGTGAACCTTCTATCTCAGATCCAAGCATAAAATATTTATTGCTAAAACTGGGTCCTTTCTCGAGAAAAAGTTTTCTCTCGAAAGAATTGAGTGGGAGGAAGATAGAACTTGATGAGGTTGTTGAACCTTTGTTTCAACCAGAGAGTAGCGCAGCGCAGGACGATGTTTCTGTGAAGCCTATGTTAGTTGACAAGGAAGTTAATGATGATGATCATGAAGCTTCGGATCAAGTTACTAGGTCGACAAGGATGCGTACTGCTCCTGAGTGGTATGACAACCCTGTCTTGGAGGTCATGTTGTTGAACAACAATGAACCTACGAGTTATGGAAAAGCGATGATGGGCCCGTATTCCGACAAATGGTTAGAGGCCATGAAATCCGAGAAAGGATCCATGTATGAAAACCAAGTATAGACTTTGGTAGACTTGCTCGTTGGACGGCAGGTCGTCGAGTACAAATGGACCTTTAAGATGAAGACATACACTGATGTTAAATGTCACCATTTATAAAGCTTGACTTGTTGCAAAGAAGTTTACAACAAGTTCAAGGAGTTAACTGCAATGAGACTTTCTCACTCATAGCGATGCTAAAGTCTGTTGGAATTATGTTAGTAGTTGCTGCATTTTTTCACTTATGAAATTTGGTAGATGGATGTCAAAACATCGTTTCCTTAAAGGTTTACCTGAGGAAAGGTTGTATGTGATACAACCAGAAGGTTTTGTTAGTCCTAAGGATGCTAAAAGGTGTGCAAGCTTCAGTGATCCTTCTATGGACTCAAGCAAGCATCTCAGAGTTGGAATATACACTTTGATGAGGTGATCAAAGTTTTTAAGTCTATACAAACTTTATGAGAAACTTGTATTTACAATAAAGTGAGTGGGAGCACTATAGAGTTTCTGATAAGCATATGTGGTTGACATATTGTTGATCTGAAATGATATAGAATTTCTGGAAAGCATAAAAGGGTTGTTTGGAAAGAGTTTTCAAAGGAAGACCTGGATAAAGCTACCTAATTGTTGAGCATCAAGATCTATAGAGATAGATCAAGATACTTGATGAGACTTTCAATGAGTAGATACCTTGACAAGATTTTGAAAGAGTTCAAAATGGATTAGTCAGAGAAAGAGTTCTTGCCTGATTTGTAAGGTGTGAAGTTGAGTAGGACTCAAAACTCGACCATGACAGAAGAAAGAGAAAGGACGAATGTCGTCCCCTATGCCTTAACCATAGGCTCTATATTATGCCATGCTGTGTACCGCACCTGGTGTGTGCCTTGCCATGAGTCTGTCAAGGGGTACAAGAGTGATCTAGGAGTGGATCACTGGACAGCGGTCAAAATTATCCTTAGTAACCAGAGGACTAAGGAGATGTTTCTCGATTATGGAGGTGATAAAGAGTTCGTCGTAAAGAGTTATGTCGATGCAGGCTTTAGCACCAATCCGGATGACTTGGAGTAGCAATCTGGATACGTATAGTGGAGCAACCATTTGGATTAGTACCAAGTGGAGTGTAGTAGTAGTGTTTACAGTTTGACATAGAGATTTGCAAAGTACACACGGATCTGAAGGTCACAGACCCATTGACTATAAGACCTCTCTCACATGCAAAGCATGATCGAGCCCCAGTACTCATTGGGTGTTAGATTCATAACAATGCAAATCACATGGTGATGTGAACTAGATTATTGACTCTAGTGAAAGTGGGAGACTGTTGGAAATATGCCCTAGAGGCAATAATAAATTAGTTATTATCATATTTCCTTGTTCATGATAATCGTTTATTATCCATGCTATAATTGTATTGATCGAAGACTTGGATGCATGTGTGGATACATAGACAAAACCATGTCCCTAGTATGCCTCTAGTAGACTAGCTCGTTGATCAAAGATGGTTAAGGTTTCCTAGCCATGGACATGAGATGTCATTTGATAATGGGATCACATCATTAGGAGAATGGTGTGATGGACAAGACCCAAACTACAAATGTAGCATATGATCGTGTCAGTTTATTGCTACAGTTTTCTGCATGTCAAGTATATGTTCCTATGACCATGAGATCATGCAACTCACGGACACCGGAGGAATGCCTTGTGTGTATCAAACGTCGCAACGTAACTGGGTGACTATGAAGGTACTCTACAGGTATCTCCGAGGGTGTCTGTTGAGTTGGCATGGATCAACAATGGGATTTGTTACTCCATGTGACGGAGAGGTATCTCAGGGCCCACTCGGTAATACAACATCACAATGAGCCTTGCAAGCAATGTGACTAAGTGTTAGTCACGGGATCTTTTATTACAGAACAAGTAAAGAGACTTGTCGGTAACAAGGTTGAACTAGGTATGGAGATACCGACGATCGAATCTCGGGCAAGTAACATACCAAAGAACAAAGGGAACGTTATACGGGATTGACTGAATCCTTGACATAGAGGTTCGACCGATAAAGATCTTCGCAAAATATGTAGGAACCAATATGGGCATCCAGGTCCCACTATTGGTTATTGACCGTACATGTGTCTCGGTCATGTCTACATAGTTCTCGAACCCGCAGGGTCTGCACACTTAAGGTTTGGCGACGCTTCGGTAGTATAGGGTTATGTATGGTGGTGATTGAAGGTTGTTCGAAGTCCCGGATGAGATCCCGGACATCACGAGGAGCTCCGGAATGGTCCGGTGGTAAAGATTGATATATGGGATAATAGTGTTTGGTCTCCGAAAGGGTTCCGGAATTCACCGGAAATAGTTTCGGATGTTTCCCGAAATGTTCGGGGTACAGGAACACTTTATTTGGGCCAAGGGGTAAAGCCCATGAGGCTTTAGGAAGGTTCAAAAGCTGTTTTGCGGAGGCCAGGGGCCAGACACCAGGGACCCTGGCGTTTAGGGCCAGACGCCGAGGACCTTGGCGTCTGGTCCTGGAGTCCGAGAAGGACTTTTGCCTTGAGGGGAAACCGACCTTGAGGAGGATTGTTCTCCAAGTTTCGACCCCAGGGCTCAGCATATAAATAGAGGGGCGAGGCTATCACTTGGGACACATCAAGAAACCCTAAGACACGTGCCGCCTCTCCTCTAGTTTGTAGTTTCTCCTCTAGATCAGTTTCAGCGGCGAAGCCCTACTGGAATTGCTCCACACCATCGCCGCAACGCCGTCATGCTGCCGGAGAACTCGTCTACCTCTCCACTCCCTCTTGCTGGATCAAGAAGGCAGAGTTTGTCATCAAGTTGTACGTGTGCTGAACGTGGAGGTGTTGTCCATTCGGCGCTAGATCGGAAGGACCGTGATCAAGATCACGAGACGGATCATGATGAGATCGCGAGACAGATCTGTCACATCCCTAGCTTTAGCATGCATTAGGATCCATGTTGTGATTGCATCATGTTTAAATTCTTTTAAACCTGAAATGGGGATGTTCAAAATCCTAGCACCATTTGAATTCAAATAGGCTTAGCCAAAATGTTTTTTTTCAATAATCCAAAGTGACCTTGGAAAATGTTCATCTTCTCTGGAATAACGTGGCAACATAAACCAGGGGTGGTGCATATTTTACAAATGTCATTTTGGGTATTGAATTAAATCAATAAATATTCGGATTGGGGTTTTAAAATGCTATAAATATTTTTAAAGCTCCAACAAATTTGAAACTTGGCCAGGGCCTTTGGAATAATTCCTCTAGTGCCTAGAAAAAGTTTCACATTTTTATAAAATATTTTAGTGCCTAAACTAAAACAAATGCAATAACAGAAATAGTAAAAAGAACAAAATTAAAATAAAGGAGGCCTAGGAGGGGCTGACCGAGCGGCCCAGCTGCCAGTCACCCCCAACCTCCCGCTAGGAGGATTGGGGCGTGTGGCTGGGGCGCGCCGGCACGCGCCAGCCACCTCTTGCCTGGCCGCTTGCCTCTGGACGCCAGAGAGAGCGCCAGCGCGACCCCCTCGCCGTGCCCTTCTTCCCCTTCCTCTCTCCGTGCCGCTCTCTTTCGCTCTCCCCCTCTCCTTTGCTCTCTCCCGTCCAGACCGAAGTCGTCACCGCCGTCGATCCGCCGTCGCCGCGCGTCCCCGACCACGCCACCGGCACCAGAGGCCCCCGGTGAGGCCCCGGTCCTTCTCCCCCTAGCCCCACCGCTGTTTCCCCTTCTAGCGCGCGCACCGCCTTGGCCAAGCTCCGGCCGCCGCTTCCGGCGTTGCAGCCGCCGTCTCCGGCAACCCCTGCGGCCCTAGAAAGCCTCCCCGGGTGTGCGCGAGGGAGGGCTTTGCCCTAGTGCCCCCAGCCGCCGGTCCCATGGCCGGTAGGGCGGACGCCGCCGTGACCAGAGGTCGTTGGTGACGAGCCCCGTCGCCTAAGCCACCTGCCGGTGGGGCCCTATCGTTAGGTGATTAGCTTAAGGCTAATCACCATTTACTTGACTCCCTGGGTCACTGACATGTGGGCCCGGCCCTATTAATTTATTAGTTAGATTAATTTAAACCCTGTTAGATGAGTGAGTCAGTGACAGGTGGGGCCCAGCCGCCAGGTTTGACATGGGCTGGCGCCTTTGACCTGCTGACGTCACTATGACGTCATGCTGACGCATTATTGCAATTTTGTATTAAATAAATTCCAGAAATTAATAAAAACTTCAAAAATTCATAGAAAATAATCTGTAAATCAGATGAAAATAATTTATATATGAAAATCGATCAAAAAATCCAATGAATCCATCTGTACCATTTTCATGCATGTTAGAGCAACCTAAATAGGTGAACTTGGACATTTTAGTTCAAATACATTATGGAACTCCATATATGAAGTTGAATTTGAACCTTGAGTTCAAACCTACTTCATTTAATCTGTTGCTAGATGCATTAGCTCAAACACATCATATTGCCATGTCATATTCATGCATCATATTGTTGCATTTGGTGTGTATTGATTTGTTCCCCTTCGATGGTTGTTCTTCGTGTTAGGCACTGTTCCGGAGGATACGGTCGATTATCCATCTGAGGAGCAGTAACGTGTGATCGTCTTATCAGGCAAGCAACCCCCTTGAACATATCTGATACAATCCCACTCTCTCACTCTTGCTCTCACTTATTGCATTAGAACAAAATGTTTCAACTTTTGCATCTTCCGGTAGTTGAACCCATTCCTCTTCATGACCTGTCATTGTCACAGTAAATAACTGAACCATGCAACCTAGCATACCTCGTAGATGCTTGAGCCCTGTTGTGCCTTTAACCTGCTATGCTTGCTATGCTTAGAGTTGTGTCAGGTCTGATTCATCTGGGTGATGAACCGGAGTGAACTGAACTTGTTCTGATGATGAGAGTTAAGTTGTGAACACGATTTGGTAAAGGTAGCGATGAGAGGCCATGTAGGAATACATGGCGGGTTGTCTCATTGGGACCGTCCTTAAGAACCGAGTCTTGTGTATGTTGTCCAAGACTAGCTACTACCGCACATTGAGATCCATAATTGACTCTCTTGACTTATTAATCGACTTGAGCTCTGTCTAGGAGTTGCAACTAGTTTCTGGTGTTTGTAGGATATGCTAGAAGTCTATCGAGTGGCACCCCGTACAAGTGGGCTTGGGATAGACTAGGCATTGTGGCCTGATGTACCAAGCATAGTACCATCCGTCAAGGTGGGCTTGGGAACCTTGTACACATCGTTTGGGGTCGTTAAGGAAACTTCGGCCAGACTTCCTTGCGGGTTCAGTCTCAAATAGGCGATAAACCCGGACTAGAGTCTTGTGTGGTTAGTCAGGTCGTGGCCGACTCCCTCGCTGGGCTTCCGCTTGAAGGTTGCCGAGGTGCCTTTTTACGAGCACATGGCGGTAAGTGGCGAGAGCATGTGTGATGAGGTACACCCCTGCAGGGTAATCAATCTATTCGAATAGCCGCATCCGCAGATATGGACTACTTGGATGCTTATATGGTTCATAAACAATTTAAAAGGTTAATCATAAAAGCTTCAAGACAAGTGTGAGTACCGTGGATGGCACTCTCGTAGGAAGACGGGAGCGGATCCATGGTGGTGTATTGTTGTGGTGTTAGTGGACTCGTGTACGCTTCACAAAACTTTCAAAGTTATGAAAGTCTTAGTACAGGATAGCCACCGAGTCAAAGCTGGCTTGCTGCATTGAACCCCACAACCTCCTTGTTGATACCGATGCATATGTAGTTAGTTCTGATGTAAGTCTTGCTGAGTACTCAATACTCACTGTTGCTTAATTATGTTTTTGCAGAGGAGACTCCAGTCTCGCTAGTGGTTTCTACGATAAGATCAATGTTGGCCATTTAGCTTGGGAATCCCAGCCAGAGGTCTGGTTCCTGTGGAGGGCCTTGTAGATAGACATGCTTCCTCAGCCTTCTTATTTTGTAGATGTCTGTACGCAGACATGTTAAGCTTCCGCTTGTTGCTTGTATGATTTGTGTGTTGGGTCATGTGACCCCTGCTTGTAATATCACGCTATGATGGCTCTTATGAGCCTCCTAAATAAATGTTGTGATGTTACATGGTTTTGTTGTGATGCCATAGTTGTATCTATGCATATCGGGCATGTCGTGCGTACATGTAACGTGCAACGATATGTATGGGATTAGACACCTAGTTGTGTGCCTTTAGTAGTACTCTTTACAGGGAACTGCCTCTTTGTTCTTCCACCGAGCCTTGGTAGCTTGCTACTGCTCCGAACACATTGATTGACCGACATGTATCCTTCCTTGCTGCTGTGTCTGTCCTTTCGGAGAAATGTCTCACAGTGTAATGGAGTCCCTGTAGCCTACTACGACTCGTCTATGTCTAGTGATGACATTTATGTCCCATGGCATAATGGAGTCCTTGTAGCTTGCTATGACTCGTCTACACACGCTAGAGGCCGACACCTGCATTGCTGGGTTACGTATGCCTGTTCCTGTACGGATGTGCCACTTGGGTTCTACGACTAGTCATGTCGACCCAGGTTCTTTGAAGTTTGAATGCTAGTGACATATTACATACGTGAGCCAAAAGATGCAAATGGTCCTGACCCAGGTAAGGTGGCAGCCGTGGAGTTAACCGTGCGTGAGGCCGTAAAGTGATGTGATGTGTTACATGCTGGATTCTTATGGATTAGGATTGGGGTCCCGACAGCGTTGGTATCAGAGCTGACTGACTGTAGGATTACCAAGCCAAACTGGTCGATGTTGAGTCTAGCAACTCCTTAGTTATATAAGGGAATTGATTGTGAAGGGAACGTAAGGCTCTTTTTACTCCTTTCCCCATGTTATTCTGATTCTGAGTCACCCTCTCCTTTTCTACGGGGATTAAGAACTAGGCTTCTTATCTATCTACCAGGATCTCATGTTACTATTTTGTAGACTTATAGGAATGGTTGATCCGAGTTTCAATCCAGTCCCTAAGTGATATCTGTGTAGCTTGTTAGCTCAATCAAAATCTTGAGATGGTCATGTTAAGGTGTTGTGGCACCTAAATCTTTTGCAGGATGTCTCATTTCTGAGCATTCACAGCCGTTATGCTGTCCAATTTTCCCTAGGATTTCTTTGAAGATCAATGCTTTTGTTTTCCCTCCTATCTTTTGGTATGCCGCCATGTCTAATCCTAGTTTCTCATCATCAGGATGTCCCATAGTACCCTAGCTACCATTGTTAGCAAGAAGGGCCAGAGATGTGGAACCAGAGATGCTTAAGTTCTGTTGGATTCACCTTCGTTGGCACAGTTCATGTTAGACATTGAGAAGCACAAGTGTGAGTCAAATCGCTTGCTGGCACGTATTCAGGAAAACACCGCACATTAATGTGCTGGAACAGTGACCATCCGTGATTTCATCAAGCTGTACCCACCCACCTTCCATCACTCCATTGAGCCACTCGATGCAGATGACTGACTCCATAGCATCACAAACAAGTTGCGATCCATGAACGTGGCCGAAGCTGACAAGGTCACCTATGCTACATATTTCTTAGAGGGTCCTGCTAGTATATGGTGGGAGAACTATGAGACTATAATTCCATCTGGCCAGATTCCTACCTGGAAAGAATTCACAGAGGTTTTCTGTGAGCATCATATTCCTCAGGGTCTCATGGACCGAAAGAGGGAAGAGTTTTGTAACTTTACCCAGGGTAAGATGGATGTATATGTTTACGGTCGAGAGTTTGGGAACCTTGCACGTTATGCCACAGAAGAAGTGTCCACAGATGCCAAGAAGCAAGCTAGGTTCAGGAAAGGTCTCAACCCAAAGTTGCGTCGTGATCTTCACCTGCATCATTGTGACACCTTCCAAGCTCTTGTGAACAAGGCCATTAATGCAGAGACAACCCAGTTCACCTATGAAGAATCTTGCAAGCACAACCGTGATTTGTCTTCTACCTCCGATTCTGGATCTCAGAAGCGCCAGATTTGGGTTCCGAACTCATCACTTCCTCCTGGATATGCATCGAGGCCATCCTGTGTGGTGCCTCGTCCAACTCAGCCAAATGCTCCACCCAGACCTGTTGGTGGACCGCCTGTCAATGCGGCTCCATGTCATACTTCTGTGATTTTCTATAAGTGCGGAGAACCAGGTCACATCGCTCGCAATTGCACTCAGTCCAATGGTGTTTCACCTTAGTCTGGAAAGTCTGTTGACCACAATAAGTCACCAATCAAGGTGATCCATGCCAAGCCAACCATCACTGAACAGGGATGTGTGAATCACGTCTCAGCCAAAGAAGCTAATGATGATCCAGAGGTTCTCCTTGGAACGCTCCTTGTCAATTGCCATCCGACATCAGTTCTATTTGATACTGGAGCATCGCATTCCTTCATCTCGGAAGGCTATGCCCGGTTGCATGACATGTCATTTTGCGATATGCCAACTGCTCTTGAAATTCAGACTCTAGGGTCTAGATGGCAGACCACAAGAATAAGCCATGGAAATGAAATCCGTGTTGATAGACTTGTATTCCTTGCTTCGTTGATAGCTCTCAAGTCTTCAGATATTAATATCATCTTGGGTATGGACTGGATGATAGCTCACCATGCCAAGATCGATTGCTCCACCAGGTCTGTTCAACTTACGCATCCATCTGGCAAGATAGTCCATGTTTCAACACGAGTTGCAAAGCCTCAGCTCTATTCACTCAATGCCAACCCTTTTCCTGAGCTTGAATATATACTGGTAGTAAGAGATTTTCCAGATGTCTTCCCAAAAGAATTGCCAGGCATTCCGCCTGACAGGGATGTAGAGTTTGTGATAGACCTCATCCCAGGAAGTGTTCCAATTTCCAGAAAACCTTATAAGATGGCACCCTTGGAATTAGCTGAGCTCAAGAAGCAACTTGTTGAGTCCTTGCAAAAGGGTTTCATTCGACCTAGCTCCTCTCCTTGGGCTTGTCCCGTCCTCTTTGTGAAGAAGAAGGATGGAACGGATCGTATGGTTGTGGATTACCGACCCGTCAATTTGGTCACAATAAAGAATAAGTATCCGCTCCCCAAGATCAATGATTTGTATGATCAACTTGCTGGATCTTCAGTGTTCTCCAAGATGGATTTGAGGTTAGGCTACCATCAAATCAAGATTAAGAATGGAGACATTCCCAAGACGGCGTTCGTCACTCGTTATGGCCAATACGAGTACACAGTCATGTCCTTTGGACTAACCAATGCTCCAGCAACATTCTCTCGTTTGATGAACTCAATCTTCATGGAATACTTAGATAAGTTCGTCGTGGTTTACCTCGATGATATTTTGATTTATTCGAAGAAGGAAGAAGAACATGCTGAGCACCTCAGACTTGTGCTAGAAAAACTCAGAGAGCACTGTATTTATGCCAAGTTCTCCAAGTGTGAATTTTGGTTACCTGAAGTGACCTATATAGGTCATGTGATCTCCGGAAAGGGTATCGTAGTCAATCCTGAAAGAGTTCAGGCCATTCTCGACTGGACTCCACCTGTAATAGTTAAGCAAGTTAGAAGTTTTCTTGGTTTAGCGAGCTATTGTAGCCGCTTCGTTGAGAACTTCTCCAAAGTTTCCAAGACTCTGAAGGAACTCCTCAAGAAAGATAAGAAGTTTGAGTGGAACCCACAATGTGAGCACAGTTTCCAGGAACTGAAGAGACATTTGACCTCTGCTCCCGTGCTGGTGCCACCTGATTTCTCCAAGGACTTTGTCATCTATTGTGATGCTTCCAGATAAGGACTTGGGTGTGTTCTTATGCAAGACCGACAGGTGATCGCCTATGCATCCCGACAGTTGCACCCACATGAGGAAAATTATCCAACACATGATTTGGAGCTTGCAGCAGTAGTCCATGCACTCAAGGTATGGCGACATTACCTTCTTGGTAATCGTTGCGAGATTTACACAGATCACCAAAGCCTGAAGTATATCTTCACTCAACCAGATCTGAATCTCAGACAAAGACGATGGTTAGAGCTGATTACGGATTACGACTTAGGAATTACTTACACCCTAGGCAAGGAAAATGTCATGGCGGATGCATTAAGTCGTAAATCCTATTGCAACAATCTTATGCTGCAACAAGGTCAACCCCTTCTTCATGAGGAATTTTGCAAGCTTAACCTCCACATTGTTCCTCGCGGATCCCTTTCAACATTGGTTGCAAAACCTACTCTGGAGGATCAGATTATAACAAGCCAACAGTATGATGCGGGTATTACCCGGATCAAGGATAATGTTGAAAAGGGAATTGCTGGTAGTTTCTCCATTGATGATAGAGGTGCAGTATATTTTGGGAATCGGTTGGTAGTTCCTAAAAAGCAACAACTTCGAGAGTTGATCCTTAAGGAGGCTCATGAATCTCTTCTCACCATTCACCCTGGCAGCACCAAGATGTATCAGGATCTACGCCAAAGGTTCTCGTGGACTAGAATGAAGAGGGAAACCGCTCAATTCATTGCTAAGTATGATGTTTGTCGTCGTGTGAAGGCAAAGCATTAGAGACCTGCTAGCACCCTTCAACCTTTAGCTATTCCTGAATGGAAATGGGATAAAGTTGAAATGGATTTCATCACCGGATTTCCCAAGACCAAGAAAGGAAATAATGCAATCTTCGTGGTTATTGATCACCTTTCCAAAGTGGCTCATTTCCTTCCTGTCCGAGAAAGTATCACTGCTAGTTAGTTGGCGGACTTGTATATCTCTCGAATAGTGTCCCTGCATGGTGTTCCATTGGAAATCAATTCAGACCGTGGAAGTCTTTTCACCTCTCGATTTTGGGAAAGTTTCCAGAATGTTATGGGAACCCATCTCTCCTTTAGCACTGCTTTTCACCCTCAGTCAAGTGGTCAGGTTGAAAGAGTCAATCAGATTCTCGAAGACATGCTCAGAGCTTGTGTCATCTCATTCGGAATGAATTGGGAGAAGTGTCTTCCATTTGCAGAGTTTGCATATAACAACAACTACCAATCCAGTCTGGGCAAAGCTCCTTTTGAAGTTCTTTATGGACGAAGATGCCGAACACCTTTGAACTGGTCAGAGACCGGGGAAAAACAATTCTTTGGGCCAGATATGATCCAGGAAGCAGAAGAGAAAGTCCGCGTTATTCACGAAAATCTCAAGACAGCTCAATCTTGTCAGAAGAGTCAGTATGATCGCCATCATAAGGAAGCAACTTATGAGGTGGACGAAAAGGCTTACCTTCAGGTTACTCCTCTGAAGGGTACCCATCGTTTCCGTATCAAGGGCAAATTGCTCCTCGTTACATTGGTCCTTTTCACATTCTTGCTAAATGAGGGGAGGTTGCCTACCAATTGGAACTGCCCCCGCATCTTTCCCGAGTTCATGATGTCTTCCACGTTTCTCAACTCAGGCGTTGCTTCAAGGATCCTATCCGTGAAGTGGACCACGAAACGCTTGATCTTCAAGATGATCTTTCATATCGAGAATATCATGTTTGTATTCTCGATCAAGCTGAGCGTGTAACCCGCCATCAAAATATCAAGTTTCTGAAGGTTCAGTGGTCGCATCATTCTGAGAATGAAGCTACCTGGGAGCGTGAAGATCGTCTTCGATTTGAGTATGCGGCTCTTTTCCCGTCGACTCCAGAATCTCGGGACGCGATTCTTTCAAGTAGGGGTGAGTTGTCACATCCCTAGCTTTAACATGCATTATGATCCATATTCTGATTGAATCATGTTTAAATTCTTTTAAACTTGAAATGGGGATGTTCAAAATCCTAGCACCATTTGAATTCAAATAGGCTCAACCAAAATATATTTTTTCAATAATCCAAAGTGACCTTGGAAAATGTTCATCTTCTGTGGAATATTGTGGCAACATAAACGAGGGGTTGTGCATATTTTACAAATGTCATCTTGGGTATCAATAAATATTCAGATTGGGGTTTTAAAATGCTATAAATATTTTTAACGCTCCAACAAATTTGAAACTTGGCTAGGGCCTTTGGAATAATTCCTCTAGTGCCTAGAAAAAGTTTCACATTTTTATAAAATATTTTAGTGCCTAAAATAAAACAAATGCAATAACAGAAATAGTAAAAAGAACAAAATTAAAAAAAGAAGGAGGCCCAGGAGGGGCTGGCCCAGCGGACCAGCTGCCAGTCACCCCCAACCTCCCGCCAGGAGGATTGGGGCGTGTGGCTGGGGCGCGCCGGCACGCGCCAGCCACCTCCTGCCTGGCTGCTTGCCTCTGGAGGCCAGAGAAAGTGCTAGCGCGACCCCCTCGTCGTGCCCTTCTTCCCCTCCCTCTCTCCCTGCCGCTCTCTCTCGCTCTCCCCCTCTCCTCTGCTCTCTCCCACCAGGACCGAAGCCGTCGCCGCCGTCGATCCGTCGTCGCCGCGCGTCCCCGACCACGCCACCGACACCAGAGGCCTTCGGTGAGGCCCCGGTCCTTCTCCCCTAGCCCCACCACCGTTTTCCCCTTCTAGCGCGTGCCGCCTTGGACGAGCTCCGACCGCCACTTCCGGCATCGCAGCCGCCGTCTCCGGCAACCCCCGCGGCCCTAGCAAGCCTCCCCGGGTGCGCGCAAGCGAGGACTTTGCCCTAGTGCCCCCAACCGCCGCTCCAGTGGCCGGTAGCGTGGACGCCACCGCGACCAAAGGTCGCCGGCAACAAGCCCCGTCGCCTGAGCCACCTGCCGGTGGGGCCCCATCGTCAGGTGATTAGCTTAACCCCTTGGGTCACTAACATGTGGGCCCGACCCTGTTAATTTATTATCTAGATTAATTTAAACCCTGTTAGATGAGTGAGTCAGTGACAGGTGGGGCCCAGCCGTCAGGTTTGACCTGGGCTGGCGCCTTTGACCTGCTGACGTCACTGTGACGTCATGCTGACGCATTATTGCAATTTTGTATTAAATAAATTCTAGAAATTAATAAAAACTTCAAAAATTCATAGAAAATAATCTATAAATCAGATGAAAATAATTTATATATGAAAATTGATCAGAAAAATCCAATGAATCAATCTGTACCATTTTCATGCATGTTAGAGTAACCTAAATAGGTGAAATTGGACATTTTAGTTCAAATACATTATACAACTCCATATATGAAGTTGAATTTGAACCTTGAGTTCAAACCTACTTCATTTAATCTGTTGCTAGATGCATTAGCTCAAACACATCATATTGCCATGTCATATTCATGCATCATATTGTTGCATTTGGTGTGTATTGATTTTTTCCCCTTCGATGGTTGTTCTTCGTGTTAGGCACTGTTCCGGAGGATATGGTCGAGTATCCATCTGAGGAGCAGTAACGTGTGATCGTCTTATCAAGCAAGCAACCCCCTTGAACATATCCGATACAATCCCACTCTCTCGCTCTTGCTCTCACTTATTGCATTAGAACAAAATGTTTCAACTTTTACATGTTCCGGTAGTTGAACCCATTCCTCTTCATGACCTGTCATTGTCACAGTAAATAGCTGAACCATACAACCTAGCATACCTGGTAGATGCTTGAGCCCTGCTATGCTTGCTATGCTTAGAGTTGTGTCAGGTTTGATTCATCTGGGTGATGAACCGGAGTGAACTGAACTTGTTCTGATGATGAGAGTTAAGTTGTGAACACGATTTGGTAAAGGTAGCGATGAGAGGCCATTTAGGAGTACATGGCGGGTTGTCTCGTTAGGACCGTCCTTAAGAACTGAGTCATGTGTATGTTGTCCAAGACTAGCTACTACCGCACATTGGGGCCAATAATTGACTCTCTCGACTTATTAATCGACTTGAGCTCTGTCCAGGAGTTGCAACTAGTTTCTAGTGTTTACAGGATATGCTAGAAGTCTACCGAGTGGCACCCCGTACAAGTGGGCTTGGGACAGACTAGGCATTGTGGCCCGATGTACCAAGCATAGTACCATCCGTCAAGGTGGGCTTGGGAACCTTGTACACATCGTTTGGGGCCGTTGAGGAAACTTCGGCCAGACTTCCTTGCGGGTTCAGTCTCAAATAGGCGATAAACCTGGACTAGAGTCTTGTGTGGTTAGTCAAGTCATGGCCGAATCCCTCGTTGGGCTTCCGCTTGAAGGTTGTCGAGGTGCCTTTTTACGAGCACATGGTGGTAAGTGGTGAGAGCATGTGTGACGAAGTACACCCCTGTAGGGTAATCAATCTGTTCGAATAGCCGCGTCCGCGGATAAGGAGTACTTGGATGCTAATATGGTTCATAGACAATTTAAAAGGTTAATCATAAAAGCTTCAAGACAAGTGTGAGTACCGTGGATGGCACTCCCGTAGGAAGACGGGAGCGGATTCATAGTGGTGTATTGTTGTGGTGTTAGTGGACTCGTGTACGCTTCACAAAACTTTTCAAAGTTATGAAAGTCTTAGTATAGGATAGCCACCGAGTCAAAGCTGGCTTGCTGCATTGAACCCCACAACCTCCTTGTTGATACCGATGCATATGTAGTTAGTTCTGATGTAAGTCTTGCTGAGCACTCAGTACTCACTGTTGCTTAATTATGTTTTTGCAGAGGAGACTCCAGTCTCGCTAGTGGTTTCTACGATAAGATCGATGTAGGCCATTTAGCTTGGGAATCCTAGCCAGAGGTCTAGTTCCTGTGGAGGGCCTTGTAGATAGACAAGCTTCCTCAGCCTTCTTATTTTCTTGATGTCTGTACCCAGACATGTTAAGCTTCCGCTTGTTGCTTGTATGATTTGTGTGTTGGGTCATGTGACCACTGCTTGTAATATCATGCTATGATGGCTCTTATGAGCCTCCTAAATAAATGCTGTGATGTTGTATGGTTATGTTGTGATGCCATAGTTGTATCTATGCATATCGGGTATGTCGTGCGTACATGTAATGTGCAACGATATGTATGGGATTTGAAACCTAGTTATGTGCCTTTAGTAGTACTCTTTACAGGGAACTGCCTCTCTGTGCTTCCATCGAGCCTTGGTAGCTTGCTACTGCTCCGGACACATTGATTGACCGGCATGTATCCTTCCTTGCCGCTGTGTCTATCCTTTCGGGGAAATGTCTCGCAGTGTAATGGAGTCCCTGTAGCCTGCTACGACTCGTCTATGTGCAGTGATGACATTTATGTCTCATGGCATAATGGAGTCCTTGTAGCTTTCTATGACTCGTCTACACATGCTAGAGGCCGACACCTGCATTGCTGGGTTACGTATGCCTGTTCCTGTACAGATGTGCCACTTGGGTTCTATGACTAGTCATGTCGACCCGGGTTCTTTGATGTTTGAATGCTAGCGACTTATTACATACAAGAGCCAAACGACGCCAACGGTCCTGGCCCAGGTAAGGTGGCAGCCGTCAAGTTAATCGTGCGTGAGGCTGCAAAGTGATGTGATGTGTTACATGCTGGATTCTTATGGCTTAGGATCGGGGTCCCGACAAGATCGTGATGAGTTCGCGGGACGGATCGTGATTGGATTGCGGGACGGATCGTGATGAGATCACGGGACGCTCGATAATTTGGATCACGAAGACGTTCGACTACACCAACCGCGTTTCTTAACGCTTCTCGCTTAGCGATCTACAAGGGTATGTAGATCCACTCACCCTCTCATAGATGCTCATCACCATGGATAGATCTTGCGTGTGCGTAGAATTTTTTTTGTTTCCCATGCAACGTTCCCTAACACAAACCAATCCAAATTCTCCTCCTCCTAAGGCTGCCAAGTTTGTTTAAGTTCCAAAAAATAAGGGTGAATCTTCTAGTAAAGGAGATGAAGATCTTAAGATGATAAGTATTCACACCAACTTTTTCAATATTGTTAAGGAACCAATTGCCACAATTGAATCTCTTGACTTCTTGCCTAGGAGCATTATTATTGATAAGAACAATGGACCTCCTAGGGTTTATAAGTGTGCAATTGAGGAGATGCATACCAAAGATGACAATACGTAGATCTATTGCGTTATGCCTAGCTAGGGGCGTTAAACAATAGCACTTGTTCGGAGGCAACCCAATTTTATTTTTATGTTTCTGTTTTTGCTTCTGTTTTTGAGTGTTTCACACATTATTACATATGTAGTAATTGTGTTTTGGTGTTCTAATTAGTGTTTGAGCCAAGTAAGACCTTTGGTATGGTCTATGATGGTTGTTGATTTGATCTTGTTGAAAAACAAAAACTTTTACGCCCAGTCCAGGAATTTTATAAATTTATCAGAGCGTCGAATGAGTCTGAAATTTTTACTCAAGATTGATATACAAATTTCCCAGGTTTCATAATTTTTCAGAATTTTTGGAGTTACAGAAGTATACGAAGTTTTCATATTGCTACATCTTGTTCTGTTTTTGATAGATTCTGTTTTCTTTGTGTTGTTTACCTATTTTGATGTACCTATGGGTCATATCAGGGGGGGGGTATGAACCATGGGGAAGTTAGAATACAATAGATATTACACCAATATAAATAAAGAATGAGTTCATAATAGTACCTAAAGTAGTGATTAATTTTTCTTATACTAACGGATCTCATGAGTTTTCTGTTGTGAAGTTTTTAAGTTTTGGGTAAAGATTTGATGGACTATGGAATATGGAGTGGCAAGAGACTAAGTTTGGGGATGCCCAAGGCACCCCAAGCCATATTCAAGGATGCCAAACAACCTAAGCTTGGTGATGCCCCGAAAGGCATCCCCTCCTTCGTGTTCAATCCATCAATAAATTTACTTGTGGCTATATTTTTATTCACCACATGATATGTGTTTTGCTTGGAGCGTCTTGTATGATATGAGTCTTTGATTTTTAGTTTACCACAATCATCCTTGATGCACACATCTTTTGATAGACACATGAATGAATCGTGAATTTATTAGAATACTCTATGTGCTTCACTTATATCTTTTGAGATAGGCAATTTTGCTCTAGTGCTTCACTTATATCTTTTTAGAGCACGGTGGTGTTTTGTTTTATAGAAATAATTGAGCCCTCGTAACTCACTTATATTTTTTTGAGAGTCCTTAAACAGCCTGGTAATTGGTTTAGGTTATGAATTTAATCCTAATATGATAGGCATCCAAGAGGGATATAATAAAAACTTCCATATTAAGTGCATTGAGTATTATGAGAAGTTTGATTCCTTGCATAAAGTTTTGAGATATAAGGATGGTAATATTAAGAGTCATGTTAGGAAGTAATTGTGAATTGGTAAAAATACTTGTGTAAAGGTTTGTGATTCCCGTAGCATGCACGTATGGTGAACCGTTATGTAAGGAAGTCGGAGCATGATTTGTTTATTGATTGTCAACCTTTGTGTGAGGGTCGGGAGCGCATGATGGTTTACTCCTACCAACCTTTCCCCTAGGAGCATGCATCTAATACTTTGCTTCAATGACTAATAGAATTCTGCAATAAGTATGTGACTTCTTTATGACTAATATGAGTCCATGGATTATACACACTCTCACCCTTCCACTTTTGCTAGCCTCTCTAGTACCGCGCAACTTTTGCTGGTGCATTAAACCCACTATATATCTTTCCTCAAAACAGCCACCATACCTACCTATTATGGCATTTCGATAGCCATTCCGAGATATATTGCCATGCAACTTCCACAGTTCCATTTATTATGACACGCACCATCATTTTCATATTGCTTTGCATGATCGTAAGATAGCTAGCATGATGTTTTCATGGCTTGTCTGTTTTTTATGTCATTTGCTATGCTAGATCATTGTACATCTTGGTACACCATCGAAAGTATTCATATAGAGTCATATTTTGTTCTAGATATCGAGTTATAATTCTTGAGTTGTAAGTAAATAAAAGTGTGATGACCATCATTATTAGAGCATTGTCCCATGTGAGGAAAGGATGGTGGAAGCTATGATTCCCTCACAAGTTGGGATGAGACTCCAGACTTTATGAAAAATAAAAGAGGCCAGCGAAGCCCAAATAAAAAAAGAGGCCTTAGATGCCCACCAAAATAAAAAATGAGAGAAAGAGAGAAGGAAAAATGCTATTATCTTTTTTCCACACTTGTGCTTCAAAGTAGCACCATGATCTTCATGATAGAGAGTCTCCTATTTTGTCACTTTCATATACTAGTGGGAATTTTTCATTGTATAACTTGGCTTGTATATTCCAATGATGGGCTTCCTCAAATTGCCCTAGGTCTTCATGAGCAAGCAAGTTAGATGCACACCCACTTAGTTTCCTTTTGAGCTTTCATACACTTATAGCTCTAGTGCACCCGTTGCATGGCAATCCCTACTCACTCACATTGATATCTATTAATGGGCATATCCATAGCCCGTTGATATGCCTAGTTGATGTGAGACTATCTTCTCCTTTTCCTTCACAGCATCCACCATATTCTATTCCACCTATAGTGCTATATCCATGGCTCATGCTAATGTATTGTGTGAGAGTTGAAAAGGTTTGAGAATATAAAAAGTGTGAAACAATTGCTTGACTTGTCATCGGGGTTGTGCATGATATGAATACTCTGTGTGGGGAATATGGAGCATAGACGGACCATATAATATTGTAGGGATAACTTTCTTTTGCCATTACAGTTTGAAGAGATACAATTGCTTTGCTAGTATGCTTGAAATATTATTGTTTTTATGTCGACATTAAGCTTTTGTTTTGAGTCTTATGGATCTGAACATTCATGCCAAAATAAATAATATTACATGGATAAATATGTTAGGAGCATTCCACAGCAAAAATTCTATTTTTATCATTTACCTACTCGAGGACGAGCAGGAATTAAGCTTGGGGATGCTTGATACGTCTCCAACGTATCTATAATTCTTTATTGTTCCATGCTATTATATTATATGTTTTGGATGTTTTATATGCATTAATATGCTATTTTATATTATTTTTGGGACTAATCTATTAATCTAGAGCCTAGTGCCAGTTTCTGTTTTTTTTCCATGTTTTTGAGTATTGCAGATAAGGAATATTACACTGAGTCCAAACGAAATAAAATCTTCGCGATGATTTTTCTTGGACCATAAGACATCTTCTAGACTTGTGACTCCCCAGCAGGACTCCTAACCCTAATCTTCATCCTATAAATACCCAAATATTCCCCTAATACCAAAAAGAGCCACGCAAATACTTTTCCGCCGCCGCAACCTTCTGTTCCCGAGAGATCCAATCTTGGAGCCTTTTCCGGTAATCTGCCAGAGGGGATTCGATCACGAAGGGCATCTACATCAACTCCATTGCCCCTCCGATGATGTGTGAGTAGTTCACCATAGACCTACGGGTCCATAGCTAGTAGCTAGATGGCTTCTTCTTTCTCTTGTGCTTCAATACCATGTTCTTCATGATCTTCATGGAGATCTATCCGATGTAATACTCTTTTGCAGTGTGTTTGTCAAGATCCGATGAATTTTCGGTTTATGATAAGCTTATCTATGAATATAATTTGGTTCTTCTCGGAATTCTTATATGCATGATTTTATATCTTTGTAAGTCTCTTCGAGTTATTGATTTGGTTTGTCCAACTAGATTGGTAATTCTTGCAATGGGAGAAGTGCTTAGTTTTGCGTTCAATCTTGCGTTGTCCTCACCAGGTGACAAAGTAGGGGTAACGAGGCATGTATTGCATAGTTTCCATCAAGGGTAACAAGATGGGGTTTTCATCATATTGCTTGAGTTTTAATCCCTCTACATCATGTCGTCTTACTTAATGCGTTACTCTATTCTTTATGAACTTAATACTCTAGATGCTGGGATGAGTCGGTCGATGTGTGGAGTAATAGTAGTAGATACAGAATTGTTTAGGTCTACTTGACAGGGATGTGATGCCCATATGCATAATCATTGCCTTGGATATCGTCATAATTATTCGCTTTTCTATCAATTGCTCGACAGTAATTTTTTCACCCACCGAATTATTTTCCTTCAAGAGAGAAGCCTCTAGTGAAACCTATGGCCCCTCGGTCTACTTTCCATATTATATTTTCAGATCTATAAACGAAAAATACCAGAAAAACCTTGCTGCAATTTATTTAATTTTTTCTTTCCGCAATCTTTTACATCTATCTCTATCAGATCTAATCCTTGCAAATAATCATGAAGGGATTGACAACCCCTTTATAGCGTTGGGTGCAAGAGTATGATTGTTTGTGTATTGGCATCCATTGGTAACTTGCTTGTTCCTCCTACTGTATTGGTACCTTGGTTCTCATCAACTGAAGGAAATACTTATCTACTTTCCTGCATCACCCTTTCGTCTTTAAGGGAAAACCAATGGAAGCTCAAGAGGTAGCATGTATCGGGAGTGACGAATGGGTTCCGAGGGTCCACCAAGTGGGGCCCACCCACTCCAGCCGCCACTTGGGCCTAGGAGGTGGCGCACCAGCCCCTGGTGGGCTGGGCATCCAGCCCCTAGGAGGCCCTTGCGCAAGGGGTGGGAGAGGCCAAGAGGGGAGAGTGTCCCACTAGTACTCCACCTCCCTTGTGGGAGGTGGACTCCTCCCTCTTGTGCGCCAAGGGCCCTAGGGGAAACCCTAGGGAGCCCCACCTACCCCCTATCCCTCCTATATATAGTGGAGGTTTTGAGGGCAACCACCACCTGAAAATCCACATGCGGCCCTCCTTCCTCTAGATCATCGTTCTCCTCTAGATTAGTTCGGTAGAGCTCGGGGAAGCCCTACCAGATTACTTCACCACCACCACCACGTCGTTGTGCTGATGGAGAACTCATCTACATATCCACCTCGCTTGTTGGATCAAGGAGGTGGAGATCTGTTGGGGGAACACAGTAATAATTCAAAAAATGTCCTACATGCCACCAAGATCAATCTAGGAGATGCTAGCAACGAGAGAGAGGGAGTGCATATTCATACCCTTCTAGATCGCTAAGTGGAAGCGTTACAAAGAATGCAGTTGATGGAGTCATACTTGTGGTGATTCAAATCGCGGAAGATCCGATCCAAGCGCCGAACGGACGGCGCCTCCGCGTTCAACACATGTACAACCCGTGGAGGTCTCCTCCTTCTTGATCCAGCAAGGGGGAGGAGAAGTTGAGGGAGAGCTTCGGCAGCACGACGGCGTGGTGGCGGTGGAGCTCATGGTTCTCCGGTAGAGCTTCACTAAGCGCTAGGGAGGAGGAGGTGTAGGAAGGGGGAAGGGATGCGCCAGGGGAAGGGGTGTGGCTGCCCTCCCACCCCCTCACTATTTATAGGGGGAAGGGGAGAGGGGGCCGGCCCCCAGGATCCATCTAAAGGGGGAAGCGGAGAGGGGGCCGCCCCCCCAGGATCCATCTAGAGGGGGGGGGGGCGGCCCCCCGGGGGGACTTGACCCCCAAGTTAGGTGGGAGGCGCCCACATCCCCTAGGGTTTCCGACCCTAGGCGCCTTGGGCCCTGGGGGGGGTGCACCAGCCCACTAAGCGGCTGGTTCCCACCCAACTACATCCCATTAGGTCCTCCGGGGCAGGTGGACCCCCCGGTGGACCCCCGGAACCCCTTCGGTGGTCCCGATACAATATTGATAAACCCCGAAACCTTTTCGGTGACTGAAACCAGACTTCCCATATATAAATATTCACCTTCGGACCATTCCAAAACTCCTTGTGACGTCCGGGATCTCATCCGAGACTCCGAACAACTTTCAGTAACCACATACAATTCCCATTACAACTCTAGCGTCACCGAACCTTAAGTGTGTAGACCCTACGGGTTCGGGAACCATGGAGTCATGACCGAGACACCTCTCCGTCCAATAACCAATAACAGGATCTGGATACCCATATTGGCTCCCACATGTTCCACGATGATATCATCGGATGAACCACAATGTCGGGGATTCAATTAATCCTGTATACAATTCCCTTTGTCCATCGGTATGTTACTTGCCCGAGATTCGATCGTTGGTATCCCTATACCTTGTTCAATCTCGTTACCGGCAAGTCTCTTTACTCGTTTTGTAACACATGATCTCGTGACTAACTCCTTAGTCACATTGAGCTCATTATGATGATGTATTACCGAGTGGGCCTAGAGATACCTCTCCGTCACATGGAGTGACAAATCCCAGTCTCGATTCGTACCAACCCAACAAACACTTTCAGAGACACCTCTAGTGCACCTTTATAGTCACCCAGTTATGTTGTGACATTTGATACACCCAAAGCATTCCTGCGGTATCCGGGAGTTGCACAATCTCATGGTCTAAGGAAATGATACTTGACATTAGAAAAGCTCTAGCAGACGAACTACACGATCTTGTGCTATGCTTAGGATTGGGTCTTGTCCATCACATCATTCTCCTAATGATGTGATCTCGTTATCAACGACATCCAATGTCCATGGTCAGGAAACCATGACCATCTATTTATCAACGAGCTAGTCAACTAGAGGCTCACTAGCGACATGGTGTGGTCCATGTATTCACACATGTATTACGATTTCCAATTAATAGAATTATAGCGTGAACAATAGACAATTATCACAAACAAGGAAATATAATAATAACCATTTTATTATTACCTCTAGGGCATATTTCCAATAGTCTCCCACTTGCACTAGAGTCAATAATCTAGTTACATTGTGATGAATCGAACACCCATAGAGTTCTGGCTCTAATCATGTTTCACTAGTGAAAGAGGTTTAGTCAACGGATCTGCGACATTCAGATCCGTATGTACTTTACAAATATCTATATCTCCATCCTGAATGTAACCACGAATGGAGTTGAAGCGGCGCTTGATGTGCTTGGTCTTCTTGTGAAACCTGAGCTCCTTGGCAATGGCAATAGCTCCAATGTTGTCACAGAAGAGAGTCATCGGGCCCTACGCATTGGGAATCACTCCTAGGTCCGTGATGAACTCCTTCATCCAGACTCCTTCCTGTGCTGCTTCCGAAGCAGGTATGTGCTCCTTTTCACATGTAAATGCCGCCACGATGCTTTGCTTGCAACTGCACCAGCTGACTGCCCCACCATTCAAAATATACATGTATCCGGTGTTTGACTTGGAGTCATCCGGATTTGTGTCGAAGCTAGCATGGATGTAACCCTTTACGACGAGCTCTTCGGCACCTCCATAAACGAGAAACATATCCTTAGTCCTTTTCAGGTACTTAAGGATATTCTTGATTGTTGTCCAGTGTTCCATTCCGGGATCACTTTGGTACCTTCCTACCAAACTTATGGCAAGGTTCACATCAAGTCTGGTACACACCATGGCATACATAATAGAGCCTATGGCTGAGGCATAGGGGATGACACTCATCTTTTCTCTATCTTCTGCCGAGGTCGGGCATTGAGCTGTGCTCAATCTCACACCTTGCAATACAGGCAAGAACCCTTTCTTGGACTGATCCATATTGAACTTCTTCAATATCTTGTCAAGGTATGGGCTTTGTGAAAGACCAATGAGGCATCTTGATCTATCTCTATAGATCTTGATGCCTAATATGTCAGCAGCTTCTCCAAGGTACTTCATTGAAAAACATTTATTCAAGGAGGCCTTTATGCTTTCCAAAATTTCTATATCATTTCCCATCAACAATATGTCATCCATATATAAAATGAGAAATTCTATAGAGATCCCACTCACTTTCTTGTACATATAGGCTTCTTCATAAGTCTGTATAAACCCAAAAGTTTAATCACCTCATCAAAGCGAATGGTTCGACTCCGAGATGCTTGCACCAGCCCATAGATGGAGCACTAGAGATTGCATACCTTGCCAGCATTCTTAGGATAGACAAAACCTTCCAGCTGCATCATATACAATTCTTCCTTAAGGAAACCGTTAAGGAAATCTGTTTTGACGTCCATTTGCCAGATCTCATAATCATAAAATGCGGCAACTGCTAACATGATTCGGACGGAGTTCAGCATATCTACGGGTGAGAAGGTCTCATCATAGCCAACTCCTTGAACTTGTCGATAACCCTTAGCGATAAGTCGAACCTTATAGAAGGTCAGATTACCATCCTTGTCAGTATTCTTCTTAAAGATCCATTTATTTGCTATGGCTTGCCGATCATCGGGCAAGTCCACCGAAGTCCATAATTTGTTCTCATATATGGATCCTATCTCATATTTCATGGCTTCAAGCCATTTGTTGGAATCTGAGCCCGCCATGGCTTCTTCATAGTTCGAGGGTTCACCGTTGTCTAACAACATGATTTCCAGGACATGGTTGCCATACCACTCTGGTGCATTGGAGCTCGGAAGCATTCCAGCATAAAGCTCAAGATCGAAAACACTTCGAAAGCAGTCTGGCATAAAGCTCGGATGCGAATAGCCGGCTCCGTAAAAGCCTAATTCCGATATTGAAGCTCGGATGGACTCCTTCAAATTTTCAGAGACCAATGTGATCTATGACACCTTGAATGTCGAATAGTGTTGGAGCTTGGCTATAAAAAGACACCTCGGATGCAGTCCGATGTTGGATCTCGGACGCAAGAGGATACCTTGGATGCCGAATAGTGTTGGAGCTCGGCCATGAAAAGACGCCTCGGATGTAGGTCTCGGACGCAAGAGGATGCCACCACATGGGAAACACTTCAAACCCCAGGTGTGGCGTAAAACAAATACAAGGCATTGATAAAGCGTGATAACTTAAAGGGGCTCCTCGAATGCCCGACATGTAAACTCTTCGGATTTAGCTTGGCGATCCTCAAGATCGAACATGGGAAGGTTTGTTGAACCAGTTTTCAAGACTGACGATCGAAGACGAAGAATTATTCGAAAGAACCAAGGAGTGTTCCCAACTTTAAGACTGGTTCAGGGGGCTACTGAAGGTGTCCTAGGCTAGGGGGTGCTCACCACATCGTCTCCCGACGGGTGGGTCGGGCCGAGGACCCCCAAGGCGGTTCATTAATGGGCCAGTTCAGACAACCCATGATGCATACGAGGAAGATTCCGCAAGACTTGGTGATCAAGACAAGGACTCCTCTCCACCAACGTAGCCAACTAGGACTCTTGTTATCCTAGGCCTCTGGTGTGTTATATAAGCCGAGGCCAGGCTAGTCATTAGGGACAATCAGATCATCATAAATCATATCATCATACAAGCATAGCTCTTAGGGTTTAGAACACTACATACGATCTCATGGTAGATCAACTTTGTACTCAATACACCATCATCAATACAAACAAAGCAGGACGTAGGGTTTACCTCCATTAAGAGGGTTCGAACCTGGGTAAATACCATCTCCCTTGTCTCTTGTTACCCATCGATCCAAGACCCACAGATCGGGACCCCCTACCCGAGATCCGTCGGTTTTGACACCGACAGTCTTCTCCAAGATCTTGCAAAGGAATAGACAATTTGATGCATGACATGCTGTGTTGACAGCCTCTGCCCAAAAGCTATGAGGTGATTTGTACTCATCCAACATGGACCTTGCCATTTCCACAAGTGTACGGTTCTTCCTTTCTGCTACCCCATTTTGTTGTGGGGTATATGGTGCTGAGTATTGATGCTCAATTCCTTCATCACTAAGAAACACTTCCAAGGTATAGTTCTTGAACTTGGAGCCATTGTCACTTCTTATTGCCAAGATTTATTTGTCAAATTTTCATTGAGCTTGCTTGGCAAAATCAATGACGGTAATTTTTATCTTGTCCTTGAACTTGAGAAAGAACACCCATGTGTATATTGAGTAATCATCAACAATAACGAAACCATACTTCTTCCCACCAAGACTATCCCATGAAGAAGGCCCAAAGAGATCCACATGAAGGAGCTTCAAAGGTCTTCAAGTTGATACTATGTTCTTGGGGGGATGCTTTGATTGATGTTGCTTCCCTCCTATGCATGCACTACACACACGATCTTTCTCAAAAGATAAATTGGTTAGTCCAAGGATGTGTTCACCCTTTAAGAGATCTTGAATATTTCTCATGCCAACATGGGCTAGCCAGCGATGCCATAGCCATCCCTTGTCGGCCTTGGCCATGAGGCAAGTTGCATGTAATGTGCTCTCTTTCGATAAATCAACCGTGTAAAGGTTGCCATCCAACTCCCCCACAAAGGCAACTTCAAGGGTATCTATATTAAAGACTTTCACATCCGTTAGTCCAAATAGTGTATCATAACCAATAGAAGCCAATTGATGAACAGAAAGCAAGTGATATTTTAAGGATTGGACAAGCATGACATTTGTAAGTGGCATGTCATTGGAAATAGCCACCTTGCCCAAAACAAGTACCTGTCCTTTAGAACCTCCACCAAATACAATGCTCATAAATGGTCGAATAGCTTCCATGAAGTCCATGAGCAGTGTTCCATCTCCGGTCATATGATTTGAGTAACCGCTATCAATCACCCATTTGACTCTACCGGAGACACCAACATACACACAATTCAAGTTGTAAGAGCAGATTTCTCCATGTGTGGTTTTGGGTAATTGATGACAATCCCTATGGACTAATGGTTGCCTTGAGTTATATTCGAAGGATTTGTCCGTAGGTACTTCTTGAAGTCCATCTGTTGGTTTCAAGGAGTTTATATGGTGACCAAGGTGGTATTCAAGGTTTATCCAAAGATTGGTCATGTGGGAGTTGACCTTATTGCAAGAATGTCTTGAAGAAGAAGATTGTGTAAGCATTCATGTTTATCTTCAAGACATCATCTTTATGAAGAGAGAAGCTAAGATACAAGGTTAATCAAGACTAAGTCAAAAAGTGAATCAAGTTGATCAACACACAAAGCGTACAAGATGTACCGAGAGGGATCAAGTGATCCCATGGTGTGGTAAGCATTGTCCATTACGCTTTGTGTACTAACACATGGTCTACGTGAGAGTTCTTTGTGGGGTTTGGTATATTTCCATGGGCTTGCATCAAGAGGCAGATCACATACATCCCATGGAAGATGACATCAAGTGGAGATCATCATCAAGGTTGCGATGTGCAAGCTCAAGTGAAGCATCACGGAGAGATCATGCTTGAGGCTCGCCGTTCATTGTGGTGATAATGGACTTGTGAAGATGCGCCAAAGAGTGGCTCACCCATAGTGGTGTATGGGGGAGCAATCATCTAGCCTTCATCAAGCCACTGCAATCAAGAAAGATGGTCCATCTTGAGGAACTCAAGATCGTCATCATCTTGCTCAAGTGGACTATGCGCAAGGCTAAGGTTTGACCTTTATAGGATTTTCTATTTTACTGGTCTCATAAGTGGTAGTTGGGAGACTGGGTTATAGGATAGGTATCCATACTATCAAGGGGGGCTCTCAAGTGAGTAGCTTGATCGTATCGTTCGTTGAGAGCTCAAACCATTGCATTCTTGGCATCATCATCTTTCTTGGTTCTTGGTTGGTTTTTCTATTTGAGGTTTCTTGAGCTTATGGTTAACTTCATGACAAGCTCAAGTTCATCGAAAACGGAATCCATATGCATCTTCTATGATGTTTTCGATGTTGGAGTTATTGCTAATTCTTCATTGAAAGAGGTTTATCATCTCTATACCTTTGGCATTTTTATATTATCACTGTTGGATAGCTCTTGTCAACCTGAATCCAGCAAGCTTGAGTTTGCTCAATTCGGAGCTCATTTGCAGAAGTTGTGGCAGTTCTGGTTTTACCGTATCCTTCCGTTTTCCTAGCTGAGTAGTTGAAGGTGCTGCAGTATAGTGGCTAGCGGTAGTACCGCTCCTCGGAGCGGTAGTGCCGCAAGTTGCACGGAAGTAATTTTTTACTTCCGCCCCGAGGGCGGTAGTACCGCAAGTTGCACGGAAGTAATTTTTTACTTCCGCCCCTCGGGCGGTAGTACCGCAAATGACTTCCGGTACTACCGTGCCGAATATTTTCTCGAAGCTAGCTCCAGTGGATGTAGCCCGAAAGTAATTTTTTACATCTGTGGACGCGCGGTAGTACCGCTACCTCAAGCGGTAGTACCGCTGCCTCATGGTGTCTCCTGCCGTGTGCTACACCTGAGTGGCCGTTGAATACTACCCCACAGTAGTACCGCGAGGGCAGGCGGTAGTACCGCTCCGGCAGTACTACCGCCATGTTGCCTCGTTGTAGTAGTGTTTCATATGGCTACTACCACCCTAGCGGTAGTACCGCTCTGTGCGGGCTGTGAGCATAACGGTTGGATTTTTTCCCACCTATAAAAGGGGGTCTTCTTCCCCATTGAATCTTATCCTTTGAGCTCGTGTTTGCCCCCATTGTTGACCTTCTTTGAGCTTGCTATCTCTCAATCCCTCCAATGATTCTTGCTCCTTTTTGAGGGAAAAGAGAGAGGAGATCTAGATCCACATTTCCACCAATCACTTTCTCCTCTATGTGATGGGAACCCCTTGGATGTAGATCTTGGAGTTCTTCGTGTTCTTATTTGTTCTTCATCTCACTTTCCTCCATAACATTAGTTATTGTGGTGGGATTTGGGAGAGAAGGACTTGGGCACTCCGTGTGCTCTTGCCATTGCATTTGGTGCATAGGTTTGAGTTCTCCACGGTGATACGTGGAAGTGAAGTTTGAGAAGCTTATTACTCTTGGGTGTTTGAGCACCCTAGAGCTTGTTCCTCTTGGGTGCTTTGGCACCCTAGATGGTTGGTGGTGCCTCGGAGCTCAATCATTGTGGTGCAAAGCTCCGGGCAAGCTTAGGGGTCTCCAATTAGGTTGTGGAGATTGACCCAAGCATTTGAGGTCACCTCGGAGCCACATTCCATTGTGGTGAAGCTTCTTGTTGTCGTTGGGAGCCTCCAATTCAGTTGTGGAGATTGCCCCAACCTTGTTTGTACGGGTTCGGTGACCACCCTCAAGGGTCCCTTAGTGGAATCACGACATCTTGCATTGTGCGAGGGTGTGAGGAGATTACGGTGGCCTTAGTGGCATCTTGGGGAGCATTGTGCCTCCACACCGGTCCGAACGTAGATTAGCATACGCAAGGGTGTGAACTTCGGGATACATCGTCGTCTCCGCATGCCTCGGTTATCTCTTACCCGAGCCCCTTTATTTATGTACTTTACTTTGTGATAGCCATATTGTTTCTTGCTATATATCTTGCTATCACTTAGTTGTATATCTTGCTTAGCATAAGTTGTTGGTGCACATAGGTGAGCCTAGTTGTTTTAGGTTTTGTGCTTGACTAATTAAACGATAGTTTTATTCCGCATTTGTTCAAGCCTAAACCGTAATTATTTTGAAGCGCCTATTCATCCCCCTCTAGGCGACATCCACGTCCTTTCACAAGTCTTGGTTAGAGGCACCCATTTTACAATGGGACATCTCAAGTTAGTAACAAGGGTCTTAGGAACCCAAATTTTATAAAACTGAAAAGCATTTCTAGGACCAACAAACTGAGCATAAACATCTCCATCTTTTCCCTTATGAAGCACATATGATGGAGGCATCAATTATTTTGGCTTGTTGGGAGTAGGCTTGCCCCTAGTGGCCTTCCTACTCGCAACCTTGTCAACCTTACTCTTTCCTTTTTCTTTGTGCCCTTCTCGCACAAATATCTCCTTGAGGGGAGTTGTAGACTTGTGTGTCACTACCTTACTCTTTCTTGTGCTTGGATCAAATCCAAATCCTTCCCTGGCCACAATCTCCTTATGTTCACTCAACACTTCATTGAGGTTCTTTTGTCCCTGAGCACATGACATGAGACCTTTTTCAATTTGAGCCTTTAACACCCTATTCTCCTCAAGTAAGCTAGCCAGTTCATCATTGGGGTTAGTAGCATAAGCATCAACATTTATAATGGGAGAGTAATAGGCTTTCCCAAAGTGTTAAGATAAGTGATCTTGAGTTCGTCAAACTTCTTAGTAAGGAGATTGAGCTCTTCTTCCTTTGTCTTGAGAGACAAATGTAGGAGCTCACTATCTTTAGTGTGTCTATCAATGTTTGCACCTATTTTTAAGCACAATTCATCATTACGTGCTTCCTCATATATGACTTTCCCCTCAAGGATGTCACATTTTTCCTTTTCCTCAGTGACGAGGATTTCGAGTTCCTTGATGGAGATGGAGTGCTTACTCACCATCTCCATAAGCATACGAAACATAATGAGATTCTTTCCTTTGAGAGAGCACATGACTTTATCCATTTTAGCAAACATAGCATCACTTATTTCATTCATGATCATGATCCTCAACATCAAGATATTCATCACTAGGTGTGGTAGGAATAAATAGAGAAGGGTTTGGATATGGAGTTACCTTCACCTTGTCCGGAGAGGCTTGACCCTCATCATTATCTACCATGGCCTTTGCCATGAGGCATTTGTGTGCGTTCGCTTCATAGTCTTTCATATAGTTGTATGTGACAATGTCACCGGTCTTGTTTACGAGTCTCAATGTGGTTTGGGTGTCTTGGGCTACACCTGCAACACCTCTAAATCACCGGGGTTGGACTCGTCTTGGGCAATCATAGCATTCCCATCTCTCTTCTTGAACTTGGAGTTCAATGGGTTTGGCAACTTCTTCTTCACAAATGTCTTTGGAAATCTTGGTTTATCTTCACTCTTTTCATAGGGGAACTTGTTTGAGAAATGGTTGGTTTCTTCACAATTGTAGAAAGTCCTTAATTTCTTCTTTTGGAATCTTCCCTTGAATTTTCTCGCACTGAACTTCTTCACAAAGAGAGCCATGTCTTCATATGAGGGTCCCTCATCCGAGTCAACTTCAAAGCCTTCTTCTTCGACATCTTCATATTCTTCTTCACTCATGTCATCGTCCATTATGGGCTTGGCCTTCAAGGCAAGGTTAGTCTTGGGTGATGAGGAATGATGCATGACAAGGTGTCTTGTAGCATTTTCCTTTGATTCTTCAAATAGTTGGAAGGTTGAAATGACGTCATCAAGGGACATGTCCTCGAATCCATGTTCTCTTATGTCCCACACCATTTGATGGTGATATGGAGCGAGGGCATTTAGTAACTTGTCCACAAGAAATTGTTTGGTCAAGTTGAATCCATCTGGGCTCTTGTCACAATCATATGATTCAATGTCGGTGGCAAGTGTCATCAGTCGCTCAAGAAGGTGCTTGGGGTTTTCACCTTTCTCCATGTAGAAATATTGCAATGCCCCTTTTGCAATTTCATATTGTGCAAGACGAAGGGAAGATGTTCCAGTCTTGGTTACCACAATGCTATCCATAATTCCTTTGCGTTTGAGAGGTGAATGCAAGGTCTCTTCTGCTTGTTAGACATGCCCTTTCTTATGAGCATGATTGCAGTGTCATTGAGGTGCTTGTCATACACTTCATGTGGAGTGAGATCCTTGGGGTTCACAGGGTTGTAACCTCTCTCCAGGATCTCCACCATCTCATCGTTGGCAAACCTAAGGTGATCCTGCATACCAACTCTCCACAAAGAAAAATCGATAGTGTCATCATGTAAAGGGGGGTTGCCCCTATCATTACACTTAGGTTTCTCAAATCTAGGTTTAGCATACAACCATGAGACTCCGGTGTTTTCACCACCTCGAGGTAGTTGACTCGAACTAGGTAGAGATGCATTAGGTTGCTTTGTCACACCCAATGGTTTTCCAGTGGTGGAGTTCTTACAACTAATGCATCTAACCTCATTTTAACCAAATCCTCAATAGAAGCATCATGCTCCTCCTTTTGCTTAGCGAGGGCCCTTTCTAGATCCTCAGAGGTAAAAGATCAACGCACATCCGAGGAGCATCCCTTCTGTAGAAGGGAGCGTGACAACATGATTCCCATCCTTATCCATCTCGCTCTAGGGCGGTTAAGCCACAAGATTGGAGCACGAGGCTCTGATACCAATTGAAAAGGATCAATATGGACCTAGAGGGGGGGGGGTGAATAGGTACAATTACAAATTTTAATTGTTACTTAGCAATTTTAGGCAATAATGCGGAATATGAAAGTGAGCCTAACAATTGCAAAGATGATAGTTGTGTTGTGTATGCTAAACAAGACAATAAGTAAGTAGATAAGCAAGCACAAGTAATACACGTAAGCACTCAAAGACAAGTAACCACAAGTAGGGAGTCAGGGTTAGGCATAACCGCAACTCTGAGAGACGAGGATGTATGCCGATGTTCACTTCCTTGGAGGGAAGCTATGTCACCATTTATAGAGGTGGATGTTACCACAAAGGCACACCAACGCCACGAAGGCTCACCCTATTCTCTCCTCGAGATAATACCATGAAGGCGTTTCTCAAATACTAGTGGTAGACCTTGGGGTGGTCTCCAAACCCTCACAAAATTTTTGGGGGTAATCACAATGGTTGATTCCTCACCAAAGAACTCCTACCACCTAGGAGTCTCCAACCTCCAACAGTAACAAGAGCGATGAGGAAAAGCTCAAGACTTGATCAAATCAAAAATTCCTTTGGTGAAGAGAAGGGGACGGAGTGGATCTATCACTTGATTGGAGAACTTCTCACAAATACTCTCAAATGCTCTTGGGATCTTGGATTTGGTGTGTGGGGATGTGTGTGAGAGAAAAGTGTGTTCTAGGGTTATCTCAAAGTGAATGGTCAACCTCTCCATGAAGTGGTGACTAGGTATTTATAGTGGGGGAGCAAATATGGGCGTTGTAGTGTAACTGACAGAGCCTCACCGGACATCCGGGACAAGGGCCGAACATCCGGCATCTGTGAAGTGAGCACACGATACACAGACTCAAAGAGGAAAACAGGGGCGCCGGACATCCGGCCCATATGGGAACTCTCGGACATCCGGCTTATGCCCGAACAACTGGCAAACTACACCAACAAACCACCACGGTTCTGGCATTGGTGGGTCAGAAATCCGGCAAGAGGCTCGGATATCCGGGGCCCGGACATCCGGTAGTATGCCGGACATCCAGCCCATATCTGGTGAAACCTAATGCTCTATGGATAGTAGAGGTACCAGATGACCGGGGCACTGCCCGGATATCCGACGACACGTGAACTCCCAGACATCCGGCACAGGGCCCGAACATCCGGCCATCACAAAGGAACATCGCTTTGTATTTTTGTGCACAGTGCAGTTTTTGACCGAGGAAAGGAGTTTGCTTTGAATTGAGCATGTCTTTTCCTGAACCAACCGATCCCCTCTTAATAGTGCGGGATCCCTATACTCAAGAAGAAAATAAAGCTAGATCCGTAAAACTTTTGGTTCCTTTCTTCTTGGCTCATAATCATTCCATGCGTCCGTGATCCTCGCATATTTAGATCTTAGAACTAATACCTAAGATTTACTTCACGAACATCATTAGTCCTCTACATGTGCATTGTCATCAAAATCAAAATATAATATAAGGGCATGATTGCACTTTCAAACATAAATAGATAGATAAAGTGGGTAAACGGTGAAGGACTAAGGGAATCATCATTTCATTACCATCCCCTTCCTCTTACAGTTGTCGGGTGGTTGTACCCCTCAGTGTAGACATTAATGGTCGGAGGGGTGTCCTCCTCGGAGCTGGAGGCGTCGGTGAGGTCCAAGTTGTTAGAGGAGGAGATGTTGCCGGTCATCCTCGGAACCACACGATCCTGCTCCTTGGTGAGTGGGTCCGCCTTCAACTTGGCCACCCCCACCGTTGTAGCCACGTGTTCCGACTGCTCGATAGCGAGTCACCGCGCATTGGCACTTTTTCAGCGGAGCCATCGCGCGTCCGTCTTCGTCGTGGTGAGGGATGATATGTCCATTTTGCATCATGAATTCTTATTACTATCTATTTCATTCTTGTCCATTGTTCCACATTATTATACAATTCTTATGCCCTTTCTCTCTAAATATGCAAGGTACACCACAAGGAGGGAAATTTCTGGAAACTAGAATTTTGGACCGGAAAACCGAGAAAAAGACAGAAAAATCACCATACTCCAAATGACCTGAAAATTCACGGAGAATATTTTTTGGAATATTTAAGAATTCCTGGTTCCAAAATATACCAGAGGGGGGCCACCACCAGGCCACAAGCCAACACGCCCCCCGGGGGCACGCCCTAATGGCTTGTGGGGCCCCTGTTGGCCCTCCGATGCCTTGTTCTCCTATATGGTGTGTTTTACCCTAGAAAAAATCATAAGCAACCTTTCGGGATGAAGCGCTACCGTCTCGAGGAGAAAACCTAGACAGAGGCTCTTTTGCACTCCGACAGTCAGATTCCGTCGGGGAAATTCCTCTCCGGGACGAGAAGATCGAAGCCATCGTCATCACCAACGCTTCCTCCTTCGTGGGAGGACCAATCTTCATCAACATCTTCATCAGCACCATCTCATCTCCATCCCTAGTTCATCTCTTGTATTCAATCTTTGTCCCCAAACCTCAGATTGGTACCTATGGGTTACTAGTTGTGTTGATTACATCTTGTAGTTGAGGCTTGTTGGATTACTTGGTGGAACAAATTATGTTCAGGTCCTTAATCATCATTATTATACCTCTGATCTTGAACATGTTGGTGATGTGTGAGTAGTTACTATTGTTCCCGAGGACATGGGAGAAGTCTTGTTATATGTAATCTTGTGAAGTTGTATTCGTTCGATATTTTGATGATATGTATGTTGTTACTTCTCTTAGTGGTGTCATGTGAACATTGACTACATGACTCCCATGTGTCCTCGGGAGCACTTGCTTAATATAAGAGTACTTTAAGGCCAGTCCTTTGCTACAAAAAGGATTGGGCTACCTTGTTGCACCTTTGTTACTATTGTCACTTGTTACTTGTTACAAATTATCTTGCCACAAAACTATCTATTATTGTTACTCATAGCACCTGCAGAGAATACCTTGCTGAAAACCGCTTGTCATTTCCTTCTTCTCCTCGTTGGGTTCGACACTCTTACTTACCGAAAGGACTACGATTGATCCCCTATACTTGTGGGTCATCAAGAATCTTTTCTGGCCCCGTTGCCGGGGAGTGAAGCACCTTTGGTAAGTGGAAATTGGTAAGGAAACATTTTCTATACGTGCTGAAATTTACTGTTGCTTGTCACTATGGATGGTCACCCTTTCAGTGGCTTGTTCGGGGCATCTTCGCCCCGAACGGAAGATGAGGAAGTTGTTCCTCAACCTATTGAAAATATTTATTATGAGATTCTTTTGGGTATGCTTGAAAAACTATTATGTAATCCATATGATGGTACGACTCATCCTGATTACCATTTGATATTTGATGAGGTTTGTGGATTATTTTAGCTTGTAGGTTTGTCTAGGGACAAAGTTAAGTAGAAAGTTTTCCCTTTATCTTTGGAGGGAAAAGCATTAATGTGGTATAGGCTATTGGATAATACTGAATCATGGAACTCGAATCGCTTGAAGCTTGAATTTCATCAGAACTTTTATCCAATGCATCTAGTCCATTGTGATCGGAACTATATATATAATTTCTGGCCTCGTGAAGGAGAAAGCATTGCTCAAGCTTGGGTAGGCTTAAATCTATTATGCACACCTGCCCTGTAACATCCTGGGACCGACGCTCCAGAAGATTCCCCTTTTATTCCATTGTCGTCTTATGTTTCATTTGGTTGTTGCATTCATCAGCGCATCATTCACATCATCTACATAGCATCGGCATTTTGCCAACATGGATTTTCAAACTTGCATCCGTTCATAGTCATCGGTTCTCTCCGTTCTTGCCGTTGCCCATTGCGAGACCAATCACACATGCACGCGCCCGAGGCATCGATAAAATATTGTGTTTAAAGTGCGGGTAAAATATTCTCGGATTGGGTCGGAACTTGGTGTGTGGTCTTGTTATATTATAGGTGGACCGCCTGCTAGATTTCGTCGCAATAAGAGTTCATTTGATACCCCAATGGTCGCCCGTAACGGCACCGTCATCGGGTTATTCATCGGATATTTTCGGTGTTTCAAACTCTTGTCACGGGCGGCCACCTTCCCTCTCATCTCAGACCAAGGCCCACTACATGGCCCAGTAGCCCAACCTAGCTTGCCCGTCCGTTAGTGGTCATCGGATCGCAATCGGATGGACAAGATCCATCCCACCTAGCCACCTCCCCTATATATATAGCCACCCCATGGAGAGAGCCCCCTCACTCTCTAGGGTCCCCCATGTAAAATTGCAGCCACCCCCCTAAAAAACCCCACCTGCTAGCTCCACCTCCCTCCTTTCCCGTAGCCCTAGCCACCCAGCCAAATCCGGCCCTCAGATCTGAAATCTGGGACTCAAATTCACTCAAATCCCGACCTACCAGACATGTCCGTGGTCAAATCGGACATGTCCGGCGACCACAGAGCCCCGCGTCCGCTCGACTAGAGCTCCCGCAGCCCCAATCTCCACTAGAGCCGGACCACGCCGCTCGCCAGCGATGCTGTCGGAGGTCCGCTGCCGCCTCCATGCGTGCCCCGACTCCCTCCCGTGCTACGCCATGCCCCACCGCCGCCGTGCAAGCCGTCGTCCGCCACCCATGGTTTCCCGAGCTCGAAGCCCGTTGCCAGTGCCCCCAAGACGCTGCCCTACCACCGTTGGACGCCAGCCCGGACCGGATCCGGCCGCCAGAGGCCCGATCCGCCCCTTCCCGATGCCCAGAGCCTCGCCACCGGAGCTCCAATCGCCGCCTGTTGACCTGCATCGGCGCCGCCCGTGCGCTCCCGAGGAGAAGCTGCCCGAGCGAGCCAGTGCGCCTCGCCTGACCTCGCGTGGGCCTCGTCCCAGCTCAGCTACCGGGGATGACTGCGGCCTCCACCCTAACCACGGGCCAGTCACCGCCCCGCCAAGGCCTAGCCAGCCGCTCCACCGACTCGTGCAAAGCCCACTAGGTGAGCCACCAGCCCCGGCTATCCCTCGCCCATGACGCTATTTTGCTATGTTGTGCTCCATGTGGTTGGCCCAGTCTTTCCAGATTCGGCCCAATGTTTTTTTCTAACGAGAATTTGTCTAATTTCGAGTGAATTTCAGTTTTACAGAAAACCCCCTAGAACTCATGCATTTAATAACTCAGGATCCGTGCATCATATGAGAAAACTTTATATATGTAAAATGACTAGAATTTCGTGTAGATTCACAATATCCAACACTCACATATGTTTAAAATGTTTAACTTACTGTTTTCATGCAATTTGCATAAATTCCATGTAAAATGGTTTATTTCACAACTAAACAACCGTAGCTCCAAATTAAATGTTTTATATATGTAACTTGACTAGAAAAATGCGTAGAATATCATGGTGAAAATTATTTTGCTGTTTAACAACTCTAAAATATGGTTAGTTCAGATCTGGACCAAACTTATAATATGCATATGAGGTCGTTCCAGAATTGTTATTCGTTGCTTTCGGCCTCATTTAAAGTGCCTAGGTGATGCACTTTACTTATGCTTCACCTCTTGCCATGTCTAACAACATTTAATATTGATGAGTACCTAAACAGGAGTGAAATAAATAATTCGAACGTGGAGTTTCGTCAATATGCAACTCGTTGCATATTGAACTTCACTTAATATGTAGTAGTTGTTTGTTGTGCTTGCCATGCCATGCCATGCGTTGCATATTAAACCAGACATGCATCATATTTGATTGCACATCATGCCGTGCATATGTTGTGGTGTACCGTGTGTTGATTGTTGTTTTCGGATTGTTCCTTCTCGATAGAGTTCCAAAAGCATTTGGAGTGTGAGGATTCGTTCGACTACGTTGGCTCGTCTTCTTCATAGACTCATTCTCCTTCCAAGCGAGATCTCAGGCAAGATGACACATTTCCCTAGATACCACTACTATCATTGCTATGCTAGTTGTCTTGCTTTTATCGTTATGTCACGCTACCTACCACTTGTTTGACAAGCCTCCCAACATTGCCATGAAAAGCCTCTAACCCCTCCACATCTCAGCAAACCTTTATTTGGCTATGTTACCGCTTGCTCAACCCTTCTTATATCGTTTCTAGCCGCAGGTGCAATTGCTTCCATGTGTCAAGATGGACATTCTTTTGTTATCACAACATTATTGCTATTTAATTTAATGCACATATATACTTGGTAAAGGGTGGAAGGCTTGGACTTTTGCTCGGTGTTTTGTTCCACTCTTGCCGCCCCTAGTTACTTGTGAACCGGTGTTATGTTCCATATTGAGTGCTCCTAACATTCTCAGGGTTGTTATGGGGACCCCCTTGATTTTCGTTTTGGGATAAAACTTATCTAGCAAGGCCCAACATTGGTACTACATTTTCCTAATAACTATAAAATGCATAGGGACCCACCGACACCCGCAGATAATTTAATCAACCCCCGGGCCAGTGCTCCTTATGAGTGTTGGTCCAAAAATAGAGCACCGTGCGGGGCCAACCCGGGGCAACTCGGGAGATTTCTATCAGGCCAGTGTACGTGTAGCTCATCTGTCATGCCCTGAGAATGAGAAACGCGGCTCCTATCGGGATTGTTGGCATGTCGGGTGGTTTTGCTGGATTTGTTTTTACCTTTCTCGAACATCTTGCGCGTGGGATTTTGATGACACTTCGGGCTATCTCGAAGTTGAGATTTTCCATCGGGATTCCGCAAATACTAAGGGTGATTCCACGGTTGAGGAATTCCAACGCGGCGTGTGATTAATTTGTGATGGATGAGTTGGAGCACCCCTGCAGGGTTAAATCTTTCGAAAAGCCATGCCCGCGATTATGTGGCAACTTGGAAACTTTGTTTAACACCCGGTCATAGTAAACTTGAAGTAAACTCAAATAAAATACACCAACTGTGTGCGTAACCATGACTGTCTTGACTCGTGAGTCCTTATCCGAGAGAGAACACGGTGGGGTTATGTTTGATGTAAGTAGATGTTCAGGATCAGTTAGTGATCATTACTAGTTCATGTCCGTTATGAGTAGACCACCATACTTTACTTTCTGTATTCGTAAGTTAGCCACTCAAGAAAATGCTTAGTTGCTTGCTACAGCCTCACCACTTAAGCATACCTCACACATTAAGCTTTAATAGTCTTGATACCCTTGGAAATGAGATTGCTAAGTCCTTGTGAGTCACAGGTTACTACAACAACAATTGCAGGTACAGGTAATGAGATGATTTGTCATGAGCGTGATGCTTGGTTGAATTGGAGTTATCCTTCTTCATCGATCTAGGATGGGTTCTAGGCGGCAGCCTGGGATAGCAAGGATGGATGTCATTTTTTTGTTTGTTTTCGTCCGTAGTCGGACCCTGCTCTTCTGTATGATGTTTGAATATGTTGTTGTATTGATGTGATCCTGTTGTAGCTTGTGGCGAGTGTAAGACAATTCCATATACTCATATCTTCTATACATGTACTTGTAATGATATCCATTCTTGCAACACGATGAGATGTGCTCCTATCCGTGTCGAGGCCCACGAGCCAAAATAAGGATAGGGTCGCATCTTGGGCGTGACAAGTTGGTATCAGAGCCTGTACCAACCAAGGAGCCCCCTTGTTTGATCAAACTTGGTCGAGTCGAGTCTAGTTAAAAAACTATTTTGAGTCTAGTTATATATCGGAGAGTAGGTTTCTTTTACTCCTCTTCTATACTCTAGGAGGTATTTGACTTATGAATTTTTAATTCTACTCCTCTTCTCGCTCAAATTTTTTAGGATCACGCGGATATTTTGGAATATCTATGATGTCGATGTGACGGAGTTCTGTACTTGGTGCCTCTTGTTATCGAGGAGTAGAGCTCCAAGGGATTCTTGACACATCGTTATCGTTCTGTTTCCTTAGTATCTCAGGACGGAGGATGTTCGAAATTGCTTCAATACTTATCGTGGTGAGATAAGGTCGGAGTCACCTAGTACTGGGGAGGCGTCCAGGGTACTACCATGTTTGGTATCATTGTGTTTTCGAGGGTCCGAGATAGATGGAGTTCCGAAGCCTCTGGTTATGTGTTGACGGATGGATACAGTTGGAGTGTAGGGCTTGTTAGTTGTGTGAGATATTTTGCCTCCCTGTATCCCCAACACCCAATTGCATAACCAGAAAGTTCTGGGAGTTCTTAGGTGGGAATTCAAGTAGTCACCTAGGCTATCTTCCAACAGATCATGATGTGAGGTTGGGGTTCGACATCTAGTGGATTCGTTTGTTCACGGTCGTTCTTACAGAGGATAGTCTCGATATATGTCATCAGATATGCTTCGTCAAGACTTGTAGTTCTCTACGACTAGGGAGCATATTCGAGCGTCATTTCAATATGAAAATCCAATGTACGATCGAGCCCGTGCAAAACTTACCACGAAAATATCGAGCGGAATATCTATCATGAATTTGTTCTGGCTTGTTTTCTAAGCCTCATCCTTTTTTTGTTTTCGAATATGGTAATTCAAGTTGCTTCAATGTCAACTGGCGATCTCATATCTTTTCTAAGAAGTGTTCTCATATTTTACGGGAATGCTAATCCTTTTGTTCAACTGGAGTTGTCATGAAATTCTTTTCAACCTGTGCGCTCCTCTTCAAGATATTCAATCATCTCCAATATTCGCAAGATCAATCCTCATGTTTCTTTCCGGAGCTCATTTCATCCGCCCTAAGTTGTCTTTGTTTTCCCCACCCTCCCGCCCTTTTTATTCACTGATTAAATCTCATCCAAGTGCCTTTCTCTTCATTGATGCTTCCGATATCATTTCTTCCGTATTGTATCCGATGAATTCTTGTGGACATTCTCAAGAGTTTCATTTTCAAGATCTATCCTCAATTCCTTGTTCTTGTTGTTATTCTTCCCCGGTGGATTCTATTCAACCTTTCGGTGTTCATCATATCCCTTTTCATTCGTTCAATGCATTCCATGTTGAAAATTCTTATCCAAGCCTCCCCCATTTATTCCCTCTTTCTATATTATCCAGAGTGCTGAAGATATCTTAGAAGATTCATGTTTCCATTCAAAATCTTTTCAATTATTTTGAGGTTCTCACCTCATCAAGTTTCCATTTGTACCGGTGCAATCTCTGTTTTAATCAATCTTTTCAACAGAGTTTTCTTTGAGTGGGCCCATAACCCACAGGTTTCCCCCCAGGATCTTACCTGGCTCTTCTAATCTTGTTCGGAGATGTTCTTAGGTTCTTTTCCAATATGACGTAAGAATGATTTTCATCAGTCGTATTCCATCTCCAAGATCGCTTCTAAATCATTTTCATCATTGGCTCAACCTTAATTATTCATTATTCCGGAGTATCTCAGTAATTCATGGTGTTGATTCTCGTCATCATTCTCAGCATTGAAGACCGAAGGAGAGTTTCCCTTAAATTGTTGTTCGTTCTTCCAAAGATTCATGGTTTCAGGTTGTTGCTATCATCTCAAGTTGTTTACATTCATGAGAAATTTCTCCCATATCTATCCGGTGCATTCAGAGTTGTTTTCATTTCTTGATCCTCCGAAGGCCACCATTTCAGAAGATTTCTTCGTTCTCGGTTTTCAGCTTTCATTCTCGAACTCTTATCAATTGTTGTTCCTTCGTTCATATCTCAATTTTTCCGATGCTTTGTTCAAGTTTTCTATTAGGTGGATCATGATCTCTTCGTTCTCATGCTATTCCATTCATTTGAAGTATCCTCTTTAGTTTCTAATCCTTACCAATGTTCTTGTTCTAGACTTCTTCAAGTTTGTGTTCTATCTCTCTCTTCAATCTTTTCAAGAAGAATAAATTGTATGCGAAATCCATTGATTGTCATCAATTTAACTTGATGAAGGATAAGCATAACATAATTCTTATTCTTATTTCATCAAGAGGATTTCAGTCCTTCTTTCGAAGTTGTTCATGATATCAAATTCTTGATTCCAAGTGTTCTCATCTTTTCTTTCCGGAGTTCCAAGTTATTCTCAAATATCTCTTCGTGAAGCTTAATCTAAAGCTTAGCAAGGGCTCGATCTTGTCATTTAGCAACCTTCAATTCTTTTCTATCATCCTTTCATTCCGGAGTTCATCCCGATGCTTCTTCATGGTGGTTTGTTAAGGATGTAATTCTTCTTGAAGTGTTCTTCAAGATTCTTGTTGGAGGTGCTCAAGTGTTCTTTATCTTGGATTTCCAAGTTCAATTCCTTCTCCATTGTCTTTTGAGATGGTATTGTATAATTCTTGATCATGAGGAGTCTCGAAGGAAAATTATCAAGAATAAGATAAGTAAACACATCTTGTTTTCTCGGAGTTATCTTGGGTTGGATTTCACCTAAAGCATTTCCTAAGGATTGTTGCTATCATGATGTCATAAATGATCCAAGTTTTCTCTTCCTCTTCTTGGTGAAAGAAGTTTTTCATCTCTTGTTGCTCTCAAGCAATCAATTGTTTCTGTTGTGGCAGGTTGTCACCTCATAATTTTGAGATGTTTTCCACAAGCCCATAACAAGCTGTTCTATTAGTTGTTGATTCTCCATCAACTCCGCTCATCCCTTGCTTCTCAAATTCAATGGCGGTAGAAGTTGTCATTTTCTTTTCCGTTCTCTTCTCTCCAAAGATGTAGCTTCTATTCTCTTTTTACGGAGGCCTTGTGATGTTGCTCTCTTCAATCTATCATCTTGGTTTGTCAAGATCATGCTCTTCCCTTGATTGTCCATTAACCAGAGTGCTGTGAAATCTTTTCATGATCCTTCCATCTTATGAAGTTTTGATTCTAATCCAACCAAAGTTTGGTGCCTCTCTTTCAATTTCTTTCCATCATATCAAATTTTCCTCTCTATCCTACCGAAGTGCTACCGAAATTCTTGTGAATTCTTGCTTGTTCCTCATGTCATTCTTCATCTCTTGCAACCTTCATGATCATTGGTTTCACTCGTTTGTCAAAGAAGCAACTAAGTTATCTCTTGCTCTTTCTCTTCCCCTTCTCATTCTATATCTCAGGACGAGATCCTCGTGTAGTGGAGGAGAGTTGTAATAGCCCGGGACCGACGCTCCAGAAGATTCCCCTTTTGTTCCATTATCGTCTTATGTTTTGTTTGGTTATTGCATTCATCATTGCATCATTCACATGATATGCATAGCATCGGAATTTTTTCAACATGGATTTTCAAACTTGCATCCGTTCGTAGTCACCGGTTCTCTCCGTTCTTGTCGTTGCCCATTTCGAGACCAACCACACATGCACGCGCCCGAGGCATCGATAAAATATTGTTTTTAAAGTGCACATAAAATATTCTCGGATTGGGTCAGAACTTGGCGTGTGGTTTTGTTATATTGTAGGTGGACCGTCTGCCAAATTTCGTCGCAATTAGAGTTCATTTGATACCCTAACAGTCGCCCATAGCGGCACCGTCATCGGGTTATTCATCGGATGTTTTCGGTGTTTCAAACTCTTATCATGGGCTGCCACCTTCCCTCTCATCTCAGACCAAGGCCCACTACATAGACCACTAGCCAAACCTAGCTTGCCCCTCCGTTCGTGGTCATCGGATCGCGATCAGACGGACGAGGTCCATCCTACCTAGCCACCTACCCTATATATAACCACCCCATGGAGAGAGCCCCCTCACTCTTTAGGGTTCCCCCCATGTAAAATTGCAGCCACCCCCTCAAAAAATCCACCTGCTAGCTCCACCTCCCTCCTTCCTCGCAACCCTAGCCACCCAGCCAAATCCGGCCCTCAGATCTGAAATCTGGGGCTCACATTCGCCCAAATCCCCACCAAACGGACATGTGCGTGGTCAAATCGGACATGTCCGGCGACCACAGAGCCTCGTGTCCGCTCGACGAGAGATCCCCCAGCCCTGATCTCCTCTAGAGCCAGACCCTGCCACTCGCTGCGATGCTGCCGGAGGTCCGTCGCCGCCTCCATGCGCGACCCCGACTCCCTCCCGTGCTGCGCCATGCCCCACCGCCGCCGTGCAAGCCGTCCGCCTCCACCCGTGGCTGCCCGAGCTCGAAGCCCATCGCCAACGCCCCCAAGACGCTGCCCCTACCGCCATTGGCCACCAGCTCGGACCGGATCCGGCCGCCAGAGTCCCGATCTGCCCCTCCCCGATGCCTAGAGCCTCGCCCGCGGAGCTCCAATCGCCGCCTGTTGACCTGCATCGGCGCCGCCCTTGCGCTCGCGAGGTGAAGCTGCCCGACCGAGCCAGTGCGCCTCGCCCGACCTCATGTGGGCCTCATCCCGACCTAGATACCGGGCTTGACTGCGGCCTCCACCCCAACCACGGGCCAGTCACCACCCAACCAAGGCCCAGCCAGCCGCTCCACCGACCTGGGCGAAGCCCACTAGGTGAGCGCCCAGCCCCGGCTATCCCTCACCCATGGCGCTATTTTGCTATGTTACGCTCCGTGTGGTTGGCCCAGTCTTTCCAGATTCGTCCCAATGTTTTTTTCCTAACGCGAATTTGTCTAATTTCCAGTGAATTTCAATTTTACAGAAACCCCCCTAAAACTCATGCATTTAATAACTCGGGATCCATGCATCATATGAGAAAACTTTATATATGTAAAATGACTAGAATTTCATGTAGGTTCACAATACCCAACTCTCAAATCTGTTTAAAATGTCTAACTTGCTGTTTTCATGCAATTTGCGTAAATGCCATGTAAACACAACTAAAACCGTAGTTCCAAATTAAATGTTTTATATATGTAACTTGACAAGAAAAATGCATAGAATCTCATGGTGCCAATTATTTTGCTCTTTAACAACTCTAAAATATGGTTAGTTCAGATCTGGACCAAATTTATAATATGCATATGAGGTCGTTCCGGAATTGTTATTCGTTGCTTCCGGCCTCATTTAAAGTGCCTAGGTAATGTAGTTTACTTATGCTTCACCTCTCGCCATGTCTAACACCATTTAATATTGATGAGTACCTAAACGATAGTGAACTAAATAATTAAAATGCGGAGTTTTGTCAATATGCAACTCGTTGCATATTGAACTTCACTTAATATGTAGTAGTTGTTTGTTGTGCTTGCCATGCCATGCCATGCGCTGCATATTAAACCAGACATGCATCATATTTGATTGCGCATCATGTCATGCATATGTTGTGGTGTACCATGTGTTGATTGTTGTTTTCGGATTGTTCCTTCTCGGTAGAGTTTCGAAAGTGTTCAGAGTGTGAGGATTCGTTCAACTACGTTGGCTCGTCTTCTTCATGGACTCGTTCTTCTTCCAAGCGGGATCTCGGGCAAGATGACACATTTCCCTGGATACCACTACTATCATTGCTATGCTAGTTGTCCCGCTTTTACCGTTATGTCATGCTACCTACCACTTGTTTGTAAAGCCTCCCAACATTGCCATGAAAAGCCTCTAACCCCTCCACATCCCAACAAACCTTTGTTTGGCTATGTTACCGCTTGCTCAACCCTTCTTATATCGTTTCTTGCTGTTAGTGTAATTGCTTCCATGTGTCAACATGGACATTCTTTTCTTATCACAATATTATTGCTATTTAATTTAATGCACATATATAGTTGGTAAAGGGTGGAAGGTTTGGCCTTTTGTGTGGTGTGTTGTTCCACTCTTGCCGCCCCTAGTCACTTATGAACCGGTGTTATCTTCCATATTGAGCGCTCCTAACATGCTCAGGGTTGTTATGGGAACCCCCTTGATTTTTGTTTTGGGATAAAACTTATCTGATAGGGCCCAACATTGGTACTACATTTGCCTAATAACTAATAAATGCATAGGGACCCGCCAGCACCCGCGGATAATTTAATCAACCCCCGGGCTAATGCTCCTCATGAGTGTTGGTCCAAAAATAGAGCACTATGCGGGGCCAACCCGAGGAAACTCGGGAGATTTCTATCAGGACACTATACGCGTAGCTCATCTGTCGTTCCCTGAGAACGAGATACACGGCTCCTATCGGCATTGTCGACACGTCGGGTGGTCTTGCTGGATTTGTTTTTACCTTTCTCGAACGTCTTGCGCATGGGATTTTGACGACACTTCGGGCTATCTCGAAGTTGAGATTTTCCATCGAGATTCCGCAAATACTATGGGTGATTCCGCAGTTGAGGAATTCCAATGCGACGTGTGGTTAATTTTTGATGGATGAGTTGGAGCACCCCTGCAGGGTTAAATCTTTCGGAAAGCCGTGCCCACGGTTATGTGGCAACTTGGAAACTTTGTTTAACACCCGGTCATAGTAAACTTGAAGTTAACTCAAATAAAATTCACGAACTGTGTGCGTAACCGTGACTATCTCGACTCGTGAGTCCTTATCCAAGAGAGAACACGGTGGGGTTATGTTTGACGTAAGTAGGTGTTCAGGATCAGTTAGTGATCATTACTAGTTCACGTCAGTTATGTGTAGACCACCATACTTTACTTTCTGTATTCGTAAGTTAGCCACTCAAACAAATGCTTAGTTGCTTGCTTCAGCCTCACCACTTAACCATACCTCACCCATTAAGCTTTAATAGTCTTGATACCCTTGGAAATGAGATGGCTGAGTCCCTATGACTCATAGATTTCTACAACAATAGTTGCAGGTACATGTAATGAGATGATTTGTCATGAGCGTGATGCTTGTTTGAATTGGAGTTCTTCTTCTTCATCGATCTAGGATGGGTTCCGAGCGGCAGCCTGGGATAGCAAGGATGGATGTCATTTTGTCGTTTGTTTTCGTCCGTAGTCGGACCCTGCTCTTTTGTATGATGTTTGAATATGTTGTTGTATTGATGTGATCTTGTTGTAGCTTGTGGCGAGTGTAAGCCAATTCCATATACTCATCTGTTCTATACATGTATTTGTAATGATATACATTCTTGCAACACGACGAGATGAGCTCCTATCCCTGTCGAGGCCCTCGAGCCAAAATAAGGATAGGGTCACATCTTGGGCGTGACATGCCCCAACAATGATCTCTCAAGAGAAATGATTATACAAAAAAATTATGCCCGGCTTTCTCATGATGATCGGTTACTACTGGATTCTTCTTGTGCTGGCTCATACATGAATAAAACTATTGAATTCAAATGGGATCTTCTGGAAAGAAATAAACGCAATTCTGAAGATTGGGATCTAGAGAAGGTAAAGAGTTGGGTATAAAACTTAATTTTGATTGTATTAAATATTTTATGGAAACTAGTGTCTTCCATGAGTTTAGCAATAAATATGGTCTTGACTCTGAAATAGTAGCTACTTTTTGCGAATCATTTGCTACTCACGTTGATCTTCCCAAAGAGAAGTGGTTTAAATACCATCCTCCCATTGAAAAACCATTAGAGGAACCTATTCAGATTAAGAAGGAAGAAATGATTGTTAGTCATGCTGATCCAATTGTTCCCACTCCTTAGATTGAGAAGCCTCATTTTCCTGTTAGAATTAGGGAACATGCTAAGGCTACAATTGTGGTCAATAAAAGTCATCTCAGGACACCTTTACCTTCTGAACAAATTAATGTTGAGCCTAAGGTTGCCATGGTTAAAGATATTTTAGTTAATAACATTGAGGGTCAGGTTATTTACTTTCATGGGGAAGCTGCTAGGGTTGCGAAACCTGATAGAAACGAACATGATGAATTAGACAAAAATAAACCAGTGGTTGGCATGCATGTTGTTTCAGTTTGAAATTGAAGATCATTGTTATCATGGCTTGTGTGACCTCGGTGCTAGTGTCAACGCTATACCTTTTACCTTATATCAATAAATTATGAAGGACATAGCACACTTGACTATTGAAGATATTGATGTCACTATTAAACTTGCAAACAGAGATACTATTACGCAAGTTGGGATCGTTAGAGATGTTGAGGTTTTGTGTGGAAAAGACAAGTACCCCACCGATTTCTTAATACTTGGTTCAAAACAAGTTAACCTTTGCCCCATTATATTCGGTAGACCTTTCTTGAACACCTTTAATGCTAAAATTAATTGTGTTACTGAGAAGGTTAGAGTAAGCTTTGGTGATGTGTCTCATGAATTCAATTTCTCCAAGTTTACTAATCAACCACATGATAAGGTGTTACCTAGTAAGGATGAAATAATTGGTCTTGCTTCTATTGTTGTGCCTCCTACTGATCCTCTAGAACAATATTTGATAGACCATAAGAATGATATGCATATGAATGAAAGGAATGAAATAGATGACATATTTCTTAAACAAACATCTATTCTTAAACACAACTTACCAGTTGATATTTTAGGGTATCCTCCTCCACCCAAGGGAGATCCTGTGTTTGAACTAAAGACTTTACCTGATACTTTGAAATATGCATTTCTTGATGAAAAGAAGATACATCACGTTATTATCAGTGCTAACCTTTCAAAGCATGAAGAAAGGAGATTACTTAAAACTCTAAGGAAGCACATAGCTGCTATTGGATATACTCTCGACGGTCTAAAGGGCATAATCCCCACTCTATGTCAGCACAAGATTAATATGGAACCAGATGCCAAACCTGTTGTTGATCACGAACGCCACTTAAATCCCAGGATGAAGGAAGTGGTAAGAAATGAAATAATAAAGCTTCTTGAGGCAGGTATAATCTATCCTATTGCTGATAGTAGGTAGGTAAGTACCGTTCATTGTGTTTGTAAGAAAGGTGGTATTACTGTCGTCCCGAATGATAAAAATGAGTTTATTCCACAACAAATCATAACTAGCTACAGGATGGTGATTGATTTTAGGAAATTAAATAAAGCTACTAAGAAAGATCATTACCCCTTGTCTTTTATTGAGCAAATGCTTGAAATTTATCTAAGCACACACACACTTTTGCTTTCTTGATGGATATTCTGGATATTCTCAAATACTTGTGTGAAAAGAAGATCAAGAGAAAACTACCTTTACATTTGCTTTCAGAACTTATGCTTACAGGCGTATGCCTTTTGGTTTATGCAATGCACTAGCTACATTTCGAAGATGTATGACTGCTATATTCTCTACTTTTGTGAAAAGATTGTTGAGGTGTTCATGGATGATTTTTCCATTTATGTGATTTATTTCGATGATTAATTGAGCAACCTTGATCGAGTTTTGTAGAGATGCGAAGAAACTACCCTTGTATTAAATTGGGAGAGGTGCCACTTTATGGTAAATGAAGGTATAGTGCTTGGGGAAAAAACTCTGAATGAGGCTTTGAGGTGGACAAAGCTAAAATTGATGCAATATAAAAAATGCCATGCTCGAGAGATATTAAAGGTATAAGAATTTTCCTTGGTCAAGATGGTTTTTATAGGCTTTTCCTTAAAGATTTCTCAAAGATTTCTAGGCCGTTAACTAATCTTCTTCAAAAAGATGTTCCTTTTGTTTTTGATGATGATTGTGTAGAAGCTTTTGAAATACTTAGGAAGACTTTAATTTCTGCACCCATTGTTCAACCACCTGATTGGATCCTACCATTTGAATTTATGTGTGATGCTAGTGATTATGTTGTTGGTGCTATTCTAAGGCAAAGAGTAGACAAGAAATTAAATGTTATTCATTATGCCAGTAAAACTCTAGACTCTACTCAAAGAAATTATGCCACCACTGAAAAGGAATTTTTAGCAGTTGTTTTCGCATGTGATAAGTTTAGACCTTACATTGTCGATTCCAAAGTAACTATTCATAGTGACCATGCTTCTGTTAAATACCTTATGGAAAACAAAGATGCTAAACCTAGGCTCATTAGATGGGTAATTTTACTTCAAGAGTTTGATTTGCATATCATTGATAGAAAAGGAGATTAAAACCCCATAGCAGATAACTTGTCTAGGTTGGAAAATGCTCTTGATGACCCACTTCCTATCGATGATAGTTTTCCGGATGAGAAACTTGCTGCTATACATACTTCACATAGCACTCCTTGGTATGCTGAATATGCTAATTATATTGTTGCCAAGTATATTTCACCTAGCTTCACCTATCAACAAAAGGAAAAAATACTTTTATGATTTACGACATTACTTTTGGGATGACCCACATCTTTACAAAGAGAGAGTAGACGGTATTACTAGACGATGTATACCTGAGCATGAATAGGAACAGATTCTTTGGAAGTGCCATTCCAAAGCTTACGAAGGACACCACGCCGATGATAGAACTACACACAAGGTATTACAATCTAGTTTCTATTGGCCTACTCTTTTCAAAGATTCTCGTAAGTACATCATGCAATGAATGCCAAAGAGTTGGTAACATCAATAAGCGTCGGGAAATGCCTATGAACTATTCGCTTTCTATTGAACCATTTGATGTTTGGGGTTTTGACTTTATGGGACATTTTCCTTCCTCAGATGTGTATACTCATATTTTAGTTGATGTTTATTATGTTACTAAGTGGGTATAGGCTATTCCAACTAGTAGTGCTGATCATAACACCTCTATTCAAAATACTTAAAGACATCATTTTCCCGTGGTTTGGAGTCCCTAGATACTTAATGACTGATGATGGTTCACATTTTATTCTTGGTGCTTCCCATAAACTTGTAGCTAAATACGATGTTAACCATAGGATTGCATCCCCTTATCATCCTTAGTCTAGTGGTCAAGTTGAATTGAGTAATCGAGAAATAAAATTAATCTTGCAAAAGACTGTTAATAGATCTAGGAAGAATTGGTCTAAGAAACTAGATGATGCGCAATGGGCTTATAGAACTGCTTATATGAATCCTATGGGTATGTCCCCATACAAAATGGTCTATGGAAAGGCTTGTGATTTACCTCTCGAGCTAGAACATAAAGCTTATTGGGCAATTAAAGAACTTAACTATGATTTTAAACTTGCCGGTGAAAAGAAGTTATTTGACATTATCTCACTAGATGAATGGAGAACACAAGCCTATGAAAATTCTAAGCTGTTTAAAGAAAATGTTAAAAGATGGCATGACAAGAGGATTCGAAAACATGAATTCAATGTAGGAGACTTAGTGCTTTTGTACAACTCTCATTTCAGATTTTTTGGACAAAACTTTCTCTCCAAATGGGAGGGCCCATACGTTGTTGAGGAGGTTTATCGCTCCGGTGCTATAAAAATCAATAAATTTGAAGGCAAGAACCCGAGAGTGGTGAATGGGCAAAGAATCAAGCATTACACTTTAGGTGCACCCATTAGTGAAGAAACAAATGCCATCCAAGTTATGAAACTGGAAGAACACATCAAGGAGGCCTTCTGGAACACTCCAAAAACCTGAAAAGGGGGTAGGTATGTGGTACGGTAAGTAAACCGACTCCGGAAATTCCAAAAAATAATTTCTTCCAGTTTTGGTATTTTAGAAAAATTACAAAAGTGAAACAGAGTCAGGAGGACCCACGAGGGAGGCACAAGCCAATAGGACGCTGATACGTCTCCAACGTATCTATAATTTTTGATGATGGCATGCTATTATATTATCTGTTTTGGATGTTTTATATGCATTAATATGCTATTTTATATTATTTTTGGGACTGACCTATTAATCTAGAGCCAAGTGTGAGTTTCTCTTTTTTCCTTGCTTTTGAGTTATGTAGATATGGAATATTAAACAGAGTCCAAATGGAATAAAACCTCCGGAAGGAATTTTTATGGAAGGAAACAAGTCATCCAAGCTTGGAGTGCACGTAAGGGGAGGTGCCAGGGCGCCACAAGCCTGCTAGGCGCACCCCCTGGCCACGTCTAGTAGGCTTGTCGCCTCCTGGCAAGTCTCCTAACCCTAATTCTTGGCTTATAAATACCCAAATATTCACCCAACATTAGAAAAAGCCACGGAAATACTTTTCCGCCGCCGGAAGCCTCCGTTCCCGAGAGATCCAATCTTGGAGCCTTCTCTGGTAATCTGCCGGAGGGGGAATCGATCATGGAGGGCATCTACATCAACTCCATTGCCCCTCCGATGAGGCGTGAGTAGTCCATCACAAACCTATGGGTCCATAGCTAGTAGCTAGATGGCTTCTTCTCTCTCTTTGAACTTCAATACCATGTTCTTCATGATCTTCATGGAGATCTATCCGATGTAATCTTGTTTTATGGTGTGTTTGTCAAGATCCGATGAATTGTGAGTTTATGTTCAGATTATCCATGAATCTTATTTGAATGTCCTCTAATTTCTTATATGCATGATATCATATCCTTGCTAGTCTCTTCGAGTTATTGGTTTGGTTTCGCCAACTAGATTGGTAATTCTTGCAATGGGAGAAGTGCTTGGTTTTGGGTTCAATCTTGCGGTGTCCTCAGCCAGTGACAAAGTAGGGGTAGCGAGGCACGTATTGTATTGTTGCCATCAAGGGTAACAAGATGAGGTTTTCATCATATTGCTTGAGTTTATCCCTCTACATCATATCATCTTTCTTAATGCATTACTCTGTTCTTCACGAACTTAATACTCTAGATGCAGGCACGAGTCAGTCGATGTGTGTAGTAATAGTAGTAGATGCAGAATCGTTTCGGTCTACTTGTCATGGACGTGATGCCTATATGCATGATCATTGCATTGTATAACTACATGATTATTTGCTTTTCTATCAATTGCTTGACAGTAATGTGTTTACCCACCATGATATTTGCCTTCAAGAGAGAAGCCTCTAGTGAAACCTATGGCCCCTGGGTCTATTTTCCATCATATATTTTCAGATCTATACTTGCTGCAATTTATTTACCTTTTACTTTTCGCACTCGTTATGTCTATCTCTATCAGATCTAATCCTTGCAAATAACTGTGAAGGGTTTGACAACCCCTTTATAGCGTTGGGTGCAAGAGTTTGATTATTTGTGTAGGTGCATCCATTGGTGACTTGCTTGTTCCTCCTACTGGATTGATACCTTGGTTCTAAAAAACTGAGGGAAATACTTATCTACTTTGCTGCATCACCCTTTCCTCTTCAAGGGAAAACCAACGCATGCTCAAGAGGTAGCAGACGCCTCCCCTAGGGTGCGCCCTAATGGCTTGTGGGGCCCTCGTGTGCCCTCCGGACTCCAATTTCTTCCCGAGAACGTATTCTGACCTAGAAAAAATCATTATATATACTCCCGTACATTTTGACCACCGCATTGCGAGTTTCTCCTGTATTCTTGTTTTGAGCTATTTTTCTGACCGATCTAGATTGCTATGACTTCCCCGAGGCCATCCAAGGACAAGTTCTTCGAGAAGGTCATCAACCCCTACTTGCCGGAGGTGATGAATCACCCTCAAGCCATTGAAATGCGTGAGGGGATGCTCCACATCCGGAATGTTCAAGGTCCCAAGAAGAAGGGAAGCGAGTAGGCCAGGCTTGCAGAAGTGGAGCAAGAGATCTTCAAGTGTCAAGGGATGGTTGAACGTGGCCTAAGTGCTAATCACTCTATGGTCATGGACTTCATCCATGAAAACAAGATGGACACAAAGAGCATGGGGGAGGCCCTCTCCAAGCTTCAAGGCCGGATCGAGCACCTCCAAGATCAACTCTATGAACTCCAACTTCAAAACTGTGAGTATGGATATAGGTTTAAAAGGATGAGCCTCACTGCCAATTTCAAGATTCCGGAGACAAGAGCTTCTTTCTTTGAAGGGGAACCCATGCCTTGGAAGATGGACGATCACTGCACTCCACTTCCATCATCGAAGAACACTTAAGTACATGGGTATGGGAACCACCCTTGCCTTGTCCCAAGCTTGGGGGAGGTGCCCCGATATCATATCACCATCACTTTTATCACCAGTATCTATCTTAGTTCGATCTTTTGTTTTTCATGATTTAGAGTGTTTTAATTTCAGATTTGCTTTGTTTACAGTTTTTGCTTTGAGTTCTACCCATCCTTTTAACCGAGTGTGAGAGTTATATAATAAAGTTAGCTGAGTTCGTGTGCCTTACCCTCACTTGCACCCATCATCTTAGCATGGCAATAAAAGGAATATAAAAAGATCATATGCTTATCTCATGAGAAGTAATGACTTCACATAGAAAAGAGGTGTAAGCAATAAAAGTGTTGAAAACCAACAAACATAATGTTAGTAATTGGTATGATATATGCAAAAGTATGGTGGAGAAGAGGGGATTTACATATAAATTTACTATCTTGAACACCTTCTATGATTGTGAGCTCCCATCAAAATATTACATAATGACCGAGTGTTGAAGTTGGACATGGAAGACAATATAATGATCATGGTTGTTTACATTTGCATAGAAGCTATATGGTATTGGATCCCTTAACATGTGATGCTTTCTTAGGATCTTTTGCTAGCCCAAAGATTCACACTACGTAGAGATACTACTTGTGCATCCATAACCCTTAAACTCAGTTTCTTGCCATCAGAGTCCACCATAACTACCCATGGATTGAATAAGATCCTTCAAGTAAGTTGTCATTGCTGCACAAGGCAATAAAAATTGCCTCTAATCATGTAAGATCTTTTATTTTAAGGAAAAGTACTCTTTATACAATCTTGTGATGGTGAAGAAATAAAAGCGACATAGTGCATAATAAAGTTCATTATCACAAGGGGCAATATAAAGTGATGTTCTTTTGCATTAAGAGATTGCACATATCAAACAAATAAAAGCTCATGACAACCTTTGCTTCCCAATACAAAGGGCCTATCTTTTACAGTCTTACAAAATTTTATTTTCATGCAAGATTCAATAATATTTCCCCTTGTTCCTATTTATCAACTCTTTAATGGCAAGCATTGTGTGTTAAGAAAAGTTCTAAACAAATATATCCAGTTGAATGTAGATGATCACAATCCATTATTGTTGACATTGTCCTTGAGGTAAATAAGTTGGGTTGCAAGAACAACAAAGCCCCCATCTTCCTATCTGTCCCACGGAATCACTGGTTCCAAAAATATGCAATGCGCGTTAACAATCATGGAAGGCTACATTATAGTTGAATATGTGAACTTGCTAGAAATACAAAGCTCTTACATAGACTCTTCTCTCGATTACGATAGCTATGATTATCTCAAGGACTAATTGCATTGCTTGTCGATTCTCAATAAAGATTATGCTTCACATTTCTTTAGTTGTGAATAGATTGTTACTTGTTTATGAGAAGTTATATGATGAAAGGCTTGCTACTATGGTGATATTCATGATGCTCTCATGTCTGTATTCTATTTTTTATTGACACCTCTCTCTCAAATTATGTGGTCACTATTTAGAGTTTGGATTTCCGCTTGAGGACAAGCGAGGTCTAAGCTTGGGAGAGTTGACACGTCCATTTTGCATCATGAATTCTTATTACTATCTACTTCATTCTTGTCCATTATTCCACATTATTATACAATTCTTATGCCTTTTCTCTCCAAATATGCAAGGTACACCACAAGGAGGGAAATATCTGGAAATTGGAATTCTGGACCGGAAAACCAAGAAAAAGGCAGAAAAATCACCTGACTCCAAATGACCCAAAACTTCACGGAGAATATTTTTGGAATATTTAAGAATTTCTAGTTCCAAAATATACCAGAGGGGTCCCATTAGCAAAGAGGAAGAGGCGCGCCTTGATGGCTTGTGGGGCTGACGTGGCTTGAGACTGCGTCGGTATTTCCCCAAAGAGGAAGGGATGATGCAGCACAACGATGGTAAGTATTTCCCTCAGTTATGAAACCAAGGTATCAATCCATAGAGTAAGATCACACACCCACTTAAGCAGCACCTGCACACAAACAATAAATACTTGCAACCCGACGCGAAAGAGTGGTTGTCACGCTCTCTACGGTAATAAGATAGATTAGGTAGTGATAGTTTTGGCAAATAGATCTCGCAAGAACACAAAGTAAAAGGAATAAAAAAAGTGCAGCAAGGTATTTTTGGCTTTTTCTAATGATAGATCTGAAAAGAAAAGTTGCAAATAGTAGATCAGAAAGCAATATGTTGGAAAAGTAGACCCGGGGGCCGTAGGTTTCACTAGTGGCTTCTCTCATGAGTATAGCACATGGTGGGTGAACAAATTACTGTTGGGCAATTGATAGAAGATCAAATAATCATGATGATATCAGGCAATGATCATTATATAGGTATCACGTCCAAGACAAGTAGACCGAAATGATTCTGCATCTACTTCTATTACTCCACACATCGACCGCTATCCAGCATGCATCTAGTGTATTAAGTTCATGGGAAAACAGAGTAATGCAATAAGAATGGTGACATGATGTAGACAAGATCTATTCATGTAGGAATAGACCCCATCTTGTTATCCTGAATGGCAACAATACATGCATGTCTTGCTGCCCCTTCTGTCACTGGGAAAGAACACCGCAAGATCAAACCCATCACAAAGCACCTCTTCCCATGGCAGGAAAGATCGATCTAGTTGGCCTAACTAAACCAAAGATTCAAAGAAGAAATACGGGGATATAAGTAATCATTCAAATAAGAGATCAAAGAAGACTCAAATCATATTCATTGATATAAACTGATCATGAACTCAAAATTCATCGGATACCAACAAACACACCGTAAAAGTCATTACATTAAATAGATCTCAAAGAGACCATTGTATTGAGAAACATAGAGAGAGAGAGGAAGCCCTCTAGCTACTGCATACGGACCCATAGGTCTATGGTGGACTACTCACGCATCATAGGAGAGGCACCTATGAGGAAGATGAACCCCTCCATGATGGTGTCAGATTACATCTCGAGATTCTGGAACTTGCGGCGGTTGGAATTGTGTTTCATCGAGTCCCCTAGGGTTTTTGGTTTTTCAGGGAATTTATAGGCTTGATAGTCGGTTGGGGGGTGCCCGAGGTGCCCACCCTCCACCAGGCCGCGCTAGGGGCCTCTGGCGTGCCCTAGTGGGAGTGGCCACCCTAGGGCCCCTCTTCTGATGTTGTTTGGCCCATCTTTCTTCTTCTGGTCCATAAAAAATCCACAAAATCTCCGCAACGTTTGGGCTTCATTTGGAACTGATTTTTAGCGAAGTAAAAAAAAGCAAAAACAACAACTGGCACTTTGGCACTATGTCAATATTTTAGTCCCAAAAAATGATATAAAGTTGCTATAAAATAATTGTAAAACATCCAAGATTGATAATATAACAGGATGGAACAAGCAAAAAATATAGATACGTTGGAGACGTATCAGGGGCCCCTGCTGGCCCTCCGACGCCCCTCTTCTCCTATGTGGTGTGTTTTACCCTAGCAAATCGTAAACAACCTTTTGGGATGAAGCGCTGTCGTCTTCAGGCAGAAACCTGGGCGGAGGCCCTTTTGCACTCCGATAGTCAGATTCTACCGGGGAAATTCCTCTCCGGGAAGGGGAGATCGAAGCCATTGTCATCACCAACGCTTCCTCCTTCGTGGGAGGACCAATCTTCATCAACATCTTCACAAACACCAACTCATCTCCAGCCCTAGTTCATCTATTGTATTCACTCTTTGTCCCAAAACCTCATATTGGCACATGTGGGTTACTAGTTGTTTTGATTACGTCTTGTAGTTGACGCTTGTTGGATTACTTGGTGGAAGAAATTATGTTCAGATCCTTAATCATCATTATTATACCTCTGATCTTGAACATGTTGATGATATGTGAGTAGTTACTATTGTTCCTGAGGATATGGGAGAAGTCTTGTTATAAGTAATCTTGTGAAGTTGGTATTCATTCGATATTTGATGATATGCATCTTGTTACTTCTCTTAGTGGTGTCATGTGAACGTCAACTACATGATACTTCACCATGATATGGGCCTAAGGGAAGTCATTGTGGAGTAACAGGTAGATTATGGGTTGCAAGAGTGATAGAAGCTTAAACCCCAGTTTATGTGTTGCTTTATAACGGGCTGATTCGGATCCACAGGTTTCATGCTATGGTTAGATTTATCTTAATTCATCTTTCGTAGTTGCAGATGCTTGCGAGAGGGGGTAATCATAAGTAGGTTGTTAGCTCAAGTAAGAACATCACCTTAGCACCGGTCCACCCACATATACAATTATCAAAGTAGCAAACGAGAACTAACTCAACACGATGAACATGACTAGATGGAAATTCCCATGTGTCGTCGGGAGCACTTGCTTAATATAAGAGTACTTTTGGGCCCGTCCTTTGCTAAAAAAAGGATCGGCCTACCTTCCTGCACCTTTTTCACTATTATCACTTGTTACTTGTTACAAATTATCTTGCCACAAAACTATCTATTATTTTTACTCACGACACTTGCAGAGAATACCTTGCCAAAAACCGCTTGCCATTTACTTCTGATCCTCGTTGGGTCGACACTCTTACTTATCAAAAGGACTATGATTGACCCCCTGATGTCTACTACACAACCTTCTTATAGACTCGTGTTGGGCCTCCAAGCGCAGAGTTTTGTAGGATAGCGGCAATTTTCCCTCAAGTGGATGACTTGAGGTTTATCAATCCGTGACAGGTGTAGGATGAAGATGGTCTCTCTCAAGCAATCCCGCAACCAAATAACAAAGAGTCTCTTGTGTCCCCAACACACCCAATACAATGGTAAATTGTATAGGTGCACTAGTTCGGAGAAGAGATGGTGATACAAGTGTATCATGGATGATAGATATAAGTTTTTGTAATCTAAAATATAAAAATAGCAAGGTAGCTAGTAACAAAAGTGAGCACAAACGGTATTGCAATGCTTAGAAACAAGGCCTAGGGTTCATACTTTCACTAGTGCAAGTTCTCTCAACAATACTAACATAGTTGAATCATATGTAAATCCCTCACGTGTGACAGAGAGTCCACTCCAAAGTCACAAATAGCAGAGAACAAACATAGAAATTATTGTAGGGTACGAAACCAACTCAAACTTATCTTTTTTGATCAATCTTATGAGTTGTCCCTATAAGTGTCACGAACAACCCTAGAGTTCGTACTAAGATAACACCTTAAGATACACATCAACCAAAACCCTAATGTCACCTAGATACTCCAATGTCACCACAAGTACCTGTGGGCTTGATTATACGATATGCATCACACAATTTTAGATTCATTATATTCAATCCAACACAAAGAACTTCAAAGAGTGCCCCAAAGTTTCTACCGGAGAGTCAAGACAAAAACATGTGCGACCCCTATGCATAGATTCCCAAGGTCACGGAACCCACAAGTTGATCACCAAAACATACATCAAGTAGATCAATAGAACATCCCATTGTCACCACAGATATCCCGTCACAAGACATACATCAAGTGTTCTCAAATCCTTACAATCCGATAAGAAAACTTCAAAGGGAAAACTCAATTCGTCACAAGATAGATAGGGGAGAACTCCATATGATTCATCTATATCAATAAAGCTCGCGATACATCAAGATCGTGTCATCTTAAGAACACGAGAGAGAGAGAGATCGAACACATAGCTACTGGTACATACCCTCGGCCCCAAGGGTGAACTACTCCCTCCTCGTCATGGAGAGCATCGGGATGATGAATATGGCCTCCGGTGATGGTTTCCCCCTCCGACAGGGTGCTGGAACGGGCTTCCGATTGGTTTTTCGTGGCTCTGGAGATTTGCGGCGGCGGAACTCCCGATCTAGGTTTCTTTTCGGGGGTTTCTGTATTTATAGGAGTTTGTGGCGGCGGAAACAAGTCTAGGGGGCGCGCCCCTGTGGCTTGTGACTTCCTCGGCCTTCCTCTCCGACGACTCTTCGCTCCAATATTTTTTATATTTTCCAAAAAAATTCTCCATAAATTTCCAGCTCATTCCGAGAACTTTTATTTTTGCACAAAAACGACACCACGGTAGTTCTGCTGAAAACAACGTCAGTCTGGGTTAGTTCTAATAAAATCATACCAAAATCATATAGAATTATTGTAAACATGGCATGAATACTTCATAAATTATAGATACGTTGGATACGTATCAGCATCCCCAAGCTTAATGCCTGCTCGTCCTTGAGTAGGTAAATCATAAAAGAAATAATTTATGAAGTGTGAATGCTAGCATAGTGCATAAATTTGATCAATGATAATTCCAAACACTTTTTCTAGCATCATTATATATCATAAACAGTAGCTCATCTCATAAACCTTCATGATGAAATAACAAGCTATCCACATGTTTAAAGTATAGACTAACAAACTATGCTTTCAGTCACCAAACAATCGCAATTCATCTTATTTTCAGGAAGGTTCTATGTAAGAGCTTTTGATTTAGCAAATTCCACATACTCAACTATCATATAGTCTTCCATGATTGCTAGCACTCAAAGCATATTTTTAGAGCAAATGACATCTGTCAAACACACAGAAAGATAGAGGCTTAGGGTTTGGCCTCCCAACTTATTTATCATATATATAATTGTCAACAATAATAATTTGTGATCAAATATATTTGAATGGCCATATATGCTTGGATCTTTCCACAACACATGACGCTTGCCAAGAGAAAAAGGCGAAATATAGGAAGTGGTGAAGATCACCATGACTCTTGCATAAAGGTAAGTACTAGAAAGTAAAAGATAGGCCCTTCACAGACGGAAGCATTGATTTGCAGAGGTGCCAGAGCTCGAGCTTTTAAAACAGAGATGAATAATAATTTTGGGTGGTATGCTTTCATTGTCACCATAACAACCGAGAGATCTCGGTATCTTCCATGCTAGATACATTATAGGCGGTTCCCAAACAGAATGGTAAAGTTTTTACCCCCTCCACCAATCAATCACACTCCACGGCGAGCCGAATCCACGGGTACCATCCATACCAACAACATTCCTGGGGGAGTTTTGTTTAATTATTTGCATTTTCTTCTTTGATTTCGGGACTGGGAATCCCTATTACCAGACACTTTCTCATCAATGATAGTGAATCAACACATATCGTGAGAATAACCCACCTAGCATGGAAGATACCGACAGCCCCTAGTTACTATATGAGCGATTCAGGCATACAAAACAGGATATTATTTGAAGGTTTAGAGTTTGGCACATTCAAATTTACTTGGAACGACACGTAAATACCGCATATAGGTAGGTATGGTGGACTCATATGGAACAACTTTGGGTTTAAGGGTGTTTTGATGCACAAGTAGTTTTTTCTACTTGGTGCGGAAGTTTTGGCTAGTATGAGGTGGAAGCAAGCACCACATATTGGAGGATCCATAACAATATAACTTCTATGCAAATATACGCAACAATAACTCATTAAGTTGTCTTCCTTGTCGAACTTCAACTAATTTACTCAAGTTTGAAAATAATTAATGGGTAATCACAATCATAGAAGATGTCCAAGATATTATATTTATATGTGAAATCTCTATTCCTTCAATATTTTTTCATGAATGGTTCACGTGACCAATGCGGTGTTTGCTAATTTTCAATAAATTTTACCACATATACTTCTTATATGTGAAGTCATTACTACCCATGGGATAAGCAAATAAAACATATATAATTTCAGATTTATGATATTCAATTAATTCAACCATTTACTCATAGGATATAAGTGAAGCACGAGAGTAAATGACAAAACTACTCCAAAACATATAAGTGAAGATCAACGAGTATTCAAACAATTAAGTAGCTATGTGAGGACTCTCTCTATCTCAATAAATATTTTCAGATATGAGTATTTTGTTTAACAACAATCAAAATAAAAATAGCACTCCAAGAATAGCATGCATCATGTGAATGAATTAAAATTTAAGCTCAACATAGGCTAATTGATAATTGTTGATGAAGAGAGGTGGGATGCGTAGCATCCCCAAGCTTAGATGCTTGAGACTTCTTGAACATTTTTTGGAAATATGCCCAAGAGGCAATAATAAAATGGTTATTATTGTATTTCCTTGTTCATGATAATTGTCTATTGTTCATGCTATAATTGTGCTAACCGAAAACCGTAATGCATGTGTGAATACATAGACCACAATGTGTCCCTAGTGAGCCTCTAGTTGGCTAGCTCGTTGATCAATAGATGGTCACGGTTTCATGACCATGGACATTGGATGTCGTTGATAATGGGATCACATCATTAGGAGAATGATGTGATGGACAAGACCCAATCCTAAGCATAGCACAAGATCGTGTAGTTCGTATGCTAAAGCTTTTCCAATGTCAAGTATCATTTCCTTAGACCATGAGATTGTGCAACTCCCGGGTACCGTAGGAATGCTTTGGGTGTGCCAAACGTCACAACGTAACTAGGTGTATATAAAGGTGCACTACGGGTATCTCCGAAAGTGTCTGTTGGGTTAGCACGAATCGAGACTGGGATTTGTCACTCCGTGTGACGAAGAGGTATCTCTGGGCCCACTCGGTAAGACATCATCATAATGAGCTCAATGTGACTAAGGAGTTAGCCACGGGATGATGTGTTACGGAACGAGTAAAGAGACTTGCCGGTAACGAGATTGAACAAGGTATAGGGACACCGACGATCGAATCTTGGGCAAGTATCATACCGGTAGACAAAGGGAATTGAATACGGGATTGATTGAATCCCCGACATCGTGGTTCATCCGATGAGATCATCGTGGAGCATGTGGGAGCCAACATGGGTATCTAGATCCCGCTGTTGGTTATTGACCGAAGAGGTGTCTCGGTCATGTCTTCGTGTCTCCCGAACCCAGGTCTACACACTTAAGGTTCGATGACGCTAGGGTTATAGGGAAATAGTGTGCATGGTTACCGAAGGTTGTTCGGAGCCCGGATGAGATGCTGGACATCACAAGGAGTTCTGGAATGGTCCAGAGACAAAGATTGATATATAGGAAGTGAGGATTTGGCCACCAGAAGTGTTTCGGGAATTACCGGTAACGTACCAGGACCATCGGAAGGGTTCCGGGCTTCACCAAGTGGGGCCACTTGCCCCAGAGGGCTGCGTGGGCCGAGAATGGAAGGGACCAGCCCCAGAGTGGGCTGGTGCGCCCTCCACCCTGGCCCAAGGTGCAGGAAAGGTGGGAGGGAGGGGAAACCCTAGACCCAAATGGGCCTAAGGCCCACTAGGGCTGTGCCCTCCCCCTCTCCCCTCTCTGGCCACCGGCCAGAACCCATCTAGGGCTGCCGCACCACCCTAGGGTGGGAACCCTAGGGGTGGGCTCCCTCCTCCCTCTCCTCCTATATATAGTGGGGGGGTTTTGGGGGCTGCCAACACATGAGTTCCTCTCCTCTTGGCGCAACCCTACTCCCCCTCTCCTCGTTCTCTGTAGCGCTTGGCGAAGCCCTGCCGGAGACCATGCTGCTCCACCGTCACCATGTCGTCGTGCTGCCGGAGCTCTTCCCTAACCTCTCCTTCCTCCTTGATGGATCAAGGCATAGGAGATGTCACCGGGCTGTACGTGTGTTGAACGCAGAGGCGTCGTTGTTCGGCGCTGAGATCGGAGTCCACCGCGATCTGAATCGCTATGAGTACGACTCCACCAACTGCGTTCTTGTAATGTTTCTGTTTAGCGATCTTCAAAGGTATGAAGATGCAATCTCTCCCCACTCGTTGCTGGTTTCTCCATAGATAGATCTTGGTGATCGTAGGAATTTTTTTGATTTACTACTACGTCTCCCAATAGTAGTATTAGAGCTAGGTCTATGCGTAGAATCTATGCACGAGTAGAACACAAGTTGTTGTGGGCGTCGATTTTGTTAATATGCTTACCACTACTAGTCTTATCTTGATTCGGCGGTATTGTGGGATGAAGCGGCCCGGACCGACTTTACACGTACGCTTACGTGAGACTGGTTCCACCGCCTGACATGCACTTATTGCATAAGGTGGCTAGAGGGTGTCTGTCTCTCCCACCTTAGTCGGATTGGATTCGATGAAAAGGGTACTTATGAAGGGTAAATAGCAATTGGCATATCACGTTGTGGTTTTGGCGTAGGTAAGAAACGTTCTTGCTAAAAACCTATAGCAGCAACGTAAAAACTTGCAACTACAAATTAGAGGACGTCTAACTTGTTTTTGCAGCCTATGCCTTGTGATGTGATATGACCAAAGGATGTGATGTGATGCATTGTGATGTATGAGATTGATCATGTTCTTGTAATAGGATTCACGACTTGCATGTCAATGAGTATGACAACTGGCAGGAGCCACAGGAGTTGTCTTATTTTATTGTATGACCTGCGTGTCAATCATCAATTTCATGTAATTACTATACTTTATTGCTAAACGTTAGCCATAGTAGTAGAAGTAATAGTTGGCGAGACAACTTCATGAAGACACGATGATGGAGATCATGGTGTCGTGCCGGTGACAGTGATGATCATGGTGCCCCGGATATGGAGATCAAAGGAGCAAGATGATATTGGCCATATCATGTCACTATATTGATTGCATGTGATGTTTATCATGTTTAGATCTTATTTGCTTAGAACGATGGTAGTAAATAAGATGATCTCTCAATAAAATTTCAAGGAAGGTGTTCACCCTAACTGTGCATCGTTGCTAAGGATCGTTGTTCCGAAGCACCACGTGATGATCGGGTGTGATAGGTTCTAATGTTCGCATACAACGGGTGTAAGCCAGATTTACACACGCGAAACACTTAGGTTGACTTGACGAGCGTAGCATGTACAGACAAGGCCTCAGAACATGGAAGACCGAAAGGTCGAACATGAGTCGTATAGAAGATACGATCAACATAGGAGATGTTCACCATGGATGACTAGTCCGTCTCACGTGATGATCGGACACGGGCTAGTGGACATGGATCATGTATCACTTGGATGATTAGAGAGGTTTCTATCTAAGTGGGAGTTCATTAAATAATTTGATTATGTGAACTTAATTATCATGAACTTAGTCTAAAATTGTCTTTACAATCTATATTGTAGATCCAATGGCCAAAGCTAATGTTACCCTCAACCTCAACGCGTTCCTAGAGAAAACCAAGATGAAAGATGATGGAAGCAACTATGCGGACTGGGTTCGTAGCTTGAGGATTATCCTTATAGCTTCCAAAAGATTGTATGTCCTTGATGCACCGCTAGGTGACCCACCCATTTGCCCAGCGGACCAAGACGTTACAAACGCTTGGCAGTCACGCTGCGATGATTACTCCTTTGTTTAGTGCGGCATGCTTTACAGTTTAGAACTGGGGGCTCCAAAAGCGTTTTGAGCAACACGGAGCGTATGAGATGTTCCAAGAGCTGAAACTAGTTTTCCAAGCTCATGCCCGGGTCGAGAGATATGAAGTCTCCGACATGTTCTTCAGCTATAAGACGGAGGAGAATAGTTTTGTTAGTGAGCACATACTCAAAATGTCTGGGTTGCACAACCGTTTGACTCAGCTAGGAGTTAATCTCCCGGATGACTCGGTCATTGACAGAATCCTCCAGTCGCTTCCACCTAGCTACAAGAGCTTTGTGATGAACTACAACATGCAGGGTATGGAGAAGTCCATTCCTGAGTTGTACTCGATGCTAAAATCAGCGGAGGTCGAGATCAAAAAGGAGCATCAAGTGTTGATGGTGAATAAGACCACTAGTTTCAAGAAAGGCAAGGGTAAGAAGAACTTCAAGAAGGACGGCAAAGCTGTTGCCGCGCCCGGTAAGCAAGTTGCCGGGAAGAAGAACACGAATGGACCCAAGCCTGAGACTGAGTGCTTTTATTGCAAGGGTGCCGGTCACTGGAAGCGGAACTGCCCCAAGTACTTAGCAGATAAGAAGGCCGACAACGTTAAAGGTATATGTGATATACTTTTTATTGATGTGTACCTACCTTGCGCTCGTAGTAGTTCCTGGGTATTTGATACCGGTGCAGTTGCTCACATTTGTAACTCCAAGCAGAAGTTGCGGAATAAGAAGAGGCTGGCAAAGGACGAGGTGACGATGCGCGTCGGGAATGGTTCCAAGGTCGATGTGATCGCCGTCGGCACGCTACCTCTACATCTACCTTCGGGATTAGTTTTAAACCTCAATAATTGTTATTTAGTACTAGCTTTGAGCATGAACATTGTATCTGGATCTCGCTTGATGCGAGATGGCTACTCATTTAAATCTGAGAATAATAGTTGTTCTATTTATATGAGAGAAATGTTTTATGGTCATGCTCCGCTGGTCAATGGTTTGTTTTTGATGAATCTCGAACGTGATGTTACACATGTCCATACTGTGAGTACCAAAAATTGTAAGGTTGATAATGATAGTCCCACTTACATGTGGCACTGTCGCCTTGGTCATATTGGTGTCAAACGCATGAAGAAGCTCCATCCTGATGGACTTTTGGAGTCTCTTGATTTCGAATCATTTGACACGTGCGAACCATGCCTCATGGGCAAGATGACCAAGACTCCGTTCTCCGGAACAATGGAGCAAGCAACTGACTTGTTAGAAATAATACATACCGATGTATGCGGTCCAATGAGCGTCGAGGCATGCGGTGGCTACCATTATGTTCTCACCCTCACTGATGACTTGAGCAGATATGGTATGTCTACTTAATGAAACACAAGTGTGAAACCTTTTAAAGGTTCAAGGAATTTCAGAGTGAGGTAGAGAATCAACGTGACAAGAAAATAAAGTGCCTACGATCTGATCGTGGTGGAGAATATTTCAATCAAAAGTTTGGCACGCACCTAAGAAATGTGGAATCATTTCACAACTCACGCCGCCTGGCACATCCCAGCGAAATGGTGTGTCTGAACGTCGTAATCACACTCTATTGGATATGGTGCGATCTATGATGTCTCTTACCGACTTACCGCTATCATTTTGGGGATATGCATTAGAGACTGTCGCATTCACTTTAAATAGGGCACCGTCAAAGTCCGTTGAGACGACACCGTATGAATTATGGTTTGGAAAGAAACCTAAGCTGTCGTTTCTAAAAGTTTGGGGATGCGATGCTTATGTGAAGAAACTTCAACCTGAGAAGCTCGAACCCAAAGCGAAAAAGTGCGTCTTCATAGGATATCCCAAAGAGACTATTGGGTATACCTTCTACCTTAGATCCGAAGGCAAAGTCTTTGTTGCCAAGAGTGGATCCTTTCTCAAGAAAGAGTTTCTCTTGAAAGAAGTAAGTGGGAGGAAAATAGAACTTGATGAGGTAATTGTACCTCCACTCGAACCGGAGAGTAGCACAACACAGGAAGTTGTTTCTGTGGAGCCTACACCGACTAGAGAGGAAGTTAATAATGATGATCATGAAACTACAGATCTAGTTACTATTGAAAGTCGAAGGTCCACTAGGACACATTCCGCACCAGAGTGGTACGACAACCCTGTCCTGGAGATCATGTTGTTGGACAATGGTGAACCTTTGAACTATGAAGAAGCGACGGCGGGCCCGGATTCCAACAAATGGTTTGAAGCCATGAAATACGAGATAGGATCCATGTATGAGAACAAAGTGTGGAATTTAGTGGACTTGCCTGATGATAAGCGAGCCATTGAAAATAAATGGATCTTTAAGAAGAAGACTGACGCGGATGGCAATGTGACCGTCTATAAGGCTCGGCTTGTCGCGATTATTGACAAGTTCAAGGAGTTGACTACAATGAGTATTTCTTAGCCGTAGCGATGCTGAAGTCTATCCGAATCATGTTAGCAATTGCTGCATTTTATGATTATGAGATCTGGCAAATGGACGTCAAAACGGTATTCCTTAATGGCTTCCTTAAGGAAGAACTGTATATGATGCAGCCGGAAGGTTTTGTCGTTCCTAAAGATGCTAACAAAGTATGCAAGCTCCAGCGCTCCATCTATGGGCTAGTGCAAGCATCTCGGAGTTGGAACATTCGCTTTAATGAGGTGATTAAAGCGTTTGGGTTTGTACAGGTTTATGGAGAACCCTGTATTTTCAAGAAAGTGAATGGGATCTATGTAGCATTTCTCATATTATATTAGGATGACATACTGATAATGGGAAATGATATAGAACTTTTGGAAAGTGTAAAGGCCTACTTGAATATATGTTTTTCAATGAAGGACCTTGGAGAAGCTGCTTACATATTAGGCATCAAGATCTATAGAGATAGATCGAGACGCCTCATAGGTCTTTCACAAAGCACATACCTTGACAAGATATTGAAAAAGTTCAATATGGATCAGTCCAAGAAGGGGTTTTTGCCTGTGTTACAGGGTGTGAGATTGAGTATGACTCAATGCCCGACCACGGCAAAGGATAGAGAAGAGATGAGTGTCATCCCCTATGCTTCAACCATAGGCTCTATTATGTATACCATGCTGTGTACCAGACCTGATGTGAACCTTGCCATAAGTTTGGTAGGGAGGTACCAAAGTGATCCCGGAGCGGAACACTGGATAGTGGTCAAGAATATCCTGAAGTACCTGAAAAGGACAAATGACATGTTTCTCATATATGGAGGTGCCAAAGAGCTCGTTGTAAAGGGTTACGTCGATGCTAGCTTCGACACAGATCCGGATGACTCCAAGTCGCAAACCGGATACATGTATATTTTGAACAGAGGGGCAGTCAGCTGGTGCATCAGCAAGCAAAGCGTCGTGGTAGCATCTACATGTGAAGCAGAGTGCATAGCTGCTTCGGAAGCAGCAAAGGAAGGAGTCTGGATGAAGGATTTCATCACCAACCTAGGAGTAATTCCAAGTGCGTCGGGCCCGATGACTCTATTATGTGACAACACTAAAGCTATTAGCCTTGCGAAGGAGACCATGTTTCACAAGAAGACAAGACACATCAAGCGCCGCTTCAACTCCATCCGTGATTACATTCAGGAGGGAGATATAGATATTTGTAAAGTGCATAAAGATCTAAATGTCGTAGATCCGTTGACTAAACCTCTCTCCCGAGCAAAACATGATCAACACCAGAATGTTATGGGTGTTCGATTCATCACAATGTAACTAGATTATTGACTCTAGTGCAAGTGGGAGACTGTTGGAAATATGCCCTCGAGGCAATAATAAAATGGTTATTATTGTATTTCCTTGTTCATGATAATTGTCTATTGTTCATGCTATAATTGTGTTAACCGGAAACCGTAATGCATGTGTGAATACATAGACCACAATGTGTCCCTAGTGAGCCTCTAGTTGGCTAGCTCGTTGATCAATAGATGGTCACGGTTTCATGACCATGGACATTGGATGTCGTTGATAACGGGATCACATCATTAGGAGAATGATGTGATGGACAAGACCCAATCCTAAGCATAGCACAAGATCGTGTAGTTTGTATGCTAGAGCTTTTCTAATGTCAAGTTTCATTTCCTTAGACCATGAGATTGTGCAACTCCCGGATACCGTAGGAATTCTTTGGGTGTATCAAATATCACAACATAACTTGGTGACTATAAAGGTGCACTAGAGGTGTCTCCGAAAGTGTCTGTTGGGTTGGCACGAATCGAGACTGGGATTTGTCACTCCATGTGACGGAGAGGTATCTCTAGACCCACTCGATAAGGCATCATCATAATGAGCTCAATGTGACTAAGGAATTAGCCACGGGATGATGTGTTACGGAACGAGTAAAGAGACTTGCCAGTAACGAGATTGAACAAGGTATAGGGATACCGACGATCGAATCTAGGGCAAGTATCATACCGGTAGACAAAGGGAATTGAATACGGGATTGATTGAATACCCGACATCGTGGTTCATCCAATGAGATCATCATGGAGCATGTGGGAGCCAACATGGGTATCTAGATCCCGCTGTTGGTTATTGACCGGAGAGGTGTCTCGGTCATATCTACATGTCTCCCGAACCCGTAGGGTCTACACACTTAAGGTTCGATGACGCTAGGGTTATAGGGAAATAGTGTACGTGGTTACCGAAGGTTGTTCGGAGTCCCGGATGAGATCTTGGATGCCACGAGGAGTTCCAGAATGGTCCAGAGACAAAGATTGATATATAGGAAGTGAGGATTTGGCCACCGGAAGTGTTTCGGAATTACCGGTAACGTACCGGGACCACCGGAAGGGTTCCGGGGGTCCACCAAGTGGGGCCACCAGCCCCAGAGGGCTGCGTGGGCCGAGATTGGAAGGTCCCAGCCCTAGAGTGGGCTGGTGCGCCCTCCACCCTGGCCCAAGGCACAGGAAAGGTGGGAGGGAGGGGAAACCCTAGACCCAGATGGGCCTAAGGCCCACTAGGGCTGCGCTCTCCCCCTCTCCCCTCTCTGGCCGCCGGCCAGAACCCATCTAGTGTTGCCGCACCACCCTAGGGTGGGAACCCTAAGGGTGGGCACCCTCGTTCTCTCCTCCTATATATAGTGGGGTTTTTGGGGGGCTGCCAACACACGAGTTTCTCTCCTCTTGGCGCAGCCCTACTCCTCCCTCTCCTCGTTCTCCGTAGCACTTGGCGAAGCCCTGCCGGAGACCATGCTGCTCCACCGTCACCACGCCGTCGTGCTGCCGGAGCTCTTCCCCAACCTCTCCTTCCTCCTTGCTGGATCAAGGCGTAGGAGACGTCATCGGGTTGTACGTGTGTTGAACGCAGAGGCGCCGTTGTTCGGTGCCGAGATCGGATTCCACCACGCTCTGAATCGCTACAAGTACGACTCCACCAACCGCGTTCTTGTAACGTTTCCGTTTAGCGATCTTCAAAGGTATGAAGATGCAATATCTCCCCACTCGTTGCTGGTTTCTCCATAGATAGATCTTGGTGATCGTAGGAATTTTTTGATTTTACGTCTCCCAACAACATTTACTTGGGGTGCCTTGGGCATCCCCAAGCTTGAGCTTTTGTATCTCGTTCAAATCCTCTCATATCATGGTTTCACCTATTCTCAAAAATTTCATCCACACAAAACTCGAAAAGAACTCATGAGATAGGTTAGTACACATAATAATAAATCAACTCTTCATGTACTTCCAAGACAAGTTGCATAATAATTTTCAAACATTAGGTACTTTATACTGTTATTTCCACCATTTTTATTTACCAATATAGGCTATGGAAACTATAGGATAAGTAGATAACAAAACTATGACAGCAATCTGTCCAAACAGAATAGTCTGTAGAAATTTATGAAACAAGTGTACTTATGTAACTCAAAAAATTATAAAAATTTAGTACATGATATAAAATTTATATTTAAACACTTTGTAAAAAAATTCAGAAACTTTCCACGTTCCAGTAAAATATGAAAATTCAAACACTACAACAGAATTTCTGTTTTTACACAGCACACATCAAACATGCAATGCAAGCGTCCTAAAGGCAATTCTTGGAAATTTTTATTGAAAAACAATATTATAAATAACCTAACAGAAAAAAAATGATGATACAAGCAAAACTCATACTATGTGACGAATAAAAATATCGCTCCAAGTAAGATATACCGATAGTGTTGAAGACGAAAGAGGGGATGCCTTCCGGGGCATCCCGAAGCTTAGGCGCTTAAGTCTTCCTTGTATATTACCTTGGGATTTCCTTGGGCATCCCCAAGATTAGGTTCTTGTCACTCCTTATTCTCCTTATATCGGTGTCTCACCCAAAACTTGAAAACTTCAATCACACAAAACTTAACGGAACTTTGTGAGAAGGGTTAGTGTAATAAATATAGATCATTCATTTAGGTACTGTCAAGACAAGATTCATAATTGTTCCCACATGATACCTAATGTATTGAATCATTCCCACAATTTATATTACTCAATATAAGCTATAGGAACACTTGAAACAAGCAAACTATGCATGCAAAATAGAATCTGTCAAAAACAGAATAGTCTTTAAAGATATGAATTAACACCATACTTCCATGACTCTAAAAAATCTGAAAAATAGGAAAACTTAAGGAATTTATATATCAAGTTTGTGTAAAAATTTCAGTATTATTTTACGCTCCAGTAAAATCATATAATTCATTTACTGGACGCAAAACTTTATGTTTGCACAGAATCAAACAAGCAAGTATCCACACTATCCCAACGGCTTTACTTGGCACTTTATTGAAATAAAAGACACAAAACATGATTACTACGGTATCTTAATCACGTGAAAACATAAAAACATAAGTAAAAGTGTTAGGTTGTCTCTCAACAAGCGCTTTTCTTTAATGCCTTTTAGCTAGGCATGATGATTTCAATGATGCTCACATAGGAATAGTAATTGAAACATGCAAAAGAGCATAATAAATCTCATGACAAGCACATTTAAGGCTATCCACTTCCTATGCATAGGGATTTTGTGAGCAAACAATTTATGGGAGCAAGAATCATCTAGCATAGGAAGGGAAAACAAGCATATCTTCAAGAATTTGAACACATAGAGAGGAAACTTGATATTATTGCAATTCCTATAAGCATATGTTCCTACCTCATAATAATTTTAAGTAGCATAATGAAGTAATTCCACAATATAACCAGCAAATAAATCATTCTTTTCATGATCTACAAGCATAGAAATTTTACTACTCTCCACATGAGCAAATTTCTTCTCATGACTAATAGTGGGAGTATCATAAAAGACTTGAACACTAAAAATTGGTTCCACACTAAAAGAGTAATATTTAGTAAAAGTATATTAATAATTATGTCAAGTATCATAATAGTAATTATCACTATTTTTCATTGCATAAGTATCATCACAATAATCATCATAAGTAGGAGGCATGCAATCATTATAACAAATTTGATCATTCAAAGTAGGGGGAATAAAAAGATCATCTTCATTAAGCATAGCATCCCCAAGCTTGGGAAAAACATTAATTGCAGCAAATAAATTCTCAAACATGTCATTTTCATCAAACATAGCATCCCCAAGCTTGTGGCTTCGTATATCATAAACATAATCACTCTCATCATTAATAGTATGAATAACACCAATAGTATAGCAATTATTATAATCATCCTCCAAGTTGGTGCCATAAATATTTACAAGATTATAAGAAGTATAATTATCTTCCCAATCATAATTATCACAACAAGCAATAGGCATAACAAAATCATCCTCAAGTGTATCATCTTCCACAACTATTTTTGATTCATTCTCATGAGGCTTATCAATAATGGGAGCAACATTATTTGGGAGAGATACCTCTTTACATTTACTTTTCCTTCTTTTCTTATTATTCACCACATTATGTGTGGCTTTATTTAATTCCTTCAAACTTCTTTTTGAAGACGTTGGTTGAATAAAAAGCTTCTCCTCGTTACCTGATTTATCATAAGAAAAAATAGGAGGATATTGGGAAACCTCTTCCCCTTCATTAGTATTCTCTTCCTCTTCTATTTGTGTTCTTGTATTTAAGTAATTGGAAATATAAGGATTATCAATGCAATTTACCACACAATACATATAGATTTCATTTAGATCAAAATCAATCATTTTCATGAGAACCCAAGCTGGAACATCCTTAGTTTCATGTTTCATTTATTCATACCACAAGAATAGACTAAGTTCATTATGATGCTCAAGGGTAATGAGGTTATCACAATTTTTGGACACAATTCGATCATGAAATAATACACAATAGAAATTAAAATGACCAGTTTCATTGCAAAGTTCACAAGGACGGCCGAAAATATTAAGTCTTTCAACACAACCATATAGCCTCTCTTGCAACCATTTAGTTTCTAATACTTGTGCCTCTTACGAAATCTATATTCCCTTTTAGGCATGTCTTGAAAAATTCTATGCACACCACAAAAATTGACATGCTTATAAGAAGTATTTTTTATCATGACTAGTGCAATCATCATTAGTACTATGGATATTCAAAGAATTCATACTAACAACATTGCAATCATGCTCATCACTCAAGGATTTAGTGCCAAACATTTTAATAACTTCCTCTTCTAACACTTGAGCACAATTTTCCTTTCCATCATTTTCACGAAAGACATTAAAAATATGAAGCATATGAGGCAAACTCAATTCCTTTTTTTGTTTTCTTTTATACAACCAAACTAGTGAAAAACAAGAAACTAAAAGATTACATTGCAAGATCTAAAGGTATGCCTTCAAGCACTCACCTCCCCGGCAACGGCGCCAGAAAAGAGCTTGATGTCTACTACACAACCTTCTTGTAGACTCGTGTTGGGCCTCCAAGTGCAGAGTTTTGTAGGACAGCAACAATTTCCCCTCAAGTGGATGACCTAAGGTTTATCAATCCATGAGAGGTGTAGGATGAAGATGGTCTCTCTCAAGCAACCCTGCAACCGGATAACAAAGTGTCTCTTGTGTCCCCAACACACCCAATACAATGGTAAATTGTATAGGTGCACTATTTCGGCGAAGAGATGGTGATACAAGTGTAATATGGATTGTAGATATAGGTTTTTGTAATCTGAAAATATAAAAAACAGCAACGTGACTAGTAAGAAAATTGACCACAAACGGTATTGCAATGCTTAGAAACAAGGCCTAGGGTTCATATTTTCACTAGTGCAAGTTCTCTCAACAATACTAACATAGTTGAATCATATGTAAACCCCTCACGGATACCAGAGAACAAACGTAGAAATTATTGTAGGGTATGAAACCACCTCAAAGTTATCTTTTCTGATCAATCTTATGAGCTATCCCTATAAGTGTCATGAACAGCCCTAGAGTTCATACTAAGATAACACCTTAAGATACACATCAACCAAAATCCTAATGTCACCTAGATACTCCAATGCCACCACAAGTACCCGTGGGCTTGATTATACGATATGCATCACACAATTTCAGATTCATTATATTCAATCCAACACAAAGAACTTCAAAGAGTGCCCCAAAGTTTCTACTGGAGAGTCAAGACAAAAACATGTGCCAACCCCTATGCATAGATTCCCAAGGTCACGGAACCCACAAGTTGATCACCAAAACATACACCAAGTAGATCATTAGAACATCCCATTGTCACCACAGATATCCCATTGCAAGACATACATCAAGTGTTCTCAAATCCTTAAAGATTCAATCCGATAAGAAAACTTCAACGCGAAAACTCAATTCATCACAAGATAGAGAGGGGAAAACTCCATATGATTCATCTATATCAATAAAGCTCACGATACATCAAGATCGTGTCATCTCAAGAACACGAGAGAGAGAGAGAGATCAAACACATAGCTACTGGTACATACCCTCAGTCCCGAGGGTGAACTACTCCCTCCTTGTAATGGAGAGCGTTGGGATGATGAAGATGGCCTCTGTTGATGGTTTCACCCTCCGACAGGATGCCAGAACGGCCTTCCAATTGGTTTTTCATGGCTCTGGAGGTTTGCGGCTGCGAAACTCCCGATCTAGGTTTCTTTTCGGGGGTTTCTGTATTTATAAGAGTTTGTGGCGGTGGAAACAAGTCCAGGCGGTCCACGAGGAAGTCACTGTTGGAAATATGCCCTAGAGGCAATAATAAAATGGTTATTATTGTATTTCCTTGTTCATGATAATTGTCTATTGTTCATGCTATAATTGTGTTAACCGGAAACCATAATACATGTGTGAATACATAGACCACAACATGTCCCTAGTGAGCCTCTAGTTGACTAGCTCGTTGATCAATAGATGGTCACGGTTTCATGGCCATGGACATTGGATGTCGTTGATAACGGGATCACATCATTAGGAGAATGATGTGATGGACAAGACCCAATCCTAAGCATAGCACAAAGATCGTGTAGTTCGTTTGCTAAAGCTTTTCAATGTCAAGTGTCATTTCCTTAGACCATGAGATTGTGTAACTCCCGGATACCGTAGGAATACTTTGGGTGTGCCAAACGTCACAACGTAACTGGGTGGCTATAAAGGTACGCTACGGGTATCTCCGAAAGTATCTGTTGGGTTGGCACGAATCGAGACTGGGATTTGTCACTCCGTGTGACGGAGAGGTATCTCTGGGCCCACTCGGTAAGACATCATCATAATGAGCTCAATGTGACTAAGGAGTTAGCCACGGGATGATGTATTACGCAACGAGTAAAGAGACTTGCCAGTAACGAGATTGAACAAGGTATGGGGATACCGACGATCGAATCTCGGGCAAGTATCATACCGATAGACAAAGGGAATTGTATACGGGATTGATTGAATCCTTGACATCGTGGTTCATCCGATGAGATCATCGTGGAGTACGTGGGAGCCAACATGGGTATCCAGATCCCGCTGTTGGTTATTGACCGGAGAGGTGTCTCGGTCATGTCTACGTGTCTCCCGAACCCGTAGGGTCTACACACTTAAGGTTCGATGACGCTAGGGTTATAGGGAAAAGGTATACGTGATTACCGAAGGTTGTTCGGAGTCCCGGATGAGATCCCGGACGTCACGAGGAGCTCCGGAATGGTCCGGAGGTAAAGATTGATATATAGGAAGTCCAGTTTCGGTCACCGGAAAGTTTTCGGGCTCATCGGTATTGTACCGGGAGTGCCGGGAGGGTGCCGGAGGACCCCCGGGAGGGGTGTGACGACCAGAGGACTTCATGGGCTGTTAGATAAAGTGTGTCAGCCCTTATTGGGCTGGGCAAGACTTTTGCTAAAGGCCCATGTGGCTGGAGATAAGGAGATAAGGCAAAAAGGATTTAAAAGGAGGAGATCCACCTCCCTTGTGGGAGGTGGACTCTCCCTTTAAGTCGGCCGGCCATCTCCTCTTTGGAGTAGAGGCCAAGCCAGCCCTCCACGTCCCTCCTCCTATATATACTTGAGGTTTTGGATGTTTTGAGACAGGATTTGATCTCTCTCTCTCACGGCGAAGCCCTACCTCTCTTCTTCCTCCTCCGCAGCGCTTAGGCGAAGCCCTGTCGGAATACCTTACTACTCCACCACCACCACGCCGTCGTGCTGCTGTTGGAGCCCTTCCCCAACCTCTCCTTCCTCCTTGCTGGATCAAGGTGTTGGAGACGTCACCGGGCTGCACGTGTGTTGAACGCGGAGGTGCCGTCCGTTCGGCACTTGATCGGATCTACCGCGATCTGAATCGCTGCGAGTACGACTCCATCAACCGCGTTCTTGTAACGCTTCCGCTTAGCGATCTTCAAAGGTATGAAGATGCAATCTCTCCCCTCTCGTTGCTGGTTTCTCCATAGATAGATCTTGGTGAACGTAGGAAAATTTTGATTTACTACTACGTCTCCCAACAATGGCATCATGAGCTAGGTCTATGCGTAGAATCTATGCACGAGTAGAACACAAAGCAGTTGTGGGCGTCAAGTTTGTTAATTTGCTTGCCGCTACTAGTCTTATCTTGATTCGGCGGTATTGTGGGATGAAGCGGCCCGGACCAACTTTACACGTACGCTTACGTGAGACCGGTTCCACCGCCTGACATGCACTAGATGCATAAGGTGGCTAGCGGGTGTCTGTCTCTCCTACCTTAGTCGGATCGGATTCGATGAAAAGGGTCCTTATGAAGGGTAAATAGCAATTGGCAAATCACGTTGTGGTGTTGACGTAGGTAAGAAACGTTCTTGCTAGTAACCTATAACAGCCACGTAAAAACTTGCAACTACAAATTAGAGGACGTCTAACTTGTTTTTGCAGCATGTGCCTTGTGATGTGATATGGCCAAAGGATGTGATGTGATGCATTGTGATGTATGAATTGATCATGTTCTTGTAATAGGATTCACGACTTGCATGTCGATGATTATGACAACCGGCAGGAGCCATAGGAGTTGTCTTATTTATTGTATGACCTGCGTGTCAATCATAAACGCCATGTAATTACTTTACTTTATTGCTAAGCGTTAGCCATAGTAGTAGAAGTAATAGTTGGCGAGACAACTTCATGAAGACACAATGATGGAGATCATGATGATGGAGATCATGGTGTCGTGCCGGTGACAGTGATGATCATGGTGCCCCGAAGATGGAGATCATAGGAGCAAAATGATATTGGCCATATCATGTCACTATATTGATTGCATGTGATGTTTATCATGTTTACATCTTATTTGCTTAGAACGACGGTAGTAAATAAGATGATCTCTCAATAAAATTTCAAGAGAGGTGTTCACCCTAACTGTGCACCGTTGCTAAGGATCGTCGTTCCGAAGCACCACGTGATGATCGGGTGTGATAGGTTCTAACGTTCGCATACAACGGGTGTAAGCCAGATTTACACATGCGAAACACTTAGGTTGACTTGACGAGCCTAGCATGTACAGACATGGCCTCGGAACACGGAAGACCGAAAGGTCGAACATGAGTCGTATAGAAGATACGATCAACATAGAGATGTTCACCATGGATGACTAGTCCGTCTCACGTGATGATCGGACACGGGCTAGTTGACATGGATCATGTATCACTTGGAAGACTAGAGAGATGTCTATCTAAGTGGGAGTTCATTAATAATTTGATTAAATGAACTTAATTATCATGAACTTAGTCTAAAAATGTCCTTGCAAATTATGTCGTAGATAGCTCGCGCTGTAGCTCCCCAGTTTTATTGATACAATCCTAGAGAAAAGTAAGTTGAAAGTTGATGGTAGCAATAATGCGGACTGGGTCCGTGATCTGAGGATTGTCCTCATTGCTGCACAGAAAGCTTATGTTTTTGATGTACCGCTAACTGCATCACTCCCTCAAGCGTTGTCTGTAGATGTTGTGAACATATGACAGGCACTTTTTGATGACTACGTGATAGTTCAGTGCGTCATGCATTACGGCTTAGAATTGAGGCTTCAAAATGTTTTGAACGTCACAGAACATATGAGATGTTCTAGGAGCTGAGATTGTGATCTCAAGCTCGTGCCTATGTTGAGAGGTATGAGACCTCCAACAAGATTCTTTGCCTGCAAGATAAAGGAGAATAGCTTAATCGGTGAGCGTGTTCTCAGATTGTCTGGGTGCTACAATCACTTGAATCAAGTGGGAGTTAATCTTCCAGATGAGATAGTGATTAATGCAGTTCTCCAAGTCACTGCCACCAAGCTACTAGAGCTTCGTGATGAACTATAACATGCCAGGGATGGATAAGATGATCCCTGAGTTGTTCGTGATGTTTGACACCACGAAGGTAGAAATCAATAAGGAGCATCAAGTGTTGATGGTTAAGTGAAAACCACTAGTTTCAAAAGGGGCAAGGGCAAGAAGGGAAAAACTTCAGGAATGGCAAGCCAGTTGTTGCTCTAGTGAAGAAACCCAAGGTTGAGCCCGAACCCGAGACTAAGTGCTTCTGTTATGAGGAGAATGTTCGCTGAAGCGGAAAAACCCTAGATTATTGGTAGATAAGAAGGCTGGTAATGTCAATGGAAGTATATTTGATATACGTGTTAGTGATGTGTACCTTGCTGGTACTCCTAGTAGCACCTGGGTATTAGATACCGGTTCGGTTGCTAAGTGTTAGCAACTCGAAATAAAAGCTATGGAGTAAATGGAGACTAGCTAGGTGAAAGGTGACGATGTGTGTTGGAAGTATTTCCAAGATTGATGTGATCACCATCGCACGCTCTCTCTACCTTCAGGATTTGTGATAAACCTAAATAAATGTTATTTGGTGTTTGCGTTGAGCATGAACGTGATTAGATCATGATTAGTGCGATACGGTTATTCATATAAGTTAGAGAATAATGGTTATTCTGTTTACATGGATAATGCCTTCAATGGTCATGCACCCACTCGGAATGGTTTATTGAATCATGATCGTAGTAGTACACATATTCATAACATTGGTACCAAAAGATATAAAGTTAATAATGATAGTACCACATACTTGTGGCACTGCCGCTAAATGTCATATTGGTATAAATCGCATGAAGAAACTCCATGATGATGGATTTTTGACTCACTCGATTTCGAATCGGTTGAGACATGCGAGCCATGCCTCTTGGGCAAGATGACTGAGACCCCGTCATCCAATATGATGGAGCGGGCAAGTGGCTTATTGGAAATAATACATGTTGATGTATGTGGTCCAATGAGTGTTGAAACACACAGTGGATATCGTTGTTTTTCTTTACCTTCACTGATGATTTGAGTAAATATGGGGATATTTACTTAATGAAACACGAATCTGAAATGTTTGAAAGATTCAAGGAGTTTCAGAGTGAAGTTAAAGATCATCGTGACAAGAAGATAAATGTCTATGATATGATCATGGAGGTGAATATCTAAGTTACGAGTTTGGTATGCAATTTTAGACAATGTGGAAATTGTTTCACAGCTCACGCCTCCTGGAACACCATAGTGTGATGGTGTGTTCGAACGTCATAGTCGTGCTCTATTGGATATAGTGAGTACTATGATGTCTCTTATCATTTTGCCACTATCGTTATGGGGTTATGCATTAAAGACAAATCCATTCACTTTAACAGGGCACCATCTAAGTCTGTTGAGATGACACCGTGAGAATTATGGTTTGACAGAAGCCTAAGCTGTCATTTCTTAATGTTTGGGGCTGCGACGCTTATGTGAAAATGGGTTTTTTCACCTAGCGAGCTCGAACCCAAAGCAGACAAATGCATCTTCATAGAATACCCTAATGAGACATTGGGTATACCTTCTATCTCAGATCCAAGCGCAAAAGGTGTTTGTTGCTAAGAACGGGTCCTTTCTTGAGAAAGAGTTTCTCTCGAAAGAATTGAGTGGGAGGAAGATAGAACTTGATGAGGTTGTTGAACCTTTGTTTCATCCAGAGAATAGCGCAACACAGAAAGATGTTTCTGTAGAGCCTACTCAGTTGAAAAGGAAGTTAATGATGATGATCATGAAGCTTCGGATCAAGTCACTATCGAACCTCGTAGGTCGACAAGGACGCGTACTGCTCCTGAGTAGTACGACAACCCTGTCTTGGAAATCATGTTGTTGGACAACGATGAACCTACGAACTATGGAGAAGCGATGGTGGGCCCGGATTCCAACAAATGGCTAGGAGCCATGAAATCCGAGAAAGGATCCATGTATGAAAACCAAGTATGGACTTTGGTAGACTTGCCTGTTGAATGGTAGGTCGTTGAGTACAAATGGACCTTTGAGATGAACATAGACGCTAATGGTGAATTGTCACCGTTTATAAAGCTCGACTTGTCGCAAAGAAGTTTCCGCCAAGTTCAAAGAGTTGACTGCGATGAGATTGTCTCATGTGTAGCGATGCTAAAAGTCTATTAAAATTTTGTTAGCAGTTGCTGCATTTTTCGATTAGGAAATCTGGCAGATGGATGACAAAACAAGGTTTCCGTAATGGTTTCTGTGAGGAAGAGTTGTATGTGATACAACCAGAAGGTTTTGTCAATCCTAAGGATGCTAATAATATGCAAACTCCAGCGATCCTTCTATGGACTGGAGCAAGAATCTCGGAGTTGGAATATATGCTTTGATGAGGTGATCAAAGTGTTTAAGTTTATACAAAGTTTATGAGAAACTTGTATTTGCAAGAAAGTGAGTGGGAGCACTATAGAATTTCTTATAAGAATATGTAGTTGACATATTATTGATCGGAAATGATGTAGAATTTCTGGAAGAGCATGAAGGGTTGTTTGAAAAGAATTTTTTCAAAGGAAGACCCAGATAAAGCTACTATTTTATTGAGCATCAAGATCTATAGGGATAGATCAATTCGCTTGATAAGTTTTTTCGACGAAGACATACCTTGACAAGTTTTTGAAGGAGTTCAAAATAGATGGGTCAAAGAAGGAGTTCTTAACTGTATTGTAAGGTGTGAAATTGAGTAAGACTCAATACCCGACCACGGCAGAAGATAAAGAAAAGATGAGTGTCATCTCCTATGCTTTAGCCATAGGCTCTATATAGTATGCCATGCTGTGTACCGCACCTGTGTGTGCCTTGCCATGAGTCTGTCAAGGGGTACAAGAGTAATCCAAGAGTGGATCACTAGACAGCGGTCAAAGTTAGCCTTAGTAACTTGAGAACTAAGGAAATATTTCTCGATTATGGAGGTGATAAAGAGTTCATCGTAAAGTGTTACGATGATGCAAGCTTTAAAACCAATCCGGATGACTCTTAGTAGAAATCCAGCTACGTATAGTGGAGCAGCCATTTGGAATAGCTCCAAGTGGAGCGTGGGAGCAGTATCTACAAATATGAAATGGAAAGTTTGCAAAGGTACACACGGATCTGAATGTCGCAGACCCGCTGACTCAAAACCTCTTTCACGAGCAGAACATGAACAAACCCCAGAACTTATTGGGTGTTAATCACATGATGATATGATCACATGGTGATGTAAGTGTTAATCACATGGTGATGTGAACTAGATTATTGACTCTAGTGCAAGTGGGAGACTGTTGGAAATATGCCCTAGAGGCAATAATAAAATGGTTATTATTGTATTTCCTTGTTCATGATAATTGTCTATTGTTCATGCTATAATTGTGTTAACCGGAAACCATAATACATGTGTGAATACATAGACCACAACATGTCCCTAGTGAGCCTCTAGTTGACTAGCTCGTTGATCAATAGATGGTCACGGTTTCATGGCCATGGACATTGGATGTCGTTGATAACGGGATCACATCATTAGGAGAATGATGTGATGGACAAGACCCAATCCTAAGCATAGCACAAAGATCGTGTAGTTCGTTTGCTAAAGCTTTTCAATGTCAAGTGTCATTTCCTTAGACCATGAGATTGTGTAACTCCCGGATACCGTAGGAATACTTTGGGTGTGCCAAACGTCACAACGTAACTGGGTGGCTATAAAGGTACGCTACGGGTATCTCCGAAAGTATCTGTTGGGTTGGCACGAATCGAGACTGGGATTTGTCACTCCGTGTGACGGAGAGGTATCTCTGGGCCCACTCGGTAAGACATCATCATAATGAGCTCAATGTGACTAAGGAGTTAGCCACGGGATGATGTATTACGCAACGAGTAAAGAGACTTGCCAGTAACGAGATTGAACAAGGTATGGGGATACCGACGATCGAATCTCGGGCAAGTATCATACCGATAGACAAAGGGAATTGTATACGGGATTGATTGAATCCTTGACATCGTGGTTCATCCGATGAGATCATCGTGGAGTACGTGGGAGCCAACATGGGTATCCAGATCCCGCTGTTGGTTATTGACCGGAGAGGTGTCTCGGTCATGTCTACGTGTCTCCCGAACCCGTAGGGTCTACACACTTAAGGTTCGATGACGCTAGGGTTATAGGGAAAAGGTATACGTGATTACCGAAGGTTGTTCGGAGTCCCGGATGAGATCCCGGATGTCACGAGGAGCTCCGGAATGGTCCGGAGGTAAAGATTGATATATAGGAAGTCCAGTTTCGGTCACCGGAAAGTTTTCGGGCTCATCGGTATTGTACCGGGAGTGCCGGGAGGGTGCCGGAGGACCCCCGGGAGGGGTGTGACGACCAGAGGACTTCATGGGCTGTTAGATAAAGTGTGTCAGCCCTTATTGGGCTGGGCAAGACTTTTGCTAAAGGCCCATGTGGCTGGAGATAAGGAGATAAGGCAAAAAGGATTTAAAAGGAGGAGATCCACCTCCCTTGTGGGAGGTGGACTCTCCCTTTAAGTCGGCCGGCCATCTCCTCTTTGGAGTAGAGGCCAAGCCAGCCCTCCACGTCCCTCCTCCTATATATACTTGAGGTTTTGGATGTTTTGAGACAGGATTTGATCTCTCTCTCTCACGGCGAAGCCCTACCTCTCTTCTTCCTCCTCCGCAGCGCTTAGGCGAAGCCCTGTCGGAATACCTTACTACTCCACCACCACCACGCCGTCGTGCTGCTGTTGGAGCCCTTCCCCAACCTCTCCTTCCTCCTTGCTGGATCAAGGTGTTGGAGACGTCACCGGGCTGCACGTGTGTTGAACGCGGAGGTGCCGTCCGTTCGGCACTTGATCGGATCTACCGCGATCTGAATCGCTGCGAGTACGACTCCATCAACCGCGTTCTTGTAACGCTTCCGCTTAGCGATCTTCAAAGGTATGAAGATGCAATCTCTCCCCTCTCGTTGCTGGTTTCTCCATAGATAGATCTTGGTGAACGTAGGAAAATTTTGATTTACTACTACGTCTCCCAACAGTCACAAGCTAGGGGGCACGCACTAGTGGGTGGGCGCACCCCTGTGGCTTGTGGCTTCCTTGGCCTTCCTCTCTGATGACTCGTCGCTCGAGTATATTTTATATTTTCCAAAAATATTCTCCGTAAATTTTCAGCTCATTCCGAGAACTTATTTTCTGCACAAAAACAACACCATGGTAGTTCTGCTGAAAATAGCGTCATTCAGGGTTAGTTCTAATAAAATCATACCAAAATCATATAGAATTATTGTAAACATGGCATGAATACTTCATAAATTATAGATACGTTGGAGACATATCACCCCCTATACTTGTGGGTCATCACGGGAGCATCTAGGGACAGTCGTGAGGATTTGGACCTCTAGATCAAGTTGTGTGCGTGCTTGCCCGGCGCGCGACTAGAGCCCTGCCCACCGATGTCTTCTCCCTTGCCCGTTGTCGCTCGTGACGTACAACATGCGTCGGATTCATCTGTCCTCACATGCATAGATCTGGCATGGGCTGACGACCCAACAGGCAAGGGACACCCTCCGAAGCTGGTAGAGCAAGCAGACAATGGCGCGGGGGGGGGGGGGGTACCTGGAGGGCCATGAAGCACTCGGAGCTACGTCAAGCACATGAGGGGTCTAGTGACGGCGGATGGCATGGAACCAAAGCTTCCACTGCCTCCCCGGTCCATCCGCGATCGATGCAGTGTGATGGGGAGAGTGATCTTGATACATGGCAAGACCCGTGGAGGTCGATCTTTCACGAATTGGAGGGGAAACACGAAGAACACGGGGAAGAAGGAGAGGAAACACTCAAGAGCAAACTCAATCACACATAAACTAGGTCCATAACATCACAAGAGGTACAAGATCCCAAATCAACCAACGATACAAGTAACAATATGTGATCTCCCACTCTGGAGGAGGGGCCTTGAATCCACAGGGGATCTTCCTTCTAGAGGGGCCTTGGCATCACTTGGATCTACTCCCAAAGGAGGGCAAACTCCCTAGGAGAAGCAAGTAATGGAGCTAAGCTCGAGAGCAAACATTAGCTAACCCTAACTTGAGGTGGAAAAAGAGTTTATATGGTCTCGGGGCGAAGTGGTAAGTTACATGGGCCTCGGGCCCGAGAGGCATCGTCTGTGTAGGCCAGAAGTTCCGTGCGCCGGAAGCTCCGGGCTGTTTCCGGGCTTTCCCATGTGTTGCCGCAGGCTTCGGTGGCTGGGCTGATGGAGGACCGGAAGTTCCGGGGGCCAAAAACTCCGGGCAGGTTCCGAGCTAACCCGAAAGTCTGCATCCCTAGACATGACCTTAGGTCGATGTTGGCCCGGAAGTTCCAAACCAACCGAAAGTTTCGGGCTATCCATAGACGTCTCCCTCATACCTAAGGATACATAGGGTGTCATTGTGAGGTAGCACCCAAGTTCCTTTGCCATCAAATTCATGCTCAAAGATGAATGAGTTCACCTTAGCTTTAATGTCGCGTGCGTGTGTGCTACCTCTTGAGCTTGCGTTGGTTTTCCCTTGAAGAGGAAAGGGTGATGCAGTGAATTACATAAGTATTTCCCTTAGTTGTTGAGAACCAAGGTATAATTCCAGTAGGAGGAACAAGCAAGTCACCAATGGTTGCACCTACACAAATAATCGAACTCTTACACCCAACGCTATAACGGGGTTGTCAATCCGTTCACGATTATTTGCAAGGATTAGATCTGAAAGAGATAGATGTAAACGAGTGCGAAAAGTAAAGATAAATAAATTTCAGAAAGATATAGATCCAAAAATATATGATGGAAAATATACCCGGGGGCCATAGGTTTCACTAGAGGCTTCTCTCTTGAAGGAAAATGCTAGGGTGGGTAAACAAATTACTGTCAAGCAATTGATAGAAAAGAGAATAATAATGTAGTTATCCAAGGCAATGATCATGCATATAGGCATCACGTCCGTGGCAAGTAGACCGAAACGATTCTGCATCTACTACTATTACTCCACACATCGACTGATTCCTGCCTGCATCTAGAGTATTAAGTTCATGAAGAACAGAGTAACACATTAAGAAAGATGACATGATGTAGAGGGATAAACTCAAGCAATATGATGAAAACCCCATCTTGTTACCCTTGATGGCAACAAAACAAATAATATAATAGCTTGCCATCATCAAAAATTATAGATACGTTGGAGACGTATCAGTATCCCCAAGCTTAATTCCTGCTCATCCTCGAGTAGGTAAATGATAAAAACAGAATTTTTGATGTGGAGTGCTACCTAACATATTTATCCATGTAATATTCTTTATTGTGGCATGAATATTCAGATCCGTAAGACTCAAAACAAAAGCTTAATATTGATATAGAAACAATAACATTTCAAGAATACTAGCAAAGCAATTGTATCTCTTCAAAATATAATGGCAAAAGAAAGTTATCCCTGCAACATCATATGGTCTGTCTATGCTCCATCTTCCCCACACAAAGTATTTATATCATGCACAACCCCGATGAAAAGTCAAGCAATTTTTTTCACACCTTTATTTTCTCAAACTTTTTCAACTCTCACGCAATACATGAGCGTGAGCCATGGATATAACACTATAGGTGGAATAGAATATGGTGGAGGTTGTCAAGGAAAGGGAGAAGATAGTCTCACATCAACTAGGCGTATCAACAGGCTATGGAGATGCCCATCAATAGATATCAATGTGAGTGAGTAGGGATTGCCATGCAACGGATGCACTAGAGCTATAAGTGTATGAAAGCTCAAAAGGAAACTAAGTGGACGTGCATCATGAAGAAAAATTGCACTTGCTATATGAAAGTGACAAAATAGGAGACTCTCTATCATGAAGATCATGGTGCTACTTTGAAGCACAAGTGAGGAAAAAAGGTAGTAGCAATGTCCCTTCTCTCTTTTCTTTCATTCTTTTATTTTTGTGTGGGCATTTAAGGCCTCTCTTTTTTAAAGTCTGGAATCTCATCCCCACTTGTGAAGGAATCATAGCTTCCATCATCCTTTCCTCACATGGGACATGCTCTATGAAGGATAATCATCACACTTTCATTTACTTACAACTGAAAAGAAAATTACAACTCGATACCTATGACAAAATATGAGTCTATATGAAATATGGAAGTGATGGTGCATGTCACTAAAGGAAACGGTGGAAGTTGCATGGCAATATATCTCGGAATGGCTATGGAAATGCCATAATAGGTAGGTATGGTGGCTGTTTTGAGGAAAGTATATGGTGGCTGTTTTGAGGAAAGTATAAGGTGGCTGTTTTGAGGAATGTATATGGTGGCTGTTTTGAGGAAGGTATATGGTATACTGATGAAAGTTGCACTGTAATAGAGAGGCTAGAAAAAGTGGAAGGGTGAGGTGTGTATAATCCATGGACTCAACATTATTCATAAAGAAGTCACATACTTATTAAAAAAGTTTATTATTCATTGAAGCAAAGCATTAAACGCATGCTCCTAGGGGGAGGTTGGTAGGAGTTTGTTGGGAGACGTAGTAGTAAATCAAAAAAAAATCCTATTATCACCAAGATCTATCCATGGATAAACCAGTAATGAGTGGGGAGAGATTGCATCTTCATACCTTTGAAGATCGCTAAGCGGAAGCATTACAAGAACGCGGTTGGTGGAGTCATACTGACAGCAATTCAGATCGCGGTGGATTCCGATCTCAGCGCCAAACAACGGCACCTCCGCGTTTAACACACGTGCATCCCGATGACGTCTCCTACACCTTGATCCAGAAAGGAGGAAGGAGAGGTTGAGGGAGAGCTCCGGCAGCACGACGGCGTGGTGACGGTGGAGCTATGTGAACTTTGGCAGGGCTTCGCCAAGCGCTACGGAGAACGAGGAAGAGGAAGGGTAGGGCTGCGCCGAGAGAGAGAAGTTGGGTCTCAAATCATCCCAAACCCTTGCATATATATAGGAGGAGGGAGAGGGAGGGCTGCCTTGGCCCCTCCTCCAAGGAGGAGAGGTTCGGCCGACCCTAGGGGAAGAGTCCACCTCCCACAAGGGAGGTGGATCTCCTCTTTTTCAAACTCCTTTGCCCCATCTCCTTATCTCGTGCCGCATTGGCCTTTCTAGAAGGTCTTGGCCAGACCAATAAGGGCTGGCACGCCTCCTCTAAGGGCCCCAAAAGTCCTATGGTCGTCACACCCCTCCTGGGGGTCCTCCGGCACCCTCCCGGCACTCCCGGTACACTACCGATGAGCCCGAAAACTTTCCGGTGACCAAAACTGGACTTCCTATATATCAATCTTTACCTCTAGACCATTCCATAGCTCCTCGTGATGTCCGGGATCTCATCTGGGACTCCGAACAACCTTCGGTAATCACGTATACCATTTCCCTATAACCCTAGCGTCATCGAACCTTAAGTGTGTAGACCCTACGGGTTCGGGAGACACGTAGACATGACCGAGACACTTCTCCGGTCAATAACCAACAGCGGGATCTGGATACCCATGTTGGCTCCCACATGCTCCACGATGATCTCATCGGATGAACCACGATGTCGGGGATTCAACCAATCCCGTATACAATTCCCTTTGTCTATCGGTATGATACTTGCCCAAGATTCTATCGTCGATATCTCTATACCTTGTTCAATCTCGTTACCGGCAAGTATCTTTACTCGTTCCATAATACATCATCCCATGGCTAACTCCTTAGTCACATTGAGCTCATTATGATGATGTCTTACCGAGTGGGCCCAAAGATACCTCTCCTTCACACGGAGTGACAAATCCTAGTCTCCATTCGTGCCAACCCAACAGACACTTTCGGAGATGCCCGTAGTGCACCTTTATAGCCACCCAGTTACGTTGTGACGTTTGGCACACCCAAAGCATTCCTATAGTATCCGGTAGTTGCACAATCTCATGGTCTAAGGAAACGATACTTGACATTGAAAAGCTTTAGCAGACGAACTACACGATCTTGTGCTATGCTTAGGATTTGGTCTTGTCCATCACATCATTCTCCTAATGATGTGATCCCGTTATCAATGACATCCAATGTCCATGGTCATGAAACCGTGACCATCTATTGATCAACAAGCTAGTCAACTAGAGGCTCACTAGGGACATGTTGTGGTCTATGTATTCACACATGTATTACGGTTTCCGGTTAACACAATTATAGCATGAACAATAGACAATTATCATGAACTAGGAAATACAATAATAACCATTTTATTATTGCCTCTAGGGCATATTTCCAACAGTCTCCCACTTGCACTAGAGTCAATAATATACTTTCATTGTGGTGAATCGAACACCCATAGCAATCTGGTGCTGATCATGTTTCGCTCGTGAGAGAGGTTTAGTCAACGGGTCTGCGACATTCAGATCCGTGTGCACTTTACAAATATCTATATCTCCCTCCTGAATGTAATCACGGAAGGAGTTGAAGCGGCGCTTGATGTGTCTTGTCTTCTTGTCAAATCTGGGCTCCTTCGCAAGGGCAATAGCTCCAGTGTTGTCATAGAATAGAGTCATCGGGCCTGACGCACTTGGAATTACTCCTAGGTCAGTGATGAACTCCTTCATCCAGACTCCTTCCTTTGCTGCTTCCGAAGCAGCTATGTACTCCGCTTCACATGTAGATGTCACCATGACGCTTTGCTTGCTGCCGCACCAGCTGACTGCCCCTCCGTTCAAAACATACACATATCCGGTTTGCAACTTGGAGTCGTTCGGATCTGTGTCGAAGCTAGCATCGACGTAACCCTTTACGACGAGCTCTTCGGCACCTCCATGTACGAGAAACATGTCCTTTGTCCTTTTCAGGTACTTCAGGATATTCTTGACCGCTGTCCAGTCTTCCGCTTTGGGATCACTTTGGTACCTCCCTACCAAACTTATGGCAAGGTTCACATCAGGTCTGGTACACAGCATGGCATACATAATAGAGCCTATGGCTGAAGCATAGGGGATGACACTCATCTCTTCTCTATCCTTTGCCGTGGTCGGGCATTGAGTCATACTCAATCTCACACCTTGTAACACAGGCAAGAACCCCTTCTTGGACTGATCCATATTGAACTTCTTCAATATCTTGTCAAGGTATGTGCTTTGTGAAAGACCTATGAGGCGTCTCGATCTATCTCTATAGATCTTGATGCCTAATATGTAAGCAGCTTCTCCAAGGTCCTTCATTGAAAAACACTTATTCAAGTAGGCCTTTACACTTTCCAAGAGTTCTATATCATTTCCCATTATCAGTATGTCATCCACATATAATATGAGAAATGCTCTGGAGCTCCCACTCACTTTCTTGTAAATACAAGGTTCTCCATAAACCTATACAAACCCAAACGCTTTAAAGAGAATGTTCCAACTCCGAGATGCTTGCACCAGCCCATAGATGGAGCGCTGGAGCTTGCATACCTTGTTAGCATCTTTAGGATCGACAAAACCTTCCGGCTGCATCATATACAGTTCTTCCTTGAGGAAGCCATTAAGGAATGGCGTTTTGACGTCCATTTGCTAGATCCTAAAGATGCGGAACGTGTCCTAGTGGACCTTCGACATTCAACAGTAACTTGATCTGAACTTTCATGATCATCATCATTAACTTCCTCTCCAGCTGGTGCAGGCTCCACAGAAACAACTTCCTGTGTTGTGCTACTCTCCAGTTCGAGTGGAGGTACAATTACCTCATCAAGTTCTATTTTCCTCCCACTTACTTCTTTCGAGAGAAACTCTTTTTCAAGAAAGGATCCATTCTTGGCAACAAAGACTTTTGCCCTCGGATCGTAGGTAGAAGGTATACCCAATAGTCTCTTTGGGATATCCTATGAAGACGCACTTTTCCGCTTTGGGTTCGAGCTTCTCAGGTTGAAGTTTCTTCATATAAGCATCGCATCCCCAAACTTTTAGAAACGACAACTTAGGTTTCTTTCCAAACCATAATTCATACGGTGTCGTCTCAACGGATTTTGACGGAGCCCTATTTAAAGTGAATGCGGTAGTCTCTAATGCATATCCCCAAAATGATAGCAGTAAGTCGGTAAGAGACATCATAGATCGTACCATATATAATAGAGTGCGATTACGACATTCAAACACACCATTTCATTGAGGTGTGCCAGGCGGCGTGAGTTGTGAAACAATTCCACATTTCCTTAGGTGCGTGCCAAACTCCTGACTTAAATATTCTCCGCCACGATCAGATCGTAGGCACTTTATTTTCCTGTCACGTTGATTCTCTACCTCACTTTGAAATTCCTTGAACCTTTCAAAAGTTTCAGACTTACATTTCATTAAGTAGACATACCCATATCTACTCAAGTCATCAGTGAGGGTGAGAACATAACGATAGCCACCACGAGCCTCACCACTCATTGGACCACATAGTCACTTGCTCGCTCCATTGTTCCGGAGAACGGAGTCTTGGTCATCTTGCCCATGAGGCATGGTTTGCACGCAAATGATTCGAAATCAAGAGACTCCAAAAGTCCATCAGTATGGAGCTTCTTCATGCGTTTGACACCAATATGACCAAGGCGGCAGTGCCACATGTAAGTGGGACTATTGTTATCAACCTTACACTTTTTGGTACTCACACTATGGACATGTGTAACATCACGTTTGAGATTCATCAAAAATAAACCATTGACCAGCGGGGCATGACCATAAAACATCTCTCTCATATAAATAGAACAACCATTATTCTCAGATTTAAATGAGTAACCATCTCGCATCAAGCGAGATCCAGATACAATGTTCATGCTCAAAGATGATACTAAATAACAATTATTAAGGTTTAACACCAATCCCGAAGGTAGATGTAGAGGTAGCGTGCCGACGGCGATCACATCGACCTTAGAACCATTCCCGACGCGCATTGTCACCTCGTCCTTTGCCAGCCTCCGCTTATTCCGCAGCTCCTACTTGGAGTTACAAAGAGCAACTGCACCGGCATCAAATACCCAGGAGCTACTACGAGCGCTGGTTAGGTACACATCAATAACAAGTATATCACATATACCTTTAACGTTGCCGTCCTTCTTATCCGCTAAGTACTTGGGGCAGTTCCGCTTCCAGTGACCGGTACCCTTGCAATAAAAACACTCAGTCTCAGGCTTGGGTCCATTCTTGTTCTTCTTCTTCCCGGCAACTTGCTTATCGGGCGCGGCAATAGCTTTGCCGTCCTTCTTGAAGTTCTTCTTGCCCTTTCCATTCTTGAAACTACTGGTCTTAATCACCATCAACACTTGATGCTCCTTTTTGATCTCGACCTCCACTGATTTCAGCATCGAGTACAACTCAGGAATGGACTTATCCATCCCTTGCATGTTGTAGTTCATCGCAAAGCTCTTGTAGCTAGGTGGAAGCGACTGGAGGATTCTGTAATGACCGAGTCATCCGGGAGATTAACTCCTAGCTGAGTCATGCGGTTGTGAAGCCCAGACATCTTGAGGATGTGCTCAATGACAGAACTATTCTCCTCCATCTTACAACTGAAGAACTTGTCAGAGACGTCATATCTCTCGACCCGGGCATGAGATTGAAAAACCAGTTTCAGCTCTTGGAACATCTCATATGCTCCGTGTTGCTCAAAACGCTTTTGGAGCCCCGGTTCTAAACTGTAAAGCATGCCGCACTGAACAAGGGAGTAATCATCGCAGAGAGAATGCCAAGCGTTCGCAACGTCTTGCTCTGTTGGGAGAAGGGGTGGGTCACCTAGTGGTGCATCAAGGACATACAATTTCTTGGAAGCTATGAGGATGATCCTCAAGCCACGGACCCAGTCCGCATAGTTGCTTCCATCATCTTTCAGCTTGGTTTTCTCTAGGAACGCGTTGAAATTGAGGGTGACATTCACGTTGGCCATTGGAGCTACAATATAGATTGTAAAGATAATTTTAGACTAAGTTCATGATAATTAAGTTCACATAATAAAATTATTTAATGAACTCCCACTTAGATAGACATCTCTTTAGTCATCCAAGTGACACATGATCCATGTCAACTAGCCCGTGTCCGATCATCACGTGAGACGGACTAGTCATCCATGGTGAACATCTCCATGTTGATCGTATCTTCTATACGACTCATGTTTGACCTTTCGGTCTTCCATGTTCCGAGGCCATGTCTGTACATGCTAGGCTCGTCAAGTCAACCTAAGCGTATCACGTGTGTAAATCTGGCTTACACCCGTTGTATGCGAACGTTAGAACCTATCACACCCGATCATCACGTGGTGCTTCGGAACGACGATCCTTAGCAACGGTGCACAGTTAGGGTAAACACTTCTCTTGAAATTTTTATTGAGAGATCATCTTATTTACTATTGTCGTTCTAAGCAAATAAGAAGTAAACATGATAAACATCACATGCAATCAATATAGTGACATGATATGGCCAATATCATCTTGCTCCTTTGATCTCCATCTTCGGGGCACCATGATCATCACTGTCACCGGCAAGACACCATGATCTCCATCATCATGATCTCCATCATTGTGTCTTCATGAAGTTGTCTCACCAATTATTACTTCTACTACTATGGCTAACGTTTAGCAATAAAGTAAAGTAATTACATGGCGTTTATGATTGACACGCAGGTCATACAATAAAATAAGACAACTCCTATGGCTCCTGCCGGTTGTCATACTCATCGACATGCAAGTCGTGAATCCTATTACAAGAACATGATCAATCTCATACATCACAATGCATCACATCACATTCTTTGGCCATATCCCATCACAAGGCATATGCTGCAAAAACAAGTTAGACGTCCTCTAATTTGTAGTTGCAAGTTTTACGTGGCTGTTATAGCTTTCTAGCAAGAACGTTTCTTACCTACGCCAAAACCACAACGTGATATGCCAATTGCTATTTACCCTTCATAAGGACCCTTTTCATCGAATCCAATCCGACTAAGGTGGGAGAGACAGACACCCGCTAGCCACCTTATGCAACAGGTGCATGTCAGGCGGTGGAACCAGTCTCACGTAAGCATACGTGTAAAGTCGGTCCGGGCCGCTTCATCCCACAATACCGCCAAATCAAGATAAGACTAGTAGTGGTAAGCATATAAACAAAATCGACGCCCACAACAACTTGTGTTCTACTCGTGCATAGATTCTACGCATAGACCTAGCTAATGATGCCACTGTTGGGAGACATAGTAGTAAATAAAAAAAAATCCTACGATCACCAAGATCTATCCATGGAGAAACCAGCAACGAATGGGGAGAGATTTCATCTTCATACCTTTGAAGATCGCTAAGCGGAAGCGTTACAAGAACGCGGTTGGTGGAGTCGTACTCACAGCGATTCAGATCGCGGTGGATTCTGATCTCAGCGCCGAACAATGGCGCCTCCGCGTTCAACACACGTGCAGCCCGATGACGTCTCCTACGCCTTGATACAGCAAGGAGGAAGGAGAGGTTGAGGGAGAACTTCGGCAGCACGACGGCGTGGTGACGGTGGAGCTATGTGAACTCCGGCAGGGCTTCGCCAAGCGCTACGGAGAACGAGGAAGAGGAAGGGTAGGGCTGCGCCAAGAGAGAGAGAAGTCGTGTCTCAAATCAGCCCAAACCCTTGCATATATATAGGAGGAGGGAGAGGGAGGGCTGCCTTGTCCCCTCCTACAAGGAGGAGAGGTTCGGCCGACCCTAGGGGAAGAGTCCACCTCCCACAAGGGAGGTGAATCTCCTCTTTTTCAAACTCCTTTGCCCTATCTCCTTATCTCCAGCCGCATAGGCCTTTCTAGAAGGTCTTGGCCAGCCCAATAAGGGCTGGCACGCATCCTCTAAGGGCCCACAAAGTCCTATGGTCGTCACACCCCTCCCGGGGGTCCTCCGGCACCCTCCCGGCACTCCCGGTACACTACCGATGAACCCGAAAACTTTCCGGTGACCAAAACTGGACTTCTTATATATCAATCTTTACCTATGGACCATTTCGGAGCTCCTCGTGACGTCCGGGATCTCATCCGGAACTCTGAACAACGTTCGGTAATCACGTATACCATTTCCCTATAACCCTAGCGTCATCGAACCTTAAGTGTGTAGACCCTACGGGTTCGGGAGACACGTAGACATGACCGAGACACTTCTCCGATCAATAACCAACAACGGGATCTGGATACCCATGTTGGCTCCCACATGCTCCACGGTGACCTCATCTGATGAACCACGATGTCGGGGATTCAATCAATCTCGTATACAATTCCCTTTGTCTATCGGTATGATACTTGCCCGAGATTCGATCGTCGGTATCTCTATACCTTGTTCAATCTCGTTACCGGCAAGTTTCTTTACTCGATCCGTAATACATCATCCCATGGCTAATTCCTTAGTCACATTGAGCTCATTATGATGATGTCTTACCGAGTGGGCCCACAGATACCTCTCCGTCACACGGAGTGACAAATCCCAGTCTCGATTCGTGCCAACCCAACAGACACTTTCAGAGATACTCGTAATGCACCTTTATAGCCACCCAGTTACGTTGTGACATTTGGCACACGCAAAGCATTCCTACGGTATCCAGGAGTTGCACAATCTCATGGTCCAAGGAAATAATACTTGACATTGAAAAGCTTTAGCAGACGAACTACACGATCTTGTGCTATGCTTAGGATTGGGTCTTGTCCATCACATCATTTTCCTAATGATGCGATCCCGTTATCAATGACATCCAATGTCCATGGTCATGAAACCGTGACCATCTATTGATCAACGAGCTAGTCAACTAGAGGCTCACTAGTGACATGTTGTGGTCTATGTATTCACACATGTATTACGGTTTCCGGTTAACACAATTATAGCATGAACAATAGACAATTATCATGAACTAGGAAATACAATAATAACCATTTTATTATTGCCTCTAGGGAATATTTCAAATAGAGTTAACCATCGCGCGCCCCCGACCCTCACACAAAGGCCGACAATCTATAAACAAATCATGCTCTAACTTCATTACATAACGGTTCACCATATGTGCATGCTAAGGGAACCACAAACCTTTACACAAGTATTTTTACCAAATAACAATTTACTTCCTAACATGTCTCTTAAGATTACCATCTCTATACCTCAAAACTTTATGCAAGGAATCAAACTTCTCATAAATACTCAATGCAGTTAATATGGAAGTTTTTATTATATCCCTTTTGGATGCCTATCATATTAGGACTAAATTCATAACCTAGACCAATTACCATGCTCTTTTAGAAACTCAAAATAATATAAGTGAGGTACAAGAGTTCAAGTATTTCTATAAAATGCAAACACCACCGTGCTCTAAAAGATATAAGTAAAGCACATAGAGCAAAATTGCCCAACTCAAAAGATATAAGTGAAGCCCATAGAGTATTCTAATAAATTCATGATTCAGCGTGTCTCTCTTAAACGATGTGTGCAGCAAGGATGATTGTGACAAACTAACAAGCAAAGACTCATATCATACAAGATGCTCCTAGCAAAACACATATCATGTGGTGAACAAAGCCTCAAGTAAATTTACCGATGGGTTGAAGACGAAAGAGGGGATGCCTTCCGGGGAATCCCCAAGATTGGTATCTTTGGCATCCTTTAATATGACTTGGGGTGCCTTGGGCATCCCCAATCTTAGGCTCTTTCACCTCTTTATTCCATAGTCCATCAAATCTTTACCCAAAACTTGAAAACTTCACAACACAAAACTTAACAGAAAAACTCGTGAGATCCGTTAGTATAAGAAAAATAAATCACCACTTTAGGTACTACTGTGAACTCATTCTTTATTTATATTGGTGTTATACCTACTTTAATCTAACTTCTTCAAGGCTCATACCACATATTACAACTCATAGATTCATCAAAATAGGCAAACAACTCAAAGAAAACAGAATCTGTCAAAAACAGAACAGCCTGTAGCAATCTGAAAACTTAGTATACTTCTATAACTCAAACAATTCTGAAACATTAGTAAAACCTGTTCAATTGATATATCAATCTTTTGTAAAAAATTCAGATCAATTGGACTCTCTAAAAAGATTATAAAATTCCTGGACTTATGCCATAGATCACCCCAAAGGTTTTACTTGGCTCAAACACTAATTAAAACAAAAAACACAATTACTACAGAAGTAATAATGTGGGAAACACTAAAAACATAAGAAAAAATAGAACACAAAAATAAAATTGGGTTGCCTCCCAACAAGCGCTATTGTTTAACGCCCCTAGCTAGGCAAAACGATTTCAATGATGCTCACATAAAAAGTAGTATTTTAAACTTGCAAGAGAGCATCATGAATCTCATGACAAGCACATTTAAGTATAACCCACTTCCTATGCATAGGTATTTTGTGAGAAAACAATTTATGGGAGCAATAATAAACTAGCATAGGAAGGCAAAACAAACATAACTTCAAAACTTTGAACACATAGAGAGGAAACTTGATATTATTGCAATTACTACAAGCATATGTTCCTCCCTCATAATAATATTCAGTAGCATCATGAAGGAATATCACAATATAACTATCACATAAAAGATTCTTTTCATGATCAATTATATCATACATGTTGTTACCAAAACTTGGGGAACAAAAGATATCATCTTCATCAAGCATAGAATCCCCAAGCTTGTGGTTTTGCATATCATTAGCATCATGGATATTCAAAGAATTCATACTACCAACTTGGAAATTTGCTTTTCATTAAAGGAACGATCATGAATCTCCTTATAAATTTCTTCTTTCAATACTTCATCAAAATTTCCAGATTCATAATTTTCAAACAAAACTTCATAGAGATAATCCAGTGCACTCAACTCACTAGCAATTGGTTCATCATAATTTGGTCTTTTGAAAAGATTAGCAAGTGGATGAGGATCCATATCAATAGAATTTTAGCAAGCGAAGATGCAATCAAATAGAAGGCACATGGCAACACAAGCAAACATAGCAAATAAGAGATCTAACGAGAAAAAGGCAAACGAAATACAGAGGGCGAATAAAAAGGACAAATTTGTGAAGTGGGGGAGAGGAAAACGAGAGGAAAATGGCAAATAATGTAAATGCAAGCGATGAATTTGTGATGGGTACTTGGTAGGCTTGATGTGTATCCTCCCTAGCAACGGTGCCAGAAATCCTTCTTGCTACCTCTTGAGCTTGCGTTGGTTTTCCCTTGAACACGAAAGGTTGATGCAGCAAAATAGATAGTATTTCCCTCAGTTGTTGAGAACCAAGGTATCAATCCAGTAGGAGGAACAAGCAAGCCACCAATGGTTGCACCTACACAAACAATCAAAGTCTTGCACCCAACGCTATAAAGGGGTTGTCAATCCCTTCACGGTTATTTGCAAGGATTAGTTCTGAAAGGGATAAATGTAAACGAGTGAGGAAAGTAAAGATAAATAAATTGCAGAAAGGTATAGATCTGAAAATATATGATGGAAAATAGACCCAGGGGCCATAGGTTTCACTAGAGGCTTCTCTCTTCCAGGCAAATATCATGGTGGGTAAACAAATTATTGTCAAGCAATTGACAGAAAAGTGAATAACCATGTAGTTATCCAAGGCAATGATCATGCATATAGGCATCACGTCCGTGACAAGTAGACCGAAACGATTCTGCATCTACTACTATTACTCCACACATCGACCGACTCATGCCTACATCTAGAGTATTAAGTTCATGAAGAACAGAGTAACGCATTAAGAAAGATGACATGATGTAGAGGGATAAACTAAAGCAATGTGATGAGAACCTAGAGGATCGAAAGTAGTGCTAGAGGGGGGTTATTAGACTACTTGACCAAATAAAAATCTACTTTTTCCCAATTTTAATTCTTGGCAGATTTTAGCATTCATAGTATGTTAAGTACACCCTACACATGCATGTCTAACAGTATAGAAGCAGAAAGTAAAGAGAAGCATGTAAGTAAAGAGAGGGTAGGAAGATCAAACGCAATTGGTGACACGATGATTTTCCCGTGGTTCCGATACCTAGTGCTATCGTACATCCACGTTCATTGAGTGTTCAACCCACGGAGGGTAACGGTCGCGAGAGTCCATGGAGGGCTCTACCCACGGGAGGTTCCAAGAGGAAGCAACCTTGACTATACCATGACGGCTTCCGTCCACGGAGGACTAGCCTTACTCGGGGTAGATCTTCATGAAGTAGGCGATCTACTTGCCCTTACAAACTTCTTGGTTCACTCCACAACCCGAAGTAGGAGGCTCCTAAGTGACACCTGACCAATCTAGGAGGCACCACCCGCCAAAAGGTAATAGGCTCAGTAATGCGATGAACTCCTTGCTCTTTTGCTTCAAGATGATAGACTCCTCAACACACAATCATTCTCTCATAGATTTGGCTTGGTACAAGATATTGATTGGGTGGAAAGCAACTTGGGGAGGTTAGAAATCAAGATCCATATAGGTGGTTCTCTCTCAGAAAACTGATAGGATAGGTATGGAATAGTCCTGAGTGCTTCTCTTGCGAGTGAGTGGTGGTGGAGGGGTATATATAGGCATCTCCAAAAATCCAACCGTTACACACAATAAGTCAGACTCGGTGGAACTAATGTGTGAATCTCGGTTGTACCGAAGTGACTTAAAGTTAGCAAATTTTGAATCTCGGTGAGACCGATATAGGAATCTCGATTGCACCGATAAGGTGACCAACGGTCAGATTGTCCAATCTCTATGACGTCGATTCAACAATCTCGGACAGAACAAAACTGTGAACTTGCGTAATAGAAAGTTGGCAGCCCAACTCGGTGGCACCGAATGCAGTATCGGTTGTACCGGAGGTCTAGGGTTTGGCTGAGTGTGTCTAGGGTTTGGAATCGGTGGCACTGAGTGTAGAATGTTGGTTGCACCGATTTGAGTGTTTGGCTTTGGATAGACTTTGGTGGGAGAGTTTGTGGGTGTCTTTGGTGACTATCACTTGTGCACATATGAGCATTTTGTTCACCAACAAAACCTTACCCCCTTTTAATAGTATTGGCTTTCCTATGGACTCAAAGTGATTTCTCACAAATGTAAAATGTAGAGTCCTCTTGCTTGAAGCTTTGCCAACCTATTTCCTTGCATCTTGGGGTATTCCACAATCTCTTTGCCAACCCATCATTGAACTTTTCCTGAAACATTCTTAGTGGAAACATTAGTCCAATGGCATACATGTTGTTATTAATTACCAAAACCACCAAGGGAGCAAATGTGCTTTCAATCTCCCCCTTTTTGGTAATTGATGACAACATATAGATCAAAGCTTCGACATATGATATTATCAATGAATATAATCGTCGCTTTGAGAAGTATGTGATAAGCAAGAGCCCCCATAAATTTGTGCATTATTTTAAATTCGCGTTTGAATGCAAATGCACAATCGATTAGGTACATGGGGAACTTCTTCCCTGTCACATACAACTTGGTGGTGTGCGAGAGTAATAAGAGTTAATCAACATAGCACAACACAACAAGCAAAGTGAGTGATCATCACATAATCATCAAATGATAGGAAATAGTAGCAACACACATAACAATGTATGATTACACACAAACACAAAAGTATCTCACGTCAAACCAAACGAACCAAATGTTTTGTAAAACCAGAAAATAAAAATAGACGCTCTCTCACTCTAAGCCAAAGATCTATATACAACTTCTCCCCCTTTGGCAACAAGTTACCAAAAAGTTCAAAGAGATATAGCTAATCGTTCTGCGGCTGATCTCCTCCGATCGTCGAGGCCAGAGTCGAGAGAACTGCATCGGCGAAGATTTCTGCTGAAGTCCTGGATGGAGTTGGAGTAGAGAATGGAGGCACTGGAGCTGATGAAGCTAAAGATACTATGGCTAGAGCAGAAGATGAAGGCCTCATCTCTGGAGCTGGTACTATAGGAGTCTTTGACTTAGTCGTGAACTGGGTAGTCATCCTGATAGGTGCATTATCCTCCACATCATCAGAAGAATCAGACTCTGGGCTTCATCAACCTCCTTCTTGAGCTCATTGACTGTCTTAGTCAGCCCATCGACCTTGTTATTTAGAGTTTTCACTCTATCATCAAAGATGTTTGCAAGGCTCTCCTGAGTATCCATGATGGTCTTGATGTCCTTCTTCATCTCCAGGACAGTAGTGATCAAAAGATCCATCTACTCGTTCCTGGACCTGGGAACCCGAGCACTAGTGGCTCGAGCTGCCTCTGCATGTGCCTGAGTTGCAGCTGATGTGGGATGGTCTGGGTCCATCACCATAACGTTATCCTCAAAGTCCGGCTAAAGTGGTAAATGGGGATTGTCTAGAGCAAAGATGTGCTTATCAAGCTAAGAATTTATGAGCATCTGGATATAGGCTGCGTAGCAGCATGAGCGCTTCTGATCAGCAGCAACCCTCTTCATAGTGTCTACTATCAAGTCCATCACTCGAATCCTGGTGTGACAATCAAGATGGATGAGCATGTTGATGGAGTATCCATGAATCATCTTCTCATCTCCAGACTTGGACATCAAGGTATGCCTCAGGATAGTGTTCATGGTACGGAGGCCTGGCTGGAGAAAGTAGATAGAACCAAGCTTGTGAGATTGCACTTTATCTGCGGGGATAAGATTATACATATCCTTCATAGCATTGTGGCTCTCCTTGGATTTTGTGTAGACATCCAAATCTCCACCCTGAACCTTTGGGACTCCTAAGATGGTAGCCCACTCATCACAGAAGATTCATATCTTGCTCCTTCTATCATCTAGACAATCCTACCATCTCCATAGAAATGTGCAGTGGAGTAGAATTGCATGATCATATCATCGTTCCAAGCACTGAACTCCTTCCCAACAAATTTATCAAGTCCAATGCAATGGAAGTTGTCTTGGACACATGGAAAGTAATCCTCATTATCCTTAATGTACTTCCAGTCAACATATCTCATGTCACTGATTGCAGGGCTCTTGTCTAGCAAAACTATCTCATAGAAGTCTTGCTGCTCTTTGGTGTAAAACCTGTATTCCACAACAGTCTTTATCCTTTGGGCATATGGATCAATAGCTCTTCATGTCCTCAAGCCTGAATCCTTCCTCTTCTTCATATCCTCAGCTACTGGATGGCTGGAATCATGAACTGGAAGGTGAGGTCTGAGCTTCATCAGAATTGTCAAAGCATCATCATCATCATGATCAGCTTCTCTAAGAGTGGACTTCTTGTTCTTCCTAGCAGCAGGTATGTCTCTGGTAGTCCTCTTGGACTTCTGTGCAGCAGGTTTCTTAGAAGTTGCCTTGGTGCTCTTGGAGGTGCCTGGCTTGGGCATATCATCAGCCAAAAGTTTCTTGGCTTTCTTCTTAGGAGGGCCTGAGCAGCAGGTTCCTCCTCTTCCTCCTCAACAATAGCACCACCAGCAGCAGCAGCCTCCTCTGGATCCTCATACATTGAGGTCGGCCTGCCCTGCACACAGATGATCCTCTTCATGGATGTCTTCTTCTCCCCTGCCTTCTTAGGCATAGACTTCTTTGGGGGCCCAACGGTCATTGTAGCTCTAGCACTCTCAGGTGCTCTGAAGGTTTCTGCAGGAGCATAAACTTTGCTGACCACCCTTCTAGATGAGGTGGCCTCAGTGGCAGACTTCCTAGCAGCCTTTTCTTGCTTCTTAGCAAGAATCTCTTCCGGGACAAAATCAGAATCCTCTTCCTCTGAGTTGAGTCTCTTCCTTGTCCTAGTGGCAGCCTTAGGCAACCCATGAGAACTGGGAATGTCTGGATGTGTGGAAGAACTGGACTCAGGACTCGTGCCTGAACTCATCTCGACGTTCTACTCTGGCAAATTCTAACTCTCTGAACCTGGCATGCTGACCCTGTGAATAGAGTATAGAAGAGTAGAATAGGATAAGTCATCACAAAATGAGGCTTATTTTTGAAAGTTTGAACACAAGATTTTCAAAGTTTTGCATTCTATCAAATGAAAATCGGTACAGCCGAAGCAAAAATATCGGAGCTACCGAGACAAACTTTCTCCTTAGCCAAAACTTGGCACCCCTTTCAGTGAGACTGAAGGGTGCACTTGGTTTCACCGATAAAGTTCTCAGCAACACAGACATACAAATTGGTGACACCGATTTGCTTGCTTCGGTTCCACTGAGTTTCATCGGGCAGACGACAAAACTCTAAAAATCTATGGTTCTCTACTCTACGAGATTTTCTTGTGGATGGAAAGTTCTCAAACTATGGATAGATGGGAAATATGCCCTAATGCGTAATATTTGGATAGAGGAGAGTGAGAGGGGCCGAATCCATACCCTAATGCGGCAATGGATCCGCTATGGCGGCGACATTGGTGAAGAAAACATCGACGACGATGATTCCTAATGGCGGAGGCGCTCAAGGAAAGCAAGGCGATGACCGGGGTCTTCGGGTGGCAACTAGGGTTGTGGAGGCACGACGTTTGACGAGTGAAATTCAAAGCGTCGAGGTCCACCGATTATATACCCATCGCTGTCGGTGACACTGATTCTAAATTTTTGGTGTCACCGAGTTTCATAACTGTCAGGTGATAGGGAAACTCGGTGTAACCGAGAATATGGAATCGGTCTTATGAGGTAAGAAAATTAGATCAACCCTAGGCATTCGGTGAGACCGAGAATTGTGGGTTGGTTCCACCGAGATGCACTTGGGAGGTTTTAATGGTCAGTCCTTGATGATACGGAACTCTGAGTGCTCCTCACATAGAGAGATCGAAAAGTACTTATTCAAATTTTGTGATGCGACATGAATAGAGTATGAGGTGAGAAAGCATATATAGCTAAAGAGTGGTCCTAGGCATTCTTGTCTATCCAATTGGCAATAAATATGAAAATCCAAATAGCAACAATTGGATATCCTCAAATGAGTAAATAAATGCAGACCAACATGCTAACACAATAAGATGTCGAATGAAATCATGGCAAACATGCACAAACACAATAGCATCTAACAAGCACTTTGGCGACAACGGAGTCATCTATATATGAGTATATTGACTTAGGATCCAGTAAGAATGCTTGATCATAGGTCATACTCATCGTTTAAGCACAAGTGGGGTTACCACTTTTACATAAAGCATTTCACATACTAAGAGATGCTTTAACTCAAGTCTTAGAGTAAAGCTCCCCCTTGATGTGACATCCCCCCATAAGAGGGACAAACTAACCTTGGATTTTGTCGATGAAGACTTCATGTTGGTGAGGTAGTGGTGGATGCTCAAAGTTGATGAAGATCACCAAGAGTTGGGAGCATCCTTGTTGTTTCATTACTCTTCTCACCTACATGGGTTAGTCCCAACACACAAGAGACAAATACAAGGATATCTATGGACATGGAGTGTAAAGCATATGTTGATTATGTCCATTGATTTGTTGATTACCTTGTCATTTGCTTACCTTTGAGGGAATGTGTGACTCCTTGAACTATTGCATAATGTTGATGTTGATTGCAACTAGTTCTTGCCAATAATGAGTACGAGTGAATTTCATTGGCGGAGTCACCCCTCAAGAACTTCTCTAGTTCTTATTCTTGGGGACCCACATCAAGTTGATGGCGATCCTTGGTGTTGAAGTAGCACTTGTAGAAGTTGAGCTTGTAGTAGCCTTGGGAACCCACTTCACCAAAGCTTGGGATTCATCTTCATAAGAGTCAATGTCCTCTTGAAGCTTGTTCTTGTCCTTGTGCTTGGTGTCTTGTGGTGGAAGGTCATCTTGAGCTTTTGTTCCCTTGGGGAGAGTATTTTCATACTTCTCCTTTTGAGGAACAAACTTGGGATTGGGGTGTTGACCTTCTTCCCATTCAACTCCATTAGCGTTGAAGTACCCAACACCACGATTCTTCCGGTATCCTCCGTGCTTGCGTACAATCTCCTCAAATTGTTTGCACCCTTCAAGACTCTTATAGATACCTTTCTCTATAATCCCTTTTGAGAGTTCATTTTCTTGCTCAAGTGTAACTTGGCTAAGAGAAGAGTTAGTGGGATCAAGAGAACTACTAGAAGCAATATCATTGGATTTATCATTTTTATTGCTACTAGTTTAAGAACATTTCTTTCCTTTGTTACTAGCTTGCTTAGACTTAACTTGTGGCATGAATGTAGATAAGAGAAGTCGCTTGGCTAGATAATAGGAAGTCTTCTTTCGAAGATCGTCATTGATAGCTTTAAGGAACTCATGCTCTTGCTCTAAGTTGATCTTCTCGAAGCGTAGCTTATCATGTGTCCTTACAAGCTCTCTATGATCCTCTAGAGTTGACTCGTGAGCTAACTTAAGAGTTTTTAGTTCTTCAGTTAGTCATTCTATTTCCAACTTATCATCATCACATGACTTATCTACACTAGAGTGAGTACTAGCAAGTTCATTTTGACTAACATTACTAGATTTGTCAAATAGCAAGTCATCTTCAATTAACAAGTCATCTTCATCACTATTGAAATCAAGATACTCGGGGTGCGATACCTTTGGTCCTTTAGCCATGAAGAAACTTCCAATACCTTCGTTTGGTGAATCAGATAGATCATAGGAGTTGGTAGTCACTAGTTTAGGTCCGGCAACACCTTCATCTTGACTATAGTCAGAGTTGGAGTGATAGCTTCTCTCGGAGTGGTTGTCGGATTCGGAGCCGAAAACCCATTCACCAACATGAGCTTGATGTTTCCTTATTGAGTAGCTGTTGGTGTACTAGTCCTTCTTCTCCGAGTCCCTACTTCTCCTTGAGGGTCTTTGTTCATAACGATCATCTCTACTCCTTCTCTCTCTTCAAGGTGACTCGTCTCTTGAGCTTCGTCTTCTTGGTCACCCTACTCTTCGTTTGGAGGGACTTGTGCACTCATTGGAGTAGTGTCCGGGCTTCCCACAATTAGCAGTTTCCGTCATGATTTGACGAATGCTTCTCTTCATATCTTGAGTTGGAGATTCGATCTTTGCTTCTATTCTTGTAGAACATGTTGAATTTCTTGACCATAAGGCTTATCTCTTCATTTGTGATAAGGTTGTCGCTAGAGGTAGCGGGAGCATCACTTGTGGCTTTGTAAGCACCGCTAGACTTGTGGTGAAGCTATTCCTTGTCTTTGAGTGTCATCTCATGAGAAAAAATTCTACCAATCACTTCCGTTGGCTTGAGATCTTTGTAGTTGGGCATCATTTGGATCAATGTGCAAATGGTGTCATATTGATCATCCAAATCTCGAAGTATCTTCTTGATGATGAATTTGTCAGTCATTTCTTCGCTTCCTAAGCCGGCAATCTCATCGGTGATGAGAGCTAGCCTAGAGTACATCTCAGTGGCTCCTTCACCATCCTTCATCTTGAACTTGTAAAGTTGACTTTGAAGAACATCCAACTTGGATTCTCTCACAGATTCTGTACCTTCATGCACATCAATCAAAGTATCCCAAATCTCTTTTCCATTCTCAAGACGGATGATTTTGATGAATTCTTCGGGGCATGGGAAGTTGAAGAGAATGTCACATGCTTGAGCATTGAGTTGCAACATCTTCAACTCATCCATGGTCACTTCACGATCGGGTTCCCTTCCTTCCGCAAAGAATTCACCTTGCATGCCAACACGAACAATAGTCCAAACAGAGGGCTTATGACCAAGCAAATGCATTTTCATTTTGTGCTTACAACTAGCAAAATTAGTGCCATCAAAGTACGGACCTCTACGGTGATAATTTCCCTCACTAGACACCATACTTCTCCAAGGTTGTGAGACCAATGCAATGGAGACCAAAGCTTTGATACCACTTGTAGGATCGAAAGTAGTGCTAGAGTGGGGGGGTGATTAGACTACTTGACCAAATAAAAATCTACTTTTTCGCAGTTTTAATTCTTGGCAGATTTTAGCATTCATAGTATTGCAAGTACACCCTACACATGCATGTCTAAGAGTATAGCAGCGGAAAATATTGACAAGCATGTAAGTAAAAGAGAGGTAGGAAGATCAAACACAATTGGTGACACGATGATTTTTCCCATGGTTCCAATAGGTGGTGCTATCGTACATCCACGTTCATGGAGTCTTCAACCCACGGAGGGTAACGGTTGCGAGAGTCCACGGAGGGTTCCACGAAGAAGCAACCTTGACTATACCATGACGGCTTCCATCCATGGAGGACTAGCCTTACTCGGGGTAGATCTTCATGGAGTAGGCGGTCTCCTTTCCCTTACAAACTTCTTGGTTCACTCCACAACACGAAGTAGGAGGCTCCCAAGCGACACCTAACCAATCTAGGAGGCACCACCCTCCAAAATGTAATAGGCTTGGTAATGCGATGAACTCCTTGCTCTTGTGCTTCAAGATGATAGACTCCTCAACACACAATCACTCTCTCACAGATTTGGCTTGGTAGAAGATATTGATTGGGTGAAAAGTAACTTGGGGAGGCTAGAAATCAAGATCCATATGGTTGGAGTGGAAGATCTTGACCTCAACACAAGGATAGGTGGTTCTCTCTCAGAAAACTGATAGGATAGGTATGGAATAGTCATGGGTGCTTCTCTTGCGAGCGAGTCGTGGTGGAGGGGTATATATAGGAATCTCCAAAAATCCAACTGTTACACACAATAAGTCAGACTTGGTGGAACCGTGTGTGAATCTCGGTTGTACCGAAGTGACTTAAAGTTCGCAACTTTAGAATCTCAGTGAGACTGATATAAGGATCTCGGTTGCACCGATAAGGTGACCAATGGTCAAAATGTCCAATCTCGGTGATGCCGATTCCACAATCTCGGAGGGACCAAAACTGTGAACTTGCATAACAGAAAGTTGGCAGCCCAACTCGGTGGCACCGAATGCAGTATCAGTTGTACCAAAGGTCTAGGGTTTGGCTGAGTTTGTCTAGGGTTTGGAATCGGTGGCACTGAGTGTAGAATGTTGGTTGCATCGATTTTGAGTGTTTGGCTTTGGACAGACTTTGGTGGGAGAGTTTGTGGGTGTCTTTGGTGACTATCACTTGTGCATGTATGAGCATTTTTTTCACCAACCAAACCTTACCCCCTTTTAATAGTATTGGCTTTCCTATGGAATCAAAGTGATTTCTCACAAATGTAAAATGTAGAGTCCTCTTGCTTGAAGCTTTGCCAACCTATTTCCTTGCATCTTGGGGTATTCCACAATCTCTTTGCCAACCCATCGTTGAACTTTTCCTGAAACATTCTTAGTGGAAATATTAGTTCAATGGCATATATGTTGTTATTAATTACCAAAACCACCAAGGGAGCAAATGTGCTTTCAAAACCCCATCTTTTACCATTGATGGCAACAATACAGTGCGTGCCTCGCTACCCCTGCTATGTCACTGGGTGAGGACACCGCAAGATTGAACCCAAAACCAAGCACTTCTCCCATTGCAAGAATTACCAATCTAGTTGGCCAAACCAAACCAATAACTCAAAGAGACTTGGAAGGATATGAAATCATGCAAATAAGAATTCGGAGGAGATTCAAATAAGATTCATGGATAATCTGAACATAAATTCACAATTCATCGGATCTAGACAAACACACCACAAAAGAGGATTACATCGGATAGATCTCCATGAAGATCATGAAGAACATGGTCTTGAAGATCAAAGAGAGAGAAGAAGCCATCTAGCTACTAGATATGGACCCGTAGGTCTGTGGTGGACTACTCACGCATCATCATAGGGGCAATGGAGTTGATGTAGATGCCCTCCATGATCGAAACCCCCTCCGACAGATTATCGAAAAAGGCTGCAAGATTGGATCTCTCAGGAACGGAGGCTTCCGGCGGCAGAGAAGTATTTGTGTGGCTCTTTCTGATGTTGGGGGAATATCTGGGTATTTATAGGCCAAGAAATAGGGTTAGGAGACCTGCCAGGGAGCGACAAGCGTGCTAGGCACGGCCAGGGGGCGCCTAACAGGCTTGTGGCACCCTGGCACCTCCCCTAACATGCGCTCCAACCTTGATCGACTTGTTTCCTTCTAGAAAAATTCCTTCCGAAACATTTATTCCATTTGGAATCCGTTTAATATCCTATATCTGCAAAACTCAAAAAGTAGGAAAAACAGAAAAACTGGCACTTGGCTCTAGATTAATAGGTTAGTCCAAAAAATATTATAAAATATCATATTAATTCATATAAAACATCCAAAACAGATAATATAATATCATGTCATCATCAAAAATTATAGATACATTAGAGACGTATTAGCGTGCTCTTGTCATAGGGCCATTTGGGGGTTGGCTTTCCGTTGCCGTCTTCATGGGGATGATGGTGGGATGCTCCACATCATCCCCCCTGGGGAAGATCCATCCTCGGATCAAGATCTTCATCACCATGGAAAGGGGAGAGGTCTGTGACGTTGAAGATGTCGCTCACATTGTATTTGTCGCGTGGAATGTCAATCTTGTAGGCATTGTTGTTGTTGCGCTCCAACACCTTGAATGGGCCATCGACACGAGGTAGTAGCTTGGACTTGCGCTCATTGGGAAAGCGTTCCTTTCGAAGATGTAGCCACACAAGGTCGTCGGGTTCGAACACCATGGGGTGTTTGTTGGTGTTGCGCTTGGCGGTGATGCGATCCACTTGGCGCTCGATGGTGTTCCTTGTATGTTGGTGCATTTTCTTGATGTAGCTTTCCCTTACACTTGCATCCATGTTGACATGTTCTTGTAGTGGTAGCGTAAGAATGTCCAATGGGGACAACGGATTGAAGCCATAGACCACCTCGAAGGGAGACTTGTTGGTGGTGAAGTGTCGTGCGCGATTGTAAATGTACTCGGCGATGGGGAGGCACTCTTCCCATTCCTTGATGTTCTTCTTGATCAACACGCGGAGGAGAGTCCCAAGTGTCTGGTTCATCACCTCCGTTTGTCCATCGGTTTGTGGATGGTAGGCCAAAGAGAAGAGTAACTTGATGTCGAGCTTGGCGCAAAGAGTCTTCCAAAAGTAGCTCAAGAACTTAACATCGCGATCCGAGACAATGGTGTTTGGTACTCCGTGTAGGCGTAAGATGTCCCTACAAAAGAGATTGGAAATATGTGAAGCATCATCTATGTTTGTGCAAGGAATGAAATGAGCCATTTTGGAAAAACGATCCACAACAACAAAAATGGAATCATAGCCATTTTTTGTTCATGGCAACCCAAGCACAAAATCCATGCTAATATCCTCCCAAGGTTGGAACGGAATAGGAAGAGGCATGTAAAGACCATGGGATTGAGCTTTTGACTTAGCTTTGCAGCATGTAGAGCATCGGTTGGTGAAGCGTGCAACATCACGAAGCATCTTTGGCCAATAGAACTTGTCAAAGCGGGTGGCATATGTCTGGTCAGGTCCAAAGTGACCCATTAGTCCTCCACCATGAGCCTCTTGCAAAATCAACAAACAGAGAGAAGACTTGAGAATGCAAAGTTTGTTAGCACGCATAAGATATCCATCTTTCATGTAGTATTTCTCCCAACAAGTTTTCATTTTGCATTTGGCGTGAGGAATAGCAAAAGTATCATCATGCTCATTCAAGTCTATTTTGGAAAATATAGTGGCACCACTAAGTTCATCTAGCATGTCATCTAAGAGTGGGATAGGGTGACAGTAGCGAATGGTGATAGCATTTATAGGACAGCAATTGGAACACATGCGCACACTACCATCATGTTTAGGCACTAGGATGACGGCAACCGCACAAGGACTCAAACTCTCACAAACATGTCCTTTATCTAGGAGTTTTTGGACTTGACTTTGTATCTCCTTTGTTTCGTCGGGGTTGACATGGTAGGGAGCCTTGTTGGGAAGCGATGCGCCGGGGATGAGGTTAATGCGGTGTTTTATCCCTCGCTTTGGTGGTAGTCCTGGAGGTAGCTCATCGGGGAAAACATCTTGAAATTCCTGCAACAATTGAGATAACACAAAAGGAAGATGCTGTGAAGGGTTAGGCAGGGCAACATCATCCTTGCACACTATCACATAGTGAAGGACGGTCGATGGGCTCTCACTTACATCCCTCAAATCTCTTTTGGTGGCAAATAGTACTAGATCATTCATGGAGTCATATGAACCGTTATCTTGAAGGATCATAGTCCGACTTGTGGGACACTCATACATCTTGTGTCCTCGGCCTTGGCACGTGAAACACTTGATGGAGCTTTTTTTTCATGTCATCCGGCGTTGTTGTAGAGGATGACGCTCTTGTCTTTCTTGTAGGAGCGTTACAGGATGATGAAGTCGACTTGTACTTGTAGCTTGAGTTGTCATCCTTTGTCATGGAGGTTCTCGTAGAAGGTGTCATAGTTGGAGAAGCTTGGGTAGTTGCACCGTAGGTCTTGTAGGAGGTCTTGGAGTACTTGTAGTCCTCTTGAACTTGGCATTCCGCCTTGGTGAATTGATGCACTAGCTCGAGCAAGTTGGAGTAGGGTTGGAAATCCGCAATTTTCTTGACTTGGTAATTGAGACCATTCAAGAAACGTGCCATAGTTTGCTCATCCTCCTCCTTCACATTGGCTCTTATCATGGCTATCTCCATCTCTTGGTAGTACTCTTCCACCGACTTGGTGCCTTTCTTGAGTAGTTGCAGCTTCTTGAAGAGATCGCGATTATAGTGTGTTGGGACGAATCGAGCTCTCATGAGATCTTTCATTTGTTCCCAAGTGGTGATTGGAGGGTCACCTCTTTCACTTCTTCGCTCAATCATTTGTTCCCACCAAATAAGCACATAACCTTGGCACTCAAGGGAGGCCATGGCAATCTTCTTGTCATCTTCATAGTTGTGCAATCGGAATATTTTGTCAACCTTGAGTGCCCAAGAGAGATAGTCTTCGGGATCGTTGCTTTTGGAGAACTTAGGCATATTGAACTTGAGCTTGCCAAAGCGATTTTCTTAATTTTTGTTGTGATTGCGGTATCCTTGTGGTGGAGGAGCATGGTTGTCTTGTTGAAGTTGGCCTTGCCGTGGAGCTTGATCATCCATGTGGTCAATGGGATTTGCTTGAGGTCGCGCTTCTTGTCGTGGAGGGGCATTGTTGTCATGTTGGTATTACTCTTGCCTTGGAGAGAGCTCATCAATGTGTTGCTCCTCTTGCCTTGCGTGTTTTTTACATCGTTGTGGCATCCGTTGTTGGCGTTCTTGGCGCTCCTTGTGACGTGCGGCTTCCTCTTGGCATTCTTGACGTAGAGCTTCTTGTTCCTCGCGAGCTATTCGGTTGCGTTCTTGCATGGCATGGGTTGATTCGCGAAGTGCGCATCGTGCCTCATTTGCTTGCTCTTCACGGAGCTGGTCTTCCTCATGGCGGTGATGTTGGTGTTCTTTCTTGTATGCGTCTTGCTCTTGTTGGTGATGGTAGTCACGCTCACGATGTCGACCTTGAGGCTCATCGTCGTGGAAAGGGTTGCTTGAGTCTTGAGAGAGACGACGTGCATCACGTTGTTGCGGTCGAGCCCTCGGAGGAGGACTCTCGCTGGAGGATTCCTCGGAGGAACATCGACTTGCGGTGCGCCGACGAGTTGAGGTAGAAGTGGATGATGCGCGGTTCACCATCAAGGCACGCAGCTCATCCATTTGGGTTGTCATGAAGTCCCGTGTTCGCTCCTCGGATCCACGTATGTTGGTGGCAAGGTGCCCGATGCGGTCCATGATGACATCATGTGCTTGGCGCATTCCCTTTTGTGCGGCGAAGAATTGTAGTTTAGTGACGTAGTTGTTCGCGGCGTCGTCGTGCTCCTCAAATTTTGGGTTCGTCATAGTGTTCCTATCCATGGTACTCAAGTAGATATAAGTGGAAGAATGAGAAAACACAATACCAAATACCATTCTGAAGATTGAAATGAGGATCAATCACTCAATGTGAAATCATGGAAATAGTATAATTGGTACCTAGTTTGCTCTTCTCACACCTACACAAAGTAAAGCTTTGAAGTGTAGTTTGGCTAGGAAGGTGGCACAAAATTCAAGTAATTTGAGAATAAGATTCAATCAAGTTGAAGTAGATTCGCAAATTCATAAGTACAATGTGAATCACTAGCAATGAGTGAACTCGGAAACGCACAAACGAATAGAAAAGTGGGGTTGTGCAACCAAGAAATGAGCTCAAAATGTGGAGTCCACGGAAAGCGCTCGTGTTGCATAACACTAGAGAGATGCTAGCACGATTTCTCAAATGGGTGTGATACGAACTTGTGCACAACCTATAAGAAACAAAATGTGTCGTCTTCCTATTCTTGACTTGCTATGTATGTAAGAGGTACGATTCACTCGCTCAAGTGATCCCGATGATCAAGAATGATGCAAATTTGGCGATGATATTGCCCTTTTGTCCTTGCTTAAAGGCTTTGCCTTTCTTTCTTTTAGCAATGATATTTGGATTGTCACTATGTCGTACGTGCACACCGAGATAGGAATTATGTATGCGGGTACTTTGTAACACAAGAAAAGATACTAACATGTATATGCATGCAATTGTAGCTATGCGGAGTATGTATCACTAATGTGCACAAGTAGCGTGGCCCGGTAATACTCAATGGCTAGTCTCGGTAGGCAAGTAACGCAAAGAGGCTCTGGGTAACAATGCAATGGCAAGGGTATAAGTCAAGAGTGTCGTCGCGGTTACCGTCCTTGCTTACGGTGTAGTGTCAATGAAGAGTTGGTTGGCGACGATCCGGGGCGATGATGAGCGGCAATATCGATGAAGAACCACCCCTAAGTAGCCGAAACACCTTAGGAAGTGGTGAGGCTCGCGACTCAAAATCTCAAATGCAAATGTGTTGTGGAAGAAATGGTGGAAGTTGACGGAAAATCTATTGGGAAAAACCCAGAAGGAAGAAAAGTATTGATGGAAAACTTTTTGCAAAGGCCGGAAGGTCTGGAGGTTTCGGGGGCCGGAAGGTCCGAGGCAGTCGGAGTGTCCGGTGGCCAGAAGGTCCGGGTGGAGCCGGAGGTTCCGGGGGTCGGGAAAACTGGGACGAACCCTAATTTCCAGATCTTGGACTTAGGCAGAATATCGTGAGGAAAAACCGAAATCTGACGGTGAGAAGGAAAAATTGGTGGGGATTGGCTGGATGGAAAGCTAGATCCACACGTCCACAATGAGATCCACGGATCCAAATCAAGAAAATCTGATCAAATCCAACAAATCCAAGAAATTTTGGGTAAGGCTATTTTTGTGGGGATTTTCAAAATTGGGATGAAAAGAAACAAAATTAGGCTAGAAACGAGGGGAGGGGGCTCCAAATTCGTGATCAACGTGGCTCATGATACCATATGATACGGGGAAAGACCCATGGTGGTCGATCTTTCACGAATTGGAGGGGGAAACACAAAGAACACGGGGAAGAACGAGAGGAAACACTCAAGAGAAAACTCAATCACACATCAACTAGGTCCATAACATCACAATACAAGATCCCAAATCAACCAAAAATACAAGTAACGGTATGTGATCTCCCACTCCGAAGGAGGGGCCTTGAATCCATGGGGGATCTTCCCTCTAAAGGGGCCTTGGCATCACTTGCATCTACTCCCAAAGGAGGGCAAACTCCCTAGGAGAAGCAAGTAATAGAGTTAAGCTCGAGAGCAAACATTAGCTAACCCTAACTTGAGGTGGAAGAAGAGTTTATATAGTCTCGGGGTGAAGGGGCAAGTTACATGGGCCTCAGGCCCGAGAGGCATCGCTCTGTGTAGGCCGAAAGTTTCGGGCGCCGGAAGCTCTGGGCTGGTTCCGGGCTTTCCCAACTGTTGTCGCAGGCTTCGGTGGCTGGGCTGATGGAGGGCCGGAAGTTCCAGGCCGGCCGAAAGTTCTGGGGGCTGGAAGCTCCGGGCAGGTTCCGGGCTAACCCAAAAGTCTGCATCCCTGATCTTGACCTTGGGTCGACGGTGGCCCGGAAGTTCCGGGCCAGCCAGAAGTTCTGGGCTATCCAGAGACTTGCCCTTGATGCTAGCTCCTTCTCCTCCTCAAGCCTTGGTCTTGGGTATGATTCGTTGGCCCTCCGAGGTCATCTCCCTCGTACCTAAGGATACACATGGTTTCATTGTGAGGTAGCATCCAAGTTCCTTTGCCATCAAAGTCATGCTCAAAGAGGAGTGAGTTCACCTTAGCTTCAACGTCGCGTGCACGTGCTCTTGTCACAGGACCACTTGGGGGTTCGCTTGCTATTGCCGTATTCATGGGGATGATGGTGGGATGCTCCGCATTAGATCTCCTCCACGTCGTTCGGCTCGTGTCGTGCAACACTGACTCCCTTTCGTCCTGTCCACCGGATCCACCAACGGTCGTGACAATGTTGTCGTCATCCGCCATAGATCCGAAGGAGATGGGAGATGGAGCGGAGGGGACGGGGAGAGTGTGGAGTGGAGTGTGCTGACTTCAGTATAGGGTTCGTCCATATTGGGGGTATATGTGGGTCTGGGCTTCCCCATACCACCAATGATTTGGGTTGCGTTTGAGTGGTGTTGGTCAGCCCAGACGTCCGGTATCCCGACCGGGTCACGCTTTTGTGATCGGGCACTAACCGGACCGTCCACTCGGTCAGTTTAGGGAGCTCGGTGGTAGATGCTCTTACGTTGTGTTGTATCTTCATCATGGTGTCGCTGCTATTTTGCCTCGTTCCCAGCCCCTCGCCTGACCTGTCACAACCCCAAAGAGGATTGCAAACACTTATGCGAGCACGGGTTGGGTTGGCCCGAGCTACTCTGAGTGTAAGCCTTCTGCTTCCTCAACTCATACAAGAATCTTTGACGCAGACTATGAGCATAGTGTACATACGGCGGGAAAATCACTAGTGGCGTGTTTGGTATCCTACATGAGGCCCATCCTGGTATGTACATGCACTCTCCCTCTCGTAGCTATGCATCTCTATGGATAGATCTTGCGTATGCATAGGAATTTTTTTTGTTTCCCATGAATGTTCCCAAAGCTTGGTGCGGGAAAAACCTGTTTGGTAGCACACACGGAGGCTGGCTCGCACACACACAAACTTTAAAGCAGCTCAAAGTCTGGCTCGCTAGGAACATTCGAATATGTCATTTCCATCAAGCTAAGCTAAGTCGGACGCAAAAGTGGGGCACAACGTACGTTGTGGTGCGGTGGAAACCCAGACAAGATGATGGGAGGAGGAAATCGACCAACGCGGGATGGCACGATATCTAGCATCACAACCGAGTGGCAGATCTTGCCTTGGTCGACGACAACAACTCAGATCTATGAAGTGACGTTAGCAGCGATGACGACTTCAATCTCTAGCAGTAGGGTGTGCTTCTCTCCTTTGTCTTCGACTCCATCTTGTCCTCCTTGTTTGTGCCATGGGTGAACCGTCGACTCCAAAGGGGGTAAACATCATGCAACCCCCTCCTCTTTTGGGTCGTCTATTAGGTCGTTAGGTACAATGTGAGATCGATTTCTTCATTGCTCATCGCACCATCGATGTGCCTCGGTTACGGATGAACAGACGAAGGTGATTGTTGAGACAACAACACTCATAGCTATGATTCAGGCCTAACTTACGTTGGTCCACAAAAGAGTTATTCATTGGAGTGATAAGCTTATCATCCGTATGGTCCAATGTTAATCCCGGATAGGGAGAGGATCACGAATCTGAACCACATCTACATATGCAATGACGTAGAGTCTATGTGGATGCTTCGAATGAAAATAGCACCTTTCACCAAGCTTGTGGAGGCCTTTAGGAACCCGGGGGTGGGGGTGGGGTGGTAAATATAGCATCCACACATCTATGGAAGAGCAAGTTCCCATGTTCCTCGATGTTGTAGCTCATAATAAAATGTCCAAGGTTATTCACAACACGTACATGAGATCAATGAAGACCATTTTCATGTATTTCAATGTAGCTACCCGACCTGAAAGGTCGAATCTCCGGTGTTTCTGTACCATCCCAAGATCATGCTGATACACACACGATACATCAATGTATATATCAAAGGGAAATCACACAACATTAATTAACTGAAATCTCATATCGAGTCCTTTATTACAATAAGGATTACAATAAATGGCTGAAGGCCAGCTCATGAGATAAACTAAACCAAAGTCTTGTGGAAGCTCCATAGGTAGTTGAGTCCATCTGACTCCAAGGGCATCTCTCCGAGCGTAGAGTGTATCCTCACTCCTGGTCGGAAAAGTACTCTGCAACATGATATGTTGCAGCCGTATAGGTCAGCATATTGAATATGATGGCAAAGTCACAAGAGAGGGGGTAAAGTAATCATCTAGTCTATATGCATATATGGCAGGTGGGGGTGGTAAGTTTTTGCATAAAGCAAATTTTTCCTACAACAAGAGAGGGCAAAGGCATAATTACTACAATGTTGGTTGATTAATGAGATGGTTCCACCAACCAATTCTCATTCCCAAGTTGACATTAAATACCCACATCAATGTAATTAATTGTGTTGAGAGTTTAAGATAGTTTCAGTTCCTTTGGCTCAAACTGTCCATGACCGTGGACACGGCTAATCGATTAGGTTTGGGTACTCTGCAGAGTTTTGCACACGTTCCCCACAAGATTTGATCGCCTCCGTTGGATTTCTCGCACTTCATGGTGTTTGAGAAACGGATGACCAAAACATGGTCTTCTAAAGGGTTTCCCCGAGACTCTGTCGGTGCCCATCCTTTCCTATCGTTCTTCTACATCTCGTAGCACGGCCTGTCCAGGTTCACCACGATATCCAACCAAGCCAGAGCCCATAATGGCTTGTGGCTGTGCAGGTAAGCCTTGGGTCTTGAAGTATCCATCCATCTCTTTGTGCCTGGGTGGACCTTTCCGCATGAATACTGGCACTTCTCCAGCATCATCTAGGCTAACCACTGGTTTCTCCAGGGCGCCGTTCAACCATCATCCACCCAGAGGTATGTTGAAAACTCGAAGTCTTGAAGACTTGATCATCATGTAGGTCTTGAAATTATTAACTCACAACTCTCATGAATCACACAACCAACCCCGTCTACTAATAGCATAGCAAAATGTAAATCAACGTTTCCCGGGGCCAATGTGTCAAAAGGTTGAGGGGTACCTACCACATGATACTACAACAAGTAACCAAGTTTCCAATTTACCTACTTTGCATGCAATTGGGGAGATGGAAGAACTAATGCAATAAAACATAGGTATACATGGTCAAAGTGACTTGCCTTGTTGACGATCCTCGTAATCAAGTGACTCTAGATAACAAGCTTCGCACTCCGAATGATCTAACGAATCAAACAAGAGCACACCATAAGCAAAAACACAATACAATTCATTCAACAACAAGGTAAACAAATGCTTCAACAAACAAAAGCACAATCAAAAGAAGAATCACTTAAAGTATAAGACTATAAAAATATTGGTGTCAAAATCCCTACTAAGACATACAAGTCAAAAATTTGTTTTGAACAACTAGACATTTAGATAACTGAAAAGTAAAATACAAAATTTTATTTGAAAACAGAAGTATTTCATTATAAAAGTATTGTGCTAAAACAATTACTATAAAACCTTTTTTCTAAACAATATAAATGGTGAAAACAAGATGTACCTATTCAAACTAGAGCACAAAACAATTTGAAAAAATATATTTTATTAACAGAAAATAATACACCTAAAGTTGAGTCAATAGAACCTAATGAAATCTAAAAACAAAGGTTAAACTAATTCAGGTTCAAATTAAATAAAAATTAATTTTAATTCAAATCTACTAAGAACTAAACAGATTCTGTTTTTGTTAAAAACAGTAGCCAAATTCATCCTAAAAATTCTCAAACTATGTAGAATGATAGGTTTAACTAATACAAAACAGTGGCAAAAAGATTCACTCAAAAATATATTTTTAAACTCTAGTTATACAGATTTTAGTAATTTAAACAAATTTGATTAGATTCAAAATTTAAAGTTCAAATTTGAAATCTAAGCATATAGACATAAACTACATCAAATTTGTGAACTAATGCAAAAAGAATCAAATAAAAACACCAAAAATTTTAAAAGATGTGATAAAAACAAAAACAGAATACACTCTGTTTTCTAAAACAGAAAAGAAAAAGAAAACTTCCTATCGATCGGACAGGGTCTACGTGGCATGCTGTAATTGGCCGCGAGGGCGTGCGCGTGAGAGCTAACGAGCGGACGACCGACAACTAAAGCGTACCGGTTCGTTTATTAAACAGATCTAATCTCGCGCGTTGACTACGGATCCGACGGCTACGGGTGGAGGTGGAGGCTTACAGAGAGGGGGTCGGGGTCAACGGCGGCCGGTGGTCGGAGATGCTCGGGGCCGACGGTGCGGTGGTCGGGGGCACCGTCCGAAGGCTTCAAACGGCGGCGGTGAGGCTCCGGCGTCGATTGGTGGCGTCGAAGGGGCTGGGGGTGAGTGTGGCGAAGGGCACGAGCTCGGGGACGTCCGGTTGGGTGCCGAACTCCGGTGAGGGCTGGGGCAGCGCTCTGGCGAGGGAAAAGAGGATTTCGGGTGTGGAACGAATAGCGGAGGGTCGGGGCTTTATATAGGGGCAGTGCGGTGGTCGGGGAAGGCACGAGGGGCGAGATCCACGGAGAGGGATCTCCGGCGACGGCGATCGGGCGTGGGGAAGGGGATGACCGCGCTGACGCCGCGGTCGGACGGTGGGTCCCGTGCATCAGTGAGGGTGAGGGCGTGGTTAGCGCGTCGGTGGCCGACCCGGAGTAGTTTCGGGAATTAAAGACTGTGGGCTGGCCCGGTTCGGTTTAAATACTTTCCTTTTCTATTTTCAGAGCAGTAAAAACTCTTTTAATGTATTCAAAACATTTCCAAACATAGGAAATATATATATCAAAATGATCAGGAGAATTAATGTTATTTAATGAACATTTTTCCTCTGTCATATTGAATATCTTTTTAAAATTTATTTTTAGAAAATGCCTAATTGATTTTAAATCCTTTTGAGATAAACTTTCAAATAACCCCCTGGTTTTATGGTTCAAATATTTCACCAAGATGCCCCTGGTGTGGAGTGTCATGTTACTCCCCTCTTTCTTTGAACATTTCCAAAGGTTTTCAAATAGGTGAAACAAATACATGGGAAAATAGAAATGGCCTTTCAGAAAATCAAAAGAAGCACTTCAACAAATTCATTACATTCCAACAAAATGATGATGATGCATAGCTATATTTCATAACATTCCAAAATGAAATTTTGGGATGTTACATTCAAGCAAGTATTGTATGCTATTGGGGAGCTCAGAGGAGAGATGATCAAGGCACCAACTGGGCAAAATCCCAACAGGATTCACACGAGCCCAATATGGTATCCATATTTCAAGGTGAGTACTACTCGTAGTTCATGTCTTGGCATACTTGTATTGTTCTGATACAACCATAACAACTTGTTTTCATGACATCACACGATTGCATTGGCGCAATAGATGGTACTCGTGTGACTGCTAGAGTGTTGAAGTCGCATGCTACAACATATAGGAGTAGAAAGCACGACACAAGCGAGAATGTGCTTATTGTTGTTGACTTTGATCTAAAGTTCACATATTTGTTAACTAGTTGTGAAGGATCAACCCATGATGCTAACATTCTTGCTGACAACATGGCTCGACCTGATGGCATCAATATCCCTGATGGCAAGTTCTACCTAGGAGGTGCTGAATATGTGTGTCAGCATGGTGTCTTTTCACTCTTCAGGAAAATGAAGTACCATTTAAACAAGTTTTGTTCTAGAAACTACCATACGACTATGCATGAATTGTTCAATCTCAGACACTCCAACCTTAAGAACTACGATTGAAAGGGCATTTGGAGCTCTGGAGAATAGTAAGATCTTGGATCACAAGTCATTCCACATTTTCCCCACCTAGGTAAGACTTTGTCTTGAATGTTGCATTCTCCATAACTAGATCCTACAATGGGTTTGTGATGTAACCACTGATGATGTTGATTCCCCTGACCATGGTGTGGAGGCATTTGAAAGTGAAACTTGGAAGAGCAACATGTTGAAGTGGGCCAAGACAGTTTGGGAAACAGAAGTTAGGCAAGGACCTGAAGAAGAAGAAGCAACAACAACAAAAGAAGAAGGTGAGGATGGACTTCCACCTGGGTCAACATCGATGAACTTTCGCCTATTAAGCAATATGACCGTTAATTTGTGTTGTTATTTGTTAGTAGGTAGGATGAACTGCCATTTGTTTCTAGCTAGGACTAAACAATGTTTCGATTGTGTATGGTAATGTCACCACCGATGAGAATTGAGAAGGAGTGCTCACAAATTATGTTGTGCACAACCAAACACCATGTAGCACATTTTCTTTTGGGGGGATTCTTTCATCAAAGTTTCCTGGACAAATGGCATGTCCTGCCTTTCTGATTATTTTCACATGTATGTATGTTATACTCTATTTTATTGATTAATATAATGTGTGCGGTTCAAAAAAAAATCAACCCAACCAAACACATGCCACCAAATGGGAAATTGATTCCCGATGCAACCAGCCTACGTCCAAGCTACCAAACAATATACACAACATGTCCAGGCCAACTGAGTCATAGATAGAGAGACCCAAAAAATGATGAAACCTATCAAAAACACCATAGGTGAATAACTGATTTTGCAAGAGAGTGGATCGGAGAACTAGCCCCATAACTGATTTCGCAACGGAGTGGATATCGACAGTATTAGCCCCGCACTTTCAACGAAAAAGCCTCCCCTCTTATATATAAAGCAACCACCATCAACAACAAGCCGATACAAATGCATGCCACCACCAAACGCACACTACCCCAAACCGCTCTAAGCAACAATACTACACATCCATCGGCGTTCTCATCAGTGGACTCGCCACTGCAATGAGATGAAGCCATGAATGGCAAACGGTGGGATGTTCAGAAATCAGACTGAAAATCTACTGAGAATGTTCAAGAATCAGGTGCCTTCTGAGATCACAATCCCTATAAGTAGCAGCATTGCCATTGCCACCAACAACAAACATCATAGGTATCCACAATGCAGCGGATAGGCGCCCTCTTTCCTCTTGCCATCCACCAGTTTCCTCAGCACCCACGCCGGGTATACACTGCTGGTGGAGGGAGATCCAGTTACTGCCAAGTTGTGATGCCCTTTGGCCAAGCATATCCCCACCAGCACCAGGTCAAGGCTGCTCCTAGAGCAATCAGCCACCTACAAGTTGTGACTACTGCGGACAGAAACCAGGAATACAGCATAAGGTTCTCTGAGACCATCCCTCTCTTCTCTTATTTCATTGTAACCATGATATTATATCAGTATATTTGCTAATACTTGCTGTATTAGGAAGGACAAATATTTCCAGGTTGAGATGAAAGTTCATGACACAGAACTCGACAAATATGGTGTTGTCAACAATGCTATCTATAGTAGTTACATTCGAAATGGTTAGCCATGTCAATGTAAAAATACTACTGCAGATCATTCCAAATTCACATGATTTATATATGCTATAACAGGTCATGACAAGCTGTTAGAAAGCCTTGGAATTAGTGTAGACTTGATGGTATCCAAAGGCAGTGCACTCGCTCTTTCAGAAGTACATCTAAAGTACATTGCACCTTTAAGGGTACGTTTTGCTAAAGCACAGCATATCATAGAGAACTTGGACTCCTGGTGCTAAAACTGAAATAATGTTCCTTGAGGATTTAATAAATAGAAGGGTTATCAATTCAGATAGACATGCTGATCATGCGATAGAGACACAATAATTATAGTTAACAACCACATGATTTCCCTAGTAAGATTCATGTACGTAAGATATACCATATCATACAAGGAAAACTCAATAAGTTTATCTAGCATTGCCAGAGTGGTGAGAGGTTTGTCGTCAAGGTGAAGCTCAGGCAAATCAAAGGTGTAAGATTGATCCTTGAGCACAAAATTGAGACACTGCCAGATCCTAAGGTATGCTTTACTATCAATCGTGTGCATGTGCAAAGTGTTCCAACATAAGGTACTCAAATTTGTGGTCTGTTATCAACTATTGATATTTCTGAGCATTAGTAATGTATCTCACACCTTTTATTCTCCTTACAGCTCGTACTGGAAGCCAAAGGAACCCTTGTTTGCCTTGACAAAGACTATCATCCAACTCGCATATTCCCAGAGCTGTCAACAAAATTTCTGCAGTTCTTCTCATCCAAGGATGACTAAAGCTTCAAAAGCAATTGCCACTACTATTAATAAGACCTAATGTATGTGCTCTCCTGGAGTACAACATTGCAACTGATAAAAAATATCAATCACCATGTATCAATAAAAACAATTGTATTTTGCAGCCCTGCTTGAATGCTTGAGTTGACCTTAAAAAGATTTACATCTCCGTTTGCAAGTGCGACTTGGACACATGTAGTTTTATTTATATTTCCAAGTGGTGGCAAGATTTACACAAATCGGATGCAAAGAATTGAGCAATAATTTGCAGAATGTGCATAATGCATAATAGTTTACTTCCAAAGGACATCACAACAAAAATAACTCATTCACCTGGAGTGTGGCCGATGCTGCAATGCTGGCCTCCTTGAATCCACTACTACACTTTGGTCAATGTACAGAACTAAATTATGCTGCTACGACGCACAAAATTCTCTGCCGTGGTCTTGCCTTAACCCATCGCGTGCTTGAGCGAATCACCAGCACCAGCCTGGAAGAACAGGCACGAAAGAGCGAAGTCGGCAATGAAAATTCCAACCAAGGAAATGACCACTGCAGAAGTTGTGGACTCGCCAACGCCCTTGGCTCCTCCGTGGGTTGTCACACCCCATGCACAGCTCACCACCGCGATAATGGCACCGAACACCTGAGATTTTATCAAGGCGCTGATCAAGTCCCATGGACGTAGCGCCTTCCGTGCTGACTCCAGAATGATGCTGGTGCTTACACCAAAGACGGCGTCTGCCAAGAACGCCGAGGAGGCGAGTCCGAGGGCGAAGCTGATGAGGGTTAGGACAGGGAGGGCAAGCACGCAAGCGAGGACGCGGGGAACCACGAGGTAATCGATGGGCTGTGAGCCGAGGACGCGGAGGGTGTCGGTCTGCTCGGACACCTGCATGGTGCCCAGCTCGGCGGCAAAGGCGGAGCCAACTCGACCGGCAGCGACGACAGCGGTGACGACAGGGGTGAGCTCGCGAGCGAGCGCGAGGGCAAGGACGCCACCAACGGAGCGGTGGAGACCGAGGCGGGTGAACTCGCGCACGAACTGGATGGTGAAGGCCATGCCGACGAAGGCGGCGGTGAGGAGCGAGACCCCCGCGCTCCCGGGGCCCACGCGGCGGAGCTGGGCGAGGAGGTTGCGGCGGTGGACGCGTCCCGTGAGGACGCGGTGGAAGACCTGCCCTGCGAGGAGCAGAGCCGAGAGCCCCCGCCAGATCGCGCGCGGCGGGGTCCAGCTGGAGAACAGAGGGGGCGGGGGCGGGGGCGTGAGGGACGGGGGCGGAGGGGAAGGCGAAAGCGCGGAGTTGCTGCCGGCAGTGGCGGGGGGCGTGATGGGGAGGCGGTGGACGGGCAGGCGGCGGCGTGACGAGTGGAGGCGGAGGAGGTGGGACTTGGGGCAGGGGATGGCGACGCGGAGGAGAGGGTTTGTCGTGGCGGAGGTGGGGCGGAGGAGGAGGGCGGCACCTGCCGTGGTGGACGACATGGTGTCGGCGGTGGTGGTGGTGGTGGCGGTGGCCGGAGATCGGGACAGTGGTGGTCGTGGTGGCCGTGTGGGAGTGGGTGGGAAGCGATGGGGAATTGCCGTATCGGCGGGGAGAAAGGAGTCTCTGGTGGGCCACGATAAAGGCGCTACTGGGCTGGACAAGAAATTCCATCTCCAGCAGACCCTAAAAACTCTCGGTCGTTAATTCCGGCAGATTTATAGTTTAAAAAAACGACCCGACCAGACACCAAGAAAGCGGTATGACTCATAAATCTTTTACGGACTGTGATTTTTGGTGTGGTTTCGATATGTGATGTTATCGTACATCCATATTAAATAGTTCATAAAAAAGCAATATTGTTTATGCCATTATGGTTTAGAGCATCTCCAGTCGTTGGCCCTTCAGGGGCCGATTTTAGCGCCGCCTCGTGACCAGCCGACGCTAAAATCGGTCTGGGGCTCGGCTCCCTAGTCGCGGCTCCAGCGCAGCGCATGCAAATTTAAACATTGTGTTTCCCGCTGCCCAAAAAACAACGCGAGTTCGGCGGGTCGGCATCGGCCATGCCACAGTCAGCATCCATCATGCCATAGGTTTCGGCGATCGCCACAGGTTCGACGATTCAAACATGCCAACAATCCGACGTACAAAAAATGCGGAAGACGTGAGCATAGAACTTCTCAAACGGCAAGCTCCCCGTCGTCGGCCGTAGAAACGGGAGAGGCCGGCGTAGCGGTCGTCGTAGGCGAGGTCGGCGTAGCGGTCGGCGTAGTGATAGACATCGGCGAGGTCGGCGTAGCGGGCAACGTCAGAGACGCTGGCGGGCTCGACGGCGGCGTGGGCGGTGCGGGGTGCTGCGCCGGCATGCGGTTAAGGATGAGGTCGCGCTCCACCGGGTACCACGCCTTCACCATCGGGTCCATGTCCGTCATGACGCCTCCCATGAGAAACGTCAGGTCGGTGTTGCGTTTCTTCGCGGCGACGTTGGTCCTGAGGAGGTCGAACTTGGCGTCCTGCTTCGTCATCAATGCCGACCACCTCGCCTCCGTCTTCTCATCCCTCAGGGCAGAGTGTGTCTTTGCATCGGCGATGCAATGCTCGATCGACGCCTACAGGCGCTCGACAGCCGGCGCGTCGTTCCTGGCCTTCTTCGCCTTCTTGTTCCCATCTGGCCGCCCTTCTACCACCCCAGGAACAGGCGCGTCCGGGTTGAGAGCGTCGTCCTTGTTGGCGAGTTGATGGCGGACCTCGGCCCATTTCTCGTAAGACTCGATCCGGGTGAAGACATGAAGGAACTTGAAGTCGAAGTCGGCATCCCGGCGAAACAAGTCGAACATCCGAACCATCTGCGCCAAAAAAGACAATTGTTCGGCGTCGAAAGAACGGCGCAGATCAGCGAAAGAGAGTCGGCGAACATACCTGCTGCTCGACGCTCGCGCCGCTCTTTAGGCGAGCATGGACCTGTTCCTGGATGCCATGTCACTTGTTGCATGCCGTTTGAATGCTCCCAAATGGTTGGACATGGCCTTGGTGCTGCGGTCCATATACGTGCCGGTGAACTCGGGGTCGACCAACTTGCGCTCGTCGAAAGCCGCCTTGATCCTCTTCTAGTAGATCTCGGTGTTCTGGTTTGCGCCAGTGATCGGGTCCATGCTGACCAGCTTCCATGCTTCGCCGAGACACACGTCTTCCACCGACGTCCACTTGATGCGGGGCTCGCCCGGCTTGCCATTGGCCGACCTCGTCTTCCTCTTCTTTTTCCCTTTGACCTTCGCCGGCGCGGGTTCCGGCACCGGCTCTTCCTCTTCAATCTCTTCCTCCTCCTCCTCCTCAGGCTCGACGTCGACCTCGGCGTCTTCCATGCCGCTTGCGCACCAAATCCGGGGCACGAGGCGGCCGCGACGGAGCCGGTGTTGATGATGTCCTCCATCTCAGCATCGGCGATGCTGTATTGCGGCACCGCGCCAGGCACGAAGGGCAGAGGGCCACACCGCAGACCCATCACAGACGATCCGGAGTATGTCGGTGAGGGCACGTAGTTGTACTGGGCGTTGGGGTGGCCGGCGGAGAAGGTGGAAGGCGTGCGGGGGAATGTAATGTTGGGGTTGAATCCGCCGAGGGCATCGTCGTCGACGTACTCCGGCGAGGGCGCATATCCCCACGCCGGCGATGGGAAGTTTGACGAAGGAAAGTGCGGGTTGGCCAGAGACGCGACACTTTGCTGGCTGGCGCCTTGTGGGAACGGGCCTGCCGGTTGTCGCCCCGGTAAGATCGGTCGGAGAGATGACACCTCTTGCTCAATCGTCGCCGCCGCCGCTTCTCGAGCTTTCTTCATGAGGAGTCTGTTGCAGTGATCGGTGGTCACAGTCTCCCTCCGCTCGACGTCGGCCTTCCACTTGGCGTTTGTCATCCCCGACGGCCTTGGCATCGGCGCACGGGCCTTGCATGGTTTGGCGACGGTAGGGTCGGGGGCTTGCTGAGGGGCGACGTACTTCTTCGGCGGCATGGCGGGGAGAGAGGGAGATGGAGGGAAATGGAGAGAATGAAGGGAATAAATTGCTGGATATAGGGAAAAGGAGGGGGAAGGGCGGGAAGTGGCAGCCGGTCTCGCCGACACCTCGACCGAACCTGCCTTTTTGCTCTGGGTTCGGCCTGGGTTTACCGGCCCAAAAAAGGCCACAACTAGCGAAAATCGGCATCTTGGGGCCATGACTAGGCATTTTTTCGCCTGTCGGCGATAAAAAAAGGGGCCTGGGGGGTCCTTGGGGGCGCGTGTGGAGATGCTCTTACGCCCACAAAGGATTAGCCTCATTCGGGGTAGATCTTCACAAAGTAGATGATCTCCTTGCCTTTACAAACTTTTGGGTTCAACTTCATACGATTTGAAGCTTCCAAGCGACACCTAACTAATCTAGAAGACGCCACTCTTCAAAAAGTATAAAAATAGTGTGTTGAAGATGAAATCCTTGCTCTTGTGCTTCAAAAGATAATCTTATCACACTCAATCACCCTCCCACATAATTTGGCTTGGTAGAATAGAAGAACTGGGTGGAAAGCAACTTGGGGAGACTAGAAATCAACGATCTTATAGTAGGAATGGAATCTCTTGATCTCAACACCTGAGTAAGTGGTTTCTCTCAGAAAATGAATGGTGGGAGTGTAGTTTCATTCTGATGTCTCTCTCTAATAGTAGGTGGTGGTGGAGGGGTATTTATAGCTTTCACAAAAAACAATTGTTACACTTTTTATGTGCAACTCGGTGACACCAACATAAAATCTCGATGGGACCAGTCAGTGCAAAGGTTCTAACTTTTGGCATTTCGATGGGACCGGTCAGTGCAAAGGTTCCAACTTTTGGCATTTCGATGGGACCGAGCGAATCCACTTGGTGTTACCGATTCTTGATGGCTTAAGTAGTATACACGTTTTGGTAATTCCGATCAGTTCATCTCGGAGGTTTCGAAGTGAACTCAACAGATTATAGAAACTGACCACTTCACTTTGGTGGGACCGAAGGTCATCTTGGTGTCACCGAGTTCCTAGGGTTTGGCTTATGGCTCTCTCTTGAGTAACTCGATGGGTCTGGGTAGGAATGGATCGGTGGGACCGAGTTGACTTTTAGGGGTTTTGAACATATTGATTTGAGAATGTGGTTAAGGGTAATTTGGTGGCAATTCTCTAAGCACCTGAGCAACCGAATCATCATAAAATCGTCGTCCCCTTTTAATAGTATTAACTTTCCTACGGACTCAATGTGATCATCACTCAATATAAAATGTAGAGTCTTGAAGCTTTTACAATGCGTTTCCTTTGTATCTTCACGGGTCCACGGTCACATATCCTAGCCCTGCCAACATTGAACTTTTCTGAAATATACTTGACATAATTATTAGTTCAATGAGCTATATGTTATGATTAATTACCAAAACCACCAAGGGATAGGATGTGCTTTCAATCTCCTCATTTTTGGTAACCGATGACAACATATAGATCAAAGGGGCAACCATGGATATAATCAATGAATGACATCGTCGTTTTGAGAAGTATGTGATAAGCAAGAGCTCCTCAAAATTTGTGCATTATTTACAAGTTATTTTTGAATGCGTTTAGGATCATGGGTCACTCTTCCATGTCACATACATCTTGGTGGAGCGCATAACATAATATGAATGAAATACAATAAGCGCACCACCAATCATATGAGTGAATGATCATAGCATAAAGCATATAAATAGATAGGTATGCAAGCATAACATCAAATTACGGTATGATCAAGCACTTATGAACGTAGTCTCATACAAGTATTAGCAAAATGGAAACCAAAGTGACAATAACACAAAACGGTCAAATAAAAAAGATGGAGACACTCTCTCTCGAAGCCTGTGATCTATACATATTCTCCCCCTTTGGAAACAAGTTACCAAAAAGTTTAAAAGGGTATAGATATAAACGTCGCTCTGGGATTGGTCTCCTCCATGAGGCGATGAAGTCCTCTGACTCATAGCTCCGGTAGTCGTTGAAGAAGTGGAGAGAAGTGTGTCGGTGAATGCTTCTACTGAGGTCTGCTAGGCTAGAGGGGTAGACACTAGAGGTGCACCTGAGGTGTTAGTAGTTCGAGCAGACACGGTAGCTCTAGTCTTTGACACTCGAACTACACATGATCTGGGCATCATCATGAATTGTCTGGTGGTCGCAAGTGTAGGACTCTCATCATCACTGTAAGTGCTCATCCTCACTCCGTTCACGTCCTTCTACAGTCTGTCCACAAACGCTGAATCTCGATCACCTTAACATCAAGATCATGGAGTTTAATCTCGAATACTATCTCAAGGCTCGCTTGGTTCTTCACGATGGTAGCTAGGCCTCGCTCTGTTGGAAATATGCCCTAGAGGCAATAATAAAATGGTTATTATTGTATTTCCTTGTTCATGATAATTGTCTATTGTTCATGCTATAACTGTATTAATCGGAAACCGTAATGCATGTGTGAATACATAGACCACAACATGCCCTAGTAAGCCTCTAGTTGGCTAGCTCGTTGATCAATACATGGTCACGGTTTCATGACCATGGACATTGGATGTCGTTGATAACGGGATCACATCATTAGGAGAATGATGTGATGGACAAGACCCAATCCTAGGCATAGCACAAGATCGTGTAGTTCATCTGCTAAAGCTTTTCTAATGTGAAGTATCGTTTCCTTAGACCATGAGATTGTGCAACTCCCGGATACCGTAGGAATACTTTGTGTGTGCCAAACGTCACAACGTAACTGGGTGGCTATAAAGGTACACTACATGTATCTCCGAAAGTATCTGTTGGGTTGGCACGAATCGAGACTGGGATTTGTCACTCCGTGTGACGGAGAGGTATGTCTGGGCCCATTTGGTAAGACTTCATCATAATGAGCTCAATGCGACTAAGGATTGGGATTATGTGTTACGGAATGAGTAAAGAGACTTGCCGGTAACGAGATTGAACAAGGTATAGGGATACCGTCTATCGAATCTCGGGCAAGTGTCATACCGATAGACAAAGGGAATTGTATACGGGATTGATTGAATCCCCGACATCGTGGTTCATCCGATGAGATCATCGTGGAGCATGTGGGAGCCAACATGGGTATCCAAATCCCGCTATTGGTTATTGACCGAAGGGGTGTCTCGGTCATGTCTACATGCCTCCCGAACCCGTAGGGGCTACACACTTAAGGTTCGATGACGCTAGGGTTATAGGGAAATAGTGTACGTGGTTAACGAAGGTTGTTTGGAGTCCCGGATGAGATCCCGGACGTCACGAGGAGTTCCGGAATGGTCCGGAGGTAAATATTCATATATAGGAAGTGAGGTTTTGGTCACCAGAAGTGTTTCGGGCATCACTGGTAATGTACCGGGACCACGAGAAGGGTTCCGGGGGTCCACCGTGTGGGGCCACCGGCTCCAGAGGGCTGCATGGGCCGAAGGTGGAAGGGACCAACCCTGGAGTGGGCTAGTGCGTCTCCCACCAAGGCCCAAGGCGCAGCACAAGGAGGAGAGAGGGGCAAACCCTAGCATAGATGGGCCTTAAGCCCACCTAGGGTGCCGCCCCTCCCTCTCCCTCTCTAGCCGCCGCACCAGGAGCCATCTAGGGCTGCCGCTGGCCCTAGCGTGGGAACCCTAGGGGCTATGCACCCTCCTCCTCTCCTCCTATATATAGTGGAGCCCTTGGGGCTGCCAGAGACACGCATCTCTCTCTCTCGGCGCATCCCTACCTCTCCTCCTCCTCGTCCTCCGTAGTGCTTGGCGAAGCCCTGCCGGAGTACCACACAGCTCCACCGTGACCATGCCGTTGTGCTACCGGAGCTCTCCCTCAACCTCTCCTTCCTCCTTGCTGGATCAAGGCATAAGAGACGTCATCGGGCTACACGTGCGTTGAACGCGGAGGCGCCGTTGTTCGGCGCTTAGATCGGAATCCACCTCGATCTGAATCGCTGCGAGTACGACTCCACCAACCATGTTCTAGTAATGCTTTCGCTTTGCGATCTTCAAAGGTATGAAGATGCACTCCCCCTTTGCTCGTTGCTGGTTTCTCCATAGATAGATCTTGGTGACACGTAGGAATTTTTTTGATTTACTACTACGTCTCCCAACAGTGGCATCATGATCTAGGTCTATGTGTAGAATCTAGGCACGAGTAGAACACAAGTTGTTGTGGGCGTCGATTTTGTCAACTTGCTTTCCGTTACTAGTCTTATCTTGATTCGGCGGTATTGTGGGATGTAGCGGCCCATACCGACTTTACATGTACGCTTTCGTGAGATTGGTTCCACCGCCTGACATGCACTTGTTGCATAAGGTAGCTAGCGGGTGTCTGTCTCTCCCACTCTAGTCGGATCGGATTCGATGAAAAGGGTCCTTATGAAGGGTAAATAGAAATTGGCATATCACGTTGTGGTTTTGGCATAGGTAAGAAACGTTCTTGCTAGAAACCTATAGCAGCCACAAAACTCGCAACAACAAATTAGAAGACGTCTAACTTGTTTTTGCAGCATATGACGTGTGATGTGATATGGCCAAAGGATGTGATGTGATGCATGTGATGTATGAGATTGATCATGTTCTTGTAATAGGATTCACAACTTGCATGTTGATGAGTATGACAACCGGCAGGAGCCATAGGAGTTGTCTTAATTTATTGTATGACCAGCATGTCAATCATAAACGCCATGTAATTGAAAGTGAGTTATATCGACTAGAGGGGGGTGAATAGGTGATTTTTACAAATTCATCACTTGAGGAATTTCAACTTTGAGGAATTTGAAATGTGATGAATAACTAGCAGCGGAATAAGTACTCTCAAGTGCATGAGGAACATAGTAACAACATAGTCTTCATGATGAAATGAAACATGCACTAATAGTAAGTAGCGTGATACAGGATAAGCAGTGATGAACAAGGTAACTTGAAGAATTTGAGGTGAGGAATTTGTGAAAGTCTTCAGTCAAATTCTTCAAACAGTAACAATCAATTTCATAAACAGGTATATGAGGAATAGAGGGGTTGAGGAAATAGAACCAGATAGCTCGATGAAGACAATGGGTTGATGACCCAGTTCCAATTGCTGTGACAGTCGTACGTTTGGTTTGGAGCGGCCTGGTATTTAAACCAGAGGACACACAGTCCTTACCGTATTATCCTTGAGCTAAGGTCACATAGTCCTCGCCCAACACTCGTGGTAAGTCTTCAGGGTAGACTTCCAAAACCCTCACAAATTGGTCACTCGACGATCCACAATTTACTGCTGGATGCTCTAGACCAAGGTCACTTCATGATCCCCAATTGACTGCAGGAGCACTAGACCATGACGCCTAACCGTCTGGAGGATGCACAGTCCTCAAAGGTAACAAGCATCGGATCCACACAGGAATTTCTTCAGTGATGCTCAATCACTATGGGTTTGGTGGTTTGGTTGTGGGTTTTTCCTCATTGATGATTTTCTCTCAAAGTCCTCGAAGGATGGGTTGCTCTCAAATGACAAGTGTCAGTTCTCTCTCGGAGCAGCCAACCAACTAGTGGTTGTGGGGGTGGCATTTTATAGCCAAGGTGCAACCCGACATGATAAGACATAAATGCCCCCAATAATATGACCGTTATGTGGATAAGAATGATTGGGGACAGCTGGCGCTAAGCACAGCAACGGTCGGAATTTCGAACTATGAAAGTCCTTAGGCTTATCATGTTCCTCACTTGTAGGCAATTCGCACTGGTGAAATCATAACTCCTCGGTCAGATCAATTTCCCCAGAGACCAAAAGAACTTTGTCTCTGTCACTGAAGATCTTGTCTGAACCGTAAGAGATTTCCAAAGGCTTCACTCGAAGGATTGTATAGGTTGAGGATTTTGGAGTTGAGCATCAGTTGGAAATTTTCCTTAGTATTACCTCGGCCCCCTTTAACAGTACGGTGTTTCCTATGACTCAAATAAGGAAATGAAACTACGAAAACAAAAGTCTTCACGCTTCATATTCCTCGTTCATATCTTCAAGGTCACACCAACTTCTTCATTTTCAAAGTCTTCACAAAGTCTTCACAAAGTCTTCAGCAAAGTCTTCAGTTGAAGACATACATTTTTAGGGGTCGATAATCTCCGGATATATCAAACTCCTCATCAACTTATAGAGCCTGTGTACACTCACAAACACATTAGTGCCTTAACCTATAAGTCTTCAATACACCAAAATCACTAAGGGGCACTAGATGCACTAACAATCTCCCCCTTTTTGGTGATTGATGACAAATAGGTTAAGTTTTCAACGGGGATAAACATATGAAGTGAAACTACTGAGTTTGAGGAATTTGATTGCAAGATATAGAAGAACTCCCCCTGAAGATGTGCATATTTGAGGAATTTGCTTTGGACTGCAAATGCACATGGCAGGTTAAAACATGGAGAACTCCCCCTATATCTTGTAATTCATACACGCATTTGAACATATGATATGAAGAATTTGAAATGCGTGAGGAAAATGGTGTCTGACGAAATTCAGCATGTATGCATTAAGGTACTTGAGGAAATAAACATGCGAGGAAATAGTTCAAAAGTGTCAGACCACCATCGGACTTAAGTTTACAACTCAATCAACAAAAGCTTTAGAAGAGTGAGAGTTGTAACTTCAAAAAAATAGCCCATATATAGAGACCCGCTTGAAGACTAACTCAAATTTTCTCCTTCTGTGTTGGTGAGGACTAACACCCCTTTGAAGAATGTCATTGTGTTGGTGAGGAAGGAGCGTCAGCGTTGTCGGGGTCGTTTGTCGATGCAGGGCCTGCCGCAGTGTCGTCAATGTCTTCAACCTCATAGCGCTCTTGAGATGAAGAATATGAACTTGTGACCATCAGAGGATCTTGGACTTTCTTGACTTTCTTCTGTGGTCGACGAGCCCAGTCAGGATGTTCATCAAGATCCAGCTCATTCAGTTCTTCAGAAGACTTGAGGTGAGACAATATGGCCCAAGTGCAGTTGAGGTTTTCATGCGCATAGTAGTGATTCGTCTTCATAGTGTTCTGCGTCACAGTCATGTTTTGCACAATGTAACCAAGTTGACGCTTCACCCACTTGTGATTGCGATTGACCTTCTGATGAAGACTTATTAGCAGCTCGCGATCAGTCATCACACGAGGGGTAGACTCTTGAGGTTTGTGAGCTAAGGCCTTTGCTTCGGAGTCCTGAGTTGCAGTGTCATCATTGGTGGAGAAGGAAGCAGCTTTGCGAAACTGTCCATCCAATGGATGAGTGCCTTCATCAATGACAACCTTGCCTTTTCCTTCCACTGAGTCAATTGTGCTCTTGATGACTTCGATTGGAGGCAGGAAGCTAAAGTGGTTCTGGAAATCAGCCTTGAAGGGAACTGAGGACTTTGCCCTGATGAATTTCATGATCCAAGGCGCATAAGGCTTCTGTTCAAATGGAGCTAAAGCAGCATTGGCCAATGTCCTCATGAAGAAATCGTGTAAGTCTATGGGAGTCCCATGAATGATGTTGAAGAGCATATTCTTCATGACTCCCTCCACTTCTTCTTCTTCAGAATTGTGGCCCTTCTGAGGACATAGAGTATTTGTGAGTATGCGGTAGACCGTTTTGGGCACATATAGAAAATCCTTCACGAGGAAGGTTTTCTGTTGAGGCTTTCCAGGAGGCAATGTCTTCATTAGCACTTGCATCAGCTGATTCGGAAGTGCAGGCTCATCAAACAGTCTGTGAGCTTCATCTGAGGGAATTGGAACTGGTACACACTAAAGCAATTCAAAATTTTGAGCAGTGAAGTGTGTTGATCCTGTCATCCAGTCCAAAACCCAGGAGTTGATGTCTGAAGCATTTCCACTGATATACAGTGTGGCATAGAACTGAAGGATGATTTCCTCATTCCAGTCGTAGATGTCAACGCAGAAAGGAAGAATGCCTACATCGTGAAGAACTTGGGGCACCGATGTGAATGATGGAAGTGTTTCCATGTCTGCATGAGGAATTTGGTGGTGCTCGAAGACTTTCTTCTTCTCGAACAGGACTGATGCATAGTAGTTGACTTGAGTTGCCGTCCAGAATCTGCTACGACCGGTCGTTGCAGAGTCATAAGGATTTGGACCTATGAAGAACATGCGCTCATTGAAGAATTTGCTCTTGAGGAATTTGGGGCGCGCTGAGCCTTTGAATGGCATCCTTGGCTTCAGTTGAATATTTGGCTTGAAGCGGCCCTTGATCTCCTTTGGCATGGGAGGAACTTGAACAATCTGGAGGACTGGTTCCTCAGTTACGGGTGGAGCAGCAAAGTCATCAACTGTTGCAGCTGGAATTTCTTCAATGACTTGGGTGGTCTGATCGGCAGATTCTTCATGTATTTCGTCAGTCGGAGCAGGTGACTGAGGAATCTTTGTCAGAGGAGTAGTCATTAGTGAATTTGGGTGTGCTGATTCCCAATATTCATCATTGATGAAAGGCGTTGTATTGCCAATGTCTACGCCCTCATCAATTTCTGCAACTCCGTCCTCTTCAGCAGTGAACTGAGGCTGGGGCGATGGTACCTTTGGAGTTGAAGCAATGTCTTCAACTTCAATTTCTTCATCAATCTGCTCTGTCGAAGCAGCAAAATGATCTTCATCTTCTTCATCTGGGATGACATAGTCAATCCCAAATGGTACAAGTTCATAGGCGGGTGCAGAGGAAATTGGTGTAGCATCAATGGGTCTAGTTGAAGAACTTGGCATAGTCTTCAACTTCTTCACATCTGAGGATTCTGACATTGATGCTTTTCTCTTGAGAATCTTTTCCTCTATAGTTTCAGCTTCTTCAGGTATGACTGATGCAGTCGCCTTGGTGGGTTCAGGTTCTTCAGGCGCAGCAAAAGCTTCAGGTGGCCTTTCAGTTTCTTCAGGCACAATAGTGATGGTTGTATTGGCATGGTCATCAGTGGTCTGAGTTTCCTCAGCAGCACTGGTCATTGCTTCTGTTGTAGAAGCATTCTCATCAGCAATCACATCGGGCTGAGCAGTTTCATCAGTAGCCTGAGGAATTTCATCAGACTGAGGATTTTGTGGTTGCGATCGAGCTGCAACCCTAGTGTTGTGATCCTTCACAGCAGCTTGAGCAACCCTGACGAATCTCACCTTGGTGCCCTTCCATTCAGCATCATACCTCTCTTGATCCTCAGAGAGTGTGCGAATTTCAAACTGAACTGTGACGAGTGGATTTGGGGTCAAGTTCATCACATTGTCTCTCAGAAACTTTTCTTTCCAAACCCTGTTCCTCTTAGCTTGATCTCTTTTCCATTTTTCTTCAAGGATGAAGTGGGTGAGGACATGATCCACACCAAGAGGCAGATTCAGTGAAGAAGTGGAGTGTTTGGATCTTCATGCCATATATCGATGAAGTTGAGGATCATCTTGGGATCCAACATGAGAGGAACAGAGCTGCCCTCGGCTATAGCAGCCCTCTGCTGACTTTGCCTGATGATTTCCTCCAATTCTTCATCATCAGCTTCATCATCATGATCCTCAGATCCCGAGGGTATGGTTACCATAGCCTTGCTTGAGTGAGGACTTGGTCTTTGACCTCGTCCAGCAGTTTTCTTCAGCTTCAACATTGTAGGGCTAGTTGAAGACTTTGCTATAGTAGACGGGCTTGTCGGGATCTTTAGAACTTTTCTGAATCCCTTAGTCCTCTTACATGATGCCATATGCACTGGGGTTGAAGACTTTGCAGCTGCAGCTAAGGACTGAGAAGCAACAGTACCAGCATCTGAGGCCTTTGTAGGTTGAGGCCTTTGTAGGTTGAGGCCTTTGGACTTGAGGAATCTGCTGCAATGGTTTTGAGGTTGAAGAACTTGTCTTCACAACAACTTTCTTCATCATTGATTTCTTCGGAGCACTTGCAGAGGCTCCGGCAGAGGCAGCAACAGCAGAATCTTCATTGAATTTCTTCACTGCCTCTCTGGTTTTCCTTGCTAGCTTGGCTTGCTGCTTCTCCCACATCTGAGGAAAGTCCTCACCGGTCTTGAGGCTAGTGGGATCAGCAATTTGATTTTGAGCCAGGGGAGGCCTGCTGAAAGGAGGTTTCACAATGAATTTCATCATGTATTTAGGAGTTACATAACGATATTCCTTCCATTCCCTGGCCCATCTCCTCTCAATTTTCTGCAGACGAATTTTTTCTCTGCTTGGTCGTTTCTTTGCCATGAGTTTCTTCATCAGGTGTGCAGTATTACTCATACAAATCATCTGGAATCTCAAAAGCACTGTGCACATCTGGCTTCTTTCCACCTTTCTGAGGTTTCTTTCCGTCAGCCATTTTCTTCACCCGAGGAATTTGAACTCTTGAGGACTCTGAAGAAGTACATAGTTTTTCCTCAAGGAACGTTGCAAATGAGTTAAGTTGATGAGAACCTAGTGATTCATCAGCGGACATGTTGTACCTGTGAACAGAGTATAGGTGCGAGGAATTTGAAGAGGTCATATGCGTTCTCAGAAATTTTTAAATAGAAATAGGTGAGGAATTTGACCATGGGTGTCTTGAGGAATTTCACTAAGTGTTCTTTGTGTTAGGTTCCAGAGTTGTGTAAATTTTGAGGATTCACACAATTGAGAAGTCTTGAACAAAATCATTACTTAGGGAAAATCATCAAGTATATGAAGATGTAAGGTGCTTTAGAATAAGATTCATGAAGAATAAACACCTTTTGAGGAATATGAAGAGCATCCGAAGATCAAACAAGGGCAGTAAAAATAAATTTTATTTACCCTGGTGAAGAACACGATGAACTGAGAGATGAGATTGGGAAGCTCGTCAGTTCAGATCTCCCACGCCCTAGCTTGGCAGAGGGAGACAGCTACAGTGGCGGCGAGATGAGGACTTCCGCGGATGATGCAAATATGGCGACAACGAGGTCGAGGCAGTGAAGCTCTTCCACACCGGCGTTGATGACGTTAGCGGCGACGCTTGGTTGGAGCTCGGGAGAGAGTAGAGATGAGGAGTAACCGAGCACTGTCGAAGGGGAGGGGGTATTTATAGTGGAAGTGAAAACCAATCCGCCTGAAGATTTTGGACAGGATTGCCCGTGACCCTTGCTCTCCACGCGACAGGTGTCACCCATGTTTTGAGTAGAGGAGATTATGGGGGATCATGGGTTATCCAGTCGTGGGAATCAGAACCGTTTGAGCGGGAACCGCTGAAAGTTTTGATAGTGAAAATTTCAAAGTTTTCGTTTGCAAATTCTTCAGCTGTCAAGGACACAGTGAAGACTTTGAAAAAGTTTCAAAGTAGAACACATATGAAGAATTTGTGAACAGATTGGGTTGAGTTTAGCATAGAGGGGAAAGGGTCCGATCACATTCACTTAGATGAAAATCAACTTGAATAATTTAGCAATAAGTGAATTGTGTTGAGGACATTGAAAACTCAAATATATATATATTCAATGAAGAACATGAGTTTCAAAGTTTGAAGAATTTGAAAAGTTGAGGAATTTGAAATTTTGAAGAATTTAAAAAATGACGAAAAACTCAATTTTGAAGAATTTCAAGTTTGGTTGGTGGCGTGACCCACCGTATAAGAATGATGATTTCAGACATCCCGTACAATTGTCGTAGGGTTCTGAGAATCAAATTCTACATTAATTTCTTCACACTTAGAGGGTTATTCTTCATTGATTGAAGAAAAATGTACTTCGTGTGTTGCACATCTAAGTCATCAATTTTGCGTAAGTTAGGATGTGTGTCCTTTTTCAAAGAACATTCGAAGATTCTAAGATATTAGCTCACACCGCAACTTACAAAATCTCTTTTCATCCAAGGGCTTTGTGAAGATATCGGCCAGTTGTTCTTTAGTGGGGATGTGGTCGATGGAGATGTCACCCTTGGGTACATGATCTCGAAGAAAGTGATGAGGAATCTGGATGTGCTTGGTCTTGGAGTGCTGAACTGGGTTGTAAGCAATCTTGATGGCACTCTCGTTGTCGTAGTAGAGAGGCACATTCCTCAACTTGATGCCGTAGTCCTTGAGGGTTTGCTTCATCCATAATAATTGAGCACAACATGAGCCAGCAGCAATGTACTCAGCTTCAGTAGTAGAGAGTGAGATGCAGTTCTGCTTCTTCGAGGACCAACAGACTAAGGATCGTCCAAGGAAATGACATGTCCCTGAGGTTGACTTGCGATCCACATGATCTCCAGCATAGTTAGCATCAGAGTATCCGACGAGGTGAAGATTTGAGCCCTTGGGATACCATAATCCAAGTGTTGGTGTGTGAGCTAAGTATCGAAGAATATGTTTCACAGCCTTATGGTGTGATTCCTTCGGTGTTGCTTGGAATCGGGCACACATGCAAACACTCAGCATAATATCAGGCCTAGATGCACATAGATACAATAATGAACCAATCATGGAGCGGTATACCTTCTGATCAAAATCTTTACCATTTTCATCAGTGCAGAGGTGGCCTTTTGAAGGCATTGGAGTTTTGACGCCTTTGCAATCTTGCATGTCGAATTTCCTCCGAACATCTTTGAGGTATTTCTCTTGTGAGATGAAGATGTCGTTGTCTTGTTGACGAATTTGAAGACCTAGGAATAATTTCAACTCTCCCATCATAGACATTTGATATTCTTCACTCATCATATAGGCAAATTCATCACTGTAACATTTGTCAGTATAGCCAAAGATAATATCGTCTACATATATTTGGCATATGAACAGTTCATTGTCAGAGGATTTTGTGAAAAGTGTTGGGTCAAGTGAACCGGGTTTGAAGCCTTTCTTCATGAGGAATTCCTTCAGAGTGTCGTACCAGGCCCGAGGGGCCTGATTGAGGCCATAGAGGGCCTTGTTAAGTCTGAAGACTTTGTCAGGATGCTTAAGGTCTTCAAAACCTGGGGGTTGAGCAACATATACTTCTTCCTCAAGCTTACCATTGAGGAATGCACTTTTCACATCCATTTGATATAAGATGATATTATGATGGTTAGCATAAGCAAGCAATATGTGAATAGCTTCAAGTCTAGCAACAGGTGCAAACGTTTCATCAAAGTCAATTCCTTCAACCTGTGTGTAGCCTTGAGCTACAAGACGAGCCTTATTCCTCACCACAAGGCCATTTTCATCTTGATTGTTGCGGTAGATCCACTTGGTACCTATGATGTTATGTTTGCGAGGATCTGGCCTCTTGACAAGTTCCCACACGTTGTTGAACTTGAACTGATGCAATTCCTCTTCCATAGCTTGAATCCACTCAGGCTCCTTGAATGCTTCATCAACTTTGGTGGGCTCTATGATAGAGACAAAGGCAAAGTGCCCACAAAAGTTAGTTAAATGTGAAGCTTTTGAGCGAGTGAGGGGACCTGTGCATTGATGTCATCGATGATTTTGTCAATCTATACTTCATTTGCAACTCTAGGATGAGCAAGTTGACGTGGCTGAGGACTTCCTTCGACACCATTTTCTTCAGGTGTATCAACATGAAAGTCTTCATTCGTTGGAATGACTTCCTTAGTGGGTATGATATCTTCAGTTGCCTTCAGCTTAATGGATTCCTTAGGAGACTGTTCATCAAACACAGAAGGCAGGTGCTCTCTTTGTGAGCCATCAGTTTCATCGAATCGCACATCTACAGTTTCAACAACCTTGTGATGGTAGGTGTTGAAGACTCTGTAGGTGTGCGAGTCCTTTCCGTAACCAAGCATAAAACCTTCATGTGCTTTCGGTGCAAACTTAGAACTGTGGTGAGGATCTCTGATCCAGCATTTTGCACCGAAGACTTTGAGATAACTTACATTGGGTTTCTTGCCAGTCATAAGTTCATATGAAGTCTTCTTGAAGAATTTGTGAAGATATACCCTGTTGATGATGTGGCATGCAATATCAATTGCCTCAGGCCAGAAGCAACGAGGAGACTTGTATTCATCAAGCATGGTGCGAGCCATCTCAACTAGAGTCTTGTTCTTGCGCTCCACAACGCCATTCTGCTGAGGAGTATAAGGGGCAGATAAATCATGAGTAATACCAAGTTCATCAAGGTATTCATCAAGATTAGGGTTCTTGAACTCAGTCCCATTATCACTCCTAATATGCTTGATCTTGACGCCGAAGTTGGTGGAGGCCCTTGAAGCAAATCGTCTGAAGACATCCTGCACTTCATTCTTGTACAGAATAATATGCACCTAAGTGTAACGAGAGTAATCATCAACAATGACAAAGCCATACAAACTTGAATAATTTGTTAGTATGGAGTAATGAGTGGGGCCAAAGAGATCCATGTGAAGCAATTCAAAGGGTCGAGTCGTGGTCATGATTGTCTTCGAGGAATGCTTGGATCTAGTCATCTTTCCAGATTCACATGCACCGCAGAGGTGGTCCTTGAGGAATTTGACACCCTTGATGCCAATGACGTGCTTTTTGTTCACGAGCGTGTGCAAGTTCCTCATACCCGCATGTCCAAGTCGTCGATGCCACAACCATCCTTCTGAAGACTTTGCAAGTAAGCATGTGGCAGGTTGAGGACCTATAGAGAAATCAACAATATGCAAGTCTCCTCTCCTAAAGCCTTCGAAGACTTTGGAATTGTCAGATTCCATGATAACAACACAATGATATTTTCCAAATATGACGATCATATCAAGATCACAAAGCATTGAGACAGACATAAGGTTGAACCCAAGGGATTCAACAAGCATCACCTTATCCATGGTTCGGTCCTTTGAGATAGCAACCTTACCAAGTCCCAATACCTTGCTTTTTTCCTTTGTCTGCGTAGGTGATATGCTTCAGAGGAGATGGAGTGAGTGGCAAATTCATCAGTAGATTCTTGTCACCAGTCATGTGGTTTGTACATCCACTATCGAGGACCCACTCAGTAGCTTTTGGAGTATCATCCTGCATATGAATTAGTACAACTTACGAACTCATATGCTTCAGAGTGAAGAATATGACATCAATTTCATCAAATAGGATTTCATCACACAAGATAGTAAGCAAGTAGTGTGAGGACGTGAGAAATGAGGAATTCATTTCATCATGGTTAGCTTGCGTCCTTTCAAGCATTAACTCAGGTCTCCAGCAAATTCATCAGATGTTCAGTTTCATCTGGAGACCTGACCCTACATAAGAAATTAGTTCAATTTCTTCCCCACCCACATCTGGAGGGGTGGCAAAGAGTTCATCATTCTGCGAGCACCATGTGAGAAGGGAGGCATTGAAGCAAGTGCGCTTCGTTTCACAGGGTAAGGATTAGAGTACTCAAATGAATAAGCAGAGAAATTCTTCGAGGACTTATGAACATAATGATTTGAAGAATAATGCACATATTCATAACTCTTAGGTTTTCCTGCGAAACAGAAGCATTGGCGCGAGAATGATATTTTTGACCATTTGAGGAATTTGGTCCAAGTGAGGACTTTGATCTGAGGATCCTATTATTCATGAGTGATGTCGTGAGGACATTCACTTGAAGATTTTGTAGGTAGCTCTTGGGAACCCAGATTTTCTTCATAGGAGAACTGTTCCTATAGTTAGTTCCAACAAATCTAGCAAATACTTCACCTTTCTGATTTTTGAAGAATTTGTAGTTGGAGTCAAGTGACTCATCAGAGGAATATGAAGTTTCACAAGTAAAGCTAAATAAAGTGGATGGATCTACAGGAGATCCTTTCGCAGCAACCCATGAGGTTTTGGGGTACTGCTCAGGTGTCTAGTAGGATCCATCAGCATTGAGTTTCCTCACAAAGGCAATACCCTCTTTCCTAGGGTTCCTGTTCAGAATCTGCTTTTTGTGGACATCTCAAAGGGTTTGATGCCCTTTGAGACTTTTGTACATGCCTGTCACATACAATTCCTTCAACCCTGCATTGCCGTTAGTGATACTTGTGGTATCCTCAGATGAGGAATTTGAGACCATAGGAATAGTTGAAGAATTTGCAGCAATAGAAGCATTTGAACATTCAGGTGAAGAATTAGCAGTTTCACGTTCGATGCATTTCAAACAAGGTGGAACAAATTCTTCCTGAGCGGTACTGATCTGTTGAGCCAGTAAGGAATCATTTTCCCTTTGGAGATCCTCATGTGACACCCTCAGTTTCTCAAGATCTTGCTTTCTTTGAAGAAATTCATAAGAAAGCTTCTCATGATCAGCTAAGAGGTCGTTATGATGACTCTGAAGGTTATCATACTTTGTCTGAAGACTTTTGCTATTGTCAGACAGAGTTTGAGTCCGATCCACTTCATGGTTCAACAGACCATCGCTTTTGTCTAGCATTTTCTGAAGCTTTTCAAGTGCACTTTGTTGCTTAGTGGCAAGTTTAACAAGTTTAGCATAGCTAGGTTTCACATATTCATCAGATTCACCTTCACTTGATTCAGAAGAGGAATGATGTTTGTGTACCTTTGATCCTTTTGCCATGAAGCAATAGGTGGGAGCATAATCATCATTGCTGACGTCAGAGTCGTTGGAGTAGTCATATTCTTCATCGTTGAAGATGGACTTGCTGACGAAAGCAGTAGCGAGAGCAAGGCTAGCGACACTAGATTCTGATTCCTCCTCAGATTCTTCCTCTTCTTCATATTCTTTCTCGGAATCCATTTCCTTGCCGATGAATGCATGAGCCTTTCTGGAACCATTCTTCTTGTGCTTTGAGGACTTTGAATATGAGGACCTTGCAGATGAGGACTTTGAAGATTTCTTCTTTTTCTTTGAGTCATCAGAACTATCATCCTTGTACTTCTTCTTCTTCTTTGAATCTTTTTCCCAGAGAGGACAGTCAGAGATAAAGTGACCAGGCTTTTTGCAATGATGACAAGTTCTTTTCATGTAGTCTTCTGAGGAATCTGATTTCCTCAAGCCACTTTTTGATGACTTTCCAAATCCACCTCTCCTTGAGAACTTCTGGAATTTCCTCACGAGCATTGCTAGTTCCTGACTTAGTTCTTTAGGATCACCAAGGCTACTGTCAGAATCTTATTCTTCGGATGAGGAAATTGCTTTCGCCTTCAGAGCACGAGATCTTCCATAGCTTGGCCCGTAGAGGTCTCTCTTCTCAGCTTGTTGGAATTCATGAGTATTGAGTCTCTCAAGAATATCAGCAGGATCAAGTGACTTGTAGTCTCCATGTTCTTGAATCATCAAAGCCAGAGTATCGAACGAGGAGTCAAGAGATCTTAGCAGTTTCTTCACCACTTCATGGTCAGTGATATCGGTGGCACCCAGTGCTTGAAGCTCATTGGAGATATCAGTGAGACGATCAAAAGTTTGCTGAACATTTTCATTGTCAAGTCTCTTGAAGCAGTTGAAGAGATTGCGAAGAACATCAACACGAGAGTCACGTTGAGTGGAAACACCTTCGTTGACTTTGGACAGCCTATCCCAGATAAGCTTAGCAGTCTCCAAAGCACTCACTCTGCCATACTGACCTTTGCTCAGATGGCCACAGATGATATTCTTCGCTTGAGAGTCAAGTTGCTTGAATCTCTTCACATCAGCAGTAGTAACAGTGGGAGTGACAGAGGGCACACCATTTTCCACAACGTACTAGAGATCGTTGTCAATAGCTTCAAGGTGCATACACATCTTGTTCTTCCAGTAGGGGTAGTCTGTCCCATCGAAGGTAGGACACCCCGCGGAAACCTTGATCATACCTGCAGTCGACATAACTAGAACTCCAGGTGGTTAAACCAAAATCACACAGAGCAATGGAGTACCTGCTCTGATACCAATTGAAAGTGCATTATATCGACTAGAGGGGGGGTGAATAGGTGATTTTTACAAATTCATCACTTGAGGAATTTCAACTTTGAGTAATTCGAAATGTGATGAATAACTAGCAGTGGAATAAGTACTCAAGTGCATGAGGAACATAGTAACAACATAGTCTTCATGATGAAATGAAACATGCACTAATAGTATGTAGCGTGATACAGGATAAGCGGTGATGAACAAGGTAACTTGAAGAATTTGAGGTGAGGAATTTGTGAAAGTCTTCAGTCAAATTCTTCAAACAGTAACAATCAATTTCATCAACAGGTATATGAGGAATAGAGGGGTTGCGGAAATAGAACCAGATAGCTCGATGAAGACAATGGGTTGATGACCCAGTTCCAACTGCTGTGATAGTCATACGTCTAGTTTGGAGCGGCCTGGAATTTAAACCAGAGGACACACGGTCCTAGGACACAGAGTCCTTACCATATTCACCTTGAGCTAAGGTCACACAGTCCTCGCCCAACACTCGTGGTAAGTCTTCAGGGTAGACTTCCAAAACCCTCACAAACTGGTCACCCGACGATCCACAATTTACTACTGGATGCTCTATACCAAGGTCACTTCGTGATCCCCAATTGATTGCAGGAGCACTAGACCATGACCCCTAACCGTCTGGAGGATGCACAGTCCTCAAAGGTAACAAGCGTCAGATCCACACAAGAATTTCTTTAGTGATGCTCAATCACTATGGTTTTGGTGGTTTGGTTGTGGGTTTTTCCTCACTGATGATTTTCTCTCAAACTCCTCGGAGGATGGGTTGCTCTCAAATGGCAAGTGTCAGTTCTCTCTCGGAGCATCCAACCAACTAGTGGTTGTGGGGGTGGCAATTTATAGCTAGGGTGCAACCCTACATGATAAGACATAAATGCCCCCAATAATATGACCGTTATGTGGATAAGAATGATTGGGGACAGCTAGCGCTAAGCACGGCAACGATCAGAATTTCGAACTATGAAAGTCCTTAGGCTTATCATGTTCCTCACTTGTAGGCAATTCGCACTGGCAAAATCCTAACTCCTTAGTCAGATCAATTTCCCCAGAGACCAAAAGAACATCGTCTCTGTCACTGAAGAACTTGTTTGAACCATAAGAGATTTCCAAAGGCTTCACTCGAAGGATTGTATAGGTTGAGGATTTTGGAGTTAAGCATCAGTTGGAAATTTTCCTTAGTATTACCTCGGCCCCCTTTAATAGTACGGTATTTCCTATGACTCAAATAAGGAAATGAAACTATGAAAACAAAAGTCTTCACGCTTCATATTCCTCGTTCATATCTTCAAGGTCACACCAACTTCTTCATTTTCAAAGTCTTCACAAAGTCTTCACAAAGTCTTCAGCAAAGTCTTCAGTTGAAGACATACATTTTTAGGGGTCGATAATCTCCAGATATACCAAACTCCTAATCAACTTATAGAGCATGTGTACACTCACAAACACATTAGTGCCTTAACCTATAAGTCTTCAATACACCAAAATCACTCAGGGGCACTAGATGCACTAACAGTAATTAATTTACTTTATTGCTAACCATTAGCCATAGTAGTAGAAGTAATAGTTGGCCAATGCTAATGTTACCCTCAACTTCAATGCGTTCCTTGAGAAAACCAAGCTGAAAAACGATGGAAGCAACTATGCGGGCTGGGTCCGTAGCTTGAGGATCATCCTCATAGCTTCCAAGAGATTGTATGTCCTTGATGCATCGCTAGGTGACGCACCCATCTTCCCTGCAACTCAAGACGTTATGAAAGCCTGGCAGTCGCCTTGTGATGATTACTCCCTGGTTCAGTGCAGCCTGCTTTACAGCTTAGAACCGGGGCTCCAAAAGCGTTTTGAGCAACACGGAGCATATGAGATGTTCCAAGAGATGAAATTAGTCTTCCAAGATCATGCCCGAGTCGAGAGATATGTTGTCTCCGACAAGTTCTTCAGTTGTAAGATTGAGGAAAATAGTTCTGTCAGCGAGCACATACTCAAAATGTTTGGGTTGCACAACTGCTTGTCTCAGCTAGGAGTTAATCTTCCGGATGACTCGGTTATTGACAGAATCCTCCAGTCGCTCCCACCTAGCTACAAGAGCTTTGTGATGAACTACAACATGCAAGGGATGGAGAAGTCCATTCCTGAGTTGTACTCGATGCTAAAATCAGCGGAGGTCGAGTTCAAAAAGGAGCATCAAGTGTTGATAGTCAATAAGACCACTAGTTTCAAGAAAGGCAAGGGTAAGAAGAACTTCAAGAAGGACGGCAAAGCAGTTGCCGCGCCTGGTAAGCAAGTTTCTGGGAAGAAGAACAAGAATGGATCCAAGCGTGAGACTGAGTGCTTTTATTGCAAGGGTACCGATCACTGGAAGCGGAACTACCCCGAGTACTTAGCGGATAAGAAGGCTGGCAACGTTAAAGGTATATGTGATATACTTGTTATTGATGTGTACCTTAGCAGCGCTCGTAGTAGCTCCTGGGTATTTGATACCGGTGTAGTTGCTCATATTTGTAACTCCAAGCAGGAGCTGCGAAATAAGCGGAGACTAGCGAAGGACGAGGTGACGATGCGCGTCAGGAATGGTTCCAACGTTGATGTGATCGCCGTTGGCACGCTACCTCTACATCTACCTTCGGGATTAGTTTTAAACCTTAATAATTGTTATTTAGTACCAGCTTTGATCATGAACATTGTATCTGGATCTCGCTTGATGGAGATGGCTACTCATTTAAATCTGAGAATAATGGTTGTTCTATTTATATGAGAGAAATGTTTTATGGTCATGCCCCGCTGGTCAATGGTTTATTTTTGATGAATCTCGAACGTGATGTTACACATCTTCATAGTGTGAGTACCAAAAGATGTAAGGTTGATAACGATAGTCCCACTTACATGTGGCAGTGCCGCCTTGGTCATATTGGTGTCAAACGCATGAAGAAACTCCATGCTGATGGACTTTTGGAGTCTCTTGATTTTGAATCATTTTACATGTGCAAACCATGCCTCATGGGCAAGATGACCAAGACTCCGTTCTCCGGAACAATGGAGCAAGCAACTGACTTGTGGGAGATAACACATACCGATGTATGCGGTCCAATGAGCGTTGAGGCTCGCGGTGGCTACCGTTATGTTCTCACCCTCACTGATGACTTAAGCAGATATGGGTATGTCTACTTAATGAAACACAAGTCTGAAACCTTTGAGAAGTTCAAGGAGTTTCAGAGTGAGGTAGAGAATCAATGTGACAGGAAAATAAAGTGCCTACGATCTGACCGTGGCAGAGAATATTTGAGTCACGAGTTTGGCACGCACCTAAGGAAGTGTGGAATTGTTTCACAACTCACGCCGCCTGGCACACCTCAGCGAAATGGTGTGTCTGAACGTCGTAATTGCACTCTATTGGATATGGTGTGATCTATGATGTCTCTTACCGACTTACCGCTATCATTTTGGGGATATGCATTAGAGACTGCCGCATTCACTTTAAATAGGGCACCGCCTAAATCCGTTGAGAAGAAACCGTATGAATTATGGTTTGGAAAGAAACCTAAGATGTCGTTTCTGAAAGTTTGGGGATGCGATGCTTATGTGAAGAAACTTCAACCTAAGTAGCTCAAACCCAAAGCGGAAAAGTGTGTCTTCATAGGATACCCCAAAGAAACTGTTGGTATACCTTCTACCTCAGATCCGAAGGCAAAGTCTTTGTTGCCAAGAATGGATCCTTTCTAGAGGAAGAGTTTCTCTCGAAAGAAGTAAGTGGGAGGAAAATAGAACTTGATAAGGTAACTGTACCTCCACTCGAACCGGAGAGTAGCGCTGCATAGGAAGTTGTTTCTGTGGAGGCTGCACCGGATGGAGAGGAAGTTAATGATGATGATCATGAAACTTTAGATCAAGTTGCTATTCGAAGGTCCACTAGGACACGTTCCGCACCAGAGTGGTATGACAACCCTATCCTAGAGATCATGTTGTTGGACAACGGTGAAACTTTGAACTATGAAGAAGCGATGGCGGGCCCAGATTCCAAAAAATGGCATGAAGCCATGAAATCCGAGATAGGATCCATGTATGAGAACAAAGTATGGACTTTGGTGGACTTGCCCGATGATAAGCGAGCCATAGAAAATAAATGGATCTTTAAGAAGAAGACTGACGCGGATGGTAATGTGACCGTCTATAAGGCTCGGCTTGTCGCTAAGGGTTATCGACAAGTTCAAGGAGTTAACTACGATGAGACTTTCTCACCCGTAGCGATGCTGAAGTCCGTTCGAATTATGTCCGCAATTACCGCATTTTATGATTATGAGATCTGGCAAATGGACGTCTAAACGACATTCCTAATGGCTTTCTTAAGGAAGAACTATATAGGATGTGTTGGAAATATGCCCTAGAGGCAATAAATAAAGTGTTTATTATTATATTTCCTTGTTCATGATAATAGTTTATTATCCATGCTATAATTGTATTAATTGGAAACACATTACATGTGTGGGTAAATAGACAACACTTTGTCCCTAGTATGCCTCTAGTGAACTAGCTCGCTGATCAAAGATGGTCAAGGTTTCCTAGACATTGACATGTGATGTCATTTGATAATGGGATCACATTATTAGAAGAATGATGTGATGGACAAGACCCAAACTACAAACATAGCATATGATCGTGTCAGTTTATTGCTACTGTTTTCTGCATGTCAAGTATATGTTCCTATGGCCATGAGATCATGCAACTCATGGATACCGGAGGAGTGCCTTGTGTGTATCAAACGTCGCAACATAACTGGGTGACTATAAAGGTGCTCTACAGGTATCTCCGAGGGTGTCTGTTGAGTTGGCATGGATCAAGACTGGGATTTGTTACTCCGTGTGACGGAGAGGTATCTCAGGGCCCACTCGGTAATACAACATCACAATGAGCCTTGCAAGAAATGTGTCTAAGTGTTAGTCACGGGATCTTGTATTACGGCACGAGTAAAGAGACTTGCCCATAACGAGGTTGAACTAAGTATGGAGATACCGACGATCGAATCTCGGGCAAGTAACATACCGAAGAACAAAGGGAACATCATACGGGATTAACTGAATCCTTGACATGGAGGTTCGACCGATAAAGATCTTCATAGAATATGTAGGAACCAATATGGGCATCCAGGTCCCGCTATTGGTTATTGACCGTAGAGGTGTCTCGGTCATGTCTACATAGTTCTCGAACCCGCAGGGTCTGCACACTTAAGGTTTGGTGACGTTTCGGTAGTATAGAGTTATGTATGGTGGTGAACGAAGGTTGTTCAGTCCCGGATGAGATCCCGGATGTCACGAGGAGCTTCAGAATGGTCCGGAGGTAAAGATTCATATATAGGAAGTCCTATTTTGGTCGCTAGAAAAGTTCCGGGCTCATCGGTAGTGTACCGGGAGTACCGGTAGTGTGCCGGGTGACATTTGGGAGGGGTATTTCGACCCAAGAGGCTACATGGGCTGTGGGATAGTGAATAACAGCCCTTAGTAGGCTGGTGGAAGTCCCACACAAAGCCCATGCGGCTAGGGAGAAAAAGACCAAAGAGAAAAGGTGGAAAAAGGCAAAAATAGGGTGAATCCTAGTCCTACTAGGATTGGAGGTGGATTCCACCTCCTCCCCTTGGTCCGGCTGACTCCTATAGGCTTGGCCCTTGGGCCAAGCCTCCTCCTCTCTTCCTCTTATATATACTGGAGGTTTTATGGTTTTTGGACAGAATTTTAGCCACGTGCTGCCCGTTCCTCCAGTGCATAGGTTCTCCTCTAGATCGGATTTCTGCAGTGCTTAGGCAAAGCCCTGCCGGAATAGCTCCACCACCATCGCCGGAGCGCCGTCACACTGCCGGAGAACTCTTCTTCGTATCCGCTCCTTCTTGCTGGATCAGGACGGCGGAGATTGTCATCAAGCTGTACGTGTGCTGAATGCGGAGGTGCCGTCCGTTCGGTGCTAGATCGGAAGGATCGTGATCAAGTTCGTGGGACGGATCGTGATCAAGTTCGCGGGACGGATCGTGATTGGATGGCGGGAAGGACCATGATTGGATCGCGGGACACACGGCGATTTGGATTGCGAAGACGTTCGACTACACCAACCGCGTTTCTTAACGCTTCCCGCTTAGCGATCTACAAGCGTACGTAGATCCACTCTCCCTCTCATAGATGCTCATCACCATGGATAGATCTACGTGTGCGTACGAAATTTGTTTCCCATGCAATGTTCCCCAATAGTGGTATCAGAGCTAGGTCTATGTGTAGATGAGATCTCGAGTAGAACACAAAAGGTTTTTGGGCGTTGATGCTTAGATTGCTTCCTCCCTTGGTCGGATTTTGGTTCAGCGCGTTTGTGAGATGAAGCGGCCCGAACCAACATTACTCGTACGCTTACGAGAGACCGGTTTCCTTGACCACAACTTGTTGCATAGATGGCTTGCGGGTGCCAGTTTCTCTCACTTTAGTTGGATCGGATTCGACAAAGGCGGTCCTTGAGAAGGTTGAAAAGCAACTAGTGTATCACCGTTGTGGTTTTTGCATGGATGAGAATTGTTCTTGCTAGATACCCGTAGCAGCCACGTAAAACATGCAACAACAATTAGAGGACGTCTAACTTGTTTTTGCAGGGTATGTTGTGATATGATATGGCCAATTACATGATGTGATATATGTGATGTATGAGATGATCATGTGATGTATAGATTATCACGACTTGCATGTCGATGAGTACGGCAACCGGTAGGAGCCATAGGGTTGTCTTTAATTATTGTATGACCTGTGTGTCAATCATTAAGTGCTATGTAATGCTTTACTTTATCGCGAAACAGTAGCAATAGTAGTAGAAGCATGTTGGGCGCGACAACCCCGATGGCGACACGTTGATGGAGATCAAGATGATGAAGATCGTGGTGTCATGCCGGTGACGATGGAGATCATGCCGGTGCTTTCTAGATGGAGATCAAAAGCACAAGTTCATGGCCATATCATTGTTGGGGAACGTTGCATGGGAAACAAAAAATTTCCTATGCACACGCAGATCTATCCATGGTGATGAGCATCTACGAGAGGGAGAGTGGATCTACGTACCCTTGTAGATCGCTAAGCGGGGAGTGTTAAGAAACGCGGTTGGTGTAGTCGAACGTCTTCGCGATCCAAATCGCCGAGCGTCCCGCGATCTCATCACGATCCATCCCGCGATCCGATCACGATCCGTCCCGTGAACTCATCACGATCCATCCCGCGAACTCATCATGATCCGTCTCGTGATCTTGATCACGATCCGTCCCATGAACTCATCATGTTCCGTCCCAAGATCTTTATCGGTCGAACCTCTATGTCAAGGATTCAGTTAATCCCGTATGATGTTCCCTTTGTTCTTCGGTATGTTACTTGCCCGAGATTCGATCGTCGGTATCTCCATACCTAGTTCAACCTCGTTACCGGCAAGTCTCTTTACTCGTTCCATAATACAAGATCCCGTGACTAACACTTAGTCACATTGCTTGCAAGGCTTGTTGTGATGTTGTATTACCGAGTGGGCCCTGAGATACCTCTTCGTGACACGGAGTAACAAATTCCAGTCTTGATCCGTGCCAACTGAACAGACACCCTTGGAGATACCTGTAAAGCACCTTTATAGTCACCAAGTTACGTTGCGACATTTGATACACACAAGGCACTCCTCCGGTATCCATGAGTTGCATGATCTCATGGTCATAGGAACATATACTTGACATGCAGAAAATAGTAGCAATAAACTGACACGATCATATGCTACGTTTGTAGTTTGGGTCCATCACACCATTCTCCTAATGATGTGATCCCGTTTATCAAATGACATCTCATGTCCATGGCTAGGAAACCTTAACCATCTTTGATCAACGAGCTATTCTATTAGAGGCATAGTAGGGACATGGTTTTGTCTATGTATCAACACATGCATCTAAGTCTCCGATCAATACAATTATAGCATGGATAATAAATGATTATCATGAACAAGGAAATATGATAATAACTAATTTATTATTGCCTCTAGGGCATATTTCCAACAGTCTCCCACTTGCACTAGAGTCAATAATCTAGTTCACATCACCATGTGATTTGCATCGTTATGAATCTAACACCCAATAAGTTCTGGGGCTCGATCATGCTTTGCATGTGAGAGAGGTCTTATAGTCGACGGGTCTGCGACATTCAGATCCGTGTGTACTTTGCAAATCTCTATGTCAAACCGTAAACACTGCTACCACACTCCACTTGGTACTATTCCAAATGGCTACTCCACCATACGTATCCAGATTGCTACTACGAGTCATCTAGATTGGTGTTAAAGCTTGCATCGACGTAACTCTTTACGACGAACTCTTTATCACCTCCATAATCGAGAAACATCTCCTTAGTCTTTTAGTCACTAAGGATAATCTTGACTGTTGTCCGGTGATCCACTCCTGGATCACTTTTGTACCCCTTGACTGACTCATGGCAAGGCACACACAGGTGCGGTACACAGCATGGCATACTATATAAAGCCTATGGCTAAGGCATAGGGGACGACATTCGTCCTTTCTCTTTCTTCTGCCGTGGTCGAGCTTTGAGTCTCACTCAACTTCACACCTTACAAAGCAGGCGAGAACACTTCTCTCTGACTAATCCATTTTGAACTCTTTCAAAATCTTGTCAAGGTATGTACTCATTGAAAGTCTTATCAAACATCTTGATCTATCTCTATAGATCTTGATGCTCAACAATTAGGTAGCTTTATTCAGGTCTTCCTTTGAAAATCACTTTTCAAACAACCGTTTATGCTTTCCAGAAATTCCACATTATTTCCGAATAGCAATATGTCATCCACATATAGTTATCCGAAACTCTATAGATCTCCCACTCACTTTATTGCAAATACAAGTTTCTCATAAACTTTGTATAGACTCAAAAACTTTTGTCACCTCATCAAAGTGTACATTCCAACTCCGAGATGCTTGCTTCAGTCTATAAAAGGATCATTGAAGCTTGCACACCTTTTAGCATCCTTAGGACTGACAAAACCTTCTGGTTGTATCACATACAACCTTTCCTCAAGTAAACCGTTAAGGAAACGATGTTTTGACATCCATCTGCCAGATTTCATAATTGAAAGTGCAGCAACTGCTAACATAATTTCAACAGACTTTAGCATCGCTACGAGTGAGAAAGTCTCATCGCAGTCAACTCCTTGAACTTGTCGTAAACTTCTTTGCAACAAGTCGAGCTTTACAAATGGTGACATTTACCATCACCGTCTGTCTTCATTTTAAAGATCCATTTGTACTTAACGACCTGCCGTCCAATGAGCAAGTCCACCAAAGTCTATACTTGGTTTTCATACATGGATCCTTTCTTGGATTTCATGGCCTCTAACCATTTGTTGGTTTTCGGGCCCATCATCGCTTCTCCATAGTTCGTAGGTTCATCGTTGTCCAATAACATGACCTCCAAGACAGGGTTGTCATACCGCTCAGGAGCAGTACACATCCTTGTCGACCTATGAGGATCGATAGTAACTTGATCCGAAGCTTCATGATCATCATCATTAACTTCCTATTCAACTAACATAGGCTTCACACAAACATCTTCCTGCGCTGTGCTACTCTCTAATTGAACAAAGGTTCAACAACCTCATCAAGTTCTATCTTCCTCTCACTCAATTCTTTCGAGAGAAACTCTTTCTCGAGAAAGGACCCAGTTTTAGCAACAAACATTTTATGCTTGGATCTGAGATAGAAGGTTCACCCAACTATTCTTAGGATATTCTATGAAGACGCATTTGTCCACTTTGGGTTTGAGCTCATTAGGTGAAAACATTTTCCACACAAGCGTCGCAGCCCCAAACATTAAGAAATGACAGCTTAGGTTTCTATCAAACCATAATTCACACGGTGTCATCTCAACGGATTTAGATGGTGCCCTATTTAAAGTGAATGTAGTTGTCTCTAATGCATAACCCCACAATTGTAGTAACAAAATGATAAGCGACAGCATAGCATGCACCATATCCAATAGAGCACGATTATGACGTTCGGACACACCATCACACTATGGTGTTCTAGGTGGCGTGAGTTGTGAAACAATTTTCACATTGTCTAAAGTTGTATGCCAAACTCGCAACTCAGATATTCATCTCGACGATCATATCATAGACATTTTTATCTTCTTGTCACGATGATCTTAAACTTCACTCTGAATTTGCTTGAACCTTTCAAACGATTCAGACTTGTGTTTCATTAATCAAATATACACTATATCTTCTCAAATCATCAGTGAAGGTAAGAAAATAACGATATCCACCGCACGCTATAAGACTCATTGGATTGCATACATCAACATATATCATTTCCAATAAGTCACTTGCCCGCTCCATCAAACCAAAAAATGGGGTCCTTAGTCATCTTGACCAAGAGGCATGGTTCGCATGTCTCAACCGATCCGAAATCGAATGAGTCCAAAGATCCTTCAGCATGGAGTTTCTTCATGTGTTTTATACCAATATGACATTTAGCGGCAGTGCCACAAGTATGTGGTACTATTATTATTAACTTTGTATCTTTTGGCATCAATGTTATGAACATGTGTATTACTACGATCAAGATTCAACAAACCATTCTCACCGGGTGCTTGACCATTGAAGGTATTATTAATGTAAACAGAATAACCATTATTCTCTAACTTAAATGAATAACCGTGTTGCAATAAACACGATCCAATCACGTCCATGCTCAACGCAAAACACCAAATAACATTTATTTAGGTTTGTCACTAATCCCGAAGATAGAGAGAGTGTGCAATGTTGATCACATCAACCTTGGAAACATTCCCAACACACATCGTCACCTCACCCTTAGCTAGTTCTCCTTTATTCCGTAGCTTTTATTTCGAGGTACTAACATTTAGCAACCGAACCGGTATCCAATACCCCGGTGCTACTAGGAGTACTAGCAAGGTACACATCAATAACACGTATATCAAATATACTTCTGTCGACGTTGCCAGCCTTCTTATCTACCAAGTATCTAGGGTTGTTCCGCTTCAGCGACCGCTCTCCTCATAATCGAAGCACTTAGTCTCGGGTTTGGGTTCAACTTTGGGTTGCTTCACTAGAGCAGCAACTGACTTGCTATCCATGAAGTTTCCCTCCTTGCCCTTGCCCTTCTCGAAACTAGTGGTTTTCTAACCATCAACAATTGATGCTCCTTCTTGATTTCTACCTTCGCGGTGTCAAACATCGCGAACAGCTCAGGGATCATTATTTATATCCCTGGCATTTTAGAGTTCATCACCAAGTTCTAGTAGCTTAGTGACAGTGACTTGGAGAACTATATCAATCACTATCTTATCTGGAAGATCAACTCCCACTCGATTCAAGCGATTGTAGCACCCAGACAATCTGAGCACATGCTCAATGATTGAGTTATTCTCTTTCATATTACAGGCAAAGAATCTTGTTGGAGATCTCATATCTCGCAACACGGGCATGAGCCTGAGATCCTAATTTCAGCTCTTTAGAACATCTCATATGTTCCGTGACGTTCGAAATGTTTCGGAGCCTCAATTCTAAGCCGTAATGCATGACGCACTAAACTATCAAGTAGTTATCAGAACGTGCCTGTCAGATGTTCACAACATATACAAACGACACTAGAGGGGTTGGCGCACCGAGCGGTGCATTAAGGACATAAGCCTTCTGTGCAGCAATGAGGACAATCCTCAGATCACGGAGGCAGTCCGCAATATTGCTACCATCATATTTCAACTCTATTTCTCTAGGAACATATAAAAAATTCAAGGGAGCTACAACGTGAGCTAGTAATCTACAACACAGTTTGCAAAGACACTACTGACTATGTTCACGATAATGAGTTCAATTAATCATATTACTTAAGAACTCCCACTCAAATTGACATCCCTCCGGTCATTCGAGTGATACATGATCCAAATTCACCAACTCAAGTCCGATCATCACGTGAGAGGTGGTTTCAATGGTGAACATCATCATGTTGATCATATCTACTATATGACTCATGTTCGCCCTTTCGGTCTCTTGTGTTCCGAGGCCATGTCTGTACATGCTAGGCTCGTCAAGTTTAACCCGAGTGTTCTGCATGTGCAACACTGGCTTGCACCCGTTGTATGTGAACGTAGAGTCTATCACACCCGATCATCACGTGGTGTCTCAACACGACGAACTTTCGCAACGGTGCACACTTGGGGAGAACACAATTCATCTTGAAATTTAAGTGAGGGATCATCTTATAATGCTACCGTCATCCTAAGCAAAACAAGGTGCATAACAGGATTAACATCACATGCAAATCACAAGTGACATGATATGGCCATGAACTTGTGCTTTTGATCTCCATCTTGAAAGCACCGGCATGATCTCCATTGTCACCGGCAAGACACCATGATCTCCATTATCTTGATCTCCATCAACGTGTCGCCATCGGGGTTGGCGCGCCCAACATGCTTCTACTACTATTGCTACCGTTTAGCGATAAAGTAAAGCATTACATAGCACTTAATGATTGACACACAGGTCATACAATAATTAAAGACAACCCTATGGCTCCTGCCGGTTGCCGTACTCATCGACATGCAAGTCGTGATAATCTTACATCACTTGATCATCTCATACATCACATATATCACATCATGTAATTGGCCATATCACATCACAACATACCCTGCAAAAACAAGTTAGACGTCCTCTAATTGTTGTTGCATGTTTTACGTGGCTACTACGGGTATCTACCAAGAACAATTCTCATCTACGCAAAAACCACAACGGTGATACACTAGTTCCTTTTCAACCTTCTCAAGGACCGCCTTTGTCGAATCCGATCCAACTAAAGTAAGAGAAACTGGCACCCGCAAGCCATCTATGCAACAAGTTGCGGTCGAGGGAACCGGTCTCTCGTAAGCGTACGAGTAATCTTGGTCCAGGCCGCTTCATCTCACAATACCGCTGAACCAAAATCCGACCAAGGGAGGAAGCAATCTAAGAATCAACGCCCACAAACCTTTTGTGTTCTACTCAAGATCTCATCTACACATAGACCTAGCTCATGATGCCACTGTTGGGGAACGTTGCATGGGAAACAAAAAATTTCCTATGCACACGCAGATCTATCCATGGTGATGAGCATCTATGAGAGGGAGAGTGGATCTACGTACCCTTGTAGATCGCTAAGCGGGAAGCGTTAAGAAACGCGGTTGGTGTAGTCGAACGTCTTCGCGATCCAAATCGCCAAGCGTCCCGCGATCTCATTATGATCCGTCCCACGATCCGATCACGATCCGTCTCGTGAACTCATCACGATCCGTCCCGCGAACTCATCACAATCCATCTCGCGATCTTGATCACGATCCGTCCCATGAACTCATCACGATCCGTCCTGCGAACTCATCACGATCCCTCTCGCGATCTTGATCACGGTCCTTCCGATCTAGCGCCGAACGGACGGCACCTCCGCGTTCAACACACGTACAGCTCGATGACGATCTCCGCCTACTTGATCCAGCAAGAGGGAGCGGAGAGGTAGAAGAGTTCTCCAGCAGCGTGACGGTGCTCCGGCAATGGTGGTGGAGCTATTCCGGCAGGGCTTCGCCTAAGCACTGCAGAAATTCGATCTAGAGGAGAAACTATGCACTGGAGGAACGGGCAGCACGTGGCTAAAAATTCTGTGCAAAAACCCTAAAACCTCTAGTATATATAAGAGGAAGAGAGGAGGAGGCTTGTCACAAGGGCCAAGCCTCCAAGGAGTCGGCCGAACCAGGTGGAGGAGGTGGACTCCACATCCAATCCTAGTAGGACTAGGATTCACCCTATTTTTGCCTTTTTCCACCTTTTCTCTTTGGGCCTTTTTTCCCAAACCGCATGGGCCTTGTGTGGGACTTCCACCAGCCCAGTAAGGGCTGGTAAACACTCTCCACAGACCATGGAGCCTCTTGGGTCGAAATACCCCTCCCGATGGTCTCTCGGTACACTACCGGCACTCCCGGTACACTACCGATGAGCCCGAAACTTTCCCGGCGACCAAAACAGGACTTCCTATATATATGAATATTTACCTCTGGACCATTACGGATCTCCTCATGACGTCCGGGATCTCATTTGGGACTCCGAACAACCTTCGGTCACCACCATGCATAACTCTATACTACTGAAACGTCACCGAACCTTAAGTGTGTAGACCCTGCGGGTTCGAGAACTATGTAGACATGACCGAGACACCTCTACGGTCAATAACCAATAGCGGGACCTGGATGCCCTTATTGGTTCCTACATATTCTACAAAGATCTTTATCGGTCGAACCTCTATGTCAAGGATTCAGTTAATCCCGTATGATGTTCCCTTTGTTCTTCGGTACGTTACTTGCCCGAGATTCGAGCGTCGGTATCTCCATACCTAGTTCAACCTTGTTACCAGCAAGTATCTTTACTCATTCCGTAATACAAGATCCTGTGACTAACACTTAGTCACATTGCTTGCAAGGCTTGTTGTGATGTTGTATTACCGAGTGGGCCCTGAGATACCTCTCCATCACACGGAGTAACAAATTCCAGTCTTGATTCATGCCAACTCAACAGACACCCTTGGAGATACCTGTAGAGCACCTTTATAGTCACCCAGTTACGTTGCGACGATTGATACACACAAGGCACTCCTCCGGTATCCATGAGTTGCATGATCTCATGGTCATAGGAACATATACTTGACATGCAGAAAACAGTAGCAATAAACTGACACGATCATATGCTACGTTTGTAGTTTGGGTCTTATCCATCACACCATTCTCCCAATGATGTGATCCCATTTATCAAATGACATCTCATGTCCATGGCTAGGAAACCTTAACCATCTTTGATCAACGAGCTAGTCTATTAGAGCCATACTAGGGACATGGTTTTGTCTATGTATCCACACATGCATCTAAGTCTCCGATCAATACAATTATAGCATGGATAATAAACGATTATCATGAACAAGGAAACATGATAATAACTAATTTATTATTGCCTCTAGGGCATATTTCCAACAATCATGTCACTTATGAATTGCGTGTGATGTTAATCCTTTTATGCACCTTGTTTTTCTTAGGACGACGGTAGCATTATAAGGTGATCCCTCACTTAAATTTCAAGATGAATTGTGTTCTCCCCGAGTGTGCACTATTGCGAAAGTTCGTCGTGTTGAGACACGACGTGATGATCGGGTGTGATAGACTCTACGTTCACATACAACGGGTGCAAGCCAGTGTTGCACGTGCAGAACGATCGGGTTAAACTTGACGAGCCTAACATGTACAGACATGGCCTCGGAACACAAGAGACCAAAAGGTCGAACATGAGTCATATAGTAGATATGATCAACATAATGATGTTCACCATTGAAGCCACCTCAACTCACGTGATGATCGCACACGAGTTGGTGGATTTGGATAATGCTACACTCAGATGACCTGAGGGATGTCAATTTGAGTGGGAGCTTTAGTAATTTGATTAACTAAACTCATTATCTTGAACAATAGTCTAAGTAAACTTTGCATATTTATGTTGTAGATCAATGGCTCGCGCAGTAGCACCCCTGAATTTTAATGTGTTCCTAGAGAAAGCTAGGTTGAAAGATGATGGAAGTAACTTTGTTGACTGGGCCCGTAATCTGAGGATTATCCTCACGGCTTCCTAGAAATCATATGTCCTTGCTGCACCGCTTGGTGACCAACCAGAATACGTGACCTCCGAAGACGTTAAGAATGCTTGGGAGGCACGTACTGGAGATTACTCAATAGTTCAGTGTGAAATATTGTATGGCTTAGAACCGGGACTTCAAAGACGTTTTGAACGTCATGGAGCATATGATATGTTCCAGGAGTTGAAGTTTATCTGTCAGAAGAATGCCCGGATCGAGAGGTATGAAACCTCCGATAAGTTCTATGCTTCCAAGATGGAGGAGAACGGGTCTATCAGTGAACATATACTCAGAATGTCTGGGTATTCAACTCGTCTAGCGGAGTTGGGAATTGCCCTTCCGCTAGAGGTGATCACTGACAGAGTTCTTCAATCACTACCACCTAGTTACAAGAGTTTTGTGATGAACTATAACATGCACGGGATGAACAAGTCAGTCGCTGAGCTGTTTGGGATGCTAAAAGTCGCTGAGTCTGAAATCCAGAAAGACCATCAAGTGTTGACGGTCTATAAAACCACTAGTTTCAAGAAAAATGGCAAGGTCAAGGGCAAGGGCAAGAAGGGTAAAACCAAGAAGGATGGCAAAGCAGTTGCTACTCCTATAAAGAAGCCCAAGCATGGACCCAAGCCAGAAACTGAGTGCTTTCATTGCAAGGGAACTGGTCACTGGAAGTAGAACTGCCCCAAGTACCTGGCTGACAAGAAGGCGGCCAACGACAAACAAGGTATATATGATATACATGTTATTGATGTGTACCTTACTAGCTCTCGTTGTAGTACCTGGGTATTTGATACCGGTTCGGTTGCTCACATTTGCAACTCAAAAGAGGAACTACAGAATAGACGAAGGCTGGCAAAGGATGAAGTGACGATGTGCGTGGGAAATGGTTCCAAGGTTGATGTGATCGCCGTCGGCACGCTCTCTCTTCGATTACCATTGGGATTAGTGATGAACCTGAATAATTGTTATTTAGTGCCTGCGTTAAGCATGAACATTGTATTTGGATCTTGTTTATTGCGAGACAGTTACTCATTTAAATCAGAGAATAAAGGTTGTTCTATTTATATGAGTAATATCTTTTATGGTCATGCACCCAATGTGAGGCGTTTATTCATATTGAATCTTGATAGTGATGACACACATGTTCATAACATTGATGCCAAAATATGTAGAGTTGATAATGATAGTACCACTTTCTTGTGGCACTGCCGTTTAGGTCATATTGGTGTAAAACGCATGAGGAAGCTCCATGCTGATGGACTTTTGGAGTCACTTGATTTTGAATCACTTGACACATGTGAACCATGCCTCATGGGCAAGATGACTAAAATGACGTTCTGTGGAACAATGGAACGGGCGAGTGACTTATTGGAAATCATACATACTGATGTTTGCGGTCCAATAAATGTTACAACGCGTGGTGAATATCGTTATTTTCTCACCTTCACTGATGACTTAAGTAGATATGGGTATATTTACTTGATGAAGCACAAGTCTGAAACATTTGAAAAGTTCAAGCAATTTCAGAGTGAAGTTGAGAATCATCGTAACAAGAAGATTAAATTCTTGCGATCTGATCGAGGAGGTGAATATCTGAGTTATGAGTTTGGCAATCACTTAAGACAGTGTGGAATTGTTTCACAGTTGACACCACCCGGAACACCATAGCGTAATGGTGTGTCCGAACGTCATAATCGAACCTTATTAGATATGGTGTGTTCTATGATGTCTCTTGCTGATTTGCCACTATCGTTTTGGGGTTATGCATTAGAGACAACTGCATTCACTTTAAATAGGGCACCATCGAAATCCGTTGAGATGACGCCATATGAACTGTGGTTTGGCAAGAGGCCAAAGTTGTCGTTTCTTAAAGTTTGGGGATGTGATGCTTATGTCAAAAAGCTTCAGCCTGAAAAGCTGGAACCCAAAGCGGAAAAATGCGTCTTCATAGGATAACCAAAAGAGACAGTCGGGTATACCTTCTATCTCAGATCCGAGGGCAAAGTGTTTGTCGCTAAGAACGGAACATTTCTTGAGAAAGAGTTTCTCTCGAAAGAATTGAGTGGGAGGAAAATAGAGCTTGATGAGGTTATTGAACCTTTACATCAACCAGAAAGTAGCACAGCGCAGAAAGATGTTTCTGTGGAACCTACGACGGTAAAAGAGGAAGTTAATGATGATGATCATGAAGCTTCAGATCAAGCTACTATTGAACCTCGTAGGCCGATAAGGCCGCGTACTACTCCTGAGTGGTACGACAACCCTGTCTTGGAGGTCATATTGTTGGACAACAATGAACCTGCGAGCTATGGAGGAGCAGTGATGGGCCCGGATTCTGAGAAATGGTTAGAGGCCATGAAATCTGATATGGGATCCATGTATGAAAACAAAGTATGGACTTTGGAAGTATTACCTGAAGGGTGAAAGGCCATTCAGAACAAATGGATCTTTAAGAAGAAGACAGACGCGGACGGTAATGCCACCGTCTATAAAGCTCGACTTGTGGCAAAGGGTTTTTCACAATTTCAAGGAGTTGACTACGATGAGACCTTCTCACCCATAGCGATGCTTAAGTATGTCAGAATCATGTTGGCAATAGCTGCTTATTTCGACTATGAAATTTGGCAGATGGATGTCAAAACAGCGTTCCTCAACGGTTTCCTTGAGGAAGAGTTGTATATGATGCAACCAGAAGGTTTTGTTGATCCAGAGAATGCTGACAAAGTTTGAAAACTCCAGCGATCCATTTATGGGCTGATGCAAGCATCTCGGAGTTGGAATAAGCGTTTTGATGAGGTGATCAAAGCGTTTGAGTTTATACAAGTTTATGGAGAAGCTTGTATTTACAAGAAAGTGAGTGGGAGCTCTGTAGCATTTCTAATATTATATGTGGATGACATATTGCTGATTGGAAACAATATAGAAATGCTGGAAAGCGTGAAGGAATATTTGAACAAGAGTTTTTCAATGAAGGACCTAGGAGAAGCTGCTTTTATATTAGGCATTCAGATCTATAGAGATAGATCGAAACGCTTGATAGCACTTTCATAGAGCACATACCTTGATAAAGTTTTGAAGAAGTTCAAAATGGATCAGTCCAAGAAGGGGTTCTTGCCTGTGTTACAAGATGTGAAGTTGAGTAAGACTCAATGCCCAGTGACTGCAGAAGATAGAGAAAAGATGAGTGTCATCCCCTATGCTTCAGCCATAGGCTCTATCATGTATGCAATACTGTGCATAAGACCGGATGTTAGCCTTGCCATAAGTATGGCCGGAAGGTTTCAAAGTGATCCTGGAATGGAACACTGGGCAGCGGTCAAGAATATCCTTAAGTACTTGAAAAGGACTAAGGAAATGTTTCTCGTTTATGGAGGTGATGAAGAGCTCGTCGTAAAGGGTTACGTCGATGATCTGGATGACTCTAAGTCACAAAACAGATACGTATTTATTCTCAATGGGGGAGCGGTAAGCTGGTGCAGTTCCAAGCAAAGTGTGGTAGCCGATTCTACATGTGAAGCGGAGTACATCGCAGCCTCAGAGGCGGCGAAGGAAGGTGTCTGGATGAAGCAGTTCATGACAGATCTTGGAGTAGTGCCCAGTGCACTGAATCCAATGAACCTGTTCTGTGACAACACTGGTGCCATTGCTCTGGCCAAGGAACCAAGGTTTCACAAGAGGACCAGACACATAAAGCGACGCTTCAACTCCATCCGCGATTACATCGAGGAGAAGGACATACATATTTGCAAAGTGCACACGTTTCTAAATGTTGCAGACCCGTTGACTAAACCTCTTCCAAGGGCTAAACATGATCAACACCAGAACTGCATGGGTGTGTTGGAAATATGCCCTAGAGGCAATAATAAAATGGTTATTATTGTATTTCCTTGTTCATGATAATTGTCTATTGTTCATGCTATAATTGTGTTAACCGAAACCGTAATGCATGTGTGAATACATAGACCACAACATGTCCCTAGTGAGCCTCTAGTTGGCTAGCTCGTTGATCAATGGATGGTCACGGTTTCATGACCATGGACATTGGAGATCGTTGATAACGGGATCACATCATTAGGAGAATGATGTGATGGACAAGAACCGATCCGAAGCCTGGCACAAGATCGTGTAGTTTGTTTGCTAAACCTTTTCAATGTCAAGTATCATTTCCTTAGACCATGAGATTGTGCAACTCCCGGATACCGTAGGAATGCTTTGGGTGTGCCAAACGTCACAACGTAATTGGGTGGCTATAAAGGTGCACTACGGGTATCTCCGAAAGTGTCTGTTGGGTTGGCACAAATGGAGACTGTGATTTGTCACTCCGTGTGACGGAGAGGTATCTCTGGGCCCACTCAGTAAGACATCATCATAATGAGCTCAATGTGACTAAGGAGTTAGCCACGAGATGATGTATTACGGAATGAATAAAGAGACTTGCCGGCAACGAGATTGAACAAGGTATAGGGATACCGATGATCGAATCTCGGGCAAGTATCATACCGATAGACAAAGGGAATTGTATACAGGATTGAACGAATCCCCGACATCGTGGTTCATCCGATGAGATCATCGTGGAGCATGTGGGATCCAACATGGGTATCCAGATCCCATTGTTGGTTATTGACCGGAGAGGTGTCTCGGTCATGTCTGCGTGTCTCCCGAACCCGTAGGGTCTACACACTTAAGGTTCGATGACGCTAGGGTTATAGGGAAAAGTGTACGTGGTTACCAAAGGTCGTTCGGAGTCTCGGATGAGATCCTGGACGTCACGAGGAGTACCGGAATGGTCCGGAGATGAAGATTGATATATAGGAAGTGAGGTTTTGGATACCGGAAATGTTTTGGGGGGTCACCAGTAATGTACCGGGACCACCGGAAGGGTTTCAGGGGTCCACCAAGTGGGCCCACCGGTCCCAGAGGGCTTCATGGGCCGTAGGTGGAGGGAACCAGCCCCTAGGTGGGCTGGTGCTCCCCTCCCACCTGGCCCAAGGCGCATGACAGAAGGAGGGAGGGGAAACCCTAGGTCCAGATGGGCCTAAGCCCACCTAGGGCTGCGCCCTCCTCTCCTCCCCCTCTCGCCGCCACACCAGATTGATCTGGTGGCTGCCGCACCACCCTAGGGTGGAAACCCTAGGGTGCATCCCTACCTCCTCCTCCTCCTCCTATAAATAGAGGTGCCCTTGGGGCTGTTTGGGACACGGTTCTTTCTCCCTCTCAGGCGCAGCCCTACCTCTCCACCTCCTCGTTCTCCGTAGTGCTTAGCGAAGCTCTGCCGGAGTACCATGCAGCTCCACCGTCACCATGCCATCATGCTGCCGGAGCTCTCCCTCAACCTCTCCTCCCTCCTTGCTGGATCAAGGCGTAGGAGACGTCACTGGGCTGCACGTGTGTTGAACGCGGAGGCACCATTGTTCGGCGCTGAGATCGGAGTCCACTGCGATCTGAATCGCTACGAGTATGACTCCACCAACCGCATTCTTGTAACGCTTCCGCTTAGCGATCTTCAAAGGTATGAAGATGCAATCTCTCCCCACTCGTTGCTGGTTTCTCCATAGATAGATCTTGGCGACACGTAGGAATTTTTTTGATTTACTACTACGTCTCCCAACAGGGTGTTCGATTCATTGCAATGTAAATCACATAGTGATGTGAGCTAGATTATTGACTCTAGTGCAAGTGGGAGATTGTTGGAAATATGCCCTAGAGGCAATAAATAAAGTGTTTATTATTATATTTCCTTGTTCATGATAATCGTTTATTATCCATGCTATAATTGTATTAATTGGAAACACATTACATGTGTGGATAAATAGACAACACTTTGTCCCTAGTATGCCTCTAGTGAACTAGCTCGTTGATCAAAGATGGTCAAGGTTTCCTAGCCATTTACATGTGATGTCATTTGATAACGGGATCACATTATTAGGAGAATGATGTGATGGACAAGACCCAAACTACAAACATAGCATATGATCATGTCAGTTTATTGCTACTGTTTTCTGCATTTCAAGTATATGTTCCTATGACCATGAGATCATGCAACTCATGGATACCGCAGGAGTGCCTTGTGTGTATCAAACATCGCAACGTAACTAGGTGACTATAAAGGTGCTCTACAGGCATCTCTCAGGGTGTCTGTTGAGTTGGCATGGATCAAGACTGGGATTTGTTACTCCGTGTGACGGAGAGGTATCTCAGGGCCCACTCGGTAATACAACATCACAATGTGCCTTGCAAGCAATGTGTCTAAGTGTTAGTCACGTGATCTTGTATTACGGAACGAGTAAAGAGACTTGCCGATAACGAGGTTGAACTAGGTATGGAGACGACGATCGAATCTCGGGCAAGTAACATACCGAAGAACAAAGGGAACATCATACGGGATTAACTGAATCCTTGACATAGAGGTTCGATCGATAAAGATCTTCATAGAATATGTAGGAACCAATATGGGCATCCAGGTCCTGCTATTGGTTATTGACCGTAGAGGTGTCTCGGTCATGTCTACATAGTTCTCGAACCTGCAGGGTCTGCACACTTAAGGTTTGGTGACGTTTCGGTAGTATAGAGTTATGTATGGTGGTGACCGAAGGTTGTTCGGAGTCTCGGATGAGATACTGGATGTCACAAGGAGCTCCGGAATGGTCCGGAGGTAAAGATTCATATATAGGAAGTCCTGTTTTGGTCACCGGAAAAGTTTCGGGCTCATCGGTAGTGTACCGGGAGTGCCGGTAGTGTGCTGGGAGACCTTCGGGAGGGGTATTTCGATCCAAGAGGCTACATGGGCTGTGGTAGAGTGAATACCAGCCCTTAGTGGGCTGGTGGAAGTCCCACACAAAGCCCATGCGGCTAGGGAGAAAAAGCCCAAAGAGAAAAGGTGGGAAAAGGCAAAAATAGGGTGAATCCTAGTCCTACTAGGATTGGAGGTGGATTCCACCTACTCCCCTTGGTTCGGCCGACTCCTAGAGGCTTGGCCATTGGGAAAAGCCTCCTTCTCTCTTCCTCTTATATATACTGGAGGTTTTAGGGTTTTTGGACAGAATTTTAGCCACGTGCTGCCCATTCCTCCAGTGCATAGTTTCTCCTCTAGATCGGATTTCTGCAATGCTTAGGCGAAGCCCTGCCGGAATAGCTCCACCACCATCGCCGGAGCGCCGTCACGCTGCCGGAGAACTCTTTTTCCTCTCCGCTCCTTCTTGCTAGATCAAGACGACGGAGATCGTCATCAAGCTGTACGTGTGCTGAACACGGAGGTGCCGTCCGTTCGGCGCTAGATCGGAAGGATCGTGATCAAGTTCGTGGGACGGATCGTGATCAAGTTCGCGGGACGGATCGTGATTGGATCACGGGACGGACCGTTATTGGATCGCGGGACGCACGGCGATTTCGATCGCGAAGACGTTCGACTACACCAACCGCGTTTCTTAAGGCTTCCCGCGTAGCGATCTACAGGGTACGTAGATCCACTCTCCCTCTCATAGATGCTCATCACCATGGATAGATCTGTGTGTGTGTAGGAATTTTTTTGTTTCCCATGCAATGTTCCCCAACATGATGCAGCCGGAAGGCTTTGTCGATCCTAAAGATGCTAACAAAGTATGCAAGCTTCAATGCTCCATCTATGGGCTGGTGCAAGCATCTCGGAGTTGGAACATTCGCTTTAATGAGGTGATTAAAGCATTTGGATTTATACAGGTTTATGGAGAACCCTGTATTTACAAGAAAGTGAGTGGGGGCTCCGTAGCATTTCTCGTACTATATGTGGATGACATATTGTTGATGGGAAATGATATAGAACTCTTGCAAAGCATAAAGGCCTACTTGAATAAGTGTTTTTCAATGAAGGACCTTGGAGAAGCTGCTTACATATTAGGCATCAAGATCTATTGAGATAGATCGAAACACCTCATAGGTCTTTCACAAAGCACATACCTTGACAAGATATTGAATAAGTTCAATATGGATCAGTCCAAGAAGGGGTTCTTGCCTATGTTGTAGGGTGTGAGATTGAGTACGACTCAATGCTCGACCACAACGAAGGATAGAGAAGAGATGAGTGTCATCCCCTATGCTTCAGCCATAGGCTCTATTATGTATGACATGCTGTGTACCAGACCTGATGTGAACCTTGCCATAAGTTTGGTAGGGAGGTACCAAAGTGATCCCGGAGCGGAACACTGGACAGCGGTCAAGAATATCCTGAAGTACCTGAAAAGGACCAAGGCCATGTTTCTCGTATATGGAGGTGCCGAAGAGCTCGTCGTAAACGGTTACGTCGATGCTAGCTTCGACACAGATCCGGATGACTCGAAGTCACAAACCGGATACGTGTATATTTTGAACGAAGGGGCAGTCAGCTGGTGCAGCAGCAAGCAAAGGGTCGTGGTGGCATCTACATGTGAAGCGGAGTACATAGCTGCTTCGGAAGCAGCAAAGGAAGGAGTCTGGATGAAGGAGTTCATCACCGACCTAGGAGTGATTCCCAATGCGTCGGGCCCGATGACTCTATTCTGTGACAACACTAGAGCTATTGCCCTTGCGAAGGAGCCCAGGTTTCACAAGAAGACAAGACACATCAAACACCGCTTCAACTCCATTTGTGATTACATTCACGAAGGAGATATATATATTTGTAAAGTACATACGGATCTGAATGTCCCAGATCCGTTGACTAAACCTCTCTCACGAGCGAAACATGATCAACACCAGAACTCTATGGGTGTTCGATACATCACAATGTAACTAGATTATTGACTCTAGTGCAAGTGGGAGACTGTTGGAAATATGCCCTAGAGGCAATAATAAAATGTTTATTATTGTATTTCCTTGTTCATGATAATTGTCTATTGTTCATGCTATAATTGTATTAACCGAAACCGTAATGCATGTGTGAATACATAGACCACAACATGTCCCTAGTAAGCCTCTAGTTGGCTAGCTCGTTGATCAATAGATGGTCACGCTTTGATGACCATGGACATTGGATTTCGTTGATAACGGGATCACATCATTAGAAGAATGGTGTGATGGACAAGACCCAATCCTAAGCATAGCACAAGATCGTGTAGTTTGTTTGCTAAAACTTTTCTAATGTCAAGTATCGTTTCCTTAGACCATGAGATTGTGCAACTCCCGGATACCGTAGGAATACTTTTGGTGTTCCAAACTTCACAACATAACTGGGTGACTATAAAGGTACAATACGGGTATCTCCAAAAGTGTCTGTTGGGTTGGCACGAATCGAGACTGGGATTTGTCACTCCGTGTGACGCAGAGGTATCTCTGGGCCCACTCGGTAAGACATCATCATAATGAGCTCAATGTGACTAAGGAGTTAGCCACGAGATGATGTGTTACTGAACGAGTAAAGAGACTTGCCGGTAACGAGATTGAACAAGGTATAGGGATACCGAAGATCGAATCTCGGGCAAGTGTCATACCGATAGACAAAGGGAATTGTATATGGGATTGATTGAATCCCCAACATCGTGGTTCATCTGATGAGATATCATGGAGCATGTGGGAGCCAACATGGGTGTCTAGATCCAGCTGTTGGTTATTGACCGGAGAGGTGTCTCGGTCATGTCTACATGCCTCCCAAACCCATAGGGTCTACACACTTAAGGTTCGATGACACTAGGGTTATAGGGAAATAGTGTACGTGGTTACTGAAGATTGTTCGAAGTCCCGGATGAGATACCGGACGTCACGAGGAGTTACGGAATGGTTCAGAGGTAAAGATTCATATATAGGAAGGGAGGTTTTGGTCACCGGAAGTGTTTCACGCATTACCGGTAACGTATCGGGACCATCGGAAGGGTTCCGGGGGTCCACCGTGTGGGGCTACCGGCACCAGAGGGCTGCATGGGCTGAAGGTGGAAGGGACCAGCCCCAGAGTGGGCTGGTGCGCTTCCCACCAAGGCCCAAGGCGCAACACAAGGAGGAGAGGGGGCAAACCCTAGCACAGATGGGCCTTAAGCCCACCTAGGGCGCCGCCCCTCCGTCTCCCTCTCTGGTAGCCGCACCAGGAGCCATCTAGGGCTGCCGCCGGCCCTAGGGTGGGAACCCTAGGGGCTATGCACCCTCCTCCCCTCCTCCTATATATAGTGGAGCCCTTGGGGCTGCCAGAGACACGCATCTCTCTCTCTCTCTCGACGCAGCCCTACCCCTCCTCCTCCTCGTCCTCCGTAGTGCTTGGCGAAGCCCTGCCGGAGTACCACGCAGGTACACCGTCACCATGCCGTCGTGCTACTAGAGCTCTCCCTCAACCTCTCCTTCCTCCTTGCTGGATCAAGGCGTAGGAGACGTCATCGGGCTACACATGTGTTGAACGCGGAGGCGCCGTTGTTCAGCACTTAGATCGGAATCCACCACGATCTGAATCGCTGCGAGTACGACTCCACCAACCGCGTTCTAGTAACGCTTGGCTTTGCGATCTTCAACGGTATGAAGATGCACTTCTCCTTTGCTTGTTGCTGGTTTCTCCATAGATAGATCTTGGTGACACGTAGGAAATTTTTTGATTGACTACTACATCTCCCAACACGCTCGATCCTCTGAGTGACTTGGAGAAGATGTGTCATCTGACCTGATTTGATCTTGAGAAAAGGAGAAGTCAAAGAGCTAGGAGCAATTGTCGTCTCAGCCTATGCATGTGATGTAGTAGGGGTGGGCGAGAGGGACTCATCATAACAGTGCAATCTTTTAGCTCTCGCAAGAGTGGCAAGTGCTAATGATCAAGCAGATAAACTTTGCTACCAACTTTGGAGTTGATAAGCATCTGAATTTGTGGTGCAAATCCACAAGATCGTTTCTCATCTGCTGCAGTCCTTTTCACAAGCTCAACAATCAGGACCATAACCTTGAACTTGGTGATGGTATCCACCAATTGCAGCAAGTCGATGGAGTAGCCACGAATCATCTTCTCGTTACCAGACTTGGGCATCAAGGTATGCTTCGGAATAGTATTGATAGTGGCAAGTCTAGGAAATAAATAGTATACAGATCCAAGCTTGTGGGTCTTCACCTAGCTAGTGGGAATGGTAGTGTACATGGTGCCCATGGTGTTGTGGTCTTGTTTGGGCTTGGCAAACACATCAATGTCATTCTCATCATCCTCTCAAGCACCAATCATCTCAACCTACTTAGCAATGAAAGACTGGTACATGACTCCCTCATACATCCACCCAATCCTCCCATCTGGATAGAAGTGTTTGGTGGAATAGAATTGCATGATCGGCTCATCAGTCCATGTGGTCATACCTTTGCCTATGAAGGCATCAACTCATATTGCCTTGAAGTTCTCATGGACATTGGGAAAGTTGTCTGGATGGTCATCAATGAACTTCCAGGCCACCCATCTCATATCACTTACTGTTGGGCTCTTGTCAAGGAGCACTGTCTCATAGAAGTCTTTATGCTCTTCCGTATGGAATCGATAGTCCACATCAGTCTTCCTCCTGATAGCATATGGATCTTCAACTCTACATTTCCTCGACCCTTTGTCCTTTCTCTCCTTCATGTTCTCAGCAACTGGGTGTGTCTTATTGTGTTCTACAACCTTGGCCTCATCATCATCATCAATGTCCCTCTCAGGCACCGGGGCCTTGTTATTCTTAGCAGCAGATAGGTGCCTCATAGTCTCTCTCTTGGTCTTGGTGGTAGTAGTAGTCTTGGAAGTAGTAGTTTCCTTCTTATGTTGCTTGGCAGGAGGAGGGTTTGCATCAAATTCCTCTTCCTCTCTCTTTTCTTGTCTGGTTTCTTAGTCATTGCCTTGGCTGGCCCTGGATTTTCAAGGTTCTCTGATGTGATGCCTCTCTTGGCAGTAATTGATTTTTGGACTTTCTTGCCAACAAGTCTTTCCTTCCTGGAGTCATTGTACTCCATTCTGACTGCCTTCTTCTTGGAAAGTGGCTTCCTCTAGATGGAAATCCTCATCTGAGTTTTTTCTATTTCCGGCCCTTGTAGCAGCCTTTGGCAAACCATGAGAATTGGGGTGCCTGGATCCTCGAAACTCTATTCAGAACTAGTGCCTACACTCAACTCATCATTTCTCTCTGACCTGTTTTGCCTGTCCTCTGAACCATCTGAGCCTGACATGCTAACCCTTTGAAATAGAATGGATAGTGTGGAGTGGACGAGGATCACAAAATGCGGTTGTTTTTGAAAAAAAAAAGGTTCAAACTTTAGTTCTAGGTTTACAAAGTATTCACTTCGGAATTTCTGATTGAAACACTCCAGAACCACCGAGGCAACAACATAAACCTGGTAACACGTTTTCGATTTCACCGATGTCAGATTTTTCTAGCCATGGGCGCGAATTTTGCGAGCTGCAGCGCTGGATCCTTCTCTTCTTATCCCGGAGTGCAGCGGGGAGGATGGCGGCGCCGGCGCCCACTAACACGACTATGAGTCTCTACCCAGATGTGCGAGCAGCGCTTCTACCACTTCCCGACCATGTGCACTGACAAGTGGTGAACCCTCCTCAAGGAGTTCAAGAAGGCGTGCAGCCACGCCAGGAGTAGCGCCACCGCCGAAGAGAATGGCTCTGCGAGGATGGCGTACTAGAAGGAGTCGACGACCCGCTCAAGCGTCGAGGGAACATGGCAGGCTCCCCTGTCGGGAGTGGCGGCGCCGCCAACAACCCAATGCCAACCTCCAAGACCGTGTCCTACCTGTAATTCATGGATAAGGGAATGGAATGGAATGCTTCTCTTGCCCTTCTGATGGGTTGGGATTTAAGACGGTTGTTGATGCCTGAGCTTGCTAGGCCCTTTCGATTAAGCTACTCCTTAATCTTAGTACTCCAACCTCCAAAATGGATTAGTTTGCTTGCTGAAATGAATGTGGGCATTCCAATTCCTTATCTTAGTACTCCAGGTTTTAGTCATAGAGCAAGGAATTCGATATAAATTTAGGTGTACTTCAAGGGATTGTCGTGTGTGCAACACCAATTGCTAGCGACTTAAGCTGTTAGAAGTACCCTGCTGCAGAAATAAAGATAGTATAGTGTTGTTTTCTGTTTAGTCAATTGTCTGTTTATAGTGTTGTTTTATGTTGAGATATTACCCTGCTGCAGAAAATTCAGAGAAAGAAAGTTAAAATTCAGAGTACAACTTGATGAATGTACTGTTCTCAAAAAATCACTTTAAGATTAGTGTTCTAGGCCAAGTTATTTAGCCAATTTGATAAGATTGTATGGAATATGATAAACATGTAATTCCAGGCCAAGTTATTTAGCCAATTTCACTAATGTACTCCATGCATGAAAGCTAATGTACCTCAAGCATATTGTTTTCATCAGACTAGGGTACCTCGAGCATGCAAAGTAAACTCATGCTACTCCACTTGTCTATTTGCATTGAACTTTTGTTTAAATAAACTGTGTTGTGCGAATAAACGAGGAGATCCCTTTCTGACTCAACATGGCAACCACCTTGGCCCTAACAAGCAGTTGGCCGGAATCCACCTCTGTGCACACTTGTTCGACCAAAAGGCTAAAAGGTAAAATTAATAATTCATTATTCTAGATTGTTGTTGCGATATGGGAGTAGTTTGTAAGAAAATTATTGTGTTCTAGATGTGCTCATTTAAATCCTCTTTGTGTTATGATTCCTCGTCTGATTTGGAATATGATGAGCTATATTATACTTACGTACTATTTGAGTTATATTTGTCATTGGATTAATTTGAGATGATTTGATACTTATTTGTTATGCAACTGTTGAGAAGAAAAACTTAGTTGAGTGCCCTATTTTACATCATCTTCTATGATGAGAACTTTTAAACATAGTGGAATTGTCGCAAAAAAATGTAAGAAGAAATAATTAATAACATTGGTGTTACCTGTAAAGAAAAAATAAAACAAAATCAAAATAGTGAACTTTTCTATGAAAGAATGAATTAGTAACATTTGTGTTATCCTTTAAGAGGAAACGAAATGAAAAATGAAAAAAAATTAATAAACAAATTGCACACGATATACACAGACAATGCACTTTTTGTAATATGCAAGAATAAGTACACAATAATGCAATTTCTGTAAAAACAAATTCCTAGGAAGGATGAATGAGTGACATTTGCATTACCCTTTAAGAACAGACGAAATGAAGTAAAAGATAAAATTGGATCAAAATAATGATTTTTCTGTTGGAAAATGAACTAGTATTATTTATATTACCCTTTAAGAAAAAATAAAAGAAATAAAAACGTAAAAATGATCAAGATGATAAGTTTTTCTAAGGAGTAATGAATTAGTGGCATTAGTATCAACATTTCAACAAAAACTAAGTCAAAATCAAATAATGACGTTTTCTATGGAGAAATAAATTAGTCGCATTATTACAACCTTTTCAGATGAAATAAAATGATAAAAAATATTGAAAATTTGAAAATATGAAAATATCATTTTTAAGCAAGACTGAGTAAGTAGCATTTGCATTACCCTTAAAGAAGAAATGAAAATAAAATAAAAATAATGACAAATTTTGCACACAATTTACAATGGAATTGCACTTTATTTTAATATGAAAACATATAATAGTGAAAAGTTTGCCAATTTTTATTTCTTTCGAATGAAAAAATGAATCAGTGGCATTGGTATTCATGGCATTTCCACTTCTCCAAATAAAAATAACGAATGTTTCTATGAAATAATGAATTACTAGCAATGGAATTACCCTTTAAGAAGAAAGGAAATGATGAAAAAAATGTACGCACAGTTTATGCAGAATTCCATTTTTTTAATATGAAAGAATGAGCATATAATTGTCGATTTTTTGCACAATAAGTGTCCTAAGAAGGAGTGCATTAGTCGTATTGGTATTACCCTTCAGAAAATGAAAGCAAGAACTAAAAAAATCAAAATAATAAATTTTGTAAGGACGGATGAATTAGAGGCATCGGTATTACGCTTTAAGAAGATTGAAAAGCAAAACAAAAAACAATAATGACAAAATTTGCACACGATTTGCAAACAAAATGTGTTTTTGGTTATATGCAAAAATAAACATATAATATCGAAATTTTGCAAAAATGGCATTTTTAAGAAGGAAAGAATATGACATTGGCATTATTCTTAAAGAAGAAACTAAACGAAATAAAATTTAAACAAAATCAAAATAATGCAGTTTTCTAAGAAACATTGAATTAACGTCATTGGTTTAACCTTTAATAAAAAATAAAATGTTAATAATTATATCGAAAATAAAGTTTTTGCAATCAATTTACACCAAAATTCTGCACCTATATAATATGCAATAATAAGAATATAATGGTAGATTTTCACAAAAAATGATGTTTCCAAGAAGAAATAAATTTGTGGCACTAGTATTTTGATTAAAAAGATGGAAAAGGAACTGAAATTTTCTGTAAATAACAAATTAATGCCTTTGTTATTACTCTTTAAGAAAAATAAAATGAAATAAAAATTAAAACAAAATGTAAATATTAAGGTTTTATAAGGAAAATGAATTAGTGAAGTGGTATTACCAAAGAAAAAATATAAATAAAACCAAAGAAAAATGAAAGTAATGAGTTTTCTTTGGAAAATTAAGTTAGTGGCTACGGTATTACCCTTTAAAAGAGAGGTAAATAAAATAACAACGGCAAAATTTGCACACAATATTAAAAAAAATGTTTTCAAAAAATATGACAGAATAAAGATACATTAGTGGAATTTTTGTAAAAATAATTCCTAAGATGGAATGAATTAGTGACACTGGTTTTACCCTTGAAGAAGAAAGAAAATGAAACAGTAACTAAAAAAACAAAATAACGAATAATGTATTCATAGAAATACTATTATCCTTTAAAGATAACAATTTTTGTTTTAAATTTGCACGCAGCTTCGGTCTAAAATTGCACTATTTGTAGTACGCAAACAATAATCATATAATATCGTAATTTTCCACATATTTCATAGTATTTATGAGTACACATTTACACTCACCCAACATAAAACAAACTTACAAAAGAAAAGAAAAACCAACTAACGAACAAAAAACAAGAACAAAAACAAAACTCTATAAAAACAGAAGAAAAAGTGAAGAATAGAAGCCAGAAAAAAAAAGCCCAACACAACAAAAAATTCTTTTTTTAGATCACAAGCTCACGTCATTTTCTTTTTAGACAACACAAGCCCACAACAAACAACACAAGAAATCAAGTTTTTTTTGGCCCAGTTAAAGCGCGTTAGCCTAGTAGAAAATCAACTGACCCAGATATGGGGTCAGTAAATAAAAACAAATCCAGCCCAACAAACAACACAAACCAGGAAAACAATACATCATGAACTGCAGAGCAAAATCAAAAATTCACGCAACTTACAAGTAGCTAAAGTGTTGGACAAAAGAGCAAGTATGTTCGCGAGGGATGGCAATATGTACCCATTACCCACATACCCAACGGATAAAATCTCTATATTAGGGTAAGAGTATGCGGCAATTTTTTCCCTATGGGTATATTAAATAAGGAAATCTTAAACCCATTGGGTAGAGCGGGTACGGGTATGGGATGATATAATCCATACCCTTGTACCTACTTACCCGTATAAAGTCTTACAACTACGGGCATATTGCCTCAAAAATTTGTCATGAGTTTGTGAACTTAAATTGTATGACTATGTGATGTTGTTTATGACGGTATGTTGTTGTTTTGATATGTTGTTGTTTATGAGAAAGCAATGTTGTTTATTATAGTGTGTTGTTGTTTATGATGTGCTCTTGTTTATAGTGTGTTGTTGTTTATGATATGCTCTGTTATGATGTGTTGCTATTGATAAATTCGTACTATATTTCGTTGTTGATGACTATGTAGTGCTTAAACTCATGCTTTGCAAATATGGGTCTTTTTTACCCGCGGTACCCATTTACCTTGTCAAAAGGCAGATATGGGGAGTATTTGTATATGTTGATAAGTATGGATATGGGTGGGTAAGGTATGAGGTGACTGTGCCAATACCCAAACTCGGCTGATGTCATCACTAATCTTATCCCGTACCCGTCTCCTAGGTAGAAAACAAGGAACTGCGAGATCACTAGAACAATATGTCTAGAGGGGGGGGGTGAATAGACTACTAGCAGGAATTTAAAATCTACACAAGGTGCAAAGTTAAATGTTGGTAGATTTTAACATATATAGAAAGTCTAGTACACCCTACACATGCAAGTCCTCAAGTATAGCAGCGGAAAGTAAGGACATTGCATGTGGAAGTAAGGAGTAGAGATAGGAAGATCAAACGCATGAAGGATACAAAGATTTTTCCCGTGGTTCTGATAGGTGATGCTATCGTACGTCCATGTTTATGGAGTCTTCAACCTACGGAGGGTAACTGTAGCGAGAGTCCACGGAGGGCTCCACCCATAAGGGTCCACGAAGTAGCAACCTTGACTATTCCATAACGGCTTCCGTCCACGAAGGACTAGCCTCACTATGGGTAGATCTTCACGAAGTAGGCGATCTCCTTGCCCTTACAAACTTCTTGGTTCACTCCACAACACGAAGTAGGAGGCTCCCAACCAACACCTAACCAATCTAGGAGCCACCACTCTCCAAAAGGTAATAGGCTCGATAATGTCGATGAGCTCCTTGTTCTTGTGCTTCAAAATGATAGACTCCTCAACACACAATCACTCTCCCACATATTTGGCTATGGTGAAAGAGATTTATTTGGTGGAAAGCAACTTGGGGAGGCTAGAGATCAAGATTCATATGGTTGGAATGGAATGGCATGATCTCAACACATGAGTAGGTGGCTCTCTCTCAGAAAATATGATAGGATAGGTAGGGATCTGTTCTGAGTGATTCTCTTGCGAGTGAGTGGTGGTGGAGGGGGTACATATAGGCATCTCGAAAAATCCAACCGTTACACCTAATAAGTCAGACTCGGTGACACCGATGTGTAAATCTCGGTGGTACCGAGTTGCCTCAAAGGTAGCAACTTTTGAATCTGGGTTAGACCGATATATAAAACTCGGTTGCACCGATAAGGTGACCAACTGTCAGATTGCCAAACTCGGTGACGCCGATTCAACAAACTCGGTGGGACCGATTTTGTGAATTTGCATAACAGAAAGTTGGCAACCCAAACTCGGTGGCACCAAAATGGGATCGGTTGTACCGAAGTGGCTAGGGTTTGGCTGAGTCTGTGTGAGGTTGAGAATCGGTGGCACCGAGTTTAAAGTGTTGGTTGCACCGATTTTGATTATTTGGCTTTGGACAAACTTTTGTGGAAGAGTTTGTGGGTGTATGTGGTGACTATCACTTGTGCACTATGAACATTTTGTTCACCAACAGTACCTTACCCCTTTTTGATAGTATTGGCTTTCCTATGGACTCAAAGGAATTTCTCACAAAATGTAAAATGTAGAATCCTCTTGCTTAAAGCTTTGCCAAACTATTCCTTCTCCTTCTTCTTCATGGGGATACTCTTCACACTCCTTTTTACCATCCCATCTCTCTCTATGGACTTTATCTAAAATATACTAGATGAAAGTATTAGTCCAAGAGACAACGTATGTTGTCATGAATTATCAAAACTACCAAGTGAACACATTGTGCTTTCAGGAACACACTTAAGCAAATTGTACCGTTTCACTAGTTCACTCTTACTACCATCTTAGCTAGCTACGAGTATTTTTTTATTTACTTCACATATTAGTTTTGATTGACATCAAACTTTATAAGTTTTAACAAAATTTATGGAAATCAATATGAACTTTTTTTTGCGAGAAAATATGAACATTTACAATAACAAATCCATGTAATACAAAAATATATTCAATGGTGAATCTAATGATATTAACTTGATTGTATGTATTTATTATTGTTTTCTACAAACTTGGTGAAAGTTTATAAATTTTAACTTTAGATGAATCTAATATGCGAGTAAGTAAAATAAAGAGTACATGATATATATATATATATATATATATATATATATATATATATATATATATATATATTGTTTGTGACTTCGGGTTGATGATAAGGGCCACTCCAAAGCGTGCACCAAATCACACACACCAAATGTATGCGGACACGTCCATGGGTAGCGATAGGGAGCATGTCATCTAACTGTATGCATCAAATAGGCATCAAATCCCGACAGGTAGTGGGCTAGGCGGACCTAAAGAAAAAAACGAATGGCCTGTGAGTTCATGTGTACAACTGCCAATGGGCCAAAAGGATTGTCCGGACTGCCCCAAATTTGGTTCATGGCAAAAGTATCCGCACACGCCGGTGCAAACATTTGGGGGCTTTTTAATGTACAGCATTGGAGTTGCCCCAAAACAGTAACACATGTGGTGGAACTGAAAGGAGAGCAAAGGAAAGGAAGCTTTACCATGCTGTTTTTATAAAGAGCATCTTCAACGGACGTGTCAATTTCCGTGAGCGCGGTAAAAACCGCTCTTTTCGCGCATGAGCGGTTGCGCGGTACGCTTCAGCGGACGTCCAAAACCGTTGCGTATTAAAAAAGAGCGTGCTCATGCGCGGAAAAGCGTCAGCGCGTGCGTTAATTTTGGCACGCATCGGTCAACACGCTCTATAAATCGTGCGCCGCGCCAGCACTCTCCAACCGTCCCCGTTCCCTCCCACGTCTTGCCCCGCGCTCCCTCTTCTTCCAGCGCCTCGTCGACGTCGCGCCCCGTCATGCCGCCTCGGAGCAGCTCGGCCTTCCGCCACGTCCGCCGCCGTCCCTCCGACATGTTCTACATCGAGATCCGCTCCGGCTACACGCGACTAGGTCTCGGCACGTTGGAGACCGCCCATGAGGCTGTCCGTCCGTACGACGCGGCGGCGTGGCGTCTTTGGCAGATATATTTTCACAACGTGTTCACGCGACAATAGGCATAGGACCTCGTGCCTCCCCCACGTCTGGTCACCCCGGAGGACCGCCGCCTCCAGCGCAATCGGGAGCGCCGCCTCTTGATCGCCGAGAGCGACGAGGCCGCCATGACAGAGTCGGAGTGGCGCACGCGCTTCCCGGAGGACATTGCCAACGAGAATGAGTTCTGGGCGCGGAGGAGGACGGAGCAAGTTGCACGTCGTCGGGACAAGCGTAGGCGCAAGGCACTGGCGATTTCGCAGTTAGACAACCCGAACATGACTTGTTGCTCGGACGATAACCGGTGGGCGGACGCGTTTCTTACGACGTCGGACTACACCACTGAGAAGGATGAATATGAAGAGTAATCTAGGTATATTTTTATTTTACTAGCATGTTTTATGAATTTGAATTTGCTTGTTAGTTTGAATTTGCCTGTTAGTTTAAATTTGCTTGTTAGTTTGAATTTGAATTTTAATGTATGCAATGAACTATTTGAATGTGCATATTTTTATTTGTGTATGTATTGGATGCGTCGCTGTATTTTACCGCGCCTGCTGAAGCGCTGCAATAACGCGTAAAAATTTACAACGCCTGCAAAAGCCAACACAGGTCCTCAAGCGCTAAATCACTATTTCGACATCAAAAATAATTATAACGCATGGCGCTAGTGCGCCTCTGCCGGAGATGCTCTGACCTGGTGGTATATCATACTCATAGACAAATATGTAGATTAAGAGAATCTTTAATTCTTTGCCAATCATTTTTTTACTGATTTCATCAGAAGAGACGCACCCTTCACTGGTTTTCTCAAAATAACCTGGCTTCTTCGCTATTAATATGCAGTTATCCCTTTCTCCAACTAACTCCATGACATGCATGTCTTCCACTTCCTCTGTGTACCATATTTAGGCTAGGTCCTAGAACACTCGCTCACTGCCTTAGTTGGAGTAACCTGGCTTCTTCGCTATTAATACCGGTTGGAGTAACCAACCCGGAGAAAAAAGAGCATCCATGTCCCCTTAGATATTTTCCACCAATTTTTCGTTGCTCTATTGATCCTCCCTCACTTTACTCAGTTGGAGTGTTTGTGAAGCATCTGACTGCAAGATGAATACTCAATCTGTGATAAGTATTATCAGTGCCATTGGAATTATGCTTACTATAAACAGTAGTCGACCATTAAGAAAGAGCCTGGAGTCCAGAGACGTCCATCAAATTAGGATGAATACATGTTTATTATGTTGTTCCATTCGATCGTTCTTTGGCACTTAATTTCATAGCTAACTCTAGGACATCTGACCGAGACAGCGAGGACACTAAAATACTTATCCAGCGAGTTGATCGTGAGATGTAGAGGTGTGGAGGAGACGAAGAACCGTCTTGGCTGTAGAAGCAAGCAAGAATCCCACCACTTGGCGTGAGCACTTTGATTGAGCCCTACTAACAGTGGCCCCTGAACAAATCGGGAGGCGCTGCACCAACCAAAGTATGTGACCGGCACACTGATGATGGAGTGTCGGTTCGCATCAACTTTGGAAACCACGAACGGCAGGCGAATGCGAACGAACGTACTAGTCTGTGTGACACCCACGCCGTCGCGTTCGTGAGAGACGGCAAAGGGGCATCATGGCAGCGTACTACGCCGTGCCCCCTTGCTTGATTGCTCGCTCGCCCGTCGGCGGTGCATGGCGACGGTGGCCACCTAACCTAACCGACCACGTGAGCGAGTGTGCGACCCCGACGTTCAGTTGCGCTCAACGAAGGACCCCATCAATTCACGCACCTCGTGTACACTCCCGATACGATGCATGCTGCCATGCTGGTGCGCAGGCCCGGCTACTACGTACGTACTACTACTTGGCTAGCCGGTGGCATTTATACACACCTTCAGAGACGTATACCACTGCATTTTCGTTGCAGGACGCTTCTCTGCTTCTCTCGTGTTGGGTAACGGAGAGTAGTACTGTCGGCGGATCTCCTCTCCGGTCCTGCAGGTTGTACCTTCATCACCATGGTCCATGGTGAAGGAGAGCAAAGGGAAAACCGTCGCGTCACACGAACAGCGCCGGGCCGCGCGGCACGCACGACGACTGGAGGAGCCACCGGCAAACCGAGGTAGGGGTGCGTACAGATGGAAGGTGGTTCAACCACGCGCTGTGAAAGATGACATGTTCGTTCGCGCCTGGGTACTATCGCCTCCTGGGTTTCGCCGATCACCAAACAGTGGAGTACTACCACCGCCACACCTGTACGCGTAGGGAGGCGAGCCAATCAACTCGGCTCTCAGTCGGTTTAAGCAACTCTAGCAGCAAATTCGTGCCATTCGGCAAAATAACAGTCGATTTGCTGGATTTGTTTTTGTCTGTTTGGATCGATCGAGCGGATATTTTCGTTTGGATCACCCGATGCGCCTAACCCTATTTGATCCATTTTTTGACGAGCGTTGCTTTCTTGCTCCTCACTCGTTCGGTTTCGGAGGGGTATTCTTAATCCCGCCAGTTTTATTTTGTCCAGCCTGCCGTAGCCCATATCCAAGCCTCTTAGAATCCAGATCCAAGCCCCGTATAACCTATAGAATCCATAGTGTATAGATGCAATACCATCCCTTGAAAAAAAAAACACGACCCCACGAACACGTACGACCTGACACTCATCATTAACTGAGCCCCTCAATCACGCAGCTCCATCATTCACGCGTTATCCTAGTTGAGGGAGTTTTGAATAACGGCACTAGCGATCTCGTCGGCAACGATCTCGGCCGACAGCGCGTGGCACCGTCGTCAACCTCCAGCGCTCCCAGGTACCACTTCTCGCTCGTGACCCCCCTTCCCCCACCCCCCCCACACATTTCTTTCGCTCGCGGCGGCAGCATGGGACGATCTGCCGTCATTTTCGTGCTAGCGGGTAACCTAGCTACCGGGAGGCACACGCGATCACGAATCTTGTTCCTGTAGAGCTGCTCCTCGTCTTACAAAGTGATCACGCCGGCTAAAGTGGGTTCCTTCTGTCTAGGGTTAACGTCGCGTTGGTTGTCGTCTGCTGTGTGCACGACGGCTATCGTTATTTGCTACGGCGGCCACCCTAGCTATACGGTGGCGCAGCCTATCACTTATCTACTTTCGGTAGTTCCCCTCCTTGCGATTCAAAGTGATCAAGACAGGTGGCGTGGGCATCTTCCTAACTAGGATTCACGTACCTTCTGATGATACTTATTATTTGTTATAGAAAAATGGCGAACAGTGAGTTAGCTGATATCATGGTAGATATGGAGTTTGGAGAATTGCTGAAAGACTGGATACATGATTGGTCAGATGATGAAAATTCAGATTGTGGAGATTGGGCAGAGAATGGGAACGTAGGGGAAGATGTTAATGTGAGTGGCATTTATCATGTTGTAATTTTTTTTGTGGCATCCAACAACATTATATTTCTGTATTGGAAATTTATAGATGGACGTGGATGATGATATTGAGGAAAATAACTCCGAGGTCTCGAATGAAGATTACATTAGTCAGGTGGGGAAGTGGAATTTTTTGTTGGGGCATGCAAATTGAATATTTTATGAAATATTATATGATAATTAATTATGTATTTTTCTTCATTATTTCAGCTAATTTTAGGATCTCATAACGTGTACGACTATTATGGTGAATCCGACGCGGAGACAAACCTTGAAGACGAATCAATAGATGCACCTGATTCTGGAGAGTCGCAGTCGTCGGTCAACCTGAGTGAGGTATGTATGAGATCAATGTTGTATGGAAGTAATGTTAAACCATGTAAAAAAATCATGGCTATGTTTTGATTGTTCAGGTGACAGAAGATGAGGGGAAAGAGAATGTCCAAGATAGTACGCATGCAGATGATCAAAGGGATATGTTCATGAAGATAAGAGAAATGACTTTTGTGTCTGCAGAAGCTGCGTCTGTCTTCTACAACAGCTATGCTAAAGATAATGGTTTCAGCATTAGAAATGATAAGGTCTGATATAGCAAAACAGAGTCACATCACATGGGTCTGCGGTGGTATGTTTGTTCCAGAGAAGGGAAATGTGACGGCAGATTGCTAACCGAGGAAGGACGCAACCGTAGGCTCAGACCCGAGTCACGCTGCAACTGTGAATCACAACTGACCGTGAAGCTTGACGAAAAGCGTGGGGTTTGGTATGTTGGAAGTTTCGAGTACAATCATAGCCATATGTTAGCAAGACCGGACAAAGTACCTTTTCTTTGGTCCCATAGAAAAATCAAAGAGACCAGAAGTTTCAGATAATGTCCATGGGTGCCGCAGGGATAACAATCCACACTATTATGGATTCCTTCATTAGTAACATGCATGGTACGGCGGTGTTGGTTTTATGAGGCATGATATATACAACCTTTGCTCCAGGGAGAAGAGGAAGCTGCTTTCAAAAGGAGATGCTGCCACAGCCATAGGCATCATGGCCAGTAGGAAAGAGAGGGGTCCTAGCTTCTTTTTTGAGTACATGCTAGATAAAGAAGGACATATTGATAGAATGTTTTGGTGTGACTCCCAGTCTCGTCAAGACTACGAGGACTTCGGCGACGTGGTTGTATTTGACAACACGTACAAGATGAATCACCATGGTATGTCATTCATACCTTTTGTTGGTCTTAACAATCACCGGAAGACTACTGTTTTTGCTTGTGCCATAGTTTCGAACGAGGCCGAAGAGACATATGTCTGGCTGCTGCAATCCTTTTTGAGGTCCATGTGTCAGAAGCTTCCGAAGAGTGTAATCACGGACGCTGATGCTATGATGATCACGTCAATTCGTGAAGTCTTGCAAGATGTGTGGTACCGTATATGTACGTGGCATATAGAAAAAACATGAAGATTCACCTCAGACACAAGTCCTTGAACCAGTTCCGAACTCTTTTGTACTACACCACGTCCACGGCCACGTTTGAGGAGAGATGGCACACATTTGCGAAAAGATGGCAGTACGAAAAAACAGTAATTTGGTTGAGAAGGATGTATAAGAAACGGAGACTCTGGGCCGCAGCTTATCTGACAGAGGGGTTTTGACTTGGCATGAAAAGCAACCAGAGGAGTGAAAGTTTGAACTCATGCCTTCACCTCCACCTAGACGTTGAAATGGCCCTGGTGGATATGATTTTGCACTATGAGAACACCGTTGTACATATCCGTGAGAACGAGGCACGAGATGACTGCACGGCATCACAGACTCTACCGGTGAGAGTTACTAGCTCCAGGGAACTTGACGTAGCTGCTTCTCACGTCTTCACTCCAGCAAACTTCTATATGTTACAAGATGATCTTAGAAAGGTTGGCAGCATGGAGATTGTAGAACGAATGGTTGGAGACGAATCACAACAGTTCATCGTGTGCTGGAAGAATAACCGGCAGAGCCATTTTTTGGTGGAGTATACACCAGTAAAGCCTGCAGAAACTATAAGGTGCAGCTATAGAAGAATGATTTGAAAGGGTCTACCTTGCAAGCACATATTCCATGTACTTAAGTACATGAATATATCTGAAATACCAAATTGTTTAGTTCTTGTTCGGTTCACTAAACAAGCAAGGCCGGGACTACCCGCGAGGCGCACAAGCGATTTGTTGGGATTTGGTTGGACTGGGGCAGAGGAAAAAATGAAATATAACCAGGTCAATGTGTTATCGTCAAAAGCTATGCATATGGCATGCAAACACCCAGCTCTGTGTGATCAGTTACATGATAGTTTGAAGGTCGTCATAGCTAAGAGCAACGAGTATGATCTGCTACAGGAAAAATTGAGTAAAAAAAGTCTGATCTCAGTAAGTGTGCAATTGAATATGTAGAGGATGGTGAAGGCAACGTGATTGCATTTCAACCTATGAAAGTATCAAGCAAAGGTGCAACAAAGTTAGATGAGAAGCACCCGGTGTCGAAAAATGGTAGACCACTTTCTTACGATGAGATAAAAATATGGTGTGAGGATTGCAAATTGCTAGGACACACTAAACGCAGCAAGAAATGCAAACCTAATAGTAAGTAAGTGTTTATATGCATTGTCTAGTTTCTTGTAACCTTACCATTCATTAAGTTAACTTTTCTGCTATCATGTGCAGAATTGTAGGGTAGGAAGAAGAGTAGAACACTTGCGTACATCATATGATCACTCCTGAGTATCTATTTTTCTGTTTTAGCTAAAGAGGGGCTTTTATGCCCTCCCAATTTCCATTACTAGAAACCACATGGTCTTTGAAACTACAAGCACGAAATTGACAGCTAAGACCTAGCATGTACTACTACCACCAGCATCAACTTTCAAAAGGACAGATAAGTAGCAAAGCAGCTGCTACCACAAGCAAACCAGCTACAGCTAGCAAAAGCAAAGTCTAACAGATAACTAGAAATACTTAAGTAGATGTATATGAACAAATGATGCTGCTAGATACATAGAGGAAGCCAAGACCATGGAGCAAGGAAGAAAAACCAATCCACATCCAGCAGCAATAGTTTTTTTCTGGCTCCTTTATCTGCAAGATACAATGGCAAACAATTTTGATTAGTATATACCACTTTTTGTGTGACAACTACAGGATGAATACGGATTTTAATTCCCCTAAATCCAACATAATCATCCTGATATACACTTGGTCCATGCATGAATTGGGTGTAAAGTGTCTCTGGTATCACTATAAACTTATCCAATCCCACCTTTAATCTCATAAAAATCAGTAGAAACATAGATAACTCAATTAACATCAATCAAGTTGTAGAAACATAGATAACTCAATCTGTCTATTAACATCAATCAAGTTGTAGAAACATAGATAACTCAATTTTGTTCCATGCTTCTAGTTCACTTAATTTTTAACGGTGAACATAGTTAACTGGATTTTGTTCAGTGCTACTTACACAATAGCAAAGAAGCATCTAAGCAAAGCAATGTAGCTAGTTAAACAGCAGCAAAGCAAGGCAGCTGCAATGACACGCCTACACACATGCATGTACAGTAAACAGAGTAGTACCATTCAAGTATTTGTTAGGGTTTGAGAATTTACCATAGACGACGGAGCCAGCCGAAGATAATCCTACTGCTGGGTGGAGAGGGCCAGCAGCCACGAGGAACGCCTTGGGAAATGCGGGGACCTCCTTCGGAGGGAGGAGACCGGTGCCTTCGATTTCTTCTTCCTGACCGTCTCACCTCCATCGCCACACCGATGCCCTGGGTTGGGAGACCAATTGGCACTTCCGCCACCGGCTGCAGCGCTTGTGTGAGCGGATCCACCCAATATTGCATCGACTTGAAGAGCTTCCACTTGTTCCTCTTCACCGGATCCGGGGACTCAGCCTCCATCATCGCCCATAGAATCACCTCCATGGCCAGCTGCGGCTGGGATCCAAGGAAGCAGTGCAGCAGTTCATCGTCGTGCAACATATCCTTGACCACTAACGCAACGTCGTTGAGCTACTCCTTGCGTGGGAACCAGGAATCGATCTCCCAGAGCTGCCCCAACTTCTCCTTGTCGCCGCCTGCCAGCGCCGCTATCTGTTCCTCCCTGGTGGACATCGCTATCTACTGGATCTTTTGGTTTCAGTGGGAGATGTAGAGGAGGTGAAGGAAACTGCAGTGACACCCGAAACATAGTCAAACTCACCAGGTCGCTTGGTACTAGTAGTGGTGGGCTCACGAACGTGTCGGGTGCGGTCATGTGCGACGTATTAGAAGGAATTCTACTTGGGCCCATGGAACATGTTTTACTTGGGCCCGTTTTACTTGTGTGAGCTCGTAGAAAGTTTACTTCTTTTAGTGTTTCAAAACCTCTGTTACTTGTTTTTGTTCATGGAATAATGTAAATCAAAATGTTCATGAAATAATGTAAATCAAAATGCGGCAAAATGCAAAGAGGTAGCACATGTTTTACTTGTCATAAACTTTTCTTCTTTTAACCTTTGAAAAATAATACTTCTGTTAAGTGTTGAATGATTCATGGAAATATTTGTTACTCCTACAAAAATGTTGTTCCATTTGGTGATAATGCTTCTGTTTAGTGTTGTTCCATGTGGTGTTACTTGCATGACTATAATATTTGCTAATAATGCTTCTGTTTAGTGTTGTTCCATGTGGTGTTACTTGCATGACTCATAAAAATTAGATCTGAATGAAACATACATATATTAGCACAGAGAAAAAGCACACTATTACTTGAACGAAAGATACATATATTAGCACGGAACAACATATAACATAGATAACATAGATATATAGTATCCCCCTACAACTCATTACAAATAATTATCAGCCCTTATAACTCGGGCTCTCACTACATGGATTGATAGCTCACGATAACACACTCTTAGAATAGGCCCCTCTAGAACATGGGCAGCAATAGCTTGCACATCATCAACCATGTGGGGGGGGGGTCGACATGGAGATGTTCACTCCTCATCTTCCGGCGGGTTGGGGAAGGCGAGAGAGTGCATGTGGACCGGGGTGGGGAAGATGTAGTCGAGCTGGCTGAAGATGTTGTATGTTGAGAATGCGATGAACTCACACCAACAGAAGAAGGACTGGTCGAGGAGATGGTATGCATCAAAGGGATTGGTGAAGCGAACGATGAGGCCACTTCCTCTGATGCGAGCCTCCGTGATGTTGAACATCAGCGGAGAGCCGGGAGGTAAGTGACAGTAACCGGCCCTAATGAACACGGTGGCAAACTCCATTGGACCCCTTCACCTCGAGATTTCCCACACCCGGAGCTCGTTCTCGACCATGACCCTGGTAGGGTACTCCCTCTCTAGCACGATGTTCGGCACGAGGAAGGTTGGCCCGACGTATTGCATGGTGCCGGTAGGGGGTGTGGCTTGGATCTAAGATGCGAGAGGACGCGGGTGTGTAGTTTGGGGATTGAGAGGGGGGAGAGGTGCGGTTTAGAGGTAGAAGAGGTGGGGTTAAATAGGGGGATCCATGACGTCATTTGCCCTTCATTGTGGTGGGAAAGGGTGACGGTGTCCTGGACTAGGGGGTACTCACCACATCGTCTCCCGACCAGTGAGTCGGGCCGAGGACCCCCGTGATGATTCACTAATGGGCCACTTCGGGCAGCCCATGCCGAATACAAGGAGGATTCCACAAGACTTGGCGCACAAGACAAGGGCTCCTCTAGACCCTAGGCCTACGATGCATATATAAACCAAGGCCAAGCTAGTCAATAGATCAATATATGACATCTCATAATCTTGTGGTAGATACATGTACACTATAGTATCCTCATATCAATACAATCAAAAGCAGGACATATGGTATCATTTTCTCGAGAGAGCCTGAACCTGGGTAGAATCATGTGTCCGTATTACCATCGCTCCAAGACGCCTAGCTTAGGACCTCTACTACGATATACGCCGGTTTTGACACCGACATTGGTGCTTTCATGAGAGCCTACTTGGTAGTCGCCGCGGTGCAATGGGAATTCAGATCGGCTCCATTGCGATCTACGCGTCGGAACCGAGCTACATCGTCAACGTCGGCATCTTCGTCGCCGGCTTGACTGGTCACCTCGGCTAGGCAGAGGACTGCGCGCCACGTCAGATCACCTAGATTGGACGTGTGTCTTCATCAAACGTCAACTCCAATCTCAACCAAGATCATGAAAGAATCCTCCATGGTGCTCGGGGGCTCAACGTCAACATTGACCTTGAGCGATCATGCAGTTTTTCTGTATAGCGAATTCGTGTTCGTCGTTGCCGCCTCACTGAGTGTCACTTTGACGATTGCTTCAGTGGAATTGTGCGGAATTGAGTCTAGAACAACCCAGCAAATTTTCGTCACGTTCCGGTGAAGGAATCTCCGGCAATCTACAATATACCGGAGCCCTATCGAATCTGGATGAGTTTAGGACGAGGAGTCCAGTATCTAGCTCGGATATCCGTTGGAAAATCTCACCGTTCATCGGCTGCGGAATTCCTATACCGATCACCCCTCAAAATTTCAGCTCGATCCGGCCGTCCAAACTCCGGGAAACGTCCAATGCGGTCAATGAATTTTGGATCTATTTTCTGCACGAAAATTAATCCGAACCGAGTTCATCTTTTTCATGAACAGGTTGTGAGGCGTCCTTTTTGAAGGAAATTTTCTGATCACCTCGATCAACCAACCAAGAGTTCGGCATCGCGAGGGCCGAATAATCTTCAAGCGGACCTTGTCATGCGCGGATTGTAGGGGTCGGGCGCTCCGTTGCTTCATCAAACTAGCATTGACCTCATCACAAATTCCGACCTGCGTCGGCATCGCCGCACCGTTACTTTTTCAAGCTGATGTCCACCACGCCGGCCTGCTTTGACATGTCGGCTGGCATGGGGCTCTAGCGTCACCTTACCGATCTGCTACGTCACCTCGGCTAGACTAGGGGCTTCATAATCTCCTCATCAACCCGCTCTGAAGACTTCGACATTACCAGCCGACCAGCTTTGACACCTCGGCTGGCATGAGACTTCGGCGTCACCAGCCGACCAGCTTCGACACCTCGGCTGGCATGAGAATTCGGCGTCACCAACCGACCAGCTTCGACACCTCGGCTGACATGAGACTTCGGCGTCACCAGTTAACCTGCTTTGACACCTCGGCTGGCCTGAGACTTCGGCGTCACCAGCCGACCTGCTCCGTCACCTCGGCTAGACCGGGGCTTCGGCATACCTTCATCAACCTACTCTAGGGGCTTCGGCTTCACCAGCAGACCTGCTTCGACACCTCGGCTGGCATGAGACTTCGGCGTCACCAGCCGACCTGCATGAGACTTCGGCGTCCGCCGATGACAGCTTCGCCATGTTAACTGGACCGAGGACTTCATCTCGCCACATCGACCATACTGCATCGCCACTTCGTCAAGTCGAACTCTTCGTTAAGGTACCTCGGTGCCCAGGCCATATTCCTTTACTTATTTGCTTCACTTAAATTAACTAAGTACAAGATTTAAAAAATATATTATTACCTTTATTTGTCATTACTCTTGTCTTGCACTATTTTATGTGTGCAGGTAATCGGCTTCGGCTGTGTTGCGTGGTCAGTTCGGTGTCACCTTGCCGACCTACTCCGCCATCTGTGCTGGACAGGGGGCTTCGCCTCACCACATAGGCCGAGCCGTGTCACTACCTCGGAATGCTGAGCTCCTCGCTCGGTCATCTCGGGCTTGGGGGCTGGGACCTCGGTCATGCCAAAGACCATGCACCATATCGGATCTGTCAAAAGTTCGGTGGACGTCCTCGTCCCGCCACAAGCCCGGATCGCGTCATCGACACCAAGCACATTAATCAGGTAAGTTGCTTTCATGTTAAAATATTTTCAGCTTTCTAATTTTGTTCGGTTCGACCAAGCGTTATACTTTTTTGACAAAAAGTTGTTTGTGAAAAACTTTCTTTGCCAAAACTTTGGTTGTTACAAACAAATTCAAATACCCCGTTTACTTGGGAGCTTCCTTTATGAAACCTTTTCTCTTTGCATGTGATTATTATTATACAACTTCTTTCCTTGCTCGTGTATTATGCCAAAATATGCATCATGTTGACTTAAGTGTTCCGTAAAGCTAGGTTGTCTAGCTCATGTGCTTACTCCTACGTTCCCGATTGTTCGGGTAGGGAGTAAAGGGAGCACCTCTGCCATTGTTACGGTCGGGTCATCCGAACTCGTATCTCACACGGGTGAAGCCGAAAGTTAGCGCTCTTATTGTTTTCAACTTTGGTCGGCACACGACGGAACTCACGCGTATACAAATCTATTGCACTAGTCTCATAGTAGTCATGAGCGACCAAAGAAAGGTACCGCTGGGGGCACTATTTTCTTTGAAGATGCTTCTTACATTACATAAGTAATATAGCATAAGTTTCCTAGGCATGCTTTGTTTGTTATAGCCTCATGGCCTGATTGCCTGGTTATTCGAAACACCGTCGATATTCTCGGTAGGTGGAGTAGATAACACTTTTCGGCCCTTGGCCGAAGAGGGAGAAGCCAACGGTCGATTAAGACGCGTTCAAAGTTCGGGTGAACACTGATATTATATAAGTACTTCGGTACATACAATCATTATACATATAATTCTTTTACCCAAGTCACTTGGGGGCTCTTAAAATAATATGAGTCATTTTATAATAGATGTTTTTTTCTTAGTCGTTGCAATATCTTTGTCTACCACTCCTTTATCGACACAAGTGTATGATCAATAACCGGGTAGCCTGATTTCTCTCTAAAGCCGCTCGCGTTTAGTTTGCTAAACTGGCCTAATCACACTCCGCCCTCGAGATAGGGAGTTTGACGAAAGGCTGGCCCACTTGAAGTCTAGAGATCGTATGTGTCACGTCAAAGCATGACAAAAGCACAATTTTAAGACCAATTTCGTATTGGCACCAAAAAACTTGATTCAATCTAGACGTAAAGTTTTTTACGCAAGTTTTTTGGTCTTTTGAGCTTACAACATCTTTCACCTATTTTATGTTTTCATTTCAGGAAGCGGGACATTCTCTTGGTTGAGGTGTTCGACGTGATAGTCTTGCTGGGAAACTCTTTTCTAATCTACAGCTCGACATCTTTCCTGCTGAACTCCACCTCGGTGTTGTCAAAACATACATGACGGTTGAACTAGTTCCTGAGGAGGTACGATCCTAGGGTCTTCCATGTTGCTTAACCCAAGTCTCGGGGGCTACTGCATTGACAATTCAATGCGGAAAATTTAAGTGCAATACAGTTTTTGAGGAGGTTATGATCCTCAGGTTGGTCGGCCGCACCCAACGTGAGTCTCGAGGTCTGTGCACACCGCTTTTATGTTCCTAAGTATGCTACCAAGCTAGAAGTTGATCCTCAGGCCGATTTCGCGAATCGACCTGAGCCTCAGGGGCTACTGGGATTAGCGGTCTTATGTCATCCTTCAGATGCGTCTCGGGTTTTAGACCGACACGCACCTTGAGGGCTACTGGCTATATATATCGGTAGAGAATTAATTGCACCAATCGAAAGTACCATAAAAAATCATCCCATGGTCAGGGTCGTGCACCACCTCGAAAGCAGTCTGGCATAAAGCTCGGGAGCAAGTGGCTGGCTCCATAGAGACCATTTACGGCATTAAGCTCAGACGAATTCTTTTAATTTTTTAAGGTCCAACATAGTTTATGATACCTCAGACTTGGATCATCATTGGAGCTCGGATGCAGTCCAGTGTTGGAGCTCGGAAGCAGTCCGACATAAAGCTCAAGATCGAAGACGCCTCAGAAACAGTCCGACATAAAGCTCGGATGTGAATGGCTGGCTCAATAAAAGACTATTCCGACATTTAAGCTTGGATGAAGTCCTCCAAACTTTCCAAGACCAAGGTAATCTATGACACTTCGTATGCTGAACAACATTAGACTTCGGCTACCAAAAGACACCTCGGACGCAGTCTGGTATCAAGCTCGAACGCGAGTGGTTATCTCCCTAGAGGGCTTTTCCGGCATTATGTTCGGTTGAACTCCTCCAAACTTTTCACGACCGAGGTAGTCTATGACACCTCAGAGCATTGGAGCTCGGCTAAAAATACACCTCGAACACAGTCCGGCATTGGAGCTCAGACATAGTCCGCTGTTGGGGCTTGGCTGCAAAAAGATACCTCGGATACAGTCTGGCATTGGATCTCGGACATAGTCCGATGTTGGAACTCGGTTGTAAAAAGACACCTCGGATGCAGTTCGGCGTTGGAGCTCAGGCGCAAGAGGACACCACCGCACGGGAAACACTTCAAACCCGAGGTGTGGCATAAAAAATAATAAGGCATTGATAAAGGCCGATAACTTAAAGGGGCTCCTCGGATTCCCGACGTGTGAACTCTTTGGATTTAGCTCGGCGATCCTCAAGATCGAAGATGGGAAGATTTGTTGAACCAGTTTCCAAGGCCGACGACCGAAGACAAAGAATTGTTCAGAAGAACCGAGGAGCGTCCCCAACTTGAAGACCGGTTCAGGGGGCTACTGACGGTGTCCTAGACTAGGGGGTACTCACCATGTTGTCTGCCGACCAGTGGGTTGGGCCGAGGACCCCCGTGATGATTCACTAATGGGCCACTTCGGGCAACCCATGCCGAATACAAGGAGGATTCCACAAGACTTGGCGCACAAGACAAGGACTCCTCTAAACCCTAGGCCTATGGTGCATATATAAACCGAGGCCAGGCTAGTCAATAGATCAATATATGATATCTCACAATCATGTGGTAGTTACATGTACTCTTTACTATCCCCATATCAATACAATCAAAAGCAGGACGTAGGGTATTATCTCCTCGAGAGAGCCCGAACCTGGGTAAAATCATGTGTCCATGTTACCATCGCTCCAAGACCCCTAGCTTAGTACCCCTACTACGAGATATGCCGGTTTTGACACCGACAAAGGGCCCGGTGTGAAACGTGTTGCCATTCATCATGGTGGGAAAGGGCTGGGTTGGAAACGAGTCGTGACAACAATGAACTGCTACAAATACTTCATCACTCAATTTCATCTAGGAATCCTGGATCTTCCTTATCTTGGCCATAAGTTTTGCATAAGTAAAATATTCAGCAATAACAAATGTGAAGTGAAGCAAAACAAATCATTGGCACGAACTTACTGTCTCACAGGATGACACATAAACATGTGTGTGTATGCAACATAAAATCCTCAAAATAGGTAACGCATGAATTCTTGCGTCACGTATGCAACCTAAAATCCAAAAAATGTCTCAAACCAAAATTATACATGCCCCGGAAACATGCTTACGGACTAAACTCCAACCATTTAAACTTCAATCTTGCGTCACTTATGAAGTATTTACACCTGGATTTTCTTTGCGATGTCGCGAATTTTGTTTTTCACCGCTTCTAGCTGGTTGGTAGGTGACAAAATTAACTCGGCAATGAGTCGTCTTCTCCTTGCGTTAACTGTATCCTGCAAATTTACATATAAATGCATAGTGAATAATAGTTTTTACACGATCACACCACCGAGTCTACAAACAAAAATATCAATCAACCTGGTCAAAATGGCCGGTCATTCGGTCCCCGTCCCAATGCTCCAAAACTTCTATCACAAAAAGGCTGCAAGAGTTGTTGATATATATGCAAAAATTAGTGATGGTCCATACCAACACGTGTGGTTATTACAATACGATGTACGTTAACTCACCCGTCCTTTTGTTGTGGCATGGGGTACTCTTTGATAAGCCACTTAGACACGTCCGGATATTTTCCAGGTGTAATGCAGTTTGCCTCAAGAAAATCGTTTGCTATAGCGAGTCGCTATAAAAAGGGTAATGTTAATGGAAATGAATACAACTATTAGTATGAACAAAGCTAAAAATGGTAATGGGAATGGAAATGAAGACAACAATTAGTAGGAACAAAGCCAGTAATGGTGATAGTACCAGTGCTTTCATAGTGTCGACAGACTGCTCAAGAGGATAGAGCGAATCCATAACTGGGAATTCTTTCTTGCGCATGTGCATTACCACGGTCATCAAGTGGGAACTATCGACATTCAAGGCCACATACATCTATGGTGTAAGAAAGCATCATGTACCATATGAAGTGCATTTGAAAATGTCGTATACTAAACAAGTATAATAACATAACATACCTTATCACGCGGAGTATACTCATCCTTGACTCTATTAACTGCTCCAGATGTTGGCAACTCACTATCCATGTTGTAGAGCAATGGCAATGGATTGTCTCGTGCAAGGCCTGATCAACGAGGTATCTTGACCTCCACGATGGAGAGAGGTGACGATCAAGACCAACGCGCAATGCCAAATGTGCCTGGTAAGAATCAATAACCTGCATACAATATGCCGACATTTTATGTTCAAAAGTTGCCACATGTCATACAATTTAATAACAGGTCATGCTAATATTGCTTACACCATCTGACACCCATCTATTTTCGAGTACCGGTCGAAGCATCTCCGAAGAGAGTGAGTTAAGACTTGCATTGTAGTAAACTATTTTTTCCTTATTCTTTTCAGACCTACAAGCTATCTCCACAAATGTAACAGCTACATCAATTAGTTCCGGCATCAACTCATCTGCCACAACATCTGGCGCGACGTTCTTAGAAAATAGAGCTGCATGGAAATTATGAACGTCAATAATGGTGACTACATTAGTTACTAGCATATATTACAGTAAGAAAGCTAGTAACAGTACATATACTTGCGGAGGTAGTTCCCGAAGGTTTAGTACCACGGGCGGAATGCCTGCTTGGCTTATCAAGTGCATATGGGGATTCAAATTTCTTGGGAACTGTCTACTTCCTCTTTCCCCACAAAACTTCGTCATCCTTTCTAAATGTCGGCAACTTTTGCCCCTTGGAATTAGCCATGAACTTGGTAGCATAAGATGGCATGATGACTATGTCCGGAGAACTAGACCGAGGAGAACTACTAATGATCCAAGGGTTTACCAGTGGTGCACCATAGTCATCATTAGACTTGATTGGTGAACCATCCTTCTGGACATTGATCTTAGGTGGTGTTTTCTGGTTGGCAAAAAAAATATCATGAAGCTTCATTTTTCCAAAGTAAAAAATATTAAACGAGAAAATGAAAGACAAACACACATACTTCCTCAGCTTCATTTTCTCCTTGTGAACCGCCTCCTGAGTATGCATCAAATCAATGATCGGATCGAGAGTATCTTCAAAGTGATTGTCTTCCTTGTACATGAATTTCTTTTTTTCATGCGGACCATTGTCAAATGAATCCACTTCATCATCACCATCATTGTTACAGGATGGCACGGCAGCTGCAGGCTTGTACATGACACCTTGTTTGTTCATCTTCTCCAACAGTTTCTGCAACACAAATATAAATACATTAATGCTTCATGGTTTTGAAACTTGGTTATCTGCTTCTTCTCAAAAAGTATGGGTGTGTCACCTCAGCTACTTGATCATGGATTTGCCTCATGTACCTGTGTATGTAATCAATACACCTGTTCATGAAAACATCCATCATCTCGTCTGGGTTAAAAGCTGGCTTCGACTTCCTTGCGGTGGCACTGGTCGGCTTGGGTTTTGGCTTCCATGTAGTCCCATGATCTGGGACTTTGGGCTCTTGCGCCCTATATTCTTGGGTTATATTATCTTTGACCTGCATGCGATATACAACAAAATGTGATCAATAAAAATTTAGTGAACTAGGATTAGCTACATGTGATATACAAGTACAAGTGATATACACCTACACGTGGTTAACTAAATGAAATACCTCAGCTACATGTGATATAAGACTACATGTGATCAACTAACAGGACTGCCTTGACATTGCCACGCCCACGGCCATTGTCATAGTCAAACCGATCTCTCCTGGTGGCCGCAGCTTCGGTCCAGTTCCTCATCAGAGGTTGTAGGGACAAGTTAGGATTGAAAGCGCAATCACCTTCTAGAGGTTGCACCTTCTCCCAATACAAGAACTTCTAGGGATTCCCTAGCTAGAGTTGTCGAGTTTGTCATCGACTTGGTACCTGGTACCACTCCTATAGCCAAGCATCCGTATAAGATGCCACCGCATGAACTACTTGAACTTTTGCAAGAAATTGACAATTCGCTACAGCTGGGTTTCATTCATCCAAGTTCCTCTGCTTGGGGAGCACCTTCTATCTTTGTTAAGAAGAATGATGGGACAAACCGTCTGGTCTAGGATTACCGACCAAGCAACCAAGCTACAATTCAGAAAAAATGTCCACTTCCTCAGATCAATGATTTGTATGATCAACTTGTTGGTTCCTCAATTTTCTCTAAGCTCGACTTGAGGTTGGGTTACCATCAGATCCGTGTTCATGAACAGGATATACCAAATACTACATTTGTTACTCACTATGGTTCATACGAGTACACTGTTATGTCTTTCAGTTTAACCAATGCTCCAGCAACCTTCTCTCGTTTAATGAATTATATCTTCATGGACTACCTCGACAAATTCATCGTGGTTTACCTGGATGATATTCTGGTATTTTCCAAGAATAAAGAAGAGCATGCTGAACATCTTCGTCTTATACTAGAAAGACTTTGGGAACATCAGCTATATGCCAAGTATTCCAAGTGTGAGTTCTGGATGGATGAAGTAACCTACTTTGGTCATGTGATCTCCAAGGATGGTATTGCGGTCAACCCTGAACGAGTTCAGGCTATTATTGACTGGACTCCCCCAGAGAATGTAAAGCAAGTTAGAAGTTTTCTCGGACTCGCCAGCTATTGTCGTCAATTTGTCGAGAACTTCTCGAAGATTGCCAAGCCCTTAACCAATCTGCTTCACAAAGGTTTCAAATATGAGTGGACAGATAAAATGCCAGGAGAGCTTTTAGGCACCTAAAAGACAAACTGGCGTCTCCTCCAGTGCTTTCTCCTCCGAATACTCATAAGGACTTTGTCATTTATTGTGACGCTTCGAGTCAGGGAATAGGCTGTGTCCTAATACAAGAACGCAAAGTGGTTGCTTATGCATCTCGTCAACTGCGTCCTCATGCAGAGAACTACCCCGTTCATGACCTTGAACTTGCTGTAGTAATTCACGCTCTGAAAGAGTGGCGGCAGTACCTTGTTGGCAATCGTTGCGAGATCTACACCGATCACCAAAGTCTAGAGTACTTGTTTACTCATCCAGATTTGAATCTCCGTCAACAGAGATGGATGGAGCGCATAGCAGATTACAACGTGGAAATTTCTTATACACCAGGCAAGGCTAATGTAATGGTTGTTGCTTTGAGCCTTAAGTCATACTGGAATCACCTACAGGTCCATAAAGTTCACCCCCGTCTTCAAGAACAATTTCGCAAGCTGAACCTTCATATTTTTCCTCAGGGTTATCTCGCTCCCTCTCCTGAAGGGTCATACAAGATGAACCTCCATGTTGTTTCCCAGGGTTCTCTTAATACCATGGTTTCTAAACCAGATCTTGTGGACGTCATCAAGTGGATCCAGAAGTGTGACAATGAAGCCGACATGATTAAATTCAATCTCATAGAATGAAAGCCCTCACCCTTCACTATTGCTGAGGGTGGCGCTTTGTACTTAAAAGGCCGCCTAGTGGTACCGAGTAAGGAGAAAAACCATGATATAACTCAGGAGGTCATGAAGGAAGCACATGACACTCCGATGTCTATTCATCCTGGTAGTACCAAGATGTACCAAGACATTCGTCAAAGATTCTTGTGGTCTAACATGAAGCGAGACATTGCTCGCTATGTTTCAGAATGCAACATTTGTCGTCGTATGAAAGCAGAACATCAGAAGCCTGCAGGAAATATGCAACCTATTATGGTTCCTAAATGGAAATGGGACCATGTTGAAATGGACTTCGTCATTGGGTTTCCCAAATCCCAGAAAGGTAACGATGCTATTCTCGTCGTCATTGACCAACTTTCCAAGGATGCACATTTTCTAGCCGTCAAGGAAACGATCACTACTAGTCAGCTGGTAACCCTCTACATGTCCAGAATTGTTTCACTTCATGGTATTCCACTGGTTATCAATTCAGACCTTGGCAGCTTATTCACTTCGAGATTCTGGGCAAGTTTCCAGGAAGCTATGTGATGACGGGAAAATGGGGCGATAGAAAAATACTAACTACGCGTCCACGTCATAGAGACAAATGAAATTTAATATTTAAAATGCGCGAATTTAAATGAGACAATATCAAGTATTGCGAGTACATATTTCCGGAACTCTTACATTTATATAAAAGAACCGTTAATTACATCTCCGAAGAGAAAACCCCTGATTAAGAATTCCAACATTTCTAATATACAAAGGATTACAAGTTTGCAACACATATGACTATTACAAAATATAAAACTACGACTAGGAAGTCCTCCTCGCCGTCGTCGCCGTCGGATGCTTGAAGGAACATTTAATCTTCTTAGACTTATCATTTGATTTAATATCATATATTTTACTTGTACTAATATTAGCAGTACAAGGATTTTGCATGAATCGGCTGCTCAATTTATTAATCGGCCCAACATACATGTATTTTGATGCTACAGTATATTGTTTGCTTATTTTTTTTTAAATAGCCGACCGAGAGCGTCCGGGATTTTACACAGAATTTGGGGCAGAGGCCATGTATGTGCAATTCTTATTTCTCTATATGCATGCGATAACTACATACACTCATCATTTTATACTTCTTTTGGTACTATTCAACACAGCACTGGCTTGTCTTAGATAAAGACTAGATTTTGGGCTACTTGCATGCCACCGGAGTATGCATAGAAGTTTTAATTTATTTTGGACAAGAGTGTTCGTAGCATATGCAAAGTGCATTTTTGTTTGATATTTTGCTAAGGCATGATTTAGCCTATATTTCTACATGCGTATGTGACATGTGAATTTTATTGAATTTGACATCTCTTATACTACTCCATCGCATAGCAAGGCCTGCGAGAAGTGTAATCAGATGAAGGTTTATTTTCTTCATGTTTGTATTACTACTAGCGTGACATAAAATGCCCGTAGCGTAACCGAACAAGAAGTGTATTTTATGATTTAGTGAAAACACTATGACAATTTTCTTCTCACTTTTACCCTGGTCATATCCGTTTTTTTGAGGACTGATTTGGGAAGATTTCATATGCATTTTGTACTTAGTTTATTCTCAGATTTGTATCCGCGTATAGGGACCAAACCAAGGAACGAGGCTTTCCCACACGTTTCGTCCGGGTTTGTATCGCTAAGGGGACCGAATTGAGAGCGACCAAGAAGATAATTATTTTAGAAATGAACATGCTCCTTGATTTGTACCGCAATGGCCGAACCAAGGGAATGAATCTTGGTAGATGGATATAATTTCTCTATGGATTTTATTATGATGGCCAAGCCAAGTTGACAATTTTTTGTGGAAAATATGGAGGGAAGCTCCTTGATTTGTACCACAATGGCCAAATCAAAGGCATGAGTTTTAGTGGATATAGAAAACTCTCTTTTGACACGATGTAACACGTTTCTTGAGTTGTACCACAATGGCCAAAACAAAGATGTGAGCTCTAACATATGTATGGAAACTCTTTGATAGGATGCAGCAAGTTTCTTGATTTGTACCACTATGGCCAAACCAAGTTGATAATCTTGTAGAAAATATAGAGCATGCTCCTTGATTTGTACCACAATGGCCGAATCAATTGCATGTACTATGGTAGATAGAAGAGAAGAAGCTATTTGGTTTGTACTCATGGCCAAACCAAATGCTAGTGGGGAGGATTAAGATGAAGGCTCCTTGATCTGTACGCATGGACAAACCAAAGGCTAAGGGGGAGATGGGAATGGAACTCTTTGGTTTGTACCCATGGCCAAACCAAATGTTAGGGAGGAGTCATGAATCCCACCTACTGCTGCGATGTTCCTTCTCCTCGTTCTTCTCTTCTTCTTGATTTGTGGTGTACGGTCTTGTTTGTGGTGATGGCACTTACCAGGAGCCGAGCGTCGAGAGCATATGTGAGCCGGGCTGGAATGACCTTTGGGTGGCCAAATATATAGGCGGCCAGTGAGAGGTGCCGAGACGCGCACAGCGCGCGCACGTCCCGATCGTGGGAGCGTGGTGCGGTTACTCCTTTTCTTTTACAATTTCTATATTCCTTTAATTGGTTAATCGATATCGTAATCCTGGAGAGCTGACCAGGTTCGATCGTGGCTCCTATGAAGTACTCCATGCATGTGGGCTGCCGCCCTGCTTGTGGGCCTTTAATTGGTTTAGTGATTGATTAGCTGTGTAATGATGCCGGTAAATCCATGCACGTATGGGCTATATTTATTTTATATGGAGCTGCATGGGTGTGGGCCATAGGCTAGCTAATTGACTCATCATTAGCTAGTAACCTTGCCGCCTAATCCATGCACAACGTATGCATGTAAGTGGCATGCATGTTGCACGTACTACTTTGGTCACTATAGCCCAATAACTTAGCTAGCTCTTAGGTAATTTGGCTCAAGGGCTAACAAAGATAAATTTCTTTATGTGTTATGAAATTCCTTTTTTTTCATGAAACATTTGTATATAATTTGCCATTTATGCCAATATAATTTGATCATACTTTATAGAATTTGTCTAGATAATGCCACGATTTATCAGCGGTCGACTATTTCTTTAAGCATTTAGTGTTGATGGAGGCATTGAGATTTAAATTGATATCAGACCACTGCCATTGCCTTTGGTAACGGAAAATATGTAAATAAATCATTATTTATTTATTTATTTCCCTCTATTTCAAGATCGCCGATTATTTTTAATATCCGTGATAAAATTGATGTCAACAGATGCCCCTCGAGGTCTGGGTGCGAATGTATTTTGATGATTCGGATCCAGAGCTCGAAAATACAGGCATATATATATTCTTTATTTTAGCACATACCTTTTTTATTATTATTTTTGGCTAGGTTGTTTTCTATCACGTCATTTTGAAAATTAGTTGAGGCCTCGAAGGATAAGTAGCCGTGCTTTGGAAAATGGTTACCAATAGAGATAACTACGTATGCCGATATTGTAGCAGCCTGCTGCCCATTATTTGCGTTGCTATCGGATTAGCTCCAGCCCACGCGTATCCTTTTACTCTCCAATATATATATCCCGTATGTTCCTCTTTTTTTTCTTTTTGCTAGGTGCTCTGCCGATCTCAACCCAACCCCGCTCTCACGAAGCTCTGGAAACAATCTCCAAGTAGATTGGATCTCTAGCAGAATCTGCTGACGTTGAGTATGCACCACTATCATATTCCTTGATGCGAGCCACTTTTGACTCTATCATCTAACTGGTCTGTTTTTTATCTTCTTTTTTTTACTAGGATTTCATGCTAGCAATTTCGTGCAGGGCTGCAGACCAGTTCTCATTTCAATCCGGTGAGTGCTTGATTTCTTGTATAAACATCCAGCGCAACAGGTAATCTATGTATTGTGGTCTGATTTTTTTTTATCTCTACTTTTTCGGTAGGCTGATATCAGATTGCTTTTTTGTTCGGCTCATCCGCATCCAGATTCTACAAGATTAAAGATCGATGGATGCCTGTACTGCATGAATATCTAAGTGATCTTACTGCTGCTCCTCCGATACAGCCCAATGAGGTGAGTTTGAAATATTTTGTTTTCGTTTTTTTTAAATACATTTATTCATATTATCATCATTTTTTTATTGACTACAGGTAGGCAGTCTATTAGAGGATGACGATGGAGCTGGTACTTCTTCAGCTTATCCGTTGTCCATAGATAATGAGCCATCGGAAATTGTGCCAACCTCTGGGGAAAAGAGATGTAGACAATCTTCTCTTACTCACGTTGGTGAAGAAGATAGGTTGCCTTCAAAGCGGAAGCTTGATTTTTCTGCGGAGTCTGCTCCATCGGAGCTGTTTCATGAGATGCTGGATTTAGATATTGATGATTTCCCTAATGGTGAAGAGTTTAACCCTGATCTCGCGGTTGAAGCGAATCGTGTATATAATGATCTTCTTGAGACGTGCTTAGAGGACAACCAGCTGGATGGGCTTGGCACGTCTCACACATTTATGGGAGTTGAAACTGTGCCCCCCACCCCTAATGCACTTGATTTTTCATCAACTTTACATGGTAGTTGATAAGCATATATTTTACTAGTTAATTATGCTTATTGCTTATTAATTCTCATCAATTGATTTACTTTCTTCATGTATATATTTCAGGCGGCGAGTTACGCGGTAACAACTTGGAAAACTCTGAAGAGCCAGTTGTCGTTTCAGGGGCAAGCGAAGCAATGGACCCTTTTTTCATAAAGGATACCTTTCTAAATGCTACAGATACAGTGGTGCAGAAGGCTCTCGAGGGTCTGAACACAACCACACTCCGCAATCCTGATCGCCGCAACTTGCTGGATATGATCTCTAAAACGCTACCTGGGCATATTCCCGAGGTAGCGAAAGTTCATGGCATACTAGTTGAACTTGTAACTCTCTCAAACAAACTAGAAGTCAATCAGAATGAGTTCCAGCTGGAGACAGAACAAGAAAAACGTGTTGTGACGCTCGAAGTTCAGTCTCAAAAGGGTGTTGTCAAAGCTTCCGCTGAAGAGTTATCCTCTAAGGGAAAGCTTCGTGCAGAAAAGACAGCATTGGTAGAAGCTCTCAAGGCGCAGCTCCAAGAGGCTTCCGCTGAATTGCTTAAGATTGAAGAGGATGAAGAGCAGCTACGTCAAGCACACCTTGCTCACGAGTCAAAATTGAAGGAACAGCAGGATAGGCTCCAGAATATTGGTGCTGGCCAGAGTCAAAAACTCACTGATTTCCAGCATCAGGCCACGGCTTTGGAACATGAAGCGAATCAGCTTGTTACAAATCTGCACAACTGGCGCTCTCTTTGAAGAATACGGCTTGCCTTTGCCTTATTTTTTTGTGACGTTAAATAATTAGTCCTTTGATCCTATGTTACCAAGCCTAGTATTTAAAGCGTTATAGCAGACTCTGCTGGTCATGTAATAAATTTTAGACCATCAATTCATTTAAACTTGCACGTTTTTTTTTCTTTTTAATTTCCCCGAATATTTGTGATGTACTGCTATAACTATGGCTATCAGCTGCAAGCTAAGAGACTCTCATATTGAAGCTATTTTATTTATGTACGGCTCCAAGTCTCATTGCTACAGTTTTCTTTTTTGTAGTTATATTTCCTTTTATTGTTACACTCGTAATGTTTGGCATATATATTTTCTATATGCCCCGGTTCATGTTCACGAGGGTATGAATTTTTTTTTTTGGCGAGGATTAATCTCATTTTCGGTAATTTACTCGTAAGTTTCGTGGAGTATTTATTTTGTGTCGCAGTTTAGACTCGTAAGTTCATCGGAGTATTTATTTTTTTGCATGTCCCCAGTTTATACTCATGATGGTATGGAGTTATGTAATTTCGTTGAATCATACATTTATGATTTTCTGCCCCAGTTTACACTCATGAGGGTATGGAGTATATGATTATTTTGTTGTGCCCCAGTTTATACTCATAAGGGTGTGGAGTATTCTTTTTTTATTCTATTTTTTGAAGTTCTTTTTATTTTGCGCCCCAGTTTATACTCATGAGGGTATGGAGTATTTTTTTTCTTATTCTTTTTTTGAAGTTCTTTTTATTTTGCGCCCCAGTTTATACTCATGAGGGTATGGAGTATATGATTATTTTGCTGTGCCCCAGTTTATACTCATAAGGGTGTGAAGTATTTTTTTCTTATTCTATTTTTTTGAAGTTCTTTTTATTTTGCGCCCCAGTTTATACTCATGAGGGTATGGAGTATTTTATTTTAAGCATAGTAACGTTTAAGGAATTTTCCATTCACCGGCGACGGTGAGTATTTTACCATCCGGTGACATGATTTTGTATGCCCCGCTAGAATAAACTTCTTTTACAACGTAGGGACCTTCCCATTTAGGTTCGAATTTTCCTTTCATCCGCCAGGTTATATTCATAGGACGGATGACAGCGAGCACTAAATCTCCTTGTTTAAATGACCTCCTCTTAACACGTTTGTCGAAGGCTCGTGACATCCTAGCTTGATATGCCTCCAGATTTTGCAAAGCTTGAAGTCTTTTCCCTTCGAGTCTCTCTAATTCATCAAGACGTAGTTGTGTTGATTCTTCTTCTGATATTTTTTCATGAGTAGCGACCCTGAGTGAAGTAATTTGTACTTCCAAAGGCAAAACTGCTTCTCCACCAAATACGAGGGAATAAGGTGTCATTCCCGTCGATGTGCGTGTTGTGGTTCTATAAGCCCACAAGGCTTCAAGTAGCTTTTCATGCCACTCGCGCTTATTTTTTGATACAACTTTCTTTAACAATTTACATAGAGTCTTGTTAAAAGCCTCTGCTTGTCCGTTAGCGGCCGGATTATATGCCGTAGAATAAGAATGCACTATCTTAAATTTTGAGCATAACTTATCGACATGTTTATTTTTAAAAGAAGTTCCATTATCAGACATAATCCGAGCAGGAACACCAAAGCGATATATGAGTTGTGTTCTTATAAAATGTTCAACATTTTCCGCCTTATCTTCCTTTAGCGGTGTAAGTTCAGCCCACTTAGAAAAATAATCGGTTGCGGCTAAAATAAATTTATGACCCTTGGATGAGGGTGGGTGAATCGGCCCTACTATATCCATCCCCCACATTTCAAAAGGCCAAGATATATTTGTCGCATGGAGTGGTTCATGCGGTAAATGTATAAAGTCACCATGCACTTGACATTCATGGCACTTCTTTGAAAATTTGGCAGCGTCTTCGAACATAGTGGGCCAATAATAACCCAAACGTCTTAGCTGATAAGGTAATTTAGGACCAGATTGGTGTGCGCCACATATTCCGGCATGCACCTCCTTTAAGGCTTGTATAGTTTCGTTTCTAGCAAGGCAACGCAATAAGATGCCTTCATGCGAGCATCTATATAGCGTGTTATTTATGCATGTATAATGAACTGATCTCTTGCGGATACGAGATCTTTCACTAGCATCCAAAGGTAAGTAGCCATGAAGTAAATATTCTAGGAATGGTGCTCTCCAGTCCCCTACTTCAATTTCACAAACCTCGGTTGTCATTGCTAAAGATATTGTTGTTTCTTCTTCTTCCTCTTCAGCGAGGATCGGTAGAATTCTCCTTTCCTCAACATGAACGTCCATTGACTGATGTGAGGTTAGTGACATGCTAGCAGCTAAACTCGCTAAAGCGTCGGCCTTGTCATTTTGGCTTCGAACAATATGCTGGATATTTATATTTGAAAATGTGGACATGAGCATTTTTGCTCCTCTAAAATATGGCATAAGCTCTTCTTTTTTTACCATGTAGATTCCCAATAATTGGTTAATTATCAATTGGGAATCACCATATACGGTGAGTGAGTCTAACCCCATGTTTAGAGTCAACTCAAGCCCAATTATCAAAGCTTCGTACTCAGCTGCATTATTCGAGACTGCTGAGGTTAAAGTGAATGAATATGGGATTATCGCCTCGCTTGGTGTAATGAAGACGACTCCGGCTCCTGCCCCTGATTGTCGACAGGCACCATCAAAATACATTTGCCATGTTGAGTTTACGACCGTTGTGATGAATACTTCTTCATCTGGCAAGTCGTCATCAATCGGGAAATCATCGGGTATCGGATGTGCAGCTAGAAAATTAGCTAAGGCTTGTCCTTTTACGGCCTTCTGTGGCACAAATTTAATATCGAATTGCGACAAAAACATTGCCCATTTGGCCAATCTTCCTGAAAGCACCATTTTATTGAGAATGTACCTAAGAGGGTCTGCTCTCGATACGAGGTGTACAGTATGTTCTAACATGTAGTGGCGCAATTTTTGTGCTGCAAATACTAGTGCTAGGCATATTTTTTCCATATCCGGATAGTTACATTCAGCCCCCACAAGGGTGCGACTAAGATAATATAATGACATTTCTTTTCCTGCATCACTATTTTGTGCTAATAAGGCACCCAACGATGCAGGCATGGCTGCTGTATATAGGATTAATGGTCGATCCTTAACTGGTGCACCTAAAACGGGAGGATTTATTAAATATTTTTTAATTTCTAAGAATGCATTTTAACATGCTTGATCCCATTCAAAAGGTACACCCTTTTTCATAAGGTGTGAGAAAGGCTTGCATCTCCCCGACAAATTAGAGATGAACCTTCGGATGTATGCTAAGTGACCTTGGAAGCTTTTTAATTTGTGAAGGTTTATTGGCGGTGGCATTTTAACGATCGCTTGTATTTTACTCAGATCGATCTGAATACCATGTTTTGTAACCACAAACCCAAGAAATTTTCCAGAAGAAACTCCGAATGCACATTTCATTGGATTCATTTTTAAATTATGTTTCCTAAGACGTTCAAAAACCATTTCGAGGTGTTTTAAGTGGTCTTTTTCATTCTTAGATTTTACCACTATGTCATCTATATAACATTCGACAATATCATACAACAATCCGTCTAGAATTATTGTCATTGCACGCTGATACGTGGCTCCAGCATTTTTTAACCCAAAAGGCATAACTTTATAACAGTATACACCTTTAGGCGTGCGGAACGCCGTTAGCTCTTCATCTTCCGACGCCATTTTTATTTGATTGTAACCGGAATAACCATCCATGAAAGAAAATATTTCATGGCCCATGGTGGCATCGAGTAGTATTTCAGAAATAGGTATTCATCTTTTGGACATGCTTTATTCAAATCTCTAAAATCCACACATACACGAGTCTGGGCATTTTTCTTTTTAACAGGTACAATACTAGAGATCCACGAGGGATATTTGACTTCTCTAATGAAACCTGCAGCTATGAGCTTATCTACTTCAGCTTCTATCTTTGGAAGTATTTCTGGCGGATATTTTCTTTGCGCTTGCTTCACTGGCGTAACATCGTCTTGTACGGCGAGACGATGGACAGCGACATCTGGGTCCAGTCCCGGCATTTCTTCATAAGTCCAAGCGAAGACATCTCTATTTTCAGAGAGAAACTTATTATACTTTATTTTATTTTGGTTAGACAAATATTTGCTAATAAAAATTGGACGAGGATCATCAGTCGTACCAATATTTATTTCTTCCAAGTCGTCGATGGTAGGTTGATTACCATCTTCCATTTCTGGCGACGCCTCGGTCATGTCTATAAGTTCAGCTGAGGTCATGCAAACCTCATACCCTAGTCCATATCTTTTTTCTATCAAAGTTTGATCTTCATGCAATGCTTTGAGCTGCGCCTGGGATATTGCCCTTTCAAATGGCGCAAGTTCGCCCCGGCCGTCGCATAAAGACGGTCTAGTGAATATATCATATTTCATTTTCTGCATCATATATAAAACTCTGTTATCATACAAAGAAATCGGCAACGACTTGTCGTCTTTATTCGACAAAGTAATTTGCGCTACATGGCTCCTTTTATTTTTATTTTTGTAATGTAACTCTTTTTTAGCTTGTTCAATTTTGTGTTGAACCAAAGGGGGTAGAGGCGTTGGAAATTTTGTACCTCCTTTTGCAGAAGATTTATTCACGACGCGGAATATTGGGTCGCCTTTTCTTCTCCGATTACTTGGTATATATTGATAGACTTTCTTGCTTGATGAAGACTCTGCAACATCTTGCTCGGAGCTGTTTGATTTAGGTCTAATAATTGCTTTTGGCTTACGCACTTTCTCGACCGGCTCAAAATAAAATTTTGCATCAGCATAGAAGGACTCAGCTATTGTAAATGGTCTTTTGTCCGCGAATATTCTTACTGTTTCTCCGGACTGGTCCATGTACTTAATGCACTGATGGAGTGTAGATGGCACAATTTGGTTATCGTGCAACCATGGTCGACCCAATAAAGCATTATATGAAGTGGCTGCATCAATGACATGGAATGTCACGTGTGTGCAAAGTGATTCCAATTTTAGAGCCAATGATATAGTGCCCATGGCTTCTTGACCTGATTGATTAAATCCATGAATAACCACATTAGACCGACGAAATATCCTATTTTTTCAGTGTACGCAGTGGTAACAAATTTATGGCAGACCCGCCATCAATCATAATGCGATTTGTAGGCAAATCATCAATTTCACCAAACATAAGGAGAGGCCTATTGTGTTTCTTTGAGCCTAGCAGAAGATCCTCATCGGTGAATGTAATATTCAGCACATTATTTAATTCAGTTTCTGTTTGTGAGACTTCCACTCGATAATCTTCCGGGAAAGATAATGCTGTGACCAAAGCCTTGCGCAAATTAGAAGAAAGAGACAAAGCATCATACACAGAAAGCATAGCTGGTATTTTCTTCAAGTGCGAAATTACATCATACTTGACCGCCACTTTAGCAGTAGGGTCAGTGGTTTCATTTGGAACTACATCTTTGTTCCTAGGTTCCTTTCTAGGTGGAGGATATGGGTCGGCTAGCTGGCGACCTGATCTAAGATGAACTTGATCAACTTCTGGCGCTTCATCTTCTTCTTCAGGGAAGTGAAGAGATTCGCCATCATCCTCGAAAACACCAATGGTCAGGACATCAAATTCTTGGGGAAGACCTTTTAAACGCTTCGCCAAGCTCTCTGATATTCCCGGCCTAGAGCGCGGAACATTATTTTCTTCTTTCACTTGATGCTGGACGATGAGTCCAGATCGCCGTCGTCCTCGATCTTGAGATCCTCGGGGCTTAATGGCGTGTAATCCTCGGGGCTCAATGGCGTGTAATCCTCGGGGCTCAATGGCGTGTAATCCTCCTCTTCGGAGAATGTCCCTCCCGAGTTGACATCTACACCGCCCTCCATATCCGAAGTACGGTTCAACTCCTGACAATATCATAGGATTAACTTCTCCATCTGATATGAGCATATTTCTATTATAAGTTGGTCTCATATTTGACGAGGCACAACTCACCATGTCATCTTGAAGAGTGGCCACGTTTGCTGTAGCAACCTTCTTTCCTTTCTTTAAACTTGTAAGGAGATCTGCATCGATCGTTCCTTCATCTATCATTTTCTGAATAATATTCTTGACCACAAAGCAATTTTCGAGAGTGTGACCCAAGATGCGATGATATTCGCAGAAATTTGGATCATTGGACTTGTTAGCTTCAGCCGGTCTCTTTGAGCTTGGAAGATCAATAAGTTTCAGCTCAAGTAGACCAGCAAACAAATCGCGAATCTCATCCACGGGGAAAGAATACTCTCTGTTCTGACGCTCGGCAAGAGTTGGTCCTCTACGAGCCGGTGCACCTGTACGCTCTGTATTTCTTGCACCAGATGCCCCAGGCTGGAATTGTGGTTTCATCGCCATTGTTTCCATGACTTGCGCCGGCTTAGGCTTAGCAGGTAACTTGTCGCGTTGACCGCTCTTATCCACTGGCTTGTACACCGTCTTTGTCCGACGTGCAACAAGCTGCATATAATTCTCAATATCCGTGGCTTTTGAGGCCAACTCTTCAAATGTAACAGGCCGCACACCTTGAAGGTATACAGCCATATCAGGACGCAAATTGTTCATACACATACGCACAGACTCACATTCTGTAATAGGTTGCGGGCAATGAAGACTTAGATTTCTCCATCTGTTAATAAAATCTGCAGCCTTCTCATTTATCCCTTGTTCCGTTTGAGTTAACTCTGTGATGCCGACTATCCTCTGAGTGCTATAGAAGCGCTCGAGGAAAGCATCTTGCATTTGTTCCCATGTCCTAATTGAACTTGGTGGCAACTTGCTGTACCAAGTAAAAGTTGGACCTAATAATGTTTGCACAAATTGTCGGAGAAGAAGTGCACCATTCTGAGCTGTGTCTTGACATGCTGCCAAGAAATGAGCTATGTGTTCATGTGGGGATCCGCCGCCACTGAATTTACTAAACTGAGGTTGTCGGTAATTTGCCGGGAATGGAACAAGATCAACATCCAGCGGGTACGGCTTAACATATCCCGGCCGCATGGAGTAGTTAGTCTGCATATATTGGGCCTTGATCCCTTCAGCTATCATTTTCTGAATAGCTTCAAGGTTGATACCTTGCCCTCCTTGGTTAGTATTATGACTACCCGAGGCATTCCTCTCAGCTTCAGCACTTGCATTATTAGCTACACGATTGCGCAAAGCAATCAGCTCATTTTCTTTCTGTTGAAGTGCAGCTGTAAGTTGTTTAAGCTGTTCTTCTGCTGACCGGCTTGTATTTGCCGTGAGGACCTGCTCCACACGGGTCATATTATGCCCCTGTTCCTCGTGAGAATTTAGCTCATTCTCGGACTCAGGCTGAGAATCCTCCGACTGAAGACGCGATTCTATACAATCTGAATCATGGTCTTCATTGCTTGAATCCTTTTGACTGCGAGTTACAGGACGATGACCTGGTACAATATTTTTCTTGGCTTTCTTTCTCTTGAAATGTACTGAAGTTGATGATGCTTCACTGTTGCTGTCCGCTGCTTCTACTATACCAACCGGCAAACAATTAAATACTTCAAATGAGTTGCTTGAAACTCTCTTACGAGCTGGCCAAGGAGTGAGTGTCATGGCAGCCTTCCTTGGTAATTCCTTGCTCACTTGTGCTTCACTAGCTGTACTTGACGTTGGTACATTTCTCTCTTGGGTTCTGCTATATCCAGAATCAGCACGTACTGCCATTTCTCTTCTCTTGAGGGCAGCACGCCTTGCACTTGCACGACCAGCTTGGGTGACATATTCTTTCCGCTTGGGATTTTCCTTCACAAACTCATCATACTCTGGCCATTTGCCGAGAGTCCGTGCGCGCCGCATGATTTCGCCGCCCTCATCATCTGCTGACATGGAACAACCGGGCAACATTTCTCTTAGTGTCTCACATATACTTTCTGTTATCATTTTGTGAAAGTCCATGTGACGCCTTGAACGGATTCTTGCATTAGTCGTCCCATCTCTGTTTCGGATGGGATAAGTGACTTGCTTCCTTTGATGTCTTGCTTGATTTGCGTCGACTGCCATCGGCAAATCAACCCATGCCCGATGGGCTCTCTGTCATTGACGACGGTGACGAGCGGGGTCATATGAAGCTTCAAATGATGGACGTGGCATTGCCACTGATGATGACAAAGGGTCTGAAATTGTAGCGGTCGGATCAACATGGCCCGTCCTAACGTCACTTGGAGTAAGGTATACCCCCTTCCACATGAGCGGACGTTTGTTGTTCGGCTCAGGGTATGTAGGGAAGAACTCAGGCGCATCGACCCGAAGTTGACCACGTGGTCGAGGAGATTCAGATTTCTCTACCATCACGGCCTTTCCTTTATCCGCCACGGAAGCTTTATGAACTGCCCTTGGCGTGTTCAAAGTAGGCTTGTACGAGCTTTCTCCCGTTGCCTCATGGACAACATCTCTCATGCATGACGTCGCCGATGGGCCCACTTTCAGTTTGGAAGGAGTGAGCGGCACCGCGACCTTGGTTGATGTAGACAAAGGAGCTTGTCCTCGTCCAGTTGGAGTAACCGGAGCCGACACGGAACGTGCCAGCGAACCCGTCTTCAGTGGAGCTGCTCTTTTTGCAAGAACAGGCCACTCTTCTAGTGATGGTTAATGGAACTTGACCGGTGCTTCCTGACTTACATGCTTGGCATAATCTTCCTCTGCAAAGCCAGGAGGAACCGAGTTGGAGATGAAGCCTTATGCACATTCACGTGTTTGTCATGTGCAGCTGCTCTTGCAGCTTTGGCTGCAGCCCGCATCCTCCTTTTGGCTGATTTGGACATCACTTGAACAAAGTCATCTTTAGGATCAGATGACACTTCTTTTTCATTCTCAGGTTCAGTTGGTGATGCAGCCGTAGTCTTCTAGCTCTCACTCACCGAAGTCACAAGCGGACCAATCGGCACATCGAGCCAAAGTTTGCCGAAACGGAGAGTCACAAACTGCTGCACTTGTCCCTCCATACCTACATATAAAATTAAGAAAACCATATATTAGTTTTCTTATATATATTTTATTTTGATATATTTATTTTTCAAAGTCATATGTTGTAATCCTATGTTGGAATTCGAAGATGAGGGGAGAAATATGTCCCACCGGGCGTGCCAGAATCTGATGACGGGAAAATGGGGCGATAGAAAAATACTAACTACGCGTCCACGTCATAGAGACAGATGAAATTTAATATTTAAAATGCGCGAATTTAAATGAGACAATATCAAGTATTGCGAGTACATATTTCCGGAACTCTTACATTTATATAAAAGAACCGTTAATTACATCTCCGAAGAGAAAACCCCTGATTAAGAATTCCAACATTTCTAATATACAAAGGATTACAAGTTTGCAACACATATGACTATTACAAAATATAAAACTACGACTAGGAAGTCCTCCTCGCCGTCGTCGCCATCTGATGCTTGAAGGAACATTTAATCTTCTTCGACTTATCATTTGATTTAATATCATATATTTTACTTGTACTAATATTAGCAGTACAAGGATTTTGCATGAATCGGCTGCTCAGTTTATTAATCGGCCCAACATACATGTATTTTGATGCTACAGTATATTGTTTGCTTAATTTTTTAAAATAGCCGACCAAGAGCGTCCAGGATTTTGCACAGAATTTGGGCCAGAGGTCATGTATGTGCAATTCTTATTTCTCTATATGCATGCGATAACTACATACACTCATCATTTTATATTTATTTTGTTACTATTCAACACAGCACTGGCTTGTCTTAGATAAAGACTAGATTTTGGGCTACTTGCATGCCACCGGAGTATGCATAGAAGTTTTAATTTATTTTGGACAAGAGTGTCCGTAGCATATGTAAAGTGCATTTTTGTTTGATATTTTGCTAAGGCATGATTTAGCCTATATTTCTACATGCGTATGTGGCATGTGAATTTTATTGAATTTGACATCTCTTATACTACTCCATCGCATAGCAAGGCCTACGAGAAGTGTAATCAGATGAAGGTTTATTTTCTTCATGTTTGTATTACTACTAGCGTGACATAAAATGCCCGTAGCGTAACCGAACAAGAAGTGTATTTTATGATTTAGTGAAAACACTGACAATTTTCTTCTCACTCTTACCCTGGTCATATCCGTTTTTTTGAGGACTGATTTGGGAAGATTTCATATGCATTTTGTACTTAGTTTATTCTCAGATTTGTATCCGCGTATAGGGACCAAACCAAGGAACGAGGCTTTCGCACACGTTTCGTCCGGGTTTGTATCGCTAAGGGGACCGAATTGAGAGCGACCAAGAAGATAATTATTTTAGAAATGAAAATGCTCCTTGATTTGTACCGCAATGGCCAAACCAAGGGAATGAATCTTGGTAGATGGATATAATTTCTCTATGGATTTTATTATGATGGCCAAGCCAAGTTGACAATTTTTTGTGGAAAATATGGAGGGAAGCTCCTTGATTTGTACCACAATGGCCAAATCAAAGGCATGAGTTTTAGTGGATATAGAAAACTCTCTTTTGACACGATGTAACACGTTTCTTGAGTTGTACCACAATGGCCAAAACAAAGACGTGAGCTCTAACATATGTATGGAAACTCTTTGATAGGATGCAGCAAGTTTCTTGATTTGTACCACTATGGCCAAACCAAGTTGATAATATTGTAGAAAATATAGAGCATGCTCCTTGATTTGTACCACAATGGCCGAATCAATTGCATGTACTATGGTAGATAGAAGAGAAGAAGCTATTTGGTTTGTACTCATGGCCAAACCAAATGCTAGTGGGGAGGATTAAGATGAAGGCTCCTTGATCTGTACGCATGGCCAAACCAAAGGCTAAGGGGGAGGTGAGAATGGAACTCTTTGGTTTGTACCCATGGCCAAACCAAATGTTAGGGAGGAGTCATGAATCCCACCTACTGCTGCGATGTTCCTTCTCCTCGTTCTTCTCTTCTTCTTGATTTGTGGTGTACGGTCTTGTTTGTGGTGATGGCACTTACCAGGAGCCGAGCGTCCAGAGCGTATGTGAGCCGGGCTGGAATGACCTTTGGGTGGCCAAATATATAGGCGGCCAGTGAGAGGTGTCGAGACGCGCACAACGCGCGCACGTCCTGATCGTGGGAGCGTGGTGCGGTTACTCCTTTTCTTTTACAATTTCTATATTCCTTTAATTGGTTAATCGATATCGTAATCCTGGAGAGCTGACCAAGTCCGATCGTGGCTCCTATGAAGTACTCCATGCATGTGGGATGCCGCCCTGCTTGTGGGCCTTTAATTGGTTTAGTGATTGATTAGCTGTGTAATGATGCCGGTAAATCCATGCACGTATGGGCTATATTTATTTTATATGGAGCTGCATGGGTGTGGGCCATAGGCTAGCTAATTGACTCATCATTAGCTAGTAACCTTGCCGCCTAATCCATGCACAACGTATGCATGTAAGTGGCATGCATGTTGCACGTACTACTTTGGTCACTATAGCCCAATAACTTAGCTAGCTCTTAGGTAATTTGGCTCAAGGGCTAACAAAGATAAATTTCTTTATGTGTTATGAAATTCCTTTTTTTTCATGAAACATTTGTATATAATTTGCCATTTATGCCAATATAATTTGATCATACTTTATAGAATTTGTCTAGATAATGCCACGATTTATCAGCGGTCGACTATTTCTTTAAGCATTTAGTGTTGATGGAGGCATTGAGATTTAAATTGATATCAGACCACTGCCATTGCCATTGGTGACGGAAAATATGTAAATAAATCTTTTATTATTTATTTATTTATTTATTTCCCTCTATTTCAAGGTCGCCGATTATTTTTAATATCCGTGATAAAATTGATGTCAACACTATGCGAACTCATTTGTCCTTCAGCACCGCTTTTCACCCTCAATCCCAGGCACAAGTTGAAAGAGTCAATCAGATTCTCAAAGACATGCTTCGAGCTTGTGTCATTTCTTTTGGCAAGAAATGGGAGGAATCTCTCCCGTATGCTGAGTTCTCCTACAACAATAGCTATCAAGCTAGTCTGAAGATGGCTCCCTTTGAAGTATTGTATGGACGTAAGTGTCGGACCCCTCTAAATTTGTCAGAAACTAGGGAACATGCACTTATCGGTCCGGATATTATCCAACATGCCGAAGATCAAGTTTGCATTATTCATGCAAATCTGAAGGGTGCTCAATCTCGTCAGAAGAGTCAGTATGACCGTCATCACAAAGATATGGTCTATCAACCAAGCGAAAAGGCTTATCTTTGAGTCACGCCAATAAGAGGTACACATAGTTTCGGGATCAAGGGCAAGCTGGCTCCTCGATATATTGGTCCTTTCACTGTTCTCGAAAGGCATGGTAAAGTGGCATATCAATTGGAAGTACTGCCAAACCTTTCTCAGGTTCACGATGTGTTCCATGTGTCACAGCTTCGTTGCTCCTTCAAGGATCCTATCCGAGTAGTGGATCATGATATGTTGGAGCTCCAACAAGACCTTTCTTACAAAGAGCAACCAGTTCGCATTCTTGGTGAAACTGAACGTCGAACTTGTCAGAAGGTTACCAAGTTCTTCAAAGTGGAGTGGGCAAATCATTATGAAGATGAAGCCACTTGGGAACGCGAAGATCACCTTCATGTAGAATACCACGGGCTCTTTCCTTCTACTTCTTAATTCTCGGGATGAGAATTCTTCTTAGTAGGGGAGAGTTGTGACGCCCTGGATTTGCAGCTACAGTAATCCATGTAATTAAGTTGCAGTAATCCCACGCTGATGATGCCTTATCATCGCCTTCACTGTTGCTAATCCTATTTTGGTTCAAAGCACGATGAATTTCAAAATTTAGTTAAAGTTGAAAACTAAAGTTTCAAATTACCAAAACAAAGATGTTCGAGATGCGGTAAATAATGCCTAGGTAATTGTGTTGTAGGAATCAACATTTTTGAAAGCTGTTAAATTACTAAGTTAAAATAAAACTAAAATAGGAAATAATAAATAACGAAATAAAACAAAGAAAAAGAAAAGGAAACTCCCCCACTGGGCCGGCCCAACCGGACCGTGGCCCAGCCTGCCCCCCAGCGGCCCCACCCGGGGGCCATAACACCCCCACCCCCCGAAACCCTAGCCGCCCCGCCCCCATCACCCACACCCCTCCCCCTTGCTCCTCTCGCCCCTCTCCTTGATCCAGATCGGACCGGGGCTAGTCCCCTCATCCGCCAGCCTATCCCGTCGCCTCGTCGCCTCCCCACGCCGCCTTCCCGTCGCCTGGGGCCCTTGTGCCTCCTCCTCACCTCCTTGTCGCCCCCCTCCCGCACCGTCGATGTTGCTCGCCGTCCTCCTCGTCCTCTCCCTCGAACGGCCTCCTCGCGCCTTGCCGCCCCTCTCCCTGCAACTTACGGTGAGGCCCTCGGCCTCCTCCTCCCTTCCGGCACGGCCGCCGCGCCCACGGCCTGCGCTCGCGCTGGCCCCTGGCCACGCCCCCACTCTTCGCGCCGCACACCCGCGGTCCCGCTCGCCCCTTAGCCGCCCGCCGCTACGCCCGCGTCGCTGCTCGCCATAGCTGGCCGCACCCCCCCCCTCATCGTTACCTCTCGCACCCCCCCCCCCATGCACCCGCTTCGCCCTGGCCACCGCCGCCAGCGCCGAAGATTCGGTCAACCGACCGACAAGCCAAGCCCCTCTCATCACCACACACCCTTGGTTGTACGACTTTGCAGTGGTACTATCGAGTACCGAGGATGACACCTCGTGAAGTACTCATGATGCTAACCCTATAGTCCAGCTAGTCGGTCATGGTTATCGAGGTTGATTCCTCCTTCACCATTCCCGACGATGTCTCTTGTCGTGTAACCCCTCAAGTGTGGGACCCTCGAGGGTGATTCCTCTAAGTCCACCTTGACAGTTACATCGAGCGGGGACCCTTGAGGGTGATTCCTCAGTTTCCGCCTTGATGTTTTATACACATGGTTACTATGAGCTGGTTACAGGAACATGTTGAGGATGGGTCGACCCTCAGGGGTACCCACGGTTTGATGTTGTTGAGGCGTGGATGGGCAGGAGAGGCCCTGGCCAGACATCCTCAAGACGGGGCAATGGGACCGCACGTCATGGGTCGCGCTTGACCCACATTAATAAAATGCTAAGGGGTTGGGTACTTGATCTGAGTTAGGTCGTTGGCCTTAATATGCACTAACCTTCACGTGGGAGAAGTTATGGGTACTCAGCATCGTTGTATCAGCCAAAGCTCTTCGGACGTCAGCAATGGAGCAGCGCATGCCGGATTGGACTAGAAGGTACAACTCTTGGACTAAAGTGTCCTAGGTCTGCTTCCGACCGCCCACGCATCGTGCAGGAGTGCAAGGGAAAGTGGGCCCACAAACCTGTGCGCTTAGGATTTAGACTGGCGGGCTAGCCTCTTCGTTGATTCTAGGTGGGGCGACAACGTTTTGATATTCCGAGGTCGGGCATGACCCAAAAAAGTGTGTCCGGTCGGAGGTGATTCAAGCATGGTGGGGAATATGTGGTGCACCCCTGCAGGGATGAATAATCTATTCGAATAGCCGTGTCCACGGTAACAGGACGACTTGGAGTTGTACCTTGACCTACTACACCTGAAATTGTGATTTTTAATTGAAATGAATGTTGGCTTTGAGATTGCTTCCTTGGAGGGAGTCGAGGAAGAATCTCTGGGCGTGGTTACTTAATAGTTTTGCTACAATAATATGACTATATATGAGTTACCAGTCTACTCTCTTCTAATGCTGCAAGATGCTGAAGATGCTAGTCTTTGATAGTACTAGGCCTTCCTCCTATTATTGCTTTCTGCAGTTAGTCCAGATATACCCCATTCCTTGATAATGATGCATACTTAGCATAGTTCTGATGTCGGTCTTGTCAGTACTTTGGATGAGTACTCACCGCTGCTTTGTTTTCTCTTTCCCCCTCGATGTGATTGGTGCGTTCAGACGACGGAGCCCCGGAGATGGAGTACGCCGAAGACAACTACTACGATACCGCAGGAGCCTACTACTACGTGGAGGCGGCCCCCAACTAGCAGTAGGATAGGAGGTTCCCAGAAAGGAGGCCTCGCCTCTTTCAATCCGTGTTATGTTTGTGCTAGCCTTCTTAAGGCAAAACTTGTTTAACTTATGTCTGTACTCAAATATCATTTGCTTCCGCTAACTCATGCTTGTCGAGCTTTGTATTCGAGCCCTCGAGGCCCCTGGCTCATAATATGAAGTTGTATGACTTCAATTTGTGTCTAGAGTTGTGTTGTGATATTGATTAGTGATTCCCTAATCTTAGTCGTACGCATTGTGTGTATGTTTAGCGTACGGTCGAAATTGGGAGCGTCACAGTTTTTAACAACTACTTTCTTACACTTCTATATTTCACTCCAAGATTCACACACTTTCTTAAAAATGATGATTAATTGTGTAATCTAATAAGAAGGAAGCATACCTCAGAAATAAATTCCATGAGACAGAAAATTAGATATCTTCCTAGATTAATACCATCCAGGTCATCGAAACAGGGCATCAAGTTCAAAGACATACTACATTACAACCATATATAAACATAATACAAAAGCAAACAAAGTTTCCAATAGTTCACAACCCCATGCGTATTAACTAAAGTAAAACATCATCACATATATTGATGATGAGTGGCACTTGTAGCTTCAGATGAGAAAGATTGTGTAGGCCTAGTTGGGATACAGAGCCTTCAGGAGGGCACCATGTTGTCCTCAGACCTTGTAGTCGTCGGAACCAATCGGTGCATCCCGTGTATCCGAGATAAGGTGCTCATAGAGCCCATCCTTGGGATTTCTCTTTGTGATACAGTAGGGGCACACGAACTTCTTCCCCTTGGTGTACATAGAGGATCCCTTGGCCTTGATCTTCTCGACTTCCTTTGCTATGAAGGACTCGATGTTCCCCTTGTCCACATCATCATCAGAGTGATACTGTACACACAAATAAATTATATTAATACATTATGCATTCATATAGTAAAACATGTGAAAGGAACTAAATGAACAAATACAATTTCAACTAGGACTAAACCTCATAGGGTTCGTCCTCGTCAGAGTCTGGATCATACGGGTCGCAAAAGCCAGTCATGTCCAGCTTCCTCTTCTTGCCCTTAGTATCCTTCTCTTGCAATGGGATAGTGCACTGCCTTAAATTGTAGTAGTACTTACATAAATCTCCAGATCCTTACATGAAGTGGTGGTGCCAGGACTCAAATATTACCACTCAAGCCGAATACATATGATTATCAACACATTTTGCACACTTTCCTGGCGGTTTACAAATTAAATTTGTTGTTTCATAATCTTGCTAAAAAACCTGGTCAGGCTGTAAAGCCTATACTCATTTGATTCCATCCACACAATAGCATACATGGCATGATCTAGTTTTACATGTGAGAACTCAAAATTTATCAAAAGAGAAGGAAGAAACTAATATTAACCCATAAAACCAGCATGCTACCTTTTCGTAATCACATCACGTCTACCCTCTCGTAATCAACATATGCAATACATCTCCAACAAAGTACAGATAACTTAAGCCACTAGTTGAATATAACATCTTAAACTTTATTGAAGCAATAGGATACATTATGCAATATGATAGTAAACTATAAATGCATATATCTCCTACTAGCAAGATCTTTAGTTGCAATAGTCACCTAAACAACAAATTGATATACCATATAGGAATCAAGTGACATCTTAATCAATTGATTCTATCTCCAACAAATTGGAGATATAATATAATTTTGTGCCTTCAACAGGAATCAATTGATTAATGCATCCCTTCAAACTTATATTCTATCTCCTCTCCTTCGAAATTACTGCATTCCTTTTCGGCATATGACATTGAAGCACAAATCTAACAAGCATATATCTCTATAGCATTCAACCACTAATCTAATAAGCATTTATCTATGAAGCATTCAAGTACAGAGATCCTTGCCTCATTGAAATATTTGTAGCATTTTCGCACAAACTAATTACAACAAATTGAAGGCACAAAATCTATTACAAAAAACCCATCCAGAAAACCCCATCTAGAAAAACCCCATATATATAAATCCCCATCTAGAAAACCCATCTAGAAATCACCATCCGGAAAACCGCATCTAGAGAAGACCCCATCTACAAAACACCATCTAGAAAACCAAGTAATCTAACCCTACATTCTAAAAATTAGAACTAACAAGAAAATAGAGTCTCGGGAAATAGAACTACCTCCTCGTCGCCAGCCTGTGCAGCGTCGCTTGAGGTCGTGACCTCCTGCTCTGGCGCCTCCTTCTCAAGATCCGCAACAGCGACAGCGGTTGCGGTCTGTCCTGTGCCTCCCTTGACATCGCCAACGTCCTGCACCACTTCTGCCGAGGTCACCGTGGTCGTTGCGCCAGGCTTCTCCTCCAACACATCCCTGGCCGCAGTGGCGACAGCGCGACGAGTGTCCTCCATTTGAAAGAGGTAGGAGATGGAGGTGAGGGAGACGATGCAACGGGAGAGAGTGAGAAGACGTAGTGGGGTAGCGGGAGACGATGCGGCGAGGGAGACAAATTGGGGGGAAATGGTGGGGGCGATGCGCCCGGAGGCAGTTCCCCCCTTCTTATACGATGGGATAGTTTTGGCAATTGTGGCCGCCACGTCTATCCCACGACCACCGTATGCGCATGCGAAAACGAAACACCCGCGTATACGAATATGAATATACGGTCGGCGTATGAACCGACCGGGCCGCATGCGCTCGTACAGGGCTCGCCCAGCGCTATACACATGCGATGAAAAGACGATTGTGCCCCTCCCTCCGAAAGGGTATTCTAAGATCTTAGACGTCCTTGTATTCCTCCCCTCCCCCCCCCCCGCCCCCCGCATTCAGTCCAAGGGGGAAGCACTGGAGAAGAAATGTTTTTTGACATGTCTGCGCAGTCATTTCATTAGATATGTAGCACGCAAGGTGACGAGGCCGACGGCTGCACAGCACCGACAAGGTTCTGGCGCTAGCCGAGCCGTGGTAGTCGCCTGCCGGTTGGAGTGAGTAGAGCATGTCCCAGTCTAGACTATAGAACTTGTCCGGTGCTTCAGGTTCTCAAGGACGGACGCGCCGCCGACGGCGGTGGCAACCACAGCCAGGATCTGAGCGGACATGTCGCTGCCGCAGGTCATGGCAGGTGGGTGACAGTGTTGGGGAACGTTGCATGGGAAACAAAAAAAATCCTACGCACATGCAATATCTATCCATGGTGATGAGCATCTACGAGGGGGGAGTGGATCTACATACCCTTGTAGATCGCTAAGCGGGAAGCATTAAGAAACGTGGTTGATGTAGTCGAACGTTTTCGCGATTCAAACCGCCGAGCGTCCCACGATCCCATCACGATCCTTCTCGAAATCCAATCACGATCAGTCCCGCGATCCCATCATGATCCATCCCGTGATCAAATCACAAATCGTCTCGTGATCTTGATCACAGTCCTTCCGATCTAGCGCCGAACGGACGGCACCTCCGCGTTCAGCACACGTGCAGCTCGATGACGATCTCCGCCTTCTTTATCCAGTAAGAGGGAACGTAGAGGTAGATGAGTTCTCTAGCAGCACGACGGCATGGCGGCGATGGTGGTGGAACTATTCCAGCAGGGCTTTGCCTAAGCACCGCTGAAATGATCTGGAGGAGAAACTACGATCTAGAGGAGAGGGTAGCACATGGCTGATTTCTATGTTGAAAGACCCTCAATACCTCTAGTATATATAGGAGGAGGGAGGGAGGAGACTTGGCCCCCAAGGGGCCAGCCCTTTCTTTGGTCGAAGTATAGAGAGGAGGACTCCTCCTCCAATCCTAGTAGGATTAGGACTCCTTCTCTCCCACTACGAATCATCCTTCCACCTTTGGGTTTCTCCACCCAGCCGCATGGGCCTCTAGTGGGGCTTTGGACAGCCCACTAAGGGATGTTTTACCTTCTTCCACAGCCCATGTAGGCCCTTGGGTCGAGACACCCCCCCCTGATGGTCCCCCGGTACCCTACCGGCACTCCCGGTACACTACCGATGAGCCCAAAACTTTTCCGGCGACCAAAACAGGACTTCATATATATCAATCTTTACCTCGTGACGTCCGGCATCATTCCGGAGCTCCTCGTGACATCCGGGATCTCATCCAGGACTCCGAACAACCTTCGCTCACCACCATACATAACTCTATGCTACCGAAACGTCACCAAACCTTAAGTGTGCAGACCCTGCGGGTTCGAGAACTATGTAGACATAACCGAGACACCTCTACAGTTAATAACCAATAGTGGGACCTGGATGCTCATATTGGTTCCTACATATTCTATGAAGATCTTTATTGGTTGAACCTCTATGTCAACAATTCAGTTAATCCCGTATGTTGTTCCCTTTGTTCTTCGGTATGTTACTTGCCCGAGATTCGATCGTCGGTATCTCTATACCTTGTACAATCTCGTTACCGACAAGTCTCTTTACTTGTTCCGTAATACAAGATCCCGTGGCTAACACTTTAGTCACATTTCTTGCAAGGCTTGTTGTGATGTTGTATTACCGAGTGGGACGTGAGATACCTCTCAGTCACACAGAGTAACAAATCCCAGTCTTGATACATGCGAACAAAACATACACCCTCAGAGATACCTATAGAGCACCTTTATAGTGACCCAGTTACACTGCGGAGTTTGATACACACAAGGTACTCCTCCGGTGTCAGTTAATTGCATGATCTCATGGTCATAGGAACAAATACTTGACATGCATAAAACTATAGCAATAAACTGACACGTTCATATGCTATGTTTATAGTTTGGGTCTTGTCCATCACATCATTCTCCCAATGATGTGATCTTGTTATTAAATGACATATCATGTCAATGGCTAGGAAAACTTGACCATCTTTGATTAACGAGCTAGTCTACTAGAGGCACACTAGGGACATAGTGTTGTCTATATACCCACACATGTATTTAGTTTCCAATCAATACAATTATAGCATGGATAATAAACGATTATCGAGAACAAGTAAATATGATAATAACCAATTTATTATTGCCTCTACGGCATATTTCCAACAGTCTCCCACCTGCACTAGAGTCAATAATCTAGCTCACATCACCATGTGATTTACAATGTTATAAATCTAACACCCAATGAGTTGTGGGGTTTGATCATGCTTTGCATGTGAGAGAGGTCTTTAGTCAATGGTTTTGCAACATTCAGATCCATGTGTACTTTGCAAATCTCTATGTCATACTGTAGACATGGCTACCACACTCCACTTGGAGCTATTCCAAATGGCTGCTCCATTATACGTATCCGGATTGCTACTCAGAGTCATCCGGATTGGTGTTAAAAGCTTGCATCGACATAACCCTTTACGACGAACTATTTTTCACCTCCATAATCGAGATATATTTCCTTAGTCCTCTAGTTACTAAAGATAATCTTGACCGTTGTCCAGTGATCCACTCCTAGATCACTCTTGTACCCATTGACAGACTCATGGCAAGGCACACATAGGTGTTGTACACAGCATGGCATATTATACAGAGCCCATGGATAAGGCATAGGGGACGACCTTTGTCCTTTCTCTTTATTATGCCGTGGTCGAGCTTTGAGTCTCACTCGACTCCACGCCATACAAATCAGGCAAGAACTCTTTCTTTGACGGGTCTATTTTGAACTCTTTCAAAATCTTGTCAAGGTATTTACTCATTGAAAAAACTTATCAGGCGTCTTGATCTATCTCTTATAGATCTTGATGCCCAACAATTAAGTAGCTTTATCCAGGTCTTCCTTTGAAAAAATCTTTTCAAACAACCCTTTGTACTTTCCAGAAATTCTACATTATTTCCGATCACCAATATGTCAACCACATATACATATCAGAAATTGTATAGTGCTCCCACTCACTTTCTTGTAAATACAAGTTTCTTGTAAAATTTGTATAAACCCAAAAACTTTGATCACCTCATCAAAGTGTATATTCCAACTCCGAGATGCTTGCTCCAGCCCATAGAAGGATTGCTGGAGCATGCACACCTTTTAGCATCCTTAGGACTGCCAAAACCTTTTAGTTGTATCTCATACAACCTTTCCTCAAGGAAGGAAACGATGTTTTGACATCCATCTGCCTGATTTCATAATTGATAAACGCAGCAGCTGCTAACATAATTCCAATAAACTTTAGCATCGCTACAGGTGAGAAAGTCTCATCGGAGTCAACTCCTTGAACTTGTCGGAAACTTCTTTGCGACAAGTCGAGCTTTATAAATGGTGATATTCACCATCATCGTCTGTCTTCTTCTTATAAATCCATTTGTACTCAACGGCCTATCGTTCAACGGGCAAGTCTACCAAAGTCCATACTTGGTATTCAGACATGGATCCTTTCTTGGATTTCATGGCTCCTAGCCATTTGTCAGAATCCAGGCCCATCATCGCTTCTCCATAGCTCATAGGCTCATCGTTGTCCAACAACATGACCTCTAAGACAGTGTTACCATACCACTCAGAAGCAATACGTGCCCTTGTCGACCTACGAGATTTGATAGTAACTTTGATCCGAAGCTTCATTATCATCATCATTAACTTCCTCTTCAAGTAACGTAGGCTCCACAGAAACAACTTTCTGCGTTGTGCTACTCTCTAGTTGAAAGAAAGGTTCAACAACCTCATCAAGTTCTATCTTCCGCCCACTCAATTCTTTCGAGAGAAACTCTTTCTAGAGAAAGGACCCGTTTTTAGCAACAAACACTTTGCACTCGGATCTGAGATAGAAGGTATACCCAACTGTCCTTAGGGTATCCTACGAAGTTGAACTTTTCCTCTTTGGGTTCGAGCTTATTAGACATAAGTGTCCCATACCCAAACTCTGAGAAATGACAGCTTAGGTTTCTATCAAACCAAACTTCATACGGTGTCATCTCAATGGATTTAGATGGTGCCCTATTTAAAGTGAATGTAGTTGTCTCTAATGCATAACCCCAAAACGATAGTGGCAAAACAATAAGAGACATCATAGTACGCACCATATCCAATAGAGCACGACTATGACGTTCAGACACACCATCACACTATGGTGTTCCAGGTGACGTGAGTTGTGAAACAACTTTCACATTGTCTTAATTTGTATACAAAACTCTTAACTGAGATATTCACCTCTACGATCATATCGTAGACATCTTTATCTTCTTGTCACGATGATCTTAAACTTCACTCTGAATTCGTTTGAACTTTTCAAACATTTCAGACTTGTGTTTCATTAAGTAAATATACGCATATCTACTCAAATCATGAGTGAAGGTAAGAAAATAACAATATCCACTGCTTGCTACAACACTCATTGGACCGCATACATCAACATGTATTATTTCCAATAAGTTACTAGCCCGCTCCATCATAACAAAAACGGGGTCTTAGTCATCTTGCCCATGAGGCATGGTCCTCATGTCTCAACCGATTAAAAATCGAATAAGTCCAAATATCCATCAGCATGGAGTTTCTTCATGCGCTTTACACCAATATGACATTTAGCGGCAGTGCCACAAGTACGTGGTACTATCATTATTAACTTTGCATCTTTTGGCATCAATGTTATGAACATGTGTATTACTACAATCAAGATTCAATAAACCATTCTCATTGGATGCATGACCATTGAAGGTATTATTCATGTAAATAGAATAATCATTATTCTCTAACTTAAATTAATAACGTATTGCAATAAATATCATCTAATCACGTTCATGCTCAACGCAAACACCAAATAACATTTATTTAGGTTCATCACTAATCCCGAGGGTAGAGAGAGCGTGCGATGGTGATCACATCAATCTTGGAAAACACTTCCAACACACATCGTCACCTCACCCTTATCTAGTCTCCATTTATTTCGTAGCTTTTACTTCGAGTTACTAAAGTTTAGCAATCGAACTGGTATCTAATACCCATGTGCTACTAGGACTATTAGCAAGGTACACATCAATAACACGCATATCAAATATACTTCTGTCGATGTTGCCAACCTTCTTATCTACCAAGTATCTAGGGTTGTTCCGTTGCAGCGACCGTTCTCCTCATAATAGAAGCACTTAGTCTCGGGTTTGGGTTTAACCTTGGGTTTCTTCACTGGAGCAACAATTGACTTGCCATCCATGAAGTTCCCTCCTAGCCCTTGCCCTTCTCGAAACTAGTGGTTTCACTAACCATCAACAGTTGATGCTTCTTCTTGATTTCTACCTTCGCGGTGTCGAACATCATGAATAGCTCAAGGATCATTATTTCCATCCCTGGCATTTTATAGTTCATCATGAAGCTCTAGTAGCTTAGTGATAGTGACTTGGAGAACTATATCAATCACTATCTTAGCTGGAAGATCAAATCCCACTCGATTCAAGCGATTGTAGTACCCAGACAATCTGAGCACATGCTCACCGACTGAGCTATTCTCCTTCATATTGCAGGCAAAGAATCTTGTTGGAGGTCTCATACTCTCAACATGGGCACGAGCCTGAGATCCCAATCTCAGCTCTTAGAACATCTCATATGTTCCATGACGTTTAAAATGTTTTGGAGCCTCAATTCTAAGCCATAATGCATGACGCATTGAACTATCAAGTAGTCATCAGAACGTGCCTGTCAGATGTTCACAACATCTACATACGACGCTTGAGGAGGTGGCGCACCAAGCGGTGCATTAAGGACATAATCCTTCTGCGCAGCAATGAGGACAATCCTCAAATCACGGACCCAGTCCGCATTATTGTTACTATCATCGTTCAACTCTATTTATCTAGTAACATATAAGAAATTCAAGGGACCCACCGTGCCGACCCATTTTTCGTCTGCAATTTTCGCTCTTCAAATAAAAAAGTGCATGCGGCCATGGATCATGCCAGCGGCCATGCCATCATAGGTAGAGTTCGCGCCGGCGACATGCCAGCGGCCGGCAAACGTATAGAATAAGATAAATAAAAACATAGTTCTAATAAATAGTTGCAAAACCACAAAAATATGGCATAGTTATTACAAACCAAATGAACATTAAATTGTTTCAAATTGCATTTCAAAGAATAAAAGTCAGATACTTCTATTGGTTGCCAACATGAGCCCACATATGCCCCCAAATCATCTTGCAGCTGCGTGTGAGTCTGCCAATCACGTATCTAATGATGAAACTCCATGAACTGTGCAAACGTTGCTGGGTCGGCATGTTGAGGCTCAACATTCACTAGTAGAAAACAGACCTTTTGTCCGCATCATTAGTCCCGGTCCGGTTTTGAACCGGCACTAATGTGTTCATTAGTCCCGGTTCGTGACGGGCATCATTAGTGTCAGTTTGTTCCCATCCTTTAGTCCCAGTTCGTGTCACGAGCCGGCACTAAAGGCATGGTGGCAGGCTAGCATCAGCCTGGGGCCCCACGGAAACCTTTAGTCCCGGTTGGTGGCTCCAACCGCGACTATAGGCTAACCTTTAGTCGCAGTTGGAGCCACCAACCGGGACTAAAGGTCCCCTATACAAAACCCTTCGGCCAGCCCGAGCTCTGTGTTCTTCCCCTTTCCTCTCATCTCTGTTCTTCCTCTCTTCCCCGAGCTCATCCTCCATTTTTGTCAAAATTTGTCAAGATTTGGAGGCACCCCATCCATCCAAGTGTTCACAAAGGTTAGCAACTTTGTCCTTTCATCTCTCATTGCTAGATTAGCTCTTGCAATGATCTATAAGTATAGTGATTTATGGGTTTTAGTTTGTATGTGGTAGTTTTGATTAATGCAATTTGAGCTCAAATTAACTTCTTACTTTGCATTTGTAGGTGTGGTTTACTTAGTGCCTTCCTGTCCCCGTCCTAACCACCGTCAATCGCTCGCACCGTCCCGTCGTCGGCACCACCTTCGTGAGCCTCTTGTTCTTATCCTTTTTATAAAAAAATCACGTTTGTAAGATTTAGTTAGTTACTTGTATAGGTTTCTTACCTATATGGTTGTTTATTATACATAGTGGCATGGTTTTGATATCCGTCCCCATGGGCCCTCGTTCGGTTTATGATTCGGATGTGGTATATACTCTCTTTTATAACTCTTTGTTGCATTTCGTGTTTATGACAATTGTGCCCATCAAGTTGACATAGATATTTTTATCTAGGAGGTATGTGAACCGGAAATTCCAACCGACATAGATATTCTTGTCAAGAAGTTAAATTTAGTTGAAAAAGAAAACGAGTATTTGAAAGATAAATTGAAAAGAGTTGAAGAAGAGAAGATGAAACTGTAGTTGTATGTTGCCGATGTCATTGATGATCACAAGATCAAGATGGAGGCAATACGCTTGAAGATTATAAAATTTAAAAGATATGTCATTGATAGTGAGGCTTGGTATCTGTCGTGGGAACGAGCCTGACAATAGATGGTAGGGGTACGTAAGGAGAGGGCAGAGTCCTAGCTACGACGAGGGTGTACACACGGATGTATGAGTTCAGGCCCCTCTCGTGGAGGTATCGGCCCTACGTCTCAGTACTCAGGAGCTTATGTCGTGTGGTATATTCAGATTACAATGGTTGCGAACCCTTGTGCAGGAGGGGAGGGGTGGCTTATATAGAGTTCACTGCCCCTCATAATTATCCCGCATCTAACGGTCCGATCGTGGGGTTAAAGTCCGCCGTTACTGGTAACGTACGTAATAAATGCTACTAATGATGAAGGACTAACGACCGCTCGTTGGCCTCCTGATGGTGGCTCCTGGTCTTCTAGTGTTGACTGTGAATGAGGTCTACCAAGTGCGAGGCGACTATCGAGTGAAGGAAGAAGACTCCGAGTGGATTGAATGTCGAGTGACTTGAACGTCTCATGGAATCTAGTCGGAAGCTTATGCTTGATCTTCAAGTCCTCCAATCTAGTGTCCTTAGGTAGGGTATGTAGGCCTTGCCTAGGACCCTACCCTAGGTACATATCCTCATCATTAGCCCCCTAATGGATCCGGGTTCGAGTGGCGAAATGGGGGTATCAATGCCGATCTCGAATTAAGGCATCAAATCTTCCGAATGATATTCGGAGCTTCAACGAAAGTTGCATCGATTGAACTCTGAGCATTGATGTCAACTCAGGATCAACACGCCAAATCTCCCGAATGATATTCGAGGCTTCAACGAAACTTGCATCGATTGAACTCTTATCCATTCGCCCGGATCCATTTAGCCTTGAAAGTGTCTGAGTGGATGTTCAATGCCTATTTTGCTCCGAGTGAACTGAAAGCATCTTTGGAGGTGACGGGTCAGTCTGTCACACTCGGATTTTGCAGGATACGAAAATTTGGGAAGCGCGCGCGTGCGATGATGATGCCACGATCAGGGCAAGTGGAGGCATGATGCCTCGATTCTCGTGCCGATCATATCGCCACGTATAGGGTGTCGTCAGCGGTTGGCGTGTGCAGTGATCTCGCGGGCCCACTGGTCAGCGGGACACTCGGCGGAGTATAAAGCTCCACGCGCCGCGATTTGCATAGTATTTCCGCCCATTCTTTCTCCTTTCCTCCGCCTCCTCTGCCTCCAGCGCCCCACTCCATTCCTCCCTGACGAGAGCCGCCGCGGCAATGACGAAGAACACGACGGAGAAGCTGGAGCGAGCCAAGAAGGGCATGATGAATGTCAAGGGCAAGAAGCCCTCGGCCGCCCGGTTCACCGCGCCGCTGCGATGGATGCAGGGTGACTTCCTCCCTTCGATGGTCACCCACGAGGACATCGACGGCTTGGTTTCCAACGGGCTCATGGCAAAAGGAGCTTGGAGGTTGCCGGAGGGAGAGCGTGAGCCGAAGCCGCGCGACGGGGAGTGAGTCCTCCTCTCCCATGTTGAAAGATGTTTCTCCATGCCCCTCATCCGTTCTTTAGAGGGTTACTGAATTTCTTTGGCGCTCAGCTGCATCATTTCTCATCGAATACCATCGCATACTTGTCGGCGTTCGTAACTTTGTGCGAGTGCTTCCTAGGGTGTCCTCCCCACTAGGGACTCTTTAAGCACATTTTTACTATTAGATCTCGGACGGTGAAGAAAGCCGACCCGTCGGATGGAAAAACTCCTGTGCTGCAGCTGTGTGGGGGTTTGGGGCTTCAGAAGAGAGCGCAGCATTCTTTCCCTGCCATGACTTTCCCTGAATCCGTTAGAGGCTGGCAGTCGACTTGGTTCAATTGCAAGGACGTAGCTTCACCCAACATGTTGACTGGCCTTCCCCCCTACACATCTGACCGCCCGGCTGCCCCCAAGTCCCTAAAGGTGACTGAAGAGGAATAGGATCAAGTGGCGACCTTGGTGGACGCCATGGTGAAATTGGTCCGGGGTGGAGTGACTGGCCTGGATCTGTTAGAGACTTTTCTCAATCGACGGATTCAGCCTCTCCAAGCCAGAGATCACACCATGTGGCATTATGCGGGCCCAGAGGACTCGACCAGGACGCATCCAGAGGAGGTTCCGCAAAAGGCTGTCGAGTAGTGGCTTCGCAGCATCACCGGGGCATGTGACAACCCCGTGGGAGCCAAGAGGATCCTACCTTACTCAGCCGAGAACCCGCCGAAGAATCTTGTAAGTTGCACTTTGTCGACTGAAGTACTTGTATTGTCGAGTGATATACATTGTTTTTAAGACTGACTTCCTTGTTGGAATTATGCAGGAATGGACAAATGTGCACTCGCCTGTTCCCAATGGGAACCAACCTAAACATGGCGTAGTGAGCGAAGGTGGCAGTGTGGACGGTGATGGTCCCTCTGAGTCTGAGGACGAATATGAAGACTCCGGCGAAGAAGAAGAAGTCGAGTCACCTCCCCGATGCGAAGGCCGCTCCAAGTCCCGACAGGATCTGGCAGCTGTTCAAGACAGGTCTTCGTGCCCTAGTGAGAAGAACCCGAAGCGGAGTCGCCCTTCAACTATTGAGTCGAGTGAGAGGCTGACCAAGCAGCCCAAGCAAATCACGACCAAACCTCGCAAGGCTCTGCCTCGCATGAGGATGGCTGTACCTGTCGTCTCCACGTAAGTATTTATTTTCGAATTCTTTCTGTCAACTGTGACCTTGAGATGTAGCTAACCGAGTGTTGTTCGATCTGCCAGAGCTGCTACGTCCCTAACCTCGCCTCATCGAGATGGAGGGGAGGCGATAGACATTGACACTGCTGACGCTGCCACTTCTCATAGAGGTTAATAAGTTCTTGATTCATCCAAATGGGATTCGTCACTTGCAAAAGTTAACACTGTCGGTTGATGTTGCAGAGATCATCCAGCTGGAAGACGACAAGGAACACCAAGACACTTCGCGCACCCGCACCCGAAGAGCTTCATTAGCGCAGACGCTTCAGCATTTGACTGAAGAGTCCTCCCAGGGGATAGGTGACTCGACACAAATCAGAGCTGAACCTGCAGTATCTTTGTCAAATGCCCCTCCAGCTGTCTTGACCATCGTGACATCAACTCCAACCGGACCTGCTTAGACTGCTTCAGGTGCCCTAGCAACTACACTGATCCTGCCTATGACGGCTTTCTCTCTGCATAGCGTCCCGGAAGATCAGACCGGAGCTGCGAAGGAGGCTATGATCCAGGCAGAGTAGATAAAGTTGCAAACCAAGGAGGCGTATGAGGCCAGCAAGCTGGCTTACGATGTCAGAGCAGCTCTCCGCACCAATGTTCGAGTAAGTTCGATTGTAAGTACATTTCTGATTGAATTCCTGTCTTTTCTTGACTGTACACCCAGTGGGTGCTTATTGTCCACTCGTAGATTGTTTGAAATTTCTCCACTCGAATAGGTCAGGTCGTAGTCGAGTAGGATTTGGATCGATAGTACGCGTGGTACTAGAGTCACTTGACATGTCGAGTGCATTTTTTCTGACGAGTTACTCGACGGATCGAGAGTTAACCGTCTCAGTGGGGGTACTCTGAGTGCACCCATTGGATGTAGTCCCTGAGACCACTGTCGAGTGCTTGCATCGGCAGGGGGCTTAGAGCTTGTCGTATGCTTGATACGTTTACCCTTAGTCGCACCACTTCATAGTTACCCTGTAGGTTTCATGGACATCATTGATAAACCATGATATGACGCTACATAAGGATAGACTGCACTTCTCAGAGTGATGGATATTCCAATGATGGATGTTTCTGCCACTCAACTGATCGAGAGTTGGCAGGTCCAGTGGGGGCATGCTAAGTGCACCCACTAGGTGTAGTCCCCGAGACCGCTATTGAGTGCTTGCACCGGCAGGGGTCTTAGAGTTTATTGTATACGGGATACATTTCGCCTTGGATCACACCACTCCAAAGCTACCTTGTAGGTTTCATGGATATTATTGACAAACCATGATATGATGCTACATAAGGATAGATTGAACTTCATAGAGCAGGGAGGCGCGTCACTCGACGGGTCGAGTGACGGGTGAATGTTCTGACAGGGCTGACCTTGTCGAACGTTTCAATAACCAGTAAGGGCACGCTAAGTGCACCCACTAGGTGTAGTCCACGAGGCTACTGTTAATCGCAGACGATAAGCAGTAGTCTTGAAAACTTGAAATCGGGATTTCTGTTGTACGCGGAGTACTGGAGTCACTCGGCATGTCGAGTGCATTTTTTTCTAACGAGTTACTCGACAGGTCGAGTGTTAACCGTCTCAGTGGGGGCACTCTGAGTGCACCCACTGGGTGTAGTCCCCGAGACTGCTGTCGAGTGCTTGCACTTGCAGGGGTCTTGATAGAGACTGCTTTGAATTTGTTTAAGGCACGCGGAGCGCCAGGGCCACTCGACATGTCGCGTGGACCTTTTGCTTGAATTCTTCTTTCCCTAGACAGGGGCTTCATGGACATCATAGGTCAATCATTATATGACGCTGTTCTAGGGTAGTAAGACAGTCATTCGACGGTATTCATAACCCAGTCGACCGTCCTTGGCATTACTTGCCGATTGAATTTCCTTCTTTTGTTGGTTTCAGAGGGCTTGCGAACTTGGGACGCAGTACAAAGATCTTGAGGATGAGAGGAACCGGCTGTGTGTGGATCAGGAAGCCTCCAACAATGCTCTAGAGTGAGCGCATGTTGAACTGAAGTCTCTAGGAGGTAATTACTATCGACTTTCTGCATTCCCATCTTCACTTTTCCTGTTTTGAACCGAGTGCACTCACTCGAACAGATGTGCGCAATGAAAATAGTCGACTCCAAGCGCGACTCAACAATGTTGTTTCTTTAGATTCCATGAAGAAGGCACTGGAGGAGAAGGACAAAACACTCGCCAACGCCCAACGGGTGGCCAGGGACAAAACCGAAGTTGCAGATCGGAAGCTGGCGGCCGCCAAGAAGCTGGAGGAGGAGAACGCAAAGTTGAAGCAGGAGCGCGTGGACCTCGTCGAAAGGGCCAAGCAGCTAAGCAAAAGGAGCAACGGCCTGGAGAAGCACTTGGGCGAATTCACGAGGAAGATGTACATCATGCTCGACGATGAGTGTTTCTTGTCGACTGAAGTTTGTAAAATATTTGAAGGCTGTAGCTCACAGATTCTCCTCCCATTCCCACTCTTCAACAGAATTCTGCCAGGACTTCGAGAAGGAGACAAAGGAGGTTGAGCCCAATTTGGATCCCACTAAGTCACCTGTCGCAGATGTAGTGGCCATGAACATGCTCAGACTCAATTTTAGGCTCCAGGGCGTTCACGCATATCTTGTCCGACTGAAATCTGCAATGGAGAGAATTGACAAGGAGCTATGGCCTGAGGACACCCTTCAGCTCGACCTCAACTCCATGATGGCTCACCTAAACGAACTTCCAAGTCGAGTGCAGGCCTAGAAGAAATCTGCTGCTCGCTGCAGGGCCGACGTGGCGCTATCATTCGTCAGGGTCCATTGTAGGGACATGAGGGAAGAGAAGCTGAAGAAGCTCCAGGTGGTTAACATGAAGAAACTCCAGTTTGAGGACTTCATGGAAACCTTCATCGAAGCAGCCACCAGAATCGCTGACGACATCGACTTGTACACTTTTGTTGAGCCAGCCAGCCCGTCAGAAGCTTAAAAAACTTGGTCTTTGTAAGAAATACTTTTATTCACCTCGGTATGCCGAGTGGAATTGTATCCCTTAAAACTTCATTCAGGCCTTAGGCCTGAGCACATTTACTTCTTTACGAAACATTTATCCGCGATTTAACCTTTGGTTATTCGTATTTGGCTTTCAATCATTTGTTCAACTGAGTTTGTTTTTAGGCTTAGGCGAAAACATGTTCGCAGCTCAGCCCCCGAGTGTGAGGATTGCTCACCACTCGGGATATTTTTGATCCTAAGCGAAGACGAATTCGCAAATAGGTCATTGAGTGAATGGATTACTATCCACTCGACAGGGTTTTTAACTTAGGCAAAACGTGTTCGCAGCTAAGCCCCCGAATGTGAGGATTGCTCATCACTCGGAGTAGTTTAGAACTTAGGCGAATGTCGATTCACAGCTAAGCTGTCGAGTGAATGGACTGCTATCCACCCGACAAAGTTTTTAACTTAGGCGAAACGTGTTCGCAGCTAAGCCCCGAAGTGTGAGGATTGCTCATCATTCGGAGTAGTTTAGAACTTAGGCAAATGTCGATTCGCAGCTAAGCTGTCGAGTGAATGGATTGCTATCCACCTAACAAAGTTTTTAACTTAGGCGAAACGTGTTCGCAACTAAGCCCCCGAGTGTGAGGATTGCTCATCATTCGGAGTAGTTTAGAACTTAGGCGAATGTCGATTCGCAGCTAAGCTGTTGAGTGAATGGACTGCTATCCACCCGACAAGGTTTTTAACTTAGGGGAAACATGTTCGCAGCTATGCCCCCGAGTGTGAGGATTGCTCATCACTCGGAGTAGTTTAGAACTTAGGCGAATGTCGATTCGCAGCTAAGTTGTCGAGTGAATGGACTGCTATCCACCCGACAAGGTTTTTAACTTAGGTGAAACATGTTCGTAGCTAAGCTCCCGAGTGTGAGGATTGCTCATCACTCGGAGTATCTTTGAACCTAAGCGAAGACGGATTCGCAAATAGGCCGTCGAGTGAATGGGCTGCTATCCACCCGACAGGGTTTTTAACTTAGGTGAAAGCATGTTCGTAGCTAAGCCCCCGAGTGTGAGGATTGCTCATCACTCGGAGTATTCCCAAGAATGAAACTGTATGATTCGAATCGACAATATATATTGCAGAAATGTGAATTGCATTGATGAAGTATTCTTATTACATCAGAGGATTCTTCTGTCTTAAGTATAAAAACGCTGGAGCAAATCTGCATTCGAGGCTCGTGGCTCGTCTATCTGCTTCATGAGATTGTACAGATGATAGGCTCCATTGTTTAGCACCTTAGTGACGACGAAAGGACCTTCCCATGCAGGAGCAAGCTTGTGAGGTCGGTGTTGATTCACTCGAAGCACCATGTCACCCTCATGAAACGACCGACTTTTGACATTCTTCGCATGGAAGCGCCGCAGGTCCTGCTGATAGGCAGTAGTTCGGATCAGAGCCATCTCTCGTTCCTCCTCCAGAAGATCTACACCGTCTTGCCTGGCCTGTTCAGCTTCAGCCTCAGAATACAGCTCCACTCGAGGAGAATTGCGAAACAAGTCACTCGGCAATACGGCTTTAGCACCATAGACCAGGAAGAAAGGAGTCCATCCAATCGACCGATTTGGAGTAGTTCTCAGGCCCCATAACCCAGACGGTAGCTCAGTTACCCAGGCACCAGCGGCATGATCTAGGTCGCGCATGAGACGAGGCTTAAGACCTTGCAAGATGAGGCCATTGGCTCGCTCGACTTGCCCATTGGTTTGCGGGTGAGCGACAGATGCATAATCTACCCAAGTGCCCTGAGATGTGCAAAAGTTTCTGAACTCTTCCAAGTCAAAGTTGGTGTCGTTATCTGTGATAATGCTGTGAGGAACGCCGTACCGGAAAATTATCTCTCTCATGAATGTAACCGACGTACGGGAGTTCAATTTCTTGATGGTCTTGGCTTCTATCCACTTGGTAAACCTGTCGACTGCAACAAGCAAATGAGTGAAACCACCTTTTCCGGTCCGAAAGGGACCAACCATGTCGAGTCCCCATACAACAAATGGCCAGGCGAGAGGAATTGTCTTTAGAGCAGAGGCTGGCTTGTGTGCTAGGTTTGCATAGAACTGGCATCCATCACAGTGATCGACGATGTCCTTAGTCATCTCATTAGCCCGGGGCCAGAAGAAACCAGCTTTGTATGCTTTGGCGACAATCGTCCGTGAGGATGCATCATGACCACAAGTCCCTGAGTGGATCTCGTCCAAAATCATTCGACCTTCCTCGGGGGAAATGCAGCACTGTGTAATGCTAGCCGCACTCTCTCTGAACAACTGATCTCCCATCACAGTAAAAGCCTTGGACCTGCGCACAATCTGTCAAGCCTCTGTTTCATCTTCAGGGCTCTCTTGTCTGAGGATATAGGCAATGTAAGTCACATTCCAATCGGGAGTGATAACCCGAATGTCCATGGCCAGGTCAATCACTTCAGGGACATCGACTTTTGTCGGGTCAGTGGAACTCAAAGCTTGTGGGGGCTCTTCGGTGAAAGGATCTTCTTGAACCGAAGGAGTGTGCAAGTGCTCCAAAAACACACTCACTGCTGGGGACAGGCCATCGAGTGGAACCAATCTTGGATAGCTCATCGGCCGCCTGATTTTTCAGTCGGGGAACATGATGAAGTTCCAGGCCTTTGAATTTCTTCTCCAACTTTCGGACTGCATTGCAGTACCCAGTCATAGCGGGGTTTCGAACATCCTACTCTTTCATCACTTGATTCACCACTAGATCCGAGTCACCATAAACCATCAGGCGCTTGAAGTCGAGTGAGATAGCCATGCGCAACCCATACAAAAGTGCTTCATACTCTGCCTCATTGTTGGAGGAGTCGAAGTGAATTTGCAAGATATAGCTGAGCTTGTCGCCCCTGGGAGATATCAAGACAACACCAGCACCGGACCCATTAAACATTTTAGAGCCGTCAAAGAACATTGTCCAATGTGTCGAGTGAACTTGGATAGGCTGTTGCTATTCAATCCACTCGGCCATGAAATCTGCCAATGCATGGGACTTGATTGCTTTTTTGGCTTTGAATCTGATGTCAAAGTGTCAAGCTCGATTGCCCATTTAGCCACTCGACCTGATGCGTCCTGATTATTAAAAATCTCGGACAAAGGAGCCTCACTGACGACTGAAATCGAGTGGTCTTGGAAATAATGCGCCACCTTCTTCGCTGGTAGGTAAATACCATAAACCAGCTTCTGATAGTGTGGATATCTTTGCTTTGAGGGGGACAAAACTTCCGAGACATAATAGACTGGCCGCTGGACTTTATAAGCTTTACCCTCTTCTTCCCGCTCACAGTTATTACTGTACTGACGACCTGATTTGTGGCCGCGATGTACACGAGCAAGGGCTCTTTGCTGGCAGGAGCGGCAAGCACCGGCTGGGTGAAGAGCAGGGCTTTGAGCTCGACAAACGCTGCTTCGGCTTTGGGAGTCCACTCAGATGTGTCGGACTTCTTCATCAATTGATATAAGGGCAGAGCCTTCTCACCAAGACGAGAAATGAATTGATTCAATGCTGCCAAGCAACCTGTGAGCTTCTGAACATCGTGCACACGCACAGGAGTCTTCATTCGGGTAATGGCGCTGATCTTCTCAGGGTTAACATTGATCCCCCGTTCGGAAACAAGAAAACCGAGTAATTTGCCGCCAGGGATGCCGAAAGTATACTTGGCCGGATTCAGCTTTATGTCGAATCGCCTCAGATTGGCGGATGTCTCAGCCAAGTCAGCCAGCAGGTGAGAACCTTTGTGGGACTTGACCACTATATCGTCCATATATGCCTCGACATTCCCAGGGATCTGGTCGAGTAAACATTTTTGAATCATGCGCATAAAAGTAGCGCCGACATTCTTGAGACCAAAGGCATAGTGATGTAACAAAAACACCCGAATGGGGTGATGAAGGTTGTCTTTATTTCGTCTGGGCCATACAAACGGATCTGATGGTACCCAGAGTAAGCATCCAAAAACGATAAACGCTTGCACCCCGCAGTCGAGTCAACAATTTGATCTATGCGGGGGAGCGGAAAATGATCCTTCGGGCACACCTTGTTGAGATGTTTGAAGTCAATGCACATGCGTAATGACTTATCTTGTTGAGATGCTAGAAAGTTGGACCCTGGCGTAAAGTTCAACATCGATTCCATCAATACATCAACTAGCAAACCACTTGAACCTAAGAAAAATGCGACCAAGTTCAAGAATCAATGCGGAGTTATTGTCAAGGACCAAATCTCGATCTCCACACAAGAATGGAAAAAGCCAGCAAAGGGAGATCGAGAAGGAGTTACTTTTGTTGACGAAAGAGCAAAAGATGTGCTTTGGACCGAGCTGATGTCACATTTCACACTACCAGATAACTTGACAGATGCAGATCTGAAGAAAGTTAGAAACTATGCTCTTAAAAAGATGGCTATCGCATTCAACACCTTCAAGAAAAATGCATGGGCTGCGTACGTCAAAGCAAACAAGAAGACTCCAAAATTCGAGGGAGCACTGGTGAAGGCAAAAGATCACTGGACGATTTCGTCAAGTTCAAGGAATCGGAACTAGCTAAGGAACGGTCAAGAAAGAACAAGATTAATAATGCGAAAAAAGTGGCACCATACTCTGGGGCCAGGTGGCTACTAGATGACCCTGCCTAAGTGGGATCAATCCGAACAAGAGATGATTAGTGCAGGGGTCACTCCAGTTACACTGACCTGACCCTCGAGGTGCAGGACATGGTTTTATGCGCATGGGGGGAAGTTGGACCCAAAGACAGAGGGTATTATGGTGAAGACAAGTCTTAAAGGAGTGACAGACGAAATACTGATGAAAATAGAAGAAGCTCAAACGCGGGTGTTCACGCCCAACAGAGAGGACGACGAGCTTACGCGCGCCCTGAAGAATCCTGAACACCCGGGAAGAACACGAGGGAAAGGCGTTGTTCCGTGGTTTGAGGGGTTTGCGGGTTGGAATGATGACTATAGAAGTCGTGCAAGAAAGAAGATGCAAGAGGAGCGGAAGAAGAAGGAGGAAGCACTCCGCCTTGAAGGCCTAGAATCAAAGCACCTAGAGTTGGAATCCTGAGTCAGGCGGCAGCAGGAGCAGATCGACTCACTCAGCCAAGAAAGGGCGTCTCAGTGGCAGCATGAGCAGATCGATCCAACATTGGATACCATCGTCCCATCTATGCCGAGAAGCAGCATGGGTTCCACCCCGGCCGATATCGATGACGATTCACTGCTAGCTAGCTACCATGTGGATGATATCAAAGACATGACTAACTGTGAGCTACACATGAAAGTGAAGAACTTATCCATGAAGGTGGCGGACGGCTATGCTTTAGCAAATCCCCCAGAAGCAACCTTCCATTGCAATCCAGTGGGGTTGATAAAGTGATGTCAGGACATAACGAGCTACAACTTGACATTCTTGGAGGTGACGAGGAGAGAACGCTCGGAGAGGCCATACATCATATCATTCTATGGAAAAAGGATTGCATCGTCTTTCCAAGGCCACCGACTCCTCCTCCTCCTCCAAGTCCGCCACCGCGTCAGTCGACTCCTTGGCTCTTTCAAGTACTCCGGGCCAAACACAGCTACGACAGCCTTGCAGAAACGGTACATGGACTTAAGGCAGGTGGACTCACTCATCCGGACATACTCATCAATGAGATCACCGGGAACTCTGTATGCAAGCATCTGAATGGCAGCAGTGCATTTGTGGTAAGAAGAGAAACCAAGCTTTCCAAGTGCATCTATCTTGCACTCGAAATACTTGTCATACTCCACCACCCCTCCCAAATAAGGTTGAACACATGCCTAGCCATACGGAAACGACGCGGGAACATGTGATGTTTGTAGAGGGAGCTTGGGTCTCCCGTTATAAAGCCCCTGAACATCGACCTTACCTACCGAGGTGGTCATGGATGACCAAGGTAGCTGCCATGATCTCCTCATCATCGGACGAAGAATCATCTGAGTCCATAAGAACATTGTAGAAAAAGAACTCGTCGTCGGAGTCCATTTGTACCTTGGCGAACTGTCGAACAACTTGCGGGCGTCTTGGAAGGAGCCGGCCGATGACGAGCCCCGCGGGACACCGAGACAAGGCACAAGCCCTGCCGCCTACCGGCGAGCGCGCCGGCGTCTGGAGAGAGGATGACGCGCTCGAGTGCCGGCGAAGGGGACGATGAAGACATCGACGTCGGGAGGCTGCCGGTTTCAACGAAACGGGGCGGCGGCGTGGGGAGGAGGGGCGACCATCGGGGTGACCTATCTATGGACGGATGGCCAGCGGCGTCATTGAAAAATGGGTGGAGGCGGCCGAGTGGCGGGAGAGGGAATAGAGGAAATGGTCCTTGTGCTGCCGACATACAGGCTAGGGAAGAAGAAGGGCGGGCGACGCGCGCGTCCGTCTCGTGTCCGTGTCGACACTAATGCGACCCAAATTTGGGCCACGAATGAGTCGCGGACGGATAAAAAACGAGCGCGTGTCCGTTTAGATCGGCGCGTTGGGTCATCTTTTCTGTCCGCGACAATGCTCCGCGTGTTAAAGTTTCTCTTACCTCTGCACCGCTCGCCGCTGTCCCTGTTCCCTGCTGCTCAGTGCCCGGAAAAGTCACCTGCGCAGCAGATACGTACGTACGTACATCCAGCGGCAGCGGCGGAGGGAGCCTTTATCATTGGTCGACCTTCCGTGCGTGCTCGGCTGCATCGCTGCACACGACACGCGTCGCGTGAACGACTCGGCGGGTACACGCCACGGCGATGACTAGCAACTGTTGTACGCACCCTACGCGTCATCGTTTGTTCGTTCCGAATAACAAGCATATTTTTGACATGCCCGTTTTCCCTCCGATGGCTGACAAAATCGATAATCGATGCATCTACAATTATATACCGCATTACCTACAGACTTGTGCATTGGAGTACATCATGCTGCTGCTGCTAGCCATGAATGGAGTTTGGAGTGTGAGTGGCAAGGACTAGCATGGCTGGTCCAACGCTAGGAAGAATTCCCAGGCGTGATGGGACGGCTACCACTGGCTACGACGTGAAACCTTATCTTACCGGAGTCTTCTCCACTCACGGAGTCCTGCATGCAGCGAGCATGACACCACGGAAAAGCCAGTAGCCGGGTCAAACACTGGTGTGCTCGATCCGTTTCATAAGCGGTTACCTTTTTTCTCGTGTCGTTGAAACATTCTACTAGTTCTCGTAAAAAAGAAAAAAGAAACATTCTACTAGTAGGAATACAGTACTGGTGTTCTAAAACAATGATGCAGCAAGATAACATGGGCCTGGCTTGAGGAGCAGGAGAAGAGAGGATCGATCATCAAAATCGCGGACGTCCAGTCCAGCTCCAACCATGATCCGATGGGCCATGACCTGCGCGTCGCCACGCACGTGAGGCCGCCCCGCCTCGTCCGGTCGACCCCACGTCCCACCCATCAAATCTCAATCTCTTCCTGACCCCGCTAAGGCCACACGGAGGAGCACACCCATGGGGCAGCGGCGAGGGAGGACCCACGTGTCATGCCCGCGTTCCCTCCAGCTGCCCTGTGGACCAAGCAGTTCACCCCCGCGATCCGCCTCGGCCCGCGCGCCCCCGCAGCTTCTTTCTTTCCCCAGGCGAGGCGAGGCGAGGTCGGTACAGTACAGCGGCGATTAAGTAAGAACAAACCCTGATTAAGCATGCTTTAACCATCGTGCCAATTCCAGCACAAGTCACAACGCGCACGCCACCGAGGTTAGTGGCCAGTGGCCACTGACCTGACCAGCCGATGCGATGCGAATCCAAACATAGGACGGACGGAGAGGGACGGGCGCCACGTGGGCGACGGCGGCGGCCCATGCCGTAACCACCTACGACCCCCAAACGTGGAGTGGAGATCGGCTCCTGCAGAATCGGGCGCAGTTGCAGAGGCCTCGCAACTGCTCAGAGAATTCCTAGCTCCAATCCAACAAACCCAACCCCTCAAACAAAAAATCCAACAAACCCAGGCCCCAAAATAATCTTTAAATGTGCCTAAAAAAATCTTTAAATGAAAGCTACCTTGAAAGTGAAACGCATGTACAACAATACCGTAGGTAATCTTCATGGGATCATGGCCGTATCGTGATTAAAATCAACATACCGAGCCACTTTAGTTGTTGCTGAGCCGATCATTTGTTCAGTATAGCAGGATTCGATTCAATGCATTTGTTTTGTGCCGGACGGCGGTGGGGGCCCGACCGCTGCGCACAGTAGTAGAGAGCGGGAGGACGGGAATGTGGTGGGAAGCGAGCGAGCGAGCAAGGCGTGGGCTATAGCGGGAGGAAAGTACAGCGGCCCTTTTTGCTGCTCCAGGCACAGGCGGCAGGAGAAGGTATGCAGGCAGGTGGTGTGCCTGTGGTGGTGGTGGGCAGCAGGCAGCAGCAGAACTGAACCGCAGAGCAGAGGAAGCAGCCGATCGCTTTGGCCGAACCTGCATTGCAAATTTGCAATGCATCGCGTCGCATTTGTGTTGGTTCTGTATTTTGTTGCTTACGGCTTTACTACTACTGCTGCCTACTGGCGAGTAATGATGCATCATCGGTTGCTTGCTTGGTGCAGTCCCATGCTACGCTATGCTATGGACAGTTGGAACTTGGAACAAGAACAGCTGGAGACTGCAACAGACAGCAACAGTCTAGCTAAATTTCGCCTTTTTCTTTTCCCGTTATCTATTTTCTTGCTAGGCTGCGGCTGATCAAGCAAAAAAACAAAAGAAAAAAAAACAATAACTAGTACTAGCTGGCTCTGTTTGTTGGCCCGATCTACTCTGTTCCGTAGCTTGAAACAAACAAAAAGACGCACCAGCGCTGAGGAAACACAACTACCCGAGGAGCATAGATGGATGGATGTCTCTCGTTTTTTATCCTTTTCTTTACCTTTTCGGCTTGCTGCCTGAGCACCTCTTTCTTGCCAACGATCTCCGCTGGAATCAATCAACGAACCCCAAGGAAAAGCAAGCCGGATTGCTTGCTTTCAGTAGCCTGGCCTTGCCGAGAGGAAGGGATCTGACGACACGGCGGAGACCTCCAGGTCCTCCAAGGGCGCCGGGAGGTTGAGATCAATGAGGCCGAGGCTCTTGATCGCCGCCGCAGGATCGGCCACGGCCGTGCAGTGCTGGGACCGCTTGTGGCCGCCGAGGGCCTGCCCTGAGGGGAACACGCGGAAGCAGTAGGGGCACTCGTGCAGCGGCTGCGGCTGCGGCTTGGAGCCCTCCTCGCATTCCACCAATGGCTGCAGGTGAGTGGACGCGGGAGAAGGCGGCGGCGGCGGGTTCAGCGGGGGCGCGCAGCAGCCGCCCCTGCCGCCGCGGACGTGGCTGGCGCGGTGGCCGCCCAGCGCCTGGTACGATCGGAACACCTTCTTGCACGCGGGGCACTGGAACCGCGTCCGCTTCTGCTCCGCCGCGGCCGCCGGGGGCGTGGCTTCTCCGCCGTCGCTTCCGTCGTCGGGGTGGTAGGACGACGGCGGCGGCCATGCCACCGTGGGCCAGGAGTCGCGGGAGAGCATCATGAGGGAGAGCGCGACGTCCTCCTCCGGCGTGGCGGCGTCGGACACGGAGCTGACCGGCTCGGCGTCGCGCGATCCGGCATGCACGCGCTTGCCGTCCGGCGCGGGGTACTCCGCCTCGCTCTCGCGATCCGAGAAGTCGGACTCGGCGAGGCGCACCCGCCGCTTGGGCTTGTCGCGGAGCACGTAGGCCTGGACGGCCATCATCCTGGCGTCGTCGTCGTCCCCGGCCGCGACGGAGGTGGACGCGGAGGAGGCCGACGAGATCTGCTGCGACCTGGCGACCTTGATGGAGTGGGAGCGCATGTGGCCGGCGAGGGCGCGCGGGCTGGCGAAGCGGCGGCAGCAGAGCTTGCATGTGTTCTTGGCCATGGCGAGAGAGAGAGAGAGATGGGGGCGATGGAGATAGCTAAAAATACAAGCTTTTGGAGGAAGGAAAGGAAACGGAGTGTGCGAGAGAGTAGGAGGGCCAGGAGGAGCCGCCTCCGTGGGCGTCTGGGGAAGTTGGAATATCGCGGAACTGCCAAGCTTCCGCCATTTATTCCATTCCTTTTTTCCTTTTTGCCCCCTCTGTTTTCTTTTCTCGATGGCTCCCCGTACTCCCGACTTATTATGCCAGGCCAGTAGTAGTGGTATTTGGGCTGTAGAAAGAAAGCACATACGTATTGCCGAGTTATTGTTCTGAATTGATTGTAGATCGTAAGTAGTATTATCAGTGGTACGAAAGAAATGTACTGAATCTAATGTCCTGCTGGCACAACGCGCGTGGTCCATGTCGCGTTGTTTGGCAGAGTTGCATTGCGTAGAATTACAATTTTGGTAGCAGGAATCAAGCCATTATTTGTTGCCATACTTGAACGATTTTGCGTACGTCTCAATTTGATAGCATTCCATGTGAGGTCGTATGCGCCTCCTGTCAACGCAAGAATACCGGACGGACATTATTACTCTCTCTCTCTCTATATATATATATATATATATATATATATATATATATATTATATGAATTCTTCCCCTTATGGGACTTGCTCAACATTTTTTTGAGCAAAAGACTTGCTCAACATAACCAAGTCTTTCCTTGTATAAGGCCGCCACCTCATACTACCATCCAAATCAAGGGTGACGATGCATGCTTCCGTCCTCCACCTTGCTCCGGTGGTGCAGCGCAGGCGTTCAATGAGTTGAGTAGGGTAGATAAAGAGCTCGGAATTGGGCGATGATGGGGACAAAGAGTGGGTGACAAGAAGGTTGGGGAGGAGGAGAGCAAAGTGCATGCGTTACGACCTGCGAGTAGGGGTGGAGTGTGGCTTGGGGCATCGCTGATAAGTGGCAAACTAATCAGCTGTGGGCATCTAAATAAAATGATAATGGCACGCAAGGGTCACTTACACTGCTTTCACAACTTTCCCACTAGTAGGTTACAAATTATTGATCCCGGAGACGGAGAGCTCGGCGTACGGTTCAGGCGACGATTATCAAGCACAAGCAGCCACGTCGTAGTGTCGAAAAAATCAAGAAGCGCGTCGTCGTACTACTGCGGTGCCTACACGCTGTCGCCGTATCAAACTCGCCCGAAACCCATCAAATCGGCGTCCCGGCCGGTAGCTCCGGCCCCCACGTTGAAACGACGCTTTTCGCCTTGTCATATGGCGAATCTCCGGTCAGTTTCTACCACGGCGGTGCTGGCGCTAGTGCCTCCCCCCTTGTAAAAAGTTGCGGAGTCCAGCAGCGTGCGGGCGAGAGAGCAGGAGCATCTGTGCGCCGTGCGGGAGAGAGCGACGCGACCGTCCGTCCGTGCCTGCCTGCCAACGAACCGCTTTGGAGATTTTCCCTCCCTCTGGCTCTGGGTGGCTATTATTACGGGACGCGCACAGCGCACGATCGATTTTTTAAGGAGAGTATAATCGAAATCGTTCACATACACAAATATATTCCTATGAATCTCACTGTAATCATATTACCAGAAAATCTGAAATAAATTCAGAAAAATGCAAACATCAACGTTAAGTCTAGAACTTAAATTTTGATGAACAGAATATACCACAATCCTTCTAACCATCCAATCACATGTTGGTTTACGTGTACAATCGATTTTAGTACATACTAGGATGATTATCTATCTATCTATTCATCTATCTACTCATCCTCCCAAGTTGTGCTGCTGCTGCTGCTAACCATAACCATTACGGTCTGCTACCACTAATAGTACCATATACCATCCGGCAGCATTGCTGCTCAAGCTAAGCTAGCGTTGCCGCTTTGCCATGCCTATCGTGTCGCGCTGCCATTGGTGCGTATATACGGATAATGCAGGAGTATTTGTTTGTTTGTTTGTACTTGTAGTACTACAAGTAGGACTGGGCCAACTGGTGCTGCGTGCAACAAGTCAAAGCAGACGGCTCTGCCCTGGCCTTGAATACGAGGCAGCTGGGCTAGGCGAGTGAGACTGAGATCACGCATCATAGGCCAGCAGCGTGTTGTTTTCCTCCTCAGCTTCTGCTCGTACTCTAGTGGCGGAGACCTTTCTTTTCTTCTCCGATCCGCCTCTGCTGCTTCTTCTTTTTTGATGCCATTTTCCTCGCGTCGTTCTTCTTTGATGGATGCCCGTTCGGAGCGTCCCACGAGAGTCGTCGTAGTCTTCAGTAGCCTTTTGGCTCGTGGCAGTTGCCGTGTTTTTCTTTGAGTGGATTTCACTTTTTATCTTGCAATTGTATATTTGTGACACATATTATCACGTTTGTTAAAACTTTTGTCAAACTATCAAATTTTGGAGACTTTTAACACGGTTTTATTTTAGTTTTGCAATTTTTTTGTTTATTTAGATAGAATCGGCATGTTATGTCAATGATTTGTAAAAAATATATAAACAACGAAGGACATCATTGACGATCATGTGCAGACTTTTTTTGTTCATCCATATCGTTTCTCATCGTTGTTCAAATATTTTTGGACTCCAGACGTCACCTAATACCTTGCCCAATGAACATGCATCAGAAAATGATGGTCCAAGGCTTCTAAAAAGGGTGTTCTAGACGAATTTTCACTCAATGGAGATAATTAGTGTCATAAATGCATAAATAGAGGATAAAATATGAAATTCACTCTTTTTTTTAAGATCTTTTTTTTCGAAGCTGAAGTACATGCGCAAGTGGAAACAGCTAGTAGCATGCTGTAGCATGCATGCCTGGCTATGAATGGGGTGGTGATTTCCGTTGAGAGGAGCAGCTATGCTGCCGTGAGAAGCGACGTCGTTCTAGTTCCAGGGCATTGCATTTGTCAAAGGGACGGAAACGAATCGCCGGGAAATAAGCTTGTCTCAAGGCTCCAATGCTGATAATCTGGTGAACTAACGGCTCACGGGCTTAGTTGGACCTCTGTAATAAATCAGAAACCCGTTCCTCTTGGAGTATATGATGGAAGTAAATGCAGCACTATCTCGTTTTTACGTCCTTTTCCCGGGTGCTGGTCTGTGTCTGTCCACGTCTACATTTGTGCTCGAAGCAGTTTCAGGGCTCGCCTTTTACGAGGCAGAGAGTGTGACGAAGTAAATGCGCGGCCTCCTTGGGTTTAGCGAAATTGTTCGGATGAGAACGAACGAAGGACTGCTGGGTGCATCGATATGGATCGGGCCAAGAAAAGGAAATCGTCACTTTTACGTCCGTGTCCTTTCCCGGCTGCTTGCCCGTCTCCGCACGCTTCGAAGCGACCGGCCGAGCCAGTCTCGTCGTCAGAGCAAAGTTAATAGCACAGCCAGGAACTTAACACGTCATCTACAGTTAAATTTATAGTCAGCAAGTACAATAGATAGATGTAAATAAATACTACTTTATTAATACATGACACATCATCCTTTCTCACAAAGTATCTAGGATCGCGTGTTACATTTCGTTGTTAGTTTATAGCCCGCTTCTTCTCTCATCTTCTTTCTCTTCCACCTCATCACAAATATACTATTTTAAGTCTTACAGCCAGCCTACATCATACTATTGTACTTGCTCTCACGGCACTCCGCTGGCCCCGCGCATATGGCTCCTCGTTTCACCTCCCGGCCGGCCGCGGGCATCGCCATCGCGAAAACCGTGCATACATCCGACAAGAGGCAACGACCCGGAAACAGCTTATATGTACCTGGGGTGGCCATGTCGAGGTGATGTCGCTTCATGGGTCAATGCCCCATATTCTCGTTCGCTTTCCCGTGCACATTATGCTCCTGCACACCATCCGTTGGAAATATGCCCTAGAGGCAATAATAAATTAGTTATTATCATATTTTCTTGTTCATGATAATCGTTTATTATCCATGCTATAATTATATTGATCGGAGACTTAGATGCATGTGTGGATACATAGACAAAACCATGTCCCTAGTATGCCTCTAATAGACTAGCTCGTTGATCAAAGATGGTTAAGGTTTCCTAGCCATGGACATGAGATGTCATTTGATAACGAGATCACATCATTAGGAGAATGGTGTGATGGACAAGACCCAAACTACAAACGTAGCATATGACCGTGTCAGTTTATTGCTACTGTTTTCTGCATGTCAAGTATATGTTCCTATGACCATGAGATCATGCAACTCACTAACACCGGAGGAGTGCCTTGTGTGTATCAAACGTCGTAACGTAACTGGGTGACTATAAAGGTACTCTACAGGTATCTCCGAGGGTGTCTGTTGGGTTGACATGGATCAAGACTGGGATTTGTTACTCCGTGTGACGGAGAGGTATCTCAGGGCCCACTCGGTAATACAACATCACAACAAGCCTTGCAAGCAATGTGACTAAGTGTTAATCACGGGATCTTGTATTACGGAACGGGTAAAGAGACTTGCCGGTAACGAGGTTGAACTGGGTATGGAGATACCGACGACGAATCTCGGGCAAGTAACATACCTAAGAACAAAGGGAACATCATACGGGATTAACTGAATCCTTGACATAGAGGTTTGACCGATAAAGTTCTTCGTAGAATATGGAGGAACCAATATGGGCATCCAGGTCCCGCTATTGGTTATTGACCGTAGAGGTGTCTCGGTCATGTCTACATAGTTCTCGAACCCGCAGGGTCTGCACACTTAAGGTTTGGTGATGTAGGAGATAAGCCCTAGAGGCAATAATAAATGTTATTGATTATCTCCCTGTTCATAATTAGGTTTATGTTCCATGCTATAACTGCTATGGTTCTCGAGTGTACAATAACCACGAGGCTTGAAGGAAGACTCATATGCACGTGTGGAATAATAAACGGTAAATTGTATTCCTAGTCTGGCCTCTAAGACTGGCTCAAGTATTGTATGATGATCCTGTTTTCCTGATCATGGGCATGGCTATGCCGGCAATTTTGAGGGCACAATGTTAGAAGAACATTTGTGTTGAATCGACTCGAATTGATGTTATGCTATGAGATACATTCGTCATAAGTTAATGGTTAATAACACACAGAAGTTAATGTTTACATAATTCCTTAGACCATGAGAGTATCGAGTTTCTTCATGCTTGATTCATGAACTTTGGGGTTTGTTAAACGTCATTTGTAAATGGGTGGCTATTACAGCGGCTTACGGGTTCATGGAAAAGTATGTCAAGTAACTTGATAGCTCAAGATTGGGATTTGCTCCTCCGGCGATGGAGAGATATCTCTGGGCCCTCTCGGTGTTACGGTATCCATCGTCGTCTGGCCACACACTTTGTGATTTGATCACGGGGATGCCGGAACACGGGAACGAGAAAAGAGAACAATACCGGTAACGAGGTAACTGGCATAGTGGACAAGTTGTTGATCCACGGGGATGCCAAACATGTCTCACCTTGGGTATTTGTAACATATCGTGAAGCAATAGGAATAGCACACGACAACTAGAGGTTCACTCGAATATTCATTCGTGTGTGTATAGGGGTCAATATGGGTGTCCACGGCTTCAATGTTGATCATTGATCGGAAGGGGTTCCTGGTCATGTCTATACTTCACCGAACCTATAGGGTCACACGCTTAATTGTCATCTATCTGCTGAATACTAGACAAGGAGTCCGAGAGAAAGTCACTGAAATAGTTTCGGAGATAGCGGAAAAGTTCCAGAGAGAACACCGAAATTTTTTCGGTAAAACCGAAAAGTTTTTTCGAATAAAACCATTGATACAAAAAGGTTTTCGGAGCTGCCGGAATTGTTCACCAGGTAAACAAAGATGGTTTTAAATTAAACCACCATACCGGAAATGTTCCAGAGCATGTCCAGATAATTTTAGAGGGTGCCGGAAATGTTCTGGGACCTTCCAGAATTTTTCCGAAGTAATAGTCGCGGAAAACATCTTGTCCCAGCGTGAGGGGACAAGATCCCACGTTTCGTGGGGATGTTTTGGGGCGCCTCCCTTTTGGGGGGCAGCCCCTTGTGGCTGGACAAAAGGTGTTGGGGGCCCCCCATGGTGGGGGCAACCTCCACAAATGGTGGAGAGTGTTGGGAGGAAGGTGGGGCCCCATGGGGGAACACCATGGACAAGGGAACATGTTTTCTCCATGTTTGGTGGGAACATGCTTCCTTATTTTGTGGGTGCTTGTCATGTGGCTGAAATTTCAGCCACCACCACCGCCTCCTTCCCTTATAAAAGGAGGTGGAGAGGAGCTCTCCATCCCCACTCCAACTCTCATACACATGCCATGCATTATCTGGCTTCTTCTCTCCCTCCCACGAAAAGAGTTTCGTAGAGCCGAAAGGCTGTGTGGGTTCCGGTGGGAACTAGTTCTGGACGGCGAAGCCCTGCCGGATAGATGACACCGTATGTGTGCAACTCTGTAGAGAGATCGTAGTTTCGGTCTTAGTTCGAGAGTGCCTCCCGAAGGGCTGTCCGTGTGACCGTCCGAGTTTTGGAGGTCCTCCCGAAGGGCTGTCTGAGTGATAGTCCAAGTTTTGGAGGTAATCCCAAAGGCCTGTCCGCGACACCATCCGGGGGACTGTCCGACCACCCCCCGGAGGGCTGTCCGTGGGGTAGATGAGGGTATACATCCTCGCGGTTGGGAGGTTGTAAAATCCTAGCTGCGGGGATCTGCACCGCCGTTCATCATCGACTCTACCTCCGCTGCGCTACGAGTCGGTAACGAAAATGATCAAACCTTGTATGCAGCCTCCATAGTGGTCCTGGGCTCGTGCGTAGGTCAGAATTTTTTTGTTTTCTGCTACATTACCCTACAGTGGCATCAAGAGCCGTGTTATGCGTAGATGCAGGTTGCGATCTAGAATACATAGAGATGTATGGGTGTTGCACAATATAATTAGGTAGTAGATGAGATCTGTTGCTGAAAATTATTTGTGCGGGTAGCATATGAAATCTGTTACTCGATGTTCCTTTTGTTTCCCCTGAATTTGCATAGTCCTGATCTTGACGGAATGGTCGAATCTCACAAAGTTCTGGCAATCTGCGATCCTTTCATGCTGCTCCTGAGTATGCTGATTGACAGATCAACGAAGTGCTAACAGTTCTTTGGGTTCCACCATAGTTGAGAAAGATGGATGTTTCACAGACGAAAGGGCAATGCAGATGTGATCTGCATGGGGGTCACGCGTATGACGAAGTTTAGTATGGGGCTCGAGATTTTATTATCTCGTGTTTTATACACCCTGGAAAGTTAATCTAGCAACTTGAATTATCATACTTGATGATGGACGTTGGTAGATTCGGTTTGTTTCAAAACCTTAGAAGCCACGTAAAACAAGTTTTTGCATGAACCGATTAGAGGCGTCTAACTTGGTTTTGCAGGATGGTTTGCATGTGCATATGATGTGGTATAGCAATGCTCATATTAATTTGATTATGTATGAGATGACCATATGATGTAATATTAACATGACCTGCGTGTCATGATTCGACATGATGGCTGGAGCCATATGATTGTCACTTTAATGACCTGCGTATCAACCTTAAGTAATGCACTTATTTATTAGCTATAGAGATAGCAATATTATCTGGTGCATCGACAAGGTGGTGGCAATCTTCGCGAAGGTGAACACCGACGCGAATGCCGAAGACGAAGGAATGAAAGACTTCTCCGTCAGAAAGGGATATACCATATCATGCTATTATGAATTGCCTAAGATGTTTATCCCTCTTGATGCACCCTTCTTGATTGCGCGGTAGTCGCTTTTTATTAGGGTGATCTCTCACAAAATATCAAGTAGTTAGTGTTCTCCCAAGTGTAGCACCGTCACGACACCTATATCTTCGGGGTATCACATGGTTACATGGGTACGAACGATTAGAGAAGTGTGAGGCGGGTGAGTTGAGACCTCGCAGCGAGATCACTTGGTTGTCTTGACGTTCAGGCATGAAAGTCATGAGCTCGGAACACACGCATCGAAAGATGAACAAGAGTCACATAGAGATGTGTTTGGCAAGTTGGCCTACCAATTGAAATTCTCGTCACTTGAGATGGTTACATCCTTGACGTTGAATTGAAAGTTGGGTCTTGCATCACTCAAAATCAATTATGAGAGATATTGATTTGAGTGGGAGCGCACAGTAGAATTAAATTTTTTAATTCTCAGTGCAATTAATTTTGAACAATGTCTAAGTGTGATTTGCATAATAGTTGTAGAATAATGGCTCACGTTTCCACCTTCCCTATTAAAATTGAATAGCTGTTAAATATCTGGTTAAAACTTTACGGTTGGTAACGTAATGTGAGGCTTGTCCTCAAGAGTGCCGAGAAGGACTTTGTCCTATCGCATGCTTTTGGTATTCTCCCGCTAATGCTATGGATCATGTGACTCTCGTCCTTCGATCCAAAAGCTAGAAATGCTTTTCAGTCAAAGTGCAATATGTTTGCTTCCATGAGACCTGAACTTCGAAAATTTGGATAGTTATGTGATATTCATGGAATTTGAATATCATTTTCAGAGATAGACAAAGGCTAAAAGATATGAGATATCCAAAGCAATGTTTGTTTGCAAACTACTAGTAAAGAAGTTTACTATGCATTAGACTGATAAGAGAGGGATCCAGGAGAACGCCTGTCATATGATGAAAGGTGAATAAAACAACAACTTAAAGAGAAAGGAAGTGTCCGAAGGGTGTTAGTGAGACTTTCACGCCTAGGAAGTCCAGGGCTAACACCACTCTTAAGTTGGATGCTTCTTCTGTGAGTAGGAGAAACACTGAAAAGTTAAACTGTTAGAAGTATAATGGCAAAAGGAAAGAAGACTGGAATATCCAGCTCATGTATGAATGTCATACAAAGTTTTTGATGTATAGAAGGCTGGTCAAAGATATAGTTCTTGGGAATTATGGTTAAACATGTTAATCACTAATTCTTGGGTATTGTGAGTTAATCACAAAGATATCCGCTCGATTGCATTCTGTTGCAAATCGGTGTAAGAACTACTATGGCCTGAAAGACTAGCCAGGGATGAGGTTTAGATACACGCAGGGAACATAGTAAATGTTACTATGCCTTCCATAGATGTATTCCCTATGTATTAAGTTTCATAATTCATTTTAGAGTTTCACACTCTAGCCCTTTGCATAAGGTATCTTGCAAGAAGGTTGTTCATAAGAGAACTTTTCATGTTCGGTGTTATGAATAACATAAGAGCCATACTTTCATTATGAATGAGACGTATGTTATGAATATTGGTAATATTACATTACCTCTGGGTTTACTTTTATAGTTCATTTTAGAGTTTCATACACTCTAGCCCATTGCACAATGTTTGTTGCAAAAGAGTTGTTCATAAAAACAACAATTGTTGTTCACTATTATGAATAACATGAAGGGCCATGCTTCCATCCTAGATGGGATGTATGTTATGAATATTGATGGAAATATGATACATCCATAACGTTGATGCTAAATGTCGCATGACTAAAAGAATACCACATATGTGTGGCACTGCATTTGGTCACATTGGAGAAACCCGCATGGAAAATTCCATTATGATGGATTTTGAAGTCGTTCGATTTTGAATCATCTGACACTTGCAGCTTTCCTCCAAAACAGGTGAACTAACTAAAATACCGTTCATAGGCCATAAGGAACGAGCAAAGAACTTATTGGTGATCATACATTTGACGTGTGTAGTCCGATAAATGTTGTTGCAAACAGTGGATTTGTCTACCTTAAAAAATTGACTCAAGTAGATATATGGATATTTACTTGATGAGACGTAAGTCTGGATCTTTTGAAATCATTCAAAAGGTTTTCAAAAATAAAGTAGAAGTTATTGTACCAAGAAAATTATGTTTCTGCAATTTGATTGCGGAAAGGAATATTTGAGTTACAAGTTTAGCGAATGTCTGATGAATTGTGAAAAAGGTTTCATAACTTGCACCTCCCCGAACACCACATCAAGTGGAAAGTCCGTGAAGATGTAATCAAACCATTTATGACATGGTAAGATCAAAGATGACATAAATAGATTTGCCATTATCCCTTTTATAGAGTGATGCTTTAGAGACTGCGGCTTTTACACTGAAAAGAGATCCATCAGGTCTGTTGAAATGACGCCATGGTATGGTACGCCCAACCATGTTATATCTTTTCTTAACATTTGGAATATGGGGCTTGTGTAAAAGGTTACAAACCTATTCCAAATCAGAAAAGTGCTACTTTGTATGGTTAACCCAAGTCATTGGGTATTCCCCCACCACTATACTGAGGGAAAGGGTTTTGCCACAAAACGGTATGCTTTTAAAGAGAATAGTTCTTACAAAGGTGAGTGGGAGGACAGTGCAACTCGACGAGATAACCAGTATCTTCATCATCAGTTCAAAGGAAAGAAAACCTGGAAATGATTCTGTTGTTTCCTACTAAGACTGATACGGAAATCTCTACAATAAAATGTATGGACTTCGGTCAAACGTGCAGCTGAACCACGTAGGCAAAGCTCGTGCAAACCTATCAGGTGCGCAAACGAGATATTGTTGTTAGACAACATTATACCTACAATACAGAAGGAAGCGTTGATGGGCCCTGACTCCGGGATTGGCTAAATGCCAATACAATCCAAGATAGTTTCCATATAAGTGATTCAAGATTAAAACCTTGATACACCTTTCAGAGGACTTAGAGTCTAACGAATATTTATGGAACTAAAAACTGATACGGATAAAAATGTTTTATCCATAAAGCTTGACTTGTTGAAATAACAAGTTCAAGGAGTTGACTACGATGAGGTTGTTTCACCGTAGCGATGCTTAAGGTCGGTTTGGGTTGAACTAGCAATTAATACATATATCAATCATGAGATATGAAACCTGGATGACAAAAGGATTTCCATTGGTGGAAATGAAACCTAGGACTTGTATGTGATACAGTCCAAAGTAATTTGTCGATCCAAAGGATGCTAGTAAGTATGCAAACTTTAGAGTTCCAGCAATGGACAGAAGAGAGCAAAATGGAGTTGGAATCTTCGTGGTTTGATGAAATGGTCAAAAGGGTTTTTGACTTCATCAATGGTAACGAAGATGCTTGTGATTCAACAAAGTAAGTGGGAGCATAATAATATTTCTAAAAACGTTGTGTGCTTGACACATTGTTAATTGGAAATAAATTTCTTGACATGAATTAGGACTTCAATTGAAAATAGTTTTTCGATGAAGTGCTTAGGCTAAATAGCCTCCATATTAGGCATGATGATCTATGGAGATAGATTTACCTAATGGGGCTAAGCAATGAATACATATTGACAAGGTGCTAAAACCTTTTAGCATTTAAAAACGCCAAGGAGTGATTCTTGCCGAAGTCACATGAAAAGAGTTTTTGCAAGACGCGGTGTCCCAAAACACTGACGAGTAAAATACATGATGGAGATTCCACACACTCTAGTGTTTGGATTAATCATGTATTCCATGGTATGTAAAAACAACCAGATATGTCCGATACTCCCAAGTTGTTGCGAGTATAGATACCAAAGTGATCAAAGCACTGATCATGGGACAACAGTAAAAGATGTCATTAAGTACTAGAGTAGTGCTGATGACATGTTTTCTCGCAAGCAGAGATTATGAAGTGATCGTTGTAAGTAATTACATCGATATAATCTCAATCAATGCTCCATGCGATTTTCGAATTAAGTTAAGGGTTTTGTGTAATACACAATATGGTGGCATGGTAGTTGGAAATTGTTCCAAACAAGATACTATGGCGAATTCTATAACAAAGGCTAAGTATGTTGATGCTTTGGAAGCGACAAAGAAGTTGTTGAATCATATAGTTCATTCATGAACTTAGTATGGTTCCAAGATGGCTTTGGTCTATGAGACACTATTGCAGATAGTTTCTCCATAGCTCAGTCTGAGGAATCAGGTTTCGACCAATGATTCACACATATGCAAAGCCAAGTTCACACGAAATACGAATTTTGTGATAGCGTGAAAAATGCGAGGATATGCAAAGTTACACATGGAGCTGAAGTTGTCAGATCCGTTGGACATCAGGCTATACCACAAGCGAAGCATATTTTACACCAGTATGCCATAGGTGTAAAGTGCATTAGCATTGACTAGATTATTGACTCTAGTGCAAGTGGGAGTCTGTAGGACATATGCCCTAGAGGCAATAATAAATGTTATTGATTATCTCCCTGTTCATAATTAGGTTTATGTTCCATGCTATAACTGCTATGGTTCTCGAGTCTACAATAACCACGAGGCTTGAAGGAAGACTCATATGCACGTGTGGAATAATAAACGATAAATTGTATTCCTAGTCTGGCCTCTAAGACTGGCTCAAGTATTGTATGATGATCCTATTTTCCTGATCATGGGCATGGCTATGCTGGAAATTTTGAGGGCACAATGTTAGAAGAACATTTGTGTTGAATCGACCCGAATTGATGTTATGCTATGAGATACATTCGTCATAAGTTAATGGTTAATAACATAGAGAAGTTAATGTATGCATAATTCCTTAGACCATGAGAGTATCGAGTTTCTTCATGCTTGCTTCATGAACTTTGGGGTTTGTTAAATGTCATTCGTAAATGGGTGGCTATTACGGCGGCTTACGGGTTCATGGAAAAGTATGTCAAGTAACTTTATAGCTCAAGATTGGGATTTGCTCCTCCGACGATGGAGAGATATCTCTGGGCCCTCTCGGTGTTACGGTATCCATCATCGTCTGGCCAGACACTTTGTGATTTGATCACGGGGATGCCGGAACACGGGAACGAGAAAAGAGAACAATACCGGTAACGACGTAACTGGTATAGTGGACAAGTTGTTGATCCACGGGGATGTCAACATGTCTCACCTCGGGTATTTGTAACATATCACGAAGCAACAGGAATAGCACACGACAACTGGAGATTCACTTGAATATTCATTCGTGTGGGTATAGGGGTCAATATGGGTGTCCACGGCTCCGATATTGATCATTGATCGGAAGGGGTTCCGGGTCATGTCTATACTTCACCAAACCTATAGGGTCACACTCTTAAGGGTCATCTATCTGCTGAATACTAGACAAGGAGTCCGAGAGAAAGTCACTGGAATAGTTTCGGAGACAGCGGAAAAGTTTCGGAGAGAACACCGAAAAAGTTTTGATAAAACCGAAAAGTTGTTTCGGATAAAACCATTGATACAAAAAGGTTTTCGGAGCTGCCGGAATTGTTTACCAGGTAAACGAAGATGATTTTCAATTAAACAACCATACCAGAAATGTTCCAGAGCGTGTCCAGATAATTTTAGAGGGTGCAGGAAATGTTCTGGGACCTTCCAGAATTTTTCCGAAGTAATAGTCGCGGAAAACATCTTGTCCCAGCGTGAGGGGACAAGATCCCATGTTTCGTGGGGCTGTTTTGGGGCGCTTCCCTTTTGGGGGGCAGCCCCTTGTGGCTAGACAAAAGGTGTTGGGGGGCCCCCATGGTGGGGGCAGCCTCCACAAATGGCGGAGAGTGTTGGGAGGAAGGTGGGGCCCCATGGGGGAACACCATGGACAAGCGAACATGTTTTCTTCATGTTTGGTGGGAACATGCTTCCTTGTTTTGTGGTTGCTTGTCATGTGGCTGAAATTTCAGCCACCACCACCCCCTCCTTCCCCTTATAAAAGGAGGTGGAGAGGAGCTCTCCATCCCCACTCCAACTCTCATACACATGCCATGCATTATCTGGCTTCTTCTCTCCCTCCCACGAAAAGAGTTTCGGAGAGCCGAAAGGCTGTCTGGGCTCCGGTGGGAACTAGTTCTGGACGGCGAAGCTCTGCCAAATAGATGACACCGTATGTGTGCAACTCTGTAGAGAGATCGTAGTTTCGGTCTTAGTTTGAGAGTGCCTCCCGAAGGGCTGTCCGTGTGACCGTCCGAGTTTTGGAGGTCCTCCCGAAGGGCTATCCGAGTGACAGTCCAAGTTTTGGAGGTAATCCCAAAGGGCAGTCCGTGACACCATCCGGGGGACTGTCCGGCCGCCTCCCGGAGGGCTGTCCGCGGGGCAGATGAGGGTATACATCCTCACGGTTGGGAGGTTGTAAAATCCTAGGTGCGGGGATCTGCACCGCCGTTCGTCACCGACTCTACTTCCGTTGCGCTACGAGTCCGTAACGAAAATGATCAAACCTTGTATGCAGTCTCCATAGTGGTCCTGGGCTGGTGCGTAGGTCGGATTTTTTTTGTTTTCTGCTACGTTACCCTACAGGTGACGTTTCGGTAGTATAGAGTTATGTATGGTGGTGACCGAAGGTTGTTCGGAATCCCGGATGAGATCCCAGACGTCACGAGGAGCTCCGGAATGGTCCAGAGGTAAATATTCATATATAGGAATTCCTATTTTGGTCGCCGGAAAAGTTTCAGGCTCATCGGTAGTGTACCGGGAGACCACCGGGAGGGGTATTTCGACCCAAGAGGCTTCATGGGCTGTGGTAGAGTAAATATCAGCCCTTTGTGGGCTTGTGGAAGTCCCACACAATGCCCATGCGGCTAGGAAGAAAAGCCCAAAGAGAAAAAGGTGGAAAAAGGCAAAAAAGGCAAAAATAAGGAGGAGTCCTAGTCCTAATAGGATTGGAGGAGGAATCCTCCAATCCCACTAGATTCGGCCGACCCAAGGGCTGCCTCTTTGGCAGCCAAGACTCCTCCTCCTCTCCTCCTATATATACTAGAGGATTTTAGGGTTTTGGCATAGAATTTTCAGCAACGTGCTGCCCGTTCCTCTAGTGCATAGTTTCTCCTCTAGATCGGATTTCTGCAGTGCTTAGGCGAAGCCCTGCCGGAATAGCTCCACCACCATCTCCGGAGCGCCGTCACGATCCCGGAGAACTCTTCTACCTCTCCGCTCCCTCTAGCTGGATCAAGAAGGCAGAGATCGTCATCGAGCTGTTCGTGTGCTAAACGCGGAGGTGCCGTCCGTTCGGCGCTAGATCGGAAGGACCGTGATCAAGATCGCGAGACGGATCGTGATGAGTTCGTGGGACGGATCGTGACGAGATCATGAGACGGATTGTGATGAGTTCGCAGGACGGATCGTGATGAGTTCGCGGGACAAATCGTGATGAGATCGCGGGACGGATTGTGATGAGTTCGTGGGACGGATCGTGATTGGATCGCGGGATGGATCGTGATGAGATTGTGGGATGCTCGGCGATTTGGATCGCGAAGACGTTCGACTACACCAACCGCGTTTCTTAACGCTTCTCGCTTAGCGATCAACAATGGTATGTAGATCCACTCCCCCTCTCGTAGATGCTCATCACCATGGATAGATCTTGCGTGTGCGTAGGAAATTTTTTGTTTCCCATGCAACGTTCCCCAACAGTGGCATCATGAGCTAGGTATATGTGTAGATGAGATCTCGAGTAGAACACAAAGAGTTTGTGGGCGTTTATGCTTAGCTTGCTCCCTCCCTTGGTCATGTTTTGGTTCAGCGGTATTGTGGGATGAAGCGGCCCGGACGAACCTTACGCGTATGCTTACGAGAGACCAGTTCCATCGACTAATGTGTAACTTCGTTGCACAAAGATGGCTGGCGGGTGTCTGTTTCTCCTACTTTAGTTGGATCGGATTCGACTAAGGCGGTCCTTGAGAAGGTTGAAAAGCAACTTATGTATCACCGTTGTGGTTTATGCGTACATGAGAATTGTTCTTGCTAGATACTTGTTGTAGCCACGTAAAACATGCAACAACAATTAGAGGACATCTAACTTGTTTTTGTAGGGTATGTTGTGATGTGATATGGCCAATTACATGATGAGATGTATGAGATGATCATGTATTGTATAGAATATCACGACTTGCATGTCGATGAGTACGGCAACCGATAGGAGCCATAGGGTTGTCTTGAATTATTGTATGACCCGCGTGTCAATCATTAAGCGCTATGTAATGCTTTACTTTATCGCTAAACGGTAGCAATAGTAGTAGAAGCATGGTGGGCGCGACAACCCCGATGGCGACACGTTGATGGAGATCAAGATGATGGAGATCATGGTGTCATGCCGGTGATGATGGAGATCATGCCGGTGCTTTCAAGATGGAGATCAAAAGCACAAGTTCATGGCCATATCATGTCACTTATGATTTGCATGTGATGTTAATCCTTTTATGCACCTTGTTTTGCTTAGGACGACGGTAGCATTATAAGGTGATCCCTCACTTAATTTCAAGATAAATTGTGTTCTCCCCGAGTGTGCACCGTTGCGAAAGTTCGTCGTGTCGAGACACCACGTGATGATCGGGTATGATAGACTCTACGTTCACATACAACGGGTGCAAGCCAGTGTTGCACATGCAAAACACTCAAGTTAAACTTGACGAGCCTAGCATGTATAGACATGGCCTCGAAACACAAGAGACCGAAAGGTCGAACATGAGTCATATAGAAGATATGATCAACATGATGATGTTCACCATTGAAACCACCTCAACTCACGTGATGATCGGACTTGAGTTGGTGAATTTGGATCATGTATCACTCGAATGACCGGAGGGATGTCAATTTGAGTGGGAGTTCTTAAGTAATATGATTAATTGAACTCATTATCATGAACATAGTCAGTCGTGTCTTTGCAAATTATGTTGTAGATTACTAGCTCACTCTATAGCTCCCTTATATTTTATATGTTCCTAGAGAAATAGAGTTGAAAGATGATGGTAGCAATATTGCGGACTGGGTCCGTGATATGAGGATTGTCCTCATTGCTGCACAGAAGGCTTATGTCCTTAATGCACAGCTCGATGCCCCACCCCCTCTAGCATTGTCTGTAGATGTTGTGAACATCTGACAGGTACGTTCCGATGACTACTTGATAGTTCTGTGTGTCATGCATTACGGCTTAGAATTGAGGCTCAAAAACGTTTTGAACGTCACGGAACATATGAGATGTTCTAAGAGCTAAAATTGGGATGTCAGGCTCGTGCCCGTGTTGTGAGATATGAGATCTCCAACAAGATTCTTTGCCTGCAAGATGAAGGAGAATAGCTCAATCATTAAGCATGTGCTAAGATTGTCTGGGGGCTACAATCGCTTGAATCGAGTGGGTTCCAGATAAGATAGTGATTGATATAGTTCTCCAAGTCACTGTCACTAAGCTACTAGAACTTGGTGATGAACTATAAAATGCGAGGGATAGAAATAATGATCCCTGAGCTGTTCGCGATGTTTGACACCGCGAAGGTAGAAATAAAGAAGGAGCATCAAGTGTTAATGGTTAGTAAAACCACTAGTTTCGAGAAGGGCAAGGGCAAGGAGGGAAACTTCATGGATGGCAAGTCAGTTACTGCTCTAGTGAAGCAACCCAAAGTTGAACCCAAACCCGAGACTAAGTGCTTCTATTATGAGGTGAGCGGTCGCTAAAGCGGAACAACCCTAGATACTTGGTAGATAAGAAGGCTGGCAACATCGACACAAGTGTATTTGATATACGTGTTATTGATGTGTACCTTGCTAGTACTCCTAATGGCACCTAGGTATTGGATACCTGTTCAGTTGCTAAATGTTTGTAACTCGTAGTAAAAGCTATGGAATAAACGGAGACTAGCTAAGGGTGAGGTGATGATGTGTGTTGGAAATATTTCCAAGGTTGATGTGATCGACATCGCACACTCTCTCTACCTTCGGGATTAGTGTCGTACCTAAATAAATGTTATTTGGTGTTTTACGTTGAGCATGAACGTGATTAAATCGTGTTTATTGCAACACCGTTATTCATTTAAGTTAGAGAATAATTGTTATTATATTTACATGAATAATACCTTCAATGGTCATGCACCCAGTGAGAATGGCTTGTTGAATCTTGATCATAGTAATACACATGTTCATAACATTGATGCCAAAAGATACAAAGTTAATAATGATAGTACCACATACTTGTGGCACTGCCGTTAAATGTCATATTGGTACAAATCGCATGAAGAAACTCCATGCTGATGGATCTTTGGACTCATTCGATTTTGAATCGACTAAGACATGCAGACCATGCCTTTTGGGCAAGATGACTAAAACCCTGTTTTCCGGCTTGATGGAACGGGCAAGTGACTTATTGTAAATGATACATGTTGATGTATGCGGTCCAATGAGTGTTGTAGCGTGTGGTGGATATCGTTATTTTGTTACCTTCACTAATGATTTGTGTAGATATAGTGTATATTTACTTAATGAAATACAAGTCTGAATCGTTTGAAAATTTCAAGCAGAATCGGAGTGAAGTTTGAGATCATCGTGACGAGAAGATAAAATGTCTATGATATGATCGTAGAGGTGAATATCTAAGTTACGAGTTTGGTATACAACTTAAGACAATGTGAAATGTTGTTTCACAACTCATGCCACCTGGAACACCATAGTGTGATGGTGTGTCCAAACATCGTAGTCATGCTCTATTGGATATGGTGCGAATTATGATGCCTCTTATCGTTTTACCACTATCGTTTTGGGTTGTGCATTAGAGACAACTACATTCACTTTAAATGGGAACCATCTAAATCCGTTGAGATGACACCATATGGTTTGGCAGAAACCTAAGATGTCATTTCTTAATGTTTGGGGTTGCGATGCTTATGTGAAAAGAGGTTTCACCTAATGAGCTCGAACCCAAAACAGACAAATGCATGTTCATGGAATAACCTAAGAACAGTTGGGTATACCTTCTATCTCAGATCCGAGTACAAAGTGTTTGTTGCTAAAACGGGTCCTTTCTCGAGACATTTTTTTCTCTTCAAAGAATTGAGTGGGAGGAAGATAGAACTTGATGAGGTTGTTGAACCTTTGTTTCAACCAGAGAGTAGCGTAGCGCAGAAAGTTGTTTTTGTGGAACCTACGTCAGTTGAATAGGAAGTAAATGATGATGATCATGAAGCTTCGGATCAAGTTACTATCGAACCTCATAGGTCGACAAGGATGCGTACTGCTCCTGAGTGGTACGACAACCCTGTCTTGGAGGTCATGTTGTTGGACAACGATGAACCTATGAGATATGAAGAAGCGATGATGGGCTCGGATTCCGACAAATGGTTAGAGGCCATGAAATCCGAGAAAGGACCAATGTATGAAAATCAAGTATAGACTTTGGTAGACTTGCTCGTTGGACGACATGTCGTCGAGTACAAATGGACCTTTGAGATGAATACAGACGCTGATGGTAAATGTCACCATTTATAAAGCTCGACTTGTCACAAAGAAGTTTTCGACAAGTTCAAAGAGTTGACTACGATGAGACTTTCTCACTCGTAGCGGTTCTAAAGTCTGATGGAATTATGTTAGCAGTTGCTGCATTTTTCAATTAAGAAATCTGGCAGATGGATGACAAAACATTGTTTCCTTAATAGTTTACTTGAGGAAAAGTTGTATGTGATACAACCAGAAGGTTTTGTTAGTCCTAAGGATGCTAAAAGGTGAGCAAGCTTCAGTGATCCTTCTATGGACTGAAGCAAGCATCTCGGAGTTGGAATATAAACTTTGATGAGGTGATCAAAGTTTTGAGTCTATACAAAGTTTATGAGAAACTTATATTTACAATAAAGAGAGTGGGAGCATTATAGAGTTTCTGATAAGCATATGTAGTTGACATATTGTTGATCGAAAATGATGTAGAATTTTTGAAAGCATAAATGAAAGGAGTTTTTTAAAGGAAGACCTGGAGAAAGCTACCTAATTGTTGAGCATCAAGATCTATAGATATAGATCAAGATGCTTGATGAGACTTTGAATGAGTACATACCTTGACAAGATCTTGAAAGAGTTCAAAATGGATTAGTCAGAGAGAAGTGTTCTCGCCTGCTTTGTAAGGTGTGAAGTTGAGTGAGACTCAAAGCTCGACCACGACAGAGGAAAGAGAAAGGACGAATGTTGTCCCCTATGCCTTAGCCATAGGCTCTGTATAGTATGCCATGCTGTGTACCGCACCTGTGTGTGCCTTACCATGAGTCCGTCAAGGGGTACAAGAGTGATCCAGGAGTGGATCACTGGACAGCGGTCAAGATCATCCTTAGTAACTAAAAGACTAAGGAAATGTTTCTCAATTATGGAGGTAAGAAAGAGTTCGTCGTAAAGAGTTACGTCGATGCAAGCTTTAACATTGATCCAGATGGCTCTTAGTAGCAATCCGGATACGTATATTGGAGCAGCAATTTGGAATATTTCCAAGTGGAGTGTGGTAGTAGTATTTACAGTATGACATAGAGATTTGCAAAGTACACACGGATCTGAATGTCACAGACCCGTTGACTGAAAGACCTCTCTCTCACAAGCAAAGCATGATCAAGCCCCAGAACTCATTGGGTGTTAGATTCATAACAATGCGAATCACATGGTGATGTGAACTAGATTATTGACTCTAGTGCAAGTGGGAGACTATTGGAAATATGCCCTAGAGGCAATAATAAATTGGTTATTATCATATTTCCTTGTTCATGATAATCGTTTATTATCCATGCTATAATTGTATTGATCGGAAACTCAGATACATGTGTGGATACATAGACAACACCATATCCCTAGTATGCCTCTAATAGACTAGATCGTTGATCAAAGATGGCTATGGTTTCCTAGTCATGGACATGAGATGTCATTTGATAACGGGATCATGTCATTAGGAGAATGATGCGATGGACAAGACCCAAACTACCAACCTAGCATATGATCGTGTCAGTTTATTGCTACTCTTTTCCGCATGTCAAGTATTTGTTCCTATGATCATGAGATCTTGCAACTCACTGACACCGGAGGAGTACCTTGTGTGTATCAAACCTCACAACGTAACTACATGACTATAAAGGTGCTCTACAGGTATCTCTGAGGGTGTCTGTTGGGTTGGCATGGATCAAGACTGGGATTTGTTACTCCGTGTGACGGAGAGGTATCTCAGGGCCCACTCGGTAATGCAACATCACAATAAGCCTTGCAAGCAATGTGACTAAGTGTTAGTCATGGGATCTTGTATTACGGAACGAGTAAAGAGACTTGCCGGTAATGAGGTTTAACTAGGTATGGAGATACCGATGATCGAATCTCGGGCAAGTAACATACCGAAGAACAAAGGGAACATGATACGGGATTAACTGAATCCTTGACACAGAGGTTCGACCGATAAAGATATTCGTAGAATATGTAGGAACCAATATGGGCATCCAGGTCCCGCTATTGTTTATTGACCGTAGAGGTGTCTCGGTCATGTCTACATAGTTCTCGAACCCGCAGGGTCTGCACACTTAAGGTTCGGTGACGTTTCAGTAGTATAGAGTTATGTATGGTGGTGATCGAAGGTTGTTCGGAGTCTCGGATGAGATCCCGGACGTCACGAGGAGCTCTGAAATGGTCCGGAGGTTAAGAATTATATATAGGAAGTCCTGTTTTGGTCGCCGAAAAAGTTTTGGGCTCATTGGTAGTGTACCGGGAGTGCCAGTAGTGTACCGGGGGACCATCGGGAGAGGTATTTCGACCCAAGAGGCTACATGGGCTGTGGGAGGAGGTAAACTAGCCCCTGGTGGGCTGGCCGAAGCCTCCTCTAAGGGCCCATGCGGCTGGAGTGGTTTGAGAAGGAAAAAATCCAAAGGTGGAGAGGTGGAAAGAGTTTCCATGTGGAAAGGAGGAATCCTACTCCTAATAGGATTGGAGTAGGACTCCTCCACCTCCAATTTCGACCAAACCTTGAGGGTTTGAAGCTGCCTCCTCCCCTCCCTCCCTCCTATATATACTAGAGGATTTAGAGGAAAAAGCTAACCCTAATAGCCACGTGCTACCTCTCCTCTAGATCGCAGTTTCTCCTCTAGATCGGTTTTCAGCGGTGCTTAGGGAAAGCCCTGCTGAATAGCTCCACCACCATCGCTGCAAGCCGTCGCGCTGCCAGAGAACTCATCTACCTCTCCGCTCCCTCTTGCTGGATCAAGAAGGCGGAGATCGTCATCGAGCTGTACGTGTGCTGAACGCGGAGGTGCCGTACGTTCGGCGCTAGATCGAAAGGACCATGATCAAGATTGCGAGAAGCATCGTGATGAGATCGCGGGACGGATTGTGATGAGTTCGCGGGACGGATCGTGATTGGATCGCGGTATGGATCGTGATGAGATCGCGGGATCCTCGGCGATTTGGATCGCGAAGACGTTCGACTACACCAACCGCGTTTCTTAACGCTTCCCGCTTAGCGATCTACAAGGGTATGTAGATCCACTCCCCCACTCGTAGATGCTCATCACCATGGATAGATCTTGTGTGTGCGTAGGAATTATTTGTTTCCCATGCAATGTTCCCCAACATTTATGTGGGCTTAGAACATTTCCAGTACCCCACTAAAATAATTTTCAATGCGATCCGGAACAATTCCGGATTAGTGATTTTCATCTGCGAAAAGCATCTGAAGCGGTTCCGGCAGCTCCGGAACATTTCCGGTTTTTCTTCTGAAAAATTACGAGAAGTTTCCAGAATGATTCTGGCACCCTCAAAGAATTATCAAGCATATACCAAAACCATTTGACTTAATGGTATCCCCTGAAATAACTTTTTAGTTTTACCAAAACTGTTCCGGTGTTCTCTCTACGGAACTTTTCTGCTCTCCGAAACTTTTCCGGTGTCCGAAACTTTTTCGGTGATTTTCTCTCAGACTCTGTGTCTAGTATTCAGCAGATAGATGACCCTTAAGCGTGTGACCCTATAGGTTTGGTGAAGCATAGACATGACCCAGAACCCCTTCCGATCAGTGATCAACATCGGAGCCATGGACACCCATATTGACCCCTATACCCACACAAATGAATATTTGAGTGAACCTCCAGTTGCCGTGTGCTATTCCTGTTGCTTTGTGATATGTTACAAATACCCTAGGTGAGACATGTTGGCATCCCCGTGGATCAATAACTTGTCCACTATGCCAGTTACCTCGTTACCGGTATTGTTCTCTTTTCTCATTCCCGTGTTCCGGCATCCACGTGATCAAATCACAAAGTGTTTGGCCAGACGATGATGGATACCGTAACACCGAGAGGGCCTAGAGATATCTCTCCATCGTCGGAGGAGCAAATCCCAATCTTGAGCTATCAAGTTACTTGACATGCTTTTCCATGAACCCGTAAGCCGCCGTAATAGCCACCCATTTATGGATGACGTTTAACAAACCCCAAAGTTCATGAAGCAAGCATGAAGAAACTCGATACTCTCATGGTCTAAGGAATTATGCAAACATTAACTTCTTTGTGTTATTAACCATTAACTTATGACAAATGTATCTCATAGCATAACATCAATTCGGGTCGACTCAACACAAATGTTCTTCTAATATTGTGCCCTCAAAATTGCCGGCATAGCCATGCCCATGATCAGGAAAATAGGATCATCATGCAATACTTGAGCCAGTCTTAGAGGCCAGACTAGGAATATATTTTACCGTTTATTATTCCTCACGTGCATATGAGTCTTCCTTCAAGCCTCGTGGTTATTGCAGACTCGAGAACCATAGCAGTTATAGTATGGAACATAAACCTAATTATGAACATGGAGATAATCAATAACATTTATTAGTGCCTCTAAGGCATATCTCCTACACAGACCACCCCTTGTCCCCTTGGCTTTCCTTTATAAGAGGCACCAGGGGATCCTCTCATGGCATTCATTAACACACACGTGAGAGCTCCCTGGAGCTCACACTCTCACTCTCTCATTCCTCTCATGTCTACACATACACATATGAGGCAAGAAGCCTCATGGCTCTCCTCCCAAAACAACTCTAGTAGCAACTATGTACTGCGATACGTCTCATATACAAACATGCAGTAGTAGGGGTATTATCTCTTCAGATTGCCCCGAACCTGGGTAACCACCGCGTGCTGTTGCCCTATCCCATCCTGTATCTCCACTGCAGCCTTGCACTCACCTCTTAAGCCATCCCATGTCATCTGCCGTCCTGGTGCACCCCCGTGAGAAAACGATGACATGCATATATATTTTTAGTGTCTTTAAACTACTTAGTACGACATGGAGTGGGTAGTTCATTGCATACAATGATATAAATTAGCTAATAAACATTAAGTTCTCTCGTTTTTCTTTTGCCTTGGTCGCATTGCACAACGTAAAATGACTTATACACCGGTATGAACGAAGTATAAACATAATTTTTTTGTAAATCATGTGCCATTATTATTGTTAATTTCTTTTATTTTCATTTTCTTTCTTGTTAAGGAATAATACCAATGCTACTAATTCATTCTTTCTTAGAAAACACATTTTTTATTTTCGTGTGTGTAAGTATATAAATGCAAGTGCTAAATACATGTGTGCAAATTATAGTAGAATGTGTTTCAGTGCTTATTGTTTGCATATTTCGAAATGCAATCTCAATGCAAGGTTGTGTGCAAATTTTAAAAGGTTTTTCTCTTTCATTTTCTTTCTTCTTAAAAGGTTACACTCTTTCTTAGAGAACTTCATTGTTTTTTTTAGTTTTTTTCTTTCTTCTTAAAGGATAATACCAATGCAACGAATTCATTCTTTCATAGAAAACTTTTCTTAAGTTTGTTTTAGTTTTAATTTTCTTTTGTCTGGGTAATACCGATGTCACTAATCCATTACTGATTATAAAACACTTTTTTTGTGGAAATCCCACTATTTTGTGTAAATCTCACTATTTTGCTTACTTTTCCATATTAATAATAAATTTTCAACATATACATATGTATACATGTATATATGTATTGTATGCATGTATAGAAGTATATATACATGTGTGAGGTTGCACATATAGGCCCTAACCATTGCATGCAAATTCCCGCAAAAAAAAAAACCATTGCATGCAAATACGTAATTGAGTGCTATTCACCTGTCATCTACAAAATCTTGTGGCCAACACTATACTAGAGGAGCTCGGAATCAACGTAAAGAAAAAAAAATAGGCCGGCTTGGCAGTACTGGACTGGAGCAGCTCATGGTCCAGCTTCACACGCTGCGTGGGCTTGTGCGGCGGCTGCATGTTGCAAATCGATTGACCAAAATTTGTGGTCAGTCGACTTGTACGTAGTCGCTCCTTTCAGAGGGGTATTTTTAAATTGCACCTTTTGAGATATGAAAAGAATACATATATAATAGTGAAAAATTTATATTCTATTATAATTTATTCACATATCATTTCGTACTTGCATTTATACTTACACACAAAAAATAAAAGAAATATGTTTTCTAAAAAGGAGTGAACCGATGGCATTGTTATTACTCTTTAAGAAGGAAGAAAGTGCAAACAATAAAAATAAAATAATGATAAAATTTGCACACAATTTACACACAAGTTGCGTTTATTTATGATATGCAAAAATAAGCATATAATAGCGGATTTTTGGCAAAAATATCTTTACTTAGAAGTAATCGATTATTGACATACTAACAATAGTATTAGATTTTAAGAAGAATGGAAATGAAAACAAAAATAAAAAAAATCAAAACAACAAATTTTGTGCAAAAGATAGATAGAAATTGTGTTTTTAAAATCATGTAAGAATAAGTATATAAAATCGAAATTTTAATATAAATGATAATATAAGAATGAATGAATTAGTGACATTGGTATTATCACTAAAGTAAAATGAAAATGAAAAGATAAAAAAATATGAAAATGAAGACTTTTTTATAAAAAGAATGAATTCTTGGAGGTGGTATTCCCTTTAAGAAGAAAGAAAACTTTAAAAAATAAAACTTGCACACAACTTTGCGCTGAATTGCACATGTTATATGGTAATTTTATGTATATAATTAAATTCACCCAACATTCCAAAAATTCCACAAAATTAAAAAAAACTAATAAAGGAAAGAAAACACATGCATAGAAACAGAAAACAGAAAAAACAAAGGTGAAAGAAGAAGGCTATGGTCACACTTGAATGGGATTAGGCCCTTTAAATAATTGACTAACCAAAATACGGGGTTAGTAAAAAAAGCCCAAGATACGACACAGACTAATCTAGGAAAAAAAGGTACATGAATCTTAAAAAAGAAATCGACGGCTAAAATTGACTGACTCAAATTTATTTTTGAGGTGACTTACATCTCCACTTCTAAATGCTTAGTTGGTAGAATTGCATCCATGTTTTTTCTCATTCCTCATTTTCACATGGTTTTTTCGTCTCTTCTCCCATCATCCCCTTCCACCCCGGTCCATCGGTTTATTTTTCTTTTTACTATTTATTACAAACCAGAACTTTCCTAACATACAACAAATCACGAATCTAACTTTCTTAAGTTATTTAAATCAATTGATCATTCTTATTAGTGCAATTTGTTTTAGAAAACAAATAGCGGATTTTTAGGAAACAAATACGCCACTACTTCCGCCTCGATCCAGCTTCTTCCTCCATCTAGGAAATCCTAGGGCATGGTTTTGGGATGCCGCCGTCACCATCGCCAGGGTTCCCAGCCTCCGCCGCCTAACTTTGTGCTCCTCCGCCGACCTCCGAGACCGCCACCACTGGCGCCGTCGCAACCCCAGGTCAGGGCAGGACTCAAGGGAGATCCTGGGTCCCCCTTAATCCGTCTCAATCCCACCGCCTCGCCCAGGAGGACATGTAACGACACGCGTTGGCGCATCATTGCAGCGGCGAGGAGGACAACCCGTGGCAGCCCCCAAAGCACCACCATGACGTCACGTCGTCGTGCCCCCTCACATGGGTTGGCGCCCCGGTCCAAGAGATGGGTAAGCTCACGTGATTTCCACCTCGTGTTGGAAATATGTCCTAGAGGCAATAATAAATGGTTATTATTATATCTCCTTGTTCATGATAATAATTTATTATTCATGCTACAATTGTATTGGTTTCAAAAACATTGCATGTGTGGATACATAGACAACAATGTGTCCCTAGTATGCTTCTAGTAGACTTGCTCGTTGATCAAAGATGGTCAAGGTTTCCTAACCATAGACATAAGATGTCATTTGATAACGAGATCATATCATTGGGAGAATGATGTGTGGACAAGACCCGAACTATAAACATAGCATACGATCGTGTCAGTTTATTGGTATAGTTCTTTGCATGTCAAGTTTCTGTTCCTATGAACATTAGATCATGCAACTCACTGACACCGGAAGAGTACCTTGTGTGCATCAAACGTCGCAACTTAACTGGGTGACTATAAAGTTGAATGGGCATGGATCAAGACTAAGTTTTGTTACTCCGTGTGACGGAGGGGTATCTCAGGGCCCACTCGGTAATACAAACATCACAACAAGCCTTGCAAGCAATGTGACTAAAGTGTTAGCCACGGGATCTTGTATTACGAAACGAGTAAGGAGACTTGCCTGTAAACAAATTGAACTAGGTATAGAGATATCGACGATCAAATCTCGAGCAAGTAACATACGGAAGAACAAAGGAAACAACATACGAGATTAACTGAATCCTTGACATAGAGGTTCAATCGATAAAGATCTTTGTAGAATATGTAGGAACCAATATGGGCATCTAGGTCCCACTATTGGTTATTGACTATAGAGGTGTCTCGGTCATGTCTACATAGTTCTCGAACCCACAGGGACTGCACACTTAACGTTTGGTGACGTTTCGGTAGTATAGAGTCATGTATGGTGGTGACCGAAGGTTGTTCTGAGTCCCGTATGAGATCTCGAAAGTCACGAGTAGCTCCAGAATGTTCCATAGGTAAAGATTGATATATAGGAAGTCCCGTTTTGGTCACCGGAAAAGTTTTGGGCACTTTGGTAGTGTACCGAGAGTGCTGGGAGGGTAACGGGGGACCATCGGGAGGGGGCTCTCGCCCCAAAGGGCGGCTATGGGAGGAGGCAAACCAGGACCTAGTGGGCTGGCCGAAGCTCCCACTAAGGCCCATGCGGCTAGGGGTGGGAAAACCCAAGAGGTGGAAAAGGTTTCCAAGTGGGGGAGGAATCCTACTCCTAGTAGGATTGGAGTAGGACTCCTCCACCTCCTCCACTTCGGCCGCAGCCTAGGAGAACCCTAGGGGCATTGTCCTCCCTCCCCTTCCTCCTATATATACTGGAGGGGAGAGAGGGAAGCTGTACCAGAAAACCCTAAGCCACTATGCAACCCTTTCTCCCCGATAAATCGTTCCCTCTAGTTTTCGGCGGTGCTTAGACGAAGCCCTGCTAGAATAGTTCCACCACCACCACCGCCGCGTTGTTGCGTTGCCAGAGAACTCATCTACCTCTCTGCTCCCACTTGCTGGATCAAGAAGGCAGAAATCGTCATCGAGCTGTACGTGTGTTGAACGCGGAGGTGACGTCTGTTCAGTGCTAGATTGGGAAGGATCACTCGATCGCGGGACGCTCGGCGATTTGGATCGCAAAGATGTTCGACTACATCAATTGAGTTTCTTAACACTTCCCGGTTATCGATCTACAAGGGTATATAGATCCACTCTCCCTCTCATAGATGCTCATCACCATGGATAGATCTTGCGTGTGCGTAGGATTTTTTTTGTTTCCCATGCAACATTCCCCAACAGTGGTATCAGAGCTAGGTCAATGTGTAGATGAGATCATGAGTAGAACACAAAGGAGTTTGTGGGCGTTGATGCTCAGATTGATTCCTCCCTTGGTCGTTTTTTGATTCAGCGGTATTGTGGGATGAAGCAGCCCAGACCAACCTTACTCGTACGCTTACGAGAGGCCGGTTCCATCGACTGACATGTGACTTAGTTGCATAAAGATGGATGGCGGGTGTCTGTCTCTCCTACTATAGTTGGATCGGATTCGACAAAGGCGGTCCTTGAGAAGGTTGAATAGCAATTTGTGTATCACCATTGTAGTTTTTGGTTCGGTGAGAATTGTTCATGCTAGATACCCGTAGCAGCCACGTAAAACGTGCAACAACAATTAGAGGACGTCTAACTTGTTTTGTAGGGTATGTTGTGATGTGATATGGTCAATTACATGATGAGATATATGTGATATATGAGATGATCATGTTTTGTATAGAATATCACGACTTGCATGTCGATGAGTACGGCAACCGACATGAGCCATAAGGGTTGTCTTAATTCTTTTTTGCCGTTTTTGCTTTACTTTATAGCTATGAGTTAGCAATAGTCGTGGAAGCAACAATTGGCACGACAACCTCATGGCGACATGTTGATGGAGATCAATATGATGGAGATCATGGTGTCATGCTGGTGACGATGGAGATCATGCCGATGCTTTGAAGATGGAGATCAAAAGCACAAGTACATGGCCATCTCATGTCACTTATGATTTGCATGTGATGTCAATCCTTTATGCACCCTGTTTTGCTTAGGACGACGGTAGAATTATAAGGTGATCCCTTATTAAAATTTCAGGATAAAATTGTGTTCTTCATGAGTGTGCACCGTTGCGAAAGTTCATCATGCCGAGACACCACGTGATGATCGGGTGTGATAGACTCTATGTTCACATACAACGGGTGCAAGCCAGTGTTGCACGTGCAGAACACTCGGGTTAAACTTGACAAGCCTAGCATGTATAGACATGGCCTCAGAACACAAGAGACCGAAAGGTCAAACATGAGTCATATATTAGATATGATCAACATGATGATGTTCACCATTGAAACCACCTCAACTCACGTGATGATCAGACTTGAGGTTGTGAATTTGGATCATGTATCAGTCAGATGACCTGAGAGATGTTAATTTGAGTGGGAGCTTTAGTAATTTGATTAAGTAAACTCATTATCTTGAAAAATAGTCTTAGTAACCTTTGCATATTTATGTTGTAGATCAATGGCTCACGCAGTAGTTCCCCTGAATTTTAATGTGTTCCTAGAGAAAGCCAAGTTGAAAGATGATGGAAGTAAATTTGTGGACTGGGCCCATAAGCTGAGGATTATCCTCACGGCTTCCCAGAAGACTTATGTCCATGATGCACCTCTTGGTGATCCACCCGACCCCGTGTCGTCCGAAGACGTTAAGAACGCTTGGGAGGCACGTTCTGGAGATTACTCAATAGTTCAATGTGTAATGTTGTTTGGCTTGTAACCGGGACTTCAAAGACGTTTTGAACGTCATGGAGCATATGTGATGTTCCAGGTGTTGAAGTTTATCTTTGAGAAGAATGCCCGCATCGATAGGTATGAAACCTCCGATAAGTTCTATGCTTGCAATATGGAGGAGAACAGGTCTATCATTGAACAAGTACTCAGGATGTCTGGATATTCGAACCGTGTGGTTGAGTTAGGGATGCCCCTTCCACAGGAGGCAATCACTGATAGAGTTCTTCAGTCATTGCCACCTAGCTACAAGAGCTTTGTGTTGAACTATAACATGCACAAGATGACCAAGTTAGTCTCCGAGCTGTTTGCGATGCTCAAAGTCATTGAGTCTGAAATCGAGAAAGAACATCAAGTGTTGATGGTCAATAAAACCACTAGTTTCAACAAGAATGGAAAGGGCAAGAAGGGTAACTCCAAGACGAGTGGCAAAGCAGTTGCCCCTCCCGTGAAGAAACCCAAGGCTGGACCCAAGCCAGAAACTGAGTGCTTTCATTGCAAGGGAACTCGTCACTCAAAGCGGAACTGCCCCAAGTATTTGGCCGATAAGAAGGCGACCAACACCAAACAAGGTATATATGATATACATGTTATTGATGTGTAACTTACCAACTCTCGTTGTAGTGCCCGGGTATTTGATACGGTTCGGTTGCTCACATTGGCAACTCAAAATAGGAGCTACAAAATAGACGAAGGCTGGCAAAGGACGAAGTGACGATGCGTGTGGGAAATGGTTCCAAGGTTGATGTGATCGCCGTCGGCACGCTCGCTCTTCGATGACCATCGAGATTAGTGATGAACCTGAATAATTGTTATTTAATGCCTGCGTTAAGCATGAACATTATATCTGGATCTTGTTTATTGCAAGACGGTTACTCATTTTAATCATAGTATCATGGTTGTTCTATTTATACGAGTAATATGTTTTATGGTCATGCACCCAATGTGAGGGGTTTATTCCTATTGAATCTCGATAGTGATGATACACATGTTCATAACATTGATGCCAAAAGATGTAGAGTTGATAATGATAGTACCACTTTCTTGTGGCACGCCCATTTTGGTCATATTGGTGTAACACGCATGAAGAAGCTCCATGCTGATGGACCTTTGGAGTCACTTGATTTCGAATCACTTGACACATGTGAACCATGCCTCTTGGGCAAGGTGACTAAAACCTCATTCTCTGGAACAATAGAACGGGCAAGTGAATTGTTGGAGATCATACATACTGATGTGTGCGGTCCGATGAGCATTGAGGCGCTTGGTGGATATCGTTATTTTCTCACCTTCACTTATGACTTAAGTAGATATGGGTATATTTACTTAATGAAGCACAAGTCTGAAACGTTTGAAAAGTTCAAGAAATTTCGGAGTGAAGTTGAGAATCATCGCGATCTAATCGAGGAGGAGAATATCTGAGTTATGAGTTTGGCAGTCACTTAAGACAGTGTGGTAATGTTTAACAATTGACACTGCCTGGAACACCACAACGTAATGGTCTGTCCGAACGCCGTAATCAAACCTTATTAGATATGGTGTGTTCTATAATGTCTCTTGCCGATTTGCTACTATCATTCTGGGGTTATGCATTATAGACAACTGCATTCACTTTAAATAGGGCACCATCAAAATCCATTGAGACAACATCATATGAATTGTGGTTTGGCAAGAAGCCAAAGTTGTTGTTTCTTAAAGTTTGGGGATGTGATGCTTATGTCAAAAAGTTTTAGCCTGAAAAGCTAGAACCCAAAGCGGAGAAATGCGTCTTCATAGGATACCCAAAAGAGACAGTTGGGTATACCTTGTATCTCAAATACGAAGGCAAAGTGTTTGTCGCTAAGAACAGAACATTTCTTGAGAAAGAGTTTCTCTCGAAAGAATTAAGTGGGAGGAAAATCGAACTTGATGAGGTTATTGAACCTTTACTTCAACCAGAGAGTAGCACAGCGCAGAAAGATGTTTCTGTAGATCCTGCATCGATTGAAGAGGAAGTTAATGATGATGACCATGAAGCTTTGGATCAAGTTACTATCAAACCTCGTAGGTCAACAAGGGCGCGTGCTGCTCCTGAGTGGTACGACAACCTTGTCTTAGAGGTCATGTTGTTAGACATCGATGAACCTATGAGCTTGTTGGGGAACGTTGCATGGGAAACAAAAAATTTCCTACGCACACACAAGATCTATCCATGGTGATGAGCATCTACGAGAGGGAGAGTGGATGTACATACCCTTGTTGATCGCTAAGCGGGAAGCGTTAAGAAACGCGGTTGATGTAGTCGAACGTCCTCGCGATCCAAATCACCGAGCGTCCCGTGATCCCATCACGATCCATCTCGCGATACGATCACAATCCATCTCGCGATCTCATCGCGATCCGTCCCGCGATCTCATCACGATCTGTCCTGCGATCCAATCACGAATCGTCTCGCGATCTTGATCACGGTCCTTCCGATCTAGCATTGAACGGATGGCACCCCTGCATTCAGCACACGTACAACTCGATGACGATCTCCACCTTCTTGATCCAACAAGAGGGAGCAGAGAGATAGATGAGTTCTTCGACAGCACGACGGTGTTGCGGCCATGGTGGTGGAGCTATTCCAGCAGGGCTTCGCCTAAGCACCTCTGAAACCAATCTAGTGGAGAGGGTAGCACGTGGCTGATTTCTATGTGCAAAACCCCTAAAACCTCTAGTATATATAGGTGGAGGAGAGGAGGAGGCTTGGCGCAAGGGCCAGCCCTAGGAGGATTTGGCCGAAGTGGAGAGGAGGAGTCCTCCTCCTCCACTCGTAGTAGGATTAGGACTCCTTCCTTATTTCCACCTTTTTGCCTTTTTCCAGCCCTTTCCACTTTGGAATTTCTTCCCAGCCGCATGGGCCTTGTGTGGGACTTATTCTAGCCCACTAAGGGCTGGTGTTTATCCTCCCACAGCCCATGTAGCCTCTTGGGTCGAAATACACCTCCCGATGGTCCCTCGGTACCCTCTCGACACTCCCGATACACTACCAATGAGCCCGAAACTTTTCCAGCGACCAAAACAGGGCTCCCTATATATTAATCTTTACCTCCGGACCATTCCGGAGCTCGTCGTGACATCTGAGATCTCATCTGGTACTCCGAACAACCTTCAGTCATCACCATGCATAACTCTATACTACCGAAACGTCACCAAACCTTAAGTGTGCAGACCCTGGGGGTTCGAGAACTATGTAGACATGACCGAGACACATCTACGGTCAATAACCAATAGCGGGACCTGGATGCCCGTATTGGTTCCTACGTATTCTATGAACATCTTTATCGGTCGAACCTCTATGTCAAGGATTCAGTTAATCCCGTATGATGTTCCCTTTGTTCTTCAGTATGTTACTTGCCCGAGATTCGATCGTCGGTATCTCCATACCTAGTTCAACCTCATTACCAGCAAGTCTATTTACTCGTTCTGTTATACAAGATCCCGTGGCTAACACTTAGTCACATTGCTTGCAAGGCTTATTGTGATGTTGTATTACCGAGTGGGCCCTGAGATACCTCTCTGTCACACAGAGTAACAAATCCCAGTGTTGATCCATGCCACCCAACAGACACCCTCGGAGATACCTAGAGAGTACCTTTAAGTCACCCAGTTACTTTGTGACATTTGGTACACACAAGGCACTCCTCCGGTGTCAGTGAGTTGCATGATCTCATGGTCATAGGAACAAATACTTGACATGTAGAAAACTGTAGCAGTAAACTGACACAATCATATGCTACGTTTATAGTTTGGGTCTTGTGCATCACATCATTCTCCTAATGATGTGATCCCGTTATGAAATGACATCTCATGCCCATGGCTAGGAAACCTTAACCATCTTTGTTCAACGAGCTAGTCCATCAGAGGCATACTAGGGACATGGTGTTGTCTATGTATCCACACATGTATCTGAGTTTCCGATCAATACAATTCTAGCATGGATAATAAACGATTATCATGAACAAGGAAATATGTAAATAACTAATTTCTTATTGCCTCTAGGGCATATTTCCAATAGTCTCCCACTTGCACTAGAGTCAGTAATCTAGTTCACATCACCATGTGATTCGCATTGTTATGAATCTAACACCCAATGAGTTCTAGGGCTCGATCATGCTTTGCATGTGAGAGAGGTCTTTTTAGTGAACGGATCTGTGACATACAAATCCATGTGCACTTTGCAAATCTCTACGTCTTAATGTAGACACTTCTACCACACTCCAATTGGAGCTATTCCAAATGGCTACTCCACTATACGTATTCGGATTGCTACTAAGAGTCATCCGGATTGGTGTTTAAAGCTTGCATCGACGTAACTCTTTACGACGAACTCTTTATCACCTCCATAATTGAGAAACATCTCCTTAGTACTCTGGTTACTAAGGATAATTTTGACCGCTGTCCAGTGATCCACTCCTGGATCACTCTTGTACTCCTTGATAGACTCATGGCAGGGCACACACCAGGTGTGGTACACAACATGGCATAATATAGAACCTATGGCTAAAGCATAGGGGACAACCTTTGTCCTTTTCTCTTTCTTCTGCCCTGACCGAGCTTTGAGTCTCACTCAACTTCACACCTTACAAATCAGACAAGAACTATTTCTTCGACTGATCCATTTTGAACTCTTTCAAAATCTTGTCAAGGTATGTACTCATTGAAAGTCTTATCAGTCGCCTTTGATTTATCTCTATAAATCTCGATGCCCAACAATTAACTTGCTTTATCCAGGTCTTCCTTTGAAAAACTCTTTTCAAACAACCCTTTATGCTTTCTAGAAATTCTACATCATTTCTGATCAATAATATGTCATCCACATATGCTTATCAGAAACTCTATAGTGCTCCCACTCACTTTATTGTAAATACAAGTTTCTCATAAACCTTGCATAGACTCAAAAACTTTGATCACCTCATCAAAGTGTATATTCCAACTCCGAGATGCTTGCTTCAGTCCATAGAAGGAACACTGAAGCTTGCACCTTTTAGCATCCTTAGGAGTGACAAAACCTTCTGGTTGTATCTCATACAACCTTTCCTCAAGGAAGGAATCGATGTTTTGACATCCATCTGCCAGATTTTATAATATGAAAATCGCAGCAACTGCTAACATAATACCAACAGACTTTGGCGTCGCTACGAGTGAGAAAGTCTCATCGTAGTCAACTCCTTTGAACTTGGCGAAAATTTCTTTGCGACAAGTCAATCTTTATCAATGGTGACATTCACCATCAGCGTCTGTCTTTATCTTAAAGATCCATTTGTACTCAATGACCTGCCGTCCAACGAGCAAGTCTACCAGAGTCTATACTTGGTTTTCATACATGGATCCTTTCTCGGAGTTCATGGCCTCTAACCATTTGTCGTAATCCGGGCCCATTATCACTTCTTCATAGTTCGTAGGTTCATCGTTGTCCAATAACATGACCTCTAAGACAGGGTTACCGTACCATGCAGGAGTAGTACACATCCTTGTTGACCTACGAGGTTCGATAGTAACATGATGTGAAGCTTATTGATCATCATCATTAACTTCCTCTTCAACTGACGTAGGCTTTATAGAAACATCTTTCTGTGCTGTGCTACTCTATGGCTGAAACAAAGGTTTAACAACCTCATCAAGTTCTATCTTCCTCCCATTCAAATCTTTCGAGGGAAACTCTTTCTTTGAGAAAGGACCCGTTTTAGCAACAAACATTTTGTGCTCGGATCTGAGATAGAAGGTATACCCAACCGTTCTTAGGGTATTCTATGAAGATGCATTTGTCCGCTTTGGGTTTGAGCTCTTTAAGTGAAAACCTTTTTCATATAAGTGTCGCAGCCCCAAACATTAAGAAATGACACATTAGGTTTCTATCAAACCATATGGTGTCATCTCAACAGACTTAGATGGAGCCCTATTTAAAGTGAATGAAGTTGTCTCTAATGCATAACCCAAAATGATAGTGGCAAAATGATAAGAGACATCATAATTCGCACCATATCCAATAGAGCACGACTATGACGTTCAGACACACCATCACACTATGGTGTTCCAGGTGGCATGAGTTGTGAAACAACTTCCACATTGTCTAAAGTTGTATGCCAAACTCGTAACTCAGATATTCACCTCCACGATCATATCATAGACATTTTTACCTTCTTGTCACGATGATCTTAAACTTCACTCTGAATTTGTTCGAACTCTTTCAAATGATTCAGACTTGTGTTTCATTAAGTAAATATACACTATATCTACTCAAATCATCAGTGAAGGTAAGAAAATAACAATATCCACCGCATGCTACAAGACTCATTGAACCGTATACATCAACATGTATCATTTCCAACAAGTTACTTGCCCGCTCCATCAAACCGGAAAACGGGGTCCTTAGTCATCTTTGTCCAAGAGCCATGGTTTGCATGTCTCAACCAATTCGAAATCGAGTGAGTCCAGAGATCCATCAACATGGAGTTTCTTCATGCGCTTTACACCAATATGGCATTTAGCCGCAGTGCCACAAGTATGTGGTACTATCATTATTAACTTTGTATCTTTCGGCATCTATGTTATGAACATATGTACTACTACGATCAAGATACAACAAACCATTCATTGGGTGCACGACCATTGAAGGTATTATTCATGTGAAAAGAATAACCATTATTCTCTGACTTTAAATGAATAATCGTATTGCAATAAACACAATCTAATCACATTCATGCTCAACGCAAACACCAAATAACATTTATTTAGGTTCGTCACTAATCCTGAAGGTAGAGAGCATGCAATGTTGATCACATCATCCTTGGAAACATTTCCAACACACATCATCACCTCACCCTTAGTTAATCTCCGTTTATTCTGTAGCTTTTGTTTCGAGTTACTAACATTTGGCAACCGAACCGGTATCCAATACCCAGGTGCTACTAGGAGTACTAGCAAGGTACACATCATTAACAGATATATCAAATATACTTCTGTCGACGTTGTCAGCCTTCTTATCTACCAAGTATCTAAGGTTGCTCCGCTTCAGCGACCTTTCTCCTCATAATAGAAGCACTTCGTCTCGGGTTTGGGTTCGACTTTGGATTGCTTCACTAGAGCAGCAACTGTCTTGCCATCCATGAAGTTTCCCTCTTTGCCCTTGCCTTTCTCGAAACTAGTGGTTTTATTAACCATAAACACTTGATGCTCCTTCTTGATTTCTACTTTTGTGGTGTCAAACATCGTGAATAGCTCAGCGATCATCAATTCTATCCCTGGCATTTCATAGTTCAACACGAAGCTCTAGTAGCTTAGAAACAGTGACTTGGAGAACTACATCAATCACTATCTTATCTGGAAGATCAATTCCCACTCGATTCAAGCAATTGTAGTACCCAGACAATCTGAGTACATGCTCAGCGATTGAGCTATTCTCGTTCATCTTGCAGGCAAAGAATCTTGTTGGAGATCTCATAACTCACAACACGGGCACGAGCCTGAGATCACAATTTCAGCTCTTAGAACATCTCATATGTTCAGTGACGTTCAAAATGTTTTGAAGCCTCAATTCTAAGCCGTAATGCATGACACACTGAACTATCATGTAGTCATCGGAACGTGCATGTCAGATGTTCACAACATCTACAAACGATGCTAGTGGGGGTGGCGCACCGAGCGGTGCATTAAGGACATAAGCCTTATGTGGAGCAATGAGGACAATCCTCAGATCACGGACCCAGTCCGCAATATTGCTACTATTATATTTAAACTTACTTTTCTCTAGGAACATATAAAAATTAAAGGGAGCTACAGCGTGAGCTAGTAATCTACAACATAATTTGCAAAGACACTTTGACTATGTTCATGATAATGAGTTTAATTAATCATATGTGTTGCCATGGTGATGAGCATCTACGAGAGGGAGAGTACGTTGATGGAGATCAAGATGATGGAGATTATGGTGTCATGCCAGTGATGATGGAGATCATGTGGGTGCTTTCAAGATGGAGATCAAAAGCACGAGTTCATGGCCATATCATGTCACTTATGATTTTCATGTGATGTTAATCCTTTTATGCACCTTGTTTTGCTTAGGACGACGGTAGCATTATAAGGTGACCCCTCACTTCAATTTCAAGATAAATTGTGTTCTCCCCGAGTGTGAACCATTGCGAAAGTTCATCGTGTCGAGACACCACGTGATGATCGGGTGTGATAGACTCTACGTTCATATACAACGGGTGCAAGCCAGTGCTGCACATGCAGAACACTCGGGTTAAACTTGAAGAGCCTAGTATGTACAGACATGGCCTCGGAACACAAGAGACCAAAAGGTTGAACATGAGTCATATAGTAGATATAATCAACATGATGATGTTCACCATTGAAACCACCTCAAATCACGTGATGATTGGACTTGAGTTGGTGAATTTGGATCATGTATCACTCGAATGACCGGAGGGATGTCAGTTTGAGTGGGAGTTCTTAGGTAATATGATTAATTGAACTCATTATCATGAACATCGTCAAAGTGTCTTTGCAAATTATGTTGTAGGTTACTAGCTCATGCTGTAGCTCCCTTGAATTTTTATATGTTCCTAGAGAAATAGAGTTGAAAGATGATGGTAGCAATATTGCGGACTGGGTCCGTGACCTGAGGATTGTCCTCATTGCTGCACATATGGATTATGTCCTTAATGCACCACTCGGTGTGCCACCCCCTCCAGCGTCGTCTATATTTGTTGTGAACATCTGACAGGTACGTTCCGATGACTACATGATAGTTCAGTGCGTCATGCATTACGACTTAGAATTGAGGCTTCAAAACGTTTTGAACGTCACGGAACATACGCGATGTTCTAAGAGCTGAAATTGTGATCTCAGGCTCGTGCCCGTGTTGTGAGATATGAGATCTCCAACGAGATTCTTTTCCTGCAAGATGAAGGAGAATAGCTCAATCGTTGAGCATGTGCTCAGATTGTCTGAGTACTACAATCGCTTGAATCGAGTAGGAGTTGATCTTCCAGATAAGATAGTGATTGATATAGTTCTCCAAATCACTGTCACTAGGCTACTAGCGCTTCGTGATGAACTATGAAATGCCAGGGATAGAAATGGTGATCCCTGAGCTATCCGCGATGTTTGACACCGCAAAGGTAGAAATCAAGAAGGAGCATCAAGTGTTGATGGTTAGTAAACTTCATGGATGGCAAGACAGTTGCTGCTCCAGTGAAGCAACCCAAGATTGAACCCAAACCCGAGACTAAGTGCTTCCATTACGAGGAGAAAGGTCGCTGAAGCGAAACAACCTTAGATACTTGGTAGATAAGAAGGCTGGCAACGTCGACAGAAGTATATTTGATATATGTGTTATTGATGTGTACCTTGCTGATACTCCTAGTAGCACCTGGGTATTGGATACCGGTTCATTTGCTAAATGTTAGTAACTCGAAATAAAAGCTACGGAATAAATGGAGACTAACTAAGGGTGAGGTGACGATGTGTGTTGGAAATGTTTCCAAGGTTGATGTGATCAACATCGCACGCTCTCTCTACTTTCAGGATTAGTGACGAACCTAAATAAATGTTATTTGGTGTTTGCGTTGAGCATGAACGTGATTAGATCATGTTTATTGCAATACAGTTATTCATTTAAGGTAGAGAATAATGCTTATTCTATTTACATGAATAATACCTTCAATGGCCGTGCACCCAATGAATGGTTTGTTGTATCTTGATCGTAGTAGTACACATGTTCATAACATAGATGCTAAAAGATACAAAGTTAATAATGATAGTACCACATACTTGTGGCACTATGGCTAAATGTCATATTGGTGTAAAGCGCACAAACAAACTCCATGCTTATGGATCTTTGGACTCACTCGATTTCGAATCAGTTGAGACACGCGGACCATGCCTCGTGGGCAAGATGACTAAAACCCCGTTTTCAATATGATAGAGCGGGGCTAGTAAGTTATTGGAAATGATACACGTTGATGTATATGACTCCAGGAGTGTTGTAGCATGCAGTGGATATCGTTGTTTTCTTACCTTCTATGATGATTTGAGTAGATATAGTTTATACTTACTTAATGAAACGTAAGTCTGAATCATTTGAAATAGTTCATACAAATTCAGAGTGAAGTTTGAGATCATCGTGATGAGAAGATAAAATGTCTACGATATGACCGTGGAGGTGAATATCTGAGTTAGGAGTTTGGCATACAACTTTAGACAATATGAAAATTGTTTCACAACTCACGCCACCTGGAACACCATAGTGTGATGGTGAGTCCGAACGTTGTAGTCGTGCTCTATTGGATATGGTGCGAATTATGATGTCTCTTATCAGTTTACCACTATCGTTTTGGGTTATGCATTAGAGTCAACTACATTCACTTTAAATAGGGCACCATCTAAATCCGTTGTTATGACACCGTATGAATTATGGTTTGATAGAAACCTAAGCTGTCATTTATTAATGATTGGGACCGCGACGCTTATGTGAAAAAGCTTTTCACCTAAGGAGCTCGAACCCAAAGCAGACAAAAGCATCTTCATAGAATACCCTAAACTTAACAGTTAGGTAAACCTTCTATCTCAGATCCGAGCACAAAGTGTTTGTTGCCAAAACGGGTCCTTCCTCAAGAAGGAGTTTTTCTCGAAAGAATTGAGTAGGAGGAAGATAGAACTTGATGAGGTTGTTGAACCTTTGTTTCAACCAGAGAGTAGCACAACGCAGAAAGATGTTTCTGTGGAGCCTACGTTAGTTGAAGAGGAAGTTAATGATGATGATCATAAAGCTTCAGATCAAGTTACATCGAACCTCGTAGGTCGACAAGGACGTGTACTGCTCCTGAGTAGTACGGCAACCCTGTCTTAGAGGTCATGTTGTTGCGCAACGATGAACCTACGAACTATGAAGAAGCGATGATGGGCCTGAATTCCGACAAATGGTTAGAGGCCATGAAATCCGAGAAAGGATCCATGTATGAAAACCAAGTATAGACTTTGGTAGACTTGCTCGTTGGACAACAGATCGTTGAGTACAAATGGATCTTTAAGATGAAGATAGACGCTGATGGTGAATGTCACCATTTATAAAGCTCGACTTGTCGCAAAGAAATTTCTAACAAGTTCAAGGAGTTGACTGCGATGAGAGTTTCTCACTCGTAGCAATGCCAAAGTCTGTTGGAATTATGTTAGCAGTTTCTGCATTTTTTAATTATGAAAATTGGCAGATGGATGTCAAAACATCGTTTCCTTCCTTGAGGAAAGGTTGTATGAGATACAACCAGAAGGTTTTGTCAGTCCTAAGGATGCTAAAAGGTGTGCAAGCTTCAGTGATCCTTCTATTGACTGAAGCAAGCATCTCGGAGTTGGAATATACGCTTTGATGAGGTGATCAAAGTTTTTGAGTGTATAGAAAGTTTATGAGAAACTTGTATTTTACAATAAAGTGAGTGGGAGCACTATAGAATTTCTGATAAGCATATGTGGATGACATATTGTTGATCGGAAATGATTTAGAATTTCTGGAAAGCATAAAGGGCTGTTTGAAAAGATTTTTTCAAAAGAAGACCTGGATAAAGCTATTTAATTGTTGGGCATCGAGATGTATAGAGATAGATCAAGACGTCTGATAAGATTTTCAATGAGTACATACCTTGCCAAGATTTTGAAAGAGTTCAAACTGGATCCGTCAAGGAAAGAGTTCTTGCCTGATTTGTAAGGTGTGAAGTTGAGTAGACTCAAAGCTCGACCACGGCAGAAGAAAGAGAAAGGACGAAGGTCGTCCCCTATACCTTAGCCATAGGCTCTATATTATGCCATGCTGTGTACCGCACCTGGTTTGTGCCTTGCCATGAGTCTGTCAAGGGGTAAAAAAGTGATCTAGGAGTGGATTACTGGACAACGCTCAAAGTTATCCTTAGTAACCAGAGGAATAAGCAGTTTTTTTTGTCAATTATGAAGGTGATAAAGAGTTTGTCGTAAAGAGTTACGTCGATGCAAGCTTTAACACTAATCCGGATGACTCTTAGTAGCAATCCGGATGCGTATAGTGGAGCAGCCATTTGGAATAGCTCCAAGTAGAGTCTGGTAGAAATGTCTACAGTAAGGCATAGAGATTTGCAAAGGACATACGGATCTGTATGTCACAGACCCGTTGACTAAAAGACCTCTCTCAGATGCAAAGCATGATCGAGCCCCAGAACTCATTGGGTGTTAGATTCATAACAATGTGAATCACATGGTGATGTGAAGTAGATTATTGACTCTAGTGCAAGTGGGAGACTGTTGGAAATCTTACCTAGAGGCAATAATAAATTAGTTATTATCATATTTCCTTGTTCATGATAATCATTTATTGTCCATGCTAGAGTTGTATTGATCGGAAACTCAGATACATGTGTGGATACATAGACAACACCATGTCCCTAGTATGCCTCTAAATAGACTAGCTCGTTGATCAAAGATGGTTAAGGTTTTGTAGCCATGGGCATGAGATGTCATTTGAGAACGGGATCACATCATTAGGAGAATGATGTGATGGACAAGACCTAAACTATAAACGTAGCATATGATCGTGTCAGTTTATTGCTACAGTTTTCTGCATGTCAAGTATATGTTCCTATGACCATGAGATCATGCAACTCACTGACACTGGAGGAGTGCCTTGTGTGTATCAAATGTCGCAACATAACTGGGTGACTATAAAGGTATTCTACAGGTATCTTCGAGGGTGTCTGCTGGGTTGGCATAGATCAACACTGGGATTTGTTACTCCGTGTGCGGAGAGGTATCTCAGGGCCCACTCGGTAATACAACATCACAATAAGCCTTGCAAGCAATGTGACTAAGTGTTATCCATGGGATCTTGTATTAAAAAACGAGTAAAGAGACTTGCCCGTAACGAGATTGAACTAGGTATACAGATATCGATGATTGAATCTCGGGTAAGTAATATACCGAAGAACAAAGGGAACATCATACGAGATTAATTGAATCCTTGACATAGAGGTTCGACCGATAAAGATCTTCATAGAATATGTAGGAACCAATATGGGCATCCACGTCCCGCTATTGGTTATTGACCATAGAGGTTTCTCGGTCATGTCTACATAGTTCTCGAACCCGCATGGTCTGCACACTGAAGGTTCAGTAACGTTTCGGTAGTATAGAGTTATGTATCGTGGTGACCGGAGGTTGTTCGGAGTCCTGGATGAGATCCCAGAAGTCACAAGGAGCTCCGGAATGGTCCGAAGGTAAAGATTGATATATAGGAAGTCCTATTTTGGTCACCGGAAATTTTTTGGGCTCATCGGTAGTGACCGGGAGTGCCGGTAGTGTATCGGGGGACCATCGGGAGGGGTATTTCGACCCAAGAGGCGAAGCCCTGCTGGAATAGCTCCACCACCATTGCCGCAACACCGTCGCGCTTCCGTAGAACTCTTCTACCTCTCTGCTTCATCTTGCTGAATCAAGAAGGCAGAGATCGCCATCGAGCTGTACGTGTGCTGAACGCGGAGGTGCCTTCCGTTCGGTGCTAGATCAGAAGGACCGTGATCAAGATCGTGAGACGATTCGTGATTGGATCACGGGACAGATCATTATGGGATCGCGGGATGGATCATGATGGGATTGCGAGACGCTCGGCGATTTGGATCGCGAAGACGTTTGACTACATCAACCGCGTTTCTCAATGCTTCCCGCTTAGCGATCTACAAGGGTACGTAGATCCACTCTCCCTCTCGTAGATGCTCATCACCATGGATATATGTTGCGTGTGCATAGGAAGTTTTTTGTTTCCCATGCAACGTTGCCCAACACGATTATCATGAACAAGGAAATATGATATTAACTAATTTATTATTGCCTCTAGGGCATATTTCCAACAGAGCTATGGAGAAGCGATGGTGGGCCCGAATTCCAAGAAATGGTTAGAGGCCATGAAATACGAGATGTGGTCCATGTATGAAAACAAAGTATGGACTTTGGAAGTATTACCTAAAGGGCGAAGGGCCATTCAAAACAAATGCATCTTTAAGAGAAAGACAGGCGTGAACAGCAATGACACCGTCTATAAAGCTCGACTTGTGGCAAAAGGTTTTTCACAAGTTCAAGGAGTTGACTATGATGAGACCTTCTCACCCATAGCGATGCTTAAGTCCGTCAGAATCATGTTAGCAATAGCTGCATTTTTTGATTATGAAATTTGGCAAATGGATGTCAAAACAATGTTCCTTAATGGTTTCCTTATGGAAGAGTTGTATATGATACAACCAGAAGGTTTTGTCGATCCAGAGAATGCGAACAAAGTTTGCAAACTCCAGCGATCCATTTATGGACTGGTGCAAGCATCTTGGAGTTGGAATCTGAAAGCACATTTGCTCCTTTGGTGGTTTTGGTAATTAATAACAACATATATGCCATTGAACTAATGTTTCCACTAAGTATGTTTCAGGAAAAGTTCAATGATGGGTTGGCATAAGGATTGTGGATTACCCCAAGATGCAAGGAATAGCATTGGTCAAGATTCAAGCAAAGGACTCTACATTTTACATTTGTGAGAAATCACTTTGAGTCCATAAGAAAGTCAATACTATCAAAAGGGGGTAAGGTTTTGTTGGTGAACAAAATGCTTATACGTGCACAAGTGATAGTCCCCACATACACCCACAGGTCTTCCACAAAAGTTTGTCCAAAGCCAAATATTCATAATCGGTGCAACCAACACATTGCACTTGGTGCCACCGATTCCAAACCCTAGATAGACCCACCCAAACCCTAGCTCTTCGGTGCAACCAAGTCTGCATTCGGTGCCTCCGAGTTAGGTTGCCAACTTTGTGTCACGCAAGTTCATAATTATGGTCCCTCTGAGATTGTTGGATCGGCGTCATCATGATTGGGCAATCTGACCGTTGGTCACCTTATCGGTGCAATCGAGATTACTATATTGGTCTCACCGAGATTCAAAAGTTGTCATTTTTTGGTCACTTCGGTGCAACCGAGATTAACACATTGGTGTCACCGAGTTGGTCATTTTGTGTGTACCGGTTGGATTTTTGGGGATGCCTATATATACCTCTTGACCACCACTCACTCGAAAGACAAGCTCTCAGAACTGTTCCCCACTCATACAACTGATTTTCTGAGAGAGATCCACCTACTCATGTGTTGAGATCATGCCATTCCATTCCTACCATATGAATCTTTATCTCTAGCCTCCCCAACTTGCTTTCCACCCAATCAATCTCTTCTACCAAGCCAAATCTTGAGAGAGTGATTGTGTGTTGAGGAGTTTATCATCTTGAAGCACAAGAGCAAGGAGTTCATCGACACTATCGATCCTGTTACCTTTTGGAGGGTGGTGCCTCCTAGATTCGTTAGGTGTCGCTTGGGAGCCTCCTACTTCGTGTTGTGGAGTGAACTAAGAAGTTTGTAAGGGCAAGGAGATCGCCTACTTTGTGAAGATCTACCCCGAGTTAGGCTAGTCCTCCGTGGACGTAGGCCATTATGGTATACTCAAGGTTGCTTCTTCGTGGAACCCTCCGTGGGTAGAGCCCTCCGTGGACTCTCGCGACCGTTACCCTCCGTGGTTTGAAGACTCCATAAACATGGATGTATGATAGCGCCAGCTGTCAGAATCATGGGAAAAATCATCGTGTCACCAATTGCATTTGATCTTCCTACCCTCTCTTTACTTACATGCTTGTCTTTACTTTCCGCTGCTATACTCGTAAACATGCGTGTGTAGGGTGTACTTGACATACTATGAATGCTAAAATCTGCCAAGTATTAAAATTGGAAAAGTAGATTTTTATTTGGTCAAGTAGTCTAATCACCCCCCTCTAGCACTATTTTTGATCCTACAGTATCTGCGCTTTGATGAAGTGATCAAACTGTTCGGGTTTATACAAGTTTACGGAGAAGCTTGTATTTACAAGAAAGTGAGTGGGAGCTCTATATCGTTTCTAATATTATATGTGGATGACATATTGCTGATTGGAAACAATATAGTAGTGCCGGAAAGCGTGAAGGAATATTTGAACAAGAGTTTTTCAATGAAGGACCTAGGAGAAGCTGCTTTCATATTAGGCATTAATATCTATAGAAATAGATCGTGACGCTTAATATGACTTTCACATACCAATAATAAAATGGTTATTATTATATTTCCTTGTTCATGATAATTGTCTATTGTTCATGCTATAATTGTATAAACCGGAAACCGTAATACATGTGTGGATACATAGACCACACCATGTCCCTAGTAAGCCTCTAGTTGACTAGCACATTGATCAATAGATGGTCATGGTTTCCTGGCCATGGACATTGGATGTTGTTGATAACTGGATCACATCATTAGGAGAATGATGTGATGGACAAGACCCAATCCTAAGCATATCACAAGATCGTGTAGTTCGTCTTCTAGAGCTTTTCTAATGTCAAGTATCATTTCCTTAGACAATGAGATTGTGCAACTCTCGGATACCGTAGGAATGCTTTGGGTGTATCAAATGTCATAATGTAACTGGGTGACTATAAAGGTGCACTACATGTATCTCCAAAAGTGTCTGTTGGGTTGGCACGAATCGAGACTGGGATTTGTCACTCCGTGTGACGGAGAGGTATCTCTGGGCCCACTCGGTAATACATCATCATAATGAGCTCAATGTGACTAAGGAGTTAGTCACGGGATCATGTGTTACGAAACGAGTAAAGAGACTTGCCAGTAACGAGATTGAACAAGGTATAGGGATACCGACGATCGAATCTCGGGCAAGTAACATATCGATGGACAAAGGGAATTGTATACGAGATTAATCGAATCCCCGACATCGTGGTTCATTCGATGAGATCATCGTGGAACATGTGGGAGCCAATATGGGTATCCAGATCCCGCTATTGGTTATTGGCTGGAGAGGTGTCTCGGTCATGTCTGCATGGTTCCTGAACCCGTAGGGTCTACACACACTAGTAGAATGTTTGTCTGTAGTCCCGGTCGGGATGGCCTTTAGTACCGGTTCCCCAACCGATGCTAAAGGGTCGGGACTAAAGGTCCAGACCTTTAGTACCGGTTGGCCCACGGACCGGTACTAAAGGCCCACCACGTGGCTGCCTGCGTGGGCTGGTGGTGGAGGACCTTTAGTACCGATTGGTGATACCAACCGGTACTAAGTGTTTTTTTGTTTTAGCTTTTAATTAGGTTTTAATTTTCCTCTCTATTTTTTGTGTTTTCCATTCATTTCAAATTTATTTTACGGTACTACATACTGTAAGCAGTACACAAGTTGATGCATATATATATGTAATAATATACAATATCTCATACACAATAGATATACAAATGGAATTACACATCCATATATATTCTGCACTTATAAATTAAGGCCCAAAATCCGGCCGGGACTAGCTAGCTAGTGCTCCAGATGAAATCTCAGTTTTCTACTACTGATTTGCTGGATTATTGAGGCGGCAGTAAGGAATAGTGCTCTCCGTTTACATCAATGACATGTCGAAGAAGAAATACCGCAAATTCCTCTTGAAGTGCTACAAAGCGTTTCTGTGGTGAGAGCTTAGACATCATCTTCCAAACCTCGAGTTGTCTTTCACGTGCTCTTCTTCGACGTATACGACATTCGGACTGGATGCGAATGTTCTCGTAGAGGAAGTATCCACATAAATTTGTCCCCTGTGGCTGCTTCGCGCACTTTGCAAAAGAATAGAATTCAATAATATAATTAATAATCAAGCATGATAATGGTAATGAAACTAGAATTAAAGAGATGTGCGGACCTAGTAGGACTACTTAATTACCTGCATCTTTTTCCACTTCAACTTCGGTTTCCATTGACGACCGTGATCGGTTTTTTCTATGATCTTTTTCCAAACACTACGCGGCAAAGAAAAAGAACGAAAGAGTTATTATAATTACTTTTGATATTGGGAAATAATGAAAGAAAGCGAGGTCGATAAAGATTGAAATTACCGTTCTATCATAAAATACAAGTCCATGTATGATTGTTCTAGTGTATCTAGTGAGTCGTACACTTGAACAAGTCCATCCATGAGGATAATATTTAGGAGGATATAGTGGTCTATGCGCAGAAGTTTATATAATTAAGCAGGCATGCATATAACTCATCAACTACACTTGCCAGCGAGCTAGTAAGCAAAAATAGAATTTGTAGTATACAAGAGAGTAAACACTCACCCCATGTTGTAAGGAAATATTATAGTAGATTTTGTATTCATTAGTACCTCTACATATTTTTCCAAGAGATCTTTTGTGTCCTTGGCATAATGTTTTACCACATGACCATGAACGGTATTTGGGTCGATGAACCCAATGTCATCAATTCCCTCTTGTTTCAATTCCCACATCTTCAATCTGCATAATAGCATAGAAAAGAACATATATAGTGAGGATAAGCCAATGAACGATATCTGAGCTAGAGACTTAAATTATTAAAGATATAAATCACTTACAGACAATAGCAACTGATGAGAGTTTTGTCGATAGAGTCCATGTGGTATAACTAGAAAAGTTATGAGAATTCAAGACATATTTCACATCCATTGACGTAATGCTGTTTCCTTACTTTGACCATGACCGCCGTCTCCCCTCGCTTTGCTTCACGCAGGTACCAATCATGTAACCATCGCATCGCATTTGGTAGTTCCTTGTACTGCTCGGGTGTGACAAGTGGTTTTCCGATGGCATATTTCATTGTGTACTCAGCTTCATCGTACCCGCGGATTTCCTCGGTACCAAGGATTTGGCCAAGAGTGAGACCTGCAGCCTCTAATTCTTCGAGGTCGATTGGGTTGCCAGCAACGTCGACTGCTTGGATCAATTGCTTGCTTGGATTGGTACTCACCTTGAGCGGAGAGATCGATTGCTTGGATTGTTCTCCGAGCTGGGGAACTGTTTCCCCTCTAGTAGTACCACCTGTCGTTGATGCCGTACTTCCCAACTTCTTCCTTGGGCTGGGCCGACTTCTCTGCTCACTTGCCTTCTGAATCTGTCGCTCATAGTCTGTCGGCATACGCTCCACATATGTCGGGGGTCAATCAATAAAGTGTTTCCTAAAGTGCTCTTTGACTTCCTTGGGTATTACCTCCTTTGGCGACAGGGGCTTCTTCGCAAAAAAGGCTTCCACTTGGCGATTGCTTTCAATTTCGGTTTCCTCTGGTGTCATGTCGTAAGGCAACTTCTTTTTGGCCGGTGGCTCGGGTCTCTTCTGTTCTTTCTTCCGAAGAGGACTGCTGATGGCCTTCCTCTTTTGGGAGCCCTACTGGCGGGACCGTTGCCGGTGTGGAGTCAGTTCACGCGGCGGAGATCGATATAGACGATATGGACTCGCGTCGTGCTCCGTCCCGAGGTTGGGTGGACTCGCGCTGGGATCCCTATCGAAGTGGGATGCCTCTCGAGATGGGGAGGACTGCTGGCACTGCGATGCCTCTGGCTGGGATCGCTCGCGCTGGACATCGATACTCGGAGGAGCCGATGGCCTTAGTGCCGAGTGTGGAAAGACGATGCAGTCCTTACTCCATAGAATGAGACCACGGCTGGCTTTTGCCAGTGTGGACTCCCCCTCACCTCCAGGGATGTCAAGCTATAGTTCATCATATCCTGGCTCTATTGCGTCCACCACGACATGAGCATACCCAGCTGGAACCGGATTGAAATGTTAGAGAACATCAGGTGTATTTGGTAAAGCATAGCCCGTCGTGACGCGCACGGGTATGTTCTTCATTTTCTGGATTAGCTCACAAGATGTCTTCTCGGTGATATCATCCACGGGGGTGTGACCCGGCGGTGCCCCGTGGAACCCATGCTGCTTTTCGGCAATGTAGGTGGGACGGGTGCCGATGCCTCCTGCCGCGGAGTTGCCCTTTGCTGGGTCAGCACATGTATCTGCAGCTGCTGCTGCTCGTACTTCTGTTCCAACTTTGAAAGTCGATCTGCTTCCACCTTCTTTTTTCTCGAACGACTTTTATAACTGTCCTTCCAGCCCGCAAACCCCTCATACCACGGAACAACACCCATGCCTCGTGTTCTGCCTCCGTGTTCGGGATTTCCAAGGGCGCATGTAAGCTCGTCGTTCTCTCTATCGGGGTGAAACCGTCCTTGTTGGGAAGCTTTTATTGCTTCAATCAACTCATCTGATGCATGCTTCAGACTGGCCAGTGCAATAATCTTCCCTATTGCTGGGTCCAACTTTCCCCATGCGCAAAAAACCAATTCCTGCACCTCCGGGGCCAGTGGAAGGTTACTGGAGTGATCCCTTCAGCATGCATCTTATTCTCTAATGCATCCCACTTAGGAATGGCTGACTTGTATCCACCCGTCCCGAGTTTATGGTGATACTTTTTTTCTCCACATTTATCTTATTGTTTGCCGACTTCTCCATAGCAGCTTCTGATGTCTTGTACTCGATAAATGCGTCCCAGTGATTCCTTACCTTCTCGTATATTCCTATGAATTCAGGCTTCTTCTTGCCTCTAGCATTGTACTCGGTCCATAGTCTTTTCTTCCAAGTCTGGAACGCGCCGGCCATCTTATGGAGAGCAAACTCCTTGACATTGTCCCTTTGGCGCTCCGAGAAAGAATCTGGTAGGATAAAATGCTCCATGAGCTCTCGCCAAAGGGCATCTTTAATTCTTTTATCGACATAATTCACTCCTGGTTTCGGTTTGTTTGGTAGAATCCATTCTTGCATTGTGATCGGGACTCCATCCCTAACAACCACTCCACATTGACGCACAAATGTCTTGGCATTGGCTTCAGGGTGAGTCGTTGCGCCATCATGTTTGAAAGCATCAAGATTGAGCTTTACGTTGCCGTCCAATATTTTGGCACCGCCTCGTACCTTTCTACTAGATTGGCTCGATCCGTAGGGATGATAATTAAAAGAAAAAAATATTTGTTAATATATATATATATACAAATCAATTAATACACATGTAATGATCACCAGAGGCTAATATGTATATACCTCGCCGGACATTGTTAGTTGTTCCGGATTTTGGAACATAAGTTGTTCTTCCTCGGCCTCACATCCATCATCCTAATTGTTTAGATATTGTGAGCCGTCATCATCATGTGATTCACCCAGAAGGTCCGCTGGGTTTTCGGAGGAGCGTATCATGTCGAAGATGTCCTCTTCATGAGCTCTACCGGTATTGTCAATAGCTTACTAACTAATCCATAATAATATAGATAAAACAAATTAGTATTCAAATTAGCATGCATTCAAGAAGCAAAATAACTGATAGTTAATTAATAATGCATCATCGAATACATATATAGTAGTTCTTAGAAAAGATCTCATCATAATCTCGGATAATAGTTAATACATCGGCTAATCCATCGATCTAGCTAATACATCATAATAATACATATATAGTAGCTAATATATCAATCTAGCTAGAACCCTAGCACCCGATGGATATCGAGGCGGGCGGTGGACACCCAAAGAGAAGGAACCATCACAGGAGCATAGCTCCAGTGAGATCCCCGAAGAATCTGCCAGGTATTGTCGAACCTGGCCTCCAAAGCTGCCATGTAGCGACGGACGTGCTCGTTCTCCTTGCTGGCATGGTATTGTACCACCTCCATGGGGGACTCAAGCCTCTGAATCATCCGTGGCCCATGCGGTCGCCACCACAGAACCTCCGGGTCGACGACAGGCTGGCTCCTCACCAAGCTGCGCCACCCGGAAGGCAGCAACTCCCAGTACCAGCCCGGTAGAGCCGAGTCCCGGACAGGGCCCCTCGGCTCAAGCGACAAACCTCCTCCGCCGACTCGACGACGAGGATGCGGTATCGGCATCGTCGACATCGAGAAGAAACACTTAATTATGAAAACAAATTAAATAACACTTTGCAAAATTAACACTTAGCATCTAACAAATCAAATAACACTTAACAAAATTAGTGGATTAGGGGGGCGGCCCCACTTGTCAGTGGATTAGGGGGTGGCACCACTTGTCATTGACATCTAACAAAACACTTAGCAAAATAGCACTTAACATCTAACAAAACACTTAATCATTTTAATTAATCAGAGGATTAGGGGGGCGGCCCCACTTGTCATTGACATCTAACAAATGAACTCGTGGGCCCACTGGCCAGCTACCCTGGGGGTGGGGCTGGCCGACTACGTCAGTAGGCCACACCGGAGTTGCTATGGCGAGCCGCAAACCCAGGGGGTGTGGCGGCGGGCAAGGGGGAGGGAAGAGGCTCACCGAGGGAGGCGCGGCGTCGGGGTGGCGGGCTCAGGGCAGCCCGCGGTGTCGGGGCGGCAGGCGGCGACGAAGGCTAATTTTGGCAGCCTGACAGTGCAACTCAGCTTCTCCAATGCATGGCTCGGCCCGGGACGAAGGAATTTCTATTTATACCTAGCAAGCCTTTAGTACCGGTGCGTGGTTCACACCGGTACTAAAGACCCTTTAGTACCGGTGCGGGCCACGCACCGGTACAAAAGGTCCTCCCCAAAAAATGCGCGGGGTGGTGGACCGTTAGTACCGACGCGTGGCTCGCACCGGTTCTAACGGTTTTTTAATCCATTATTAGTTATTATTTTCAGAAAAACCCCTAAACTTTAGAAAATCATAGAAAAAATCTATGACTCCAATGGAAATAAATAATATATGAAAAAATATCAGAAAAATATAAATAATCTGTTTATGGCATTTCCATGCATGTTTGAACAACTTAAACTGCTGTATAAGACAATTTGATTAAATGGCATTTGAAATGTCATATCTAGATATTGAAAAGCACTACAAATGATCTCTAAAAAGGTTGAAACTTGGCATGACAACATAATTTCGCCCACATAGCAACTTCTAAAGAGTTGAGGGGGTTACGGCAAAAACAGGATGCACTTCGTGTACAAACTGGACAATCTCTTTCGAAGTATGAGGGTTTCGGACGAAAACTCATCTATTACAAAGGGATTTCATTTTTAATAACTTACTTTAACTCCATACTTTTTGTGTGTTCAATATGCACCATTCAAAGGCACACCATCAATTTTCAAGCTTTTCTGACTTCATTTGATATTTTTAATGCATTTAATGATTTATTTTGAGCTAAATGACCCTAAAATTGAAAAACACTAAAAATGAACTCTAAAAAATTGAAACTTGGAGTGACATCATAATTTTACCCACATAGCAACTTCCAAAGAGATGAGAGGGTTAGGGCAAAAACTGGATGCACTTCGTGTACAAAACTAGATAATGTCTTTCGAAGTATGAGGGTTTCGGACGAAAACACATCTATTACAAAGGGATTTCATTTTTAATAACTTATTTTAACTCCATACTTTTTGTGTGTTCAATATGCACCATTCAAAGGCAGATCATTAATTTTCAACCCTTTCTGACTTCAATTGATATTTTTCATGCATTTAATGATTTATTTTGAGCTAAATGACCCTGAAATTGAAAAGCACTACAAATGAACTCTGAAAAGGTTGTAACTTGGCATGACATCATAATTTCACCCAAATAGCAACTTCTAAAGAGTTGAGAGGGTTATGGCAAAAACTGGATGCACTTCGTGTACAAACTGGACAATCTCTTTCGGAGTATGAGGGTTTCGGACGAAAACGCATCTATTACAAAGTGATTTCATTTTTAATAACTTATTTTAACTCCATACTTTTTGTGTGTGCAATTTGCACCATTCAAAGGCACATCATGAATTTTCAACCCTTTCTGACTTCATTTGATATTTTTCATCCATTTAATGATTTATTTTTAGCTAAATGACCCTAAAATTGAAAAGCACTACGAATGAACTCTGAAAAGGTTGAAACTTGGCATGACATCATACTTTCACCCACATAGCAACTTCTAAAGAGTTGAGAGGGTTACGACAAAAATTGGATGCACTTCGTGTACAAACTGGACAATCTCTTTCGAAGTATGAGGGTTTCGGATGAAAACGCATCTATTACAAAGGGATTTCATTTTTAATAACTTATTTTAACTCCGTAATTTTTGTGTGTTCAATTGTCACCATTCAAAGGCACATCATCAATTTTCAACCATTTCTGACATCATTCGATATTTTTCATGCATTTAATGATTTATTTTGAGCTAAATGACCCTGAAATTGAAAAGCGCTACAAATGAACTCTGAAAAGGTTATAACTTGGCATGACAACATAATTTCACCCAAATAGCAACTTCTAAAGAGCTGAGAGGGTTACAGAAATAACTGGATGCACTTCGTGTACAAACTGGACAATATCTTTGGAAGTATGAGGGTTTTGGACGAAAACTCATCTATTACAAGGGGATTTCATTTTTAAGAACTTATTTTAACTCCATACTTTTTGTGTGTTCAGTATGCACCATTCAAAGGCACATAATCAATTTTCAACCCTTTCTGACTTCATTTGATATTTTTCATGCATTTAATGATTTATTTTGAGCTAAATGGCCCTGAAATTGAAAAGCACTACAAATGATCTCTAAAAAGGTTGAAACTTGGCATGACATCATAATTTCACCCACATAGCAACTTCTAAAGAGTTGAGAGGGTTATGGAAAAAGATGGATGCACTTCGTGTACAAACTATTACAAAGATACCATGCTAGAAAATGCCTGCATGTCTTTCACATAGAAAGTGATGACGGTGAAGCCGGTCACATCCCAGAGTGGGATCTCGCGGTGTAAGACTTTTTCTGCATGTTTGTCCCTTGCTTATGATTGCGTCGTAACCATGGAGAATCTTCATCATTTAACAGGATGCTTGGGTCAGTCTTCACTCTGAAGGGAGGGATTTCATGAAACTTTTCATAATCTTCTGACATGTCTATCTTGTCCTCCACTCCCACAGTGTTTCTTTTCCCTGAAAGAACTATGTGGCGCTTTGGCTCATCGTATGACGTATTCACTTCCTTATCTTTTTTCTCCTTGGTTTGCTAGACATGTCCTTCACATAGAAAACCTGAGCCACATCATTGGCTAGGACTAATGAGTCATCTGTGTACCCAAGATTGTTGATATCCACTATTGTGATTCTGTATTGCGGGTCTACCTGTACCCCGCCTTCAGTATATTTGACCCATTTGCACCGAAACAAAGGGACCTTAAGATCAGGTCCATTGTCAAGTTCCCATATCTCCTCTATGTGATGTTGGGAGACGCAGTAGTAAATCAAAAATTTTCCTACGATCACCAAGATCTATCCATGGAGAAACCAGCAACGAGTGGGGAGAGATTGCATCTTCATACCTTTGAAGATCGCTAAGCGGAAGCGTTACAAGAACGCGGTTGATGGAGTCGTACTCGCAGCGATTCAGATCGCGGTAGATCTGATCAAGTGCCGAACGGACGACACCTCCGCGTTCAACACACGTGCAGCCTGGTGACGTCTCCTACGCCTTGATCCAGCAAGGAGGAAGGAGAGGTTGGGGAAGGGCTCCAAAAGCAGCACGACGGCGTGGTGGTGGTGGAGTAGCAAGGTATTCCGACAGGGCTTCGCCTAAGCGCCGCGGAGGAGGAAGAAGAGAGGTAGGGCTTCGCCGTGAGAGAGAGAGATCAAATCTTGTATCAAAACAGCCAAAACCTCAAGCATATATAGGAGGAGGGACGTGGAGGGCTGGCTTGGCCTCTACTCCAAAGAGGAGAGGTTCGGCCGATTTAAAGGGAGAGTCCACCTCCCACAAGGGAGGTGGATCTCCTCCATTTAAATCCTTTTTGGCCCTATCTCTTATCCCTAGCCGCATGGGCCTTTAGCAAAAGTCTTTCCCAAACCAATAAGGGTTGGCACACTTTATCTAACAGCCCATGTGGTCCTTTGGTCGTCACACCCCTCCCGGGGGTCCTCCGGCACCCTCCCGGCACTCCCGGTACACTACCGATGAGCCCGAAAACTTTCCGGTGACCAAAACTGGACTTCCTATATATCAATCTTTACCTCCGGACCATTCCGAATCTCCTCGTGACATGCGGGATCTCATCCGGGACTCCGAACAACCTTCGGTAATCACGTATACCATTTCCCTATAACCCTAGCGTCATCGAACCTTAAGTGTGTAGACCCTACGGGTTCGGGAGACACGTAGACATGACCGAGACACCTCTCTGGTCAATAACCAACAGCGGGATCTGGATACCCATGTTGGCTCCCACGTACTCCACGATGAGCTCATCGGATGAACCACGATGTCAGGGATTCAATCAATCCCGTATGCAATTCCCATTGTCTACCGGTATGATACTTGCCCGAGATTCGATCGTCGGTATCCCTATACCTTGTTCAATCTCTTTACCAGCAAGTCTCTTTATTCGTTCCGTAATACATCATCCCGTGACTAACTCCTTAGTCACTTTGAGCTCATTATGATGATGTCTTACCGAGTGGGCCCAGCGATACCTCTCCGTCACACGGAGTGACAAATCCCAGTCTCGATTCGTGCCAACCCAACAGGCACTTTCGGAGATACCCGTAGTGCACCTTTATAGCCACCCAGTTACGTTGTGACTTTGGCATACCCAAAGCATTCCTACGGTATCCGGGAGTTGCACAATCTCATGGTCTATGGAAACGATACTTGACATTGGAAAAGCTTTAGCAGACGAACTACACGATCTAGTGCTATGCTTAGGATTGGGTCTTGTCCATCACATCATTCTCCTAATGATGTGATCCCGTTATCAATGACATCCAATGTCCATGATCATGAAACCGTGACCATCTATTGATCAACGAGCTAGTCAACTAGAGGCTCACTAGGGACATGTTGTGGTCTATGTATTCACACATGTATTACTGTTTCCGGTTAACACAATTGTAGCATGAACAATAGACAATTATCATGAACAAGGAAATACAATAATAACCATTTTATTATTATCTCTAGGGCATATTTCCAACAGTCTCCCACTTGCACTAGAGTCAATAATCTAGTTCACATCGCCATGTGATTAACACTTACATCACCATGTGATCATATCATCATGTGATTAACACCCAATTAGTTCTGGGGTTTGATCATGTTTTGCTCGTGAAAGAGGTTTTAGTCAACGGGTCTGCGACATACAGATCCGTGTGTACCTTGCAAACTTTCTATGTCATATTTGTATATACTGCTCCCACGCTCCACTTGGAGCTATTCCAAATGGCTGCTCCACTATACGTAGCCGGATTTCTACTAAGAGTCATCCGGATTGGTGTTAAAGCTTGCATCTATTAAAGCTTGCATCATCGTAACCCTTTACGATGAACTCTTTATCACCTCCATAATCGAGAAATATTTCCTTAGTTCTCAAGTTACTAAGGATAACTTTGACCGCTATCCAGTGATCCACTCTTGGATTACTCTTGTACCCCTTGACAGACTCATGGCAAGGCACACACAGGTGCGGTACACACCATGGCATACTATATAGAGTGTATGGCTAAAGCATAGGGGATGACACTCACCTTTTCTTTATCTTCTGCCGTGGTCGGGTATTGAGTCTTACTCAATTTCACACCTTACAAATACAGTCAAGAACTCCTTTTTGACCCATCTATTTTGAACTCCTTCAAAAACTTGTCAAGGTATGTCTTCGTTGAAAAAACTTATCAAGTGAATTGATCTATCCCTATAGATCTTGATGCTCAATAAAATAGTAGCTTTATCTGGGTCTTCCTCTGAAAAACTCTTTTCAAACAACCCTTCATGCTCTTCCAAAAATTCTACATCATTTCCGATCAATAATATGTCAACTACATATTCTTATAAGAAACTCTATACTGCTCCCACTCACTTTCTTGTAAATACAAGTCTCTCAAAAACTTTGTATAAACTTAAACACTTTGATCACTCCATCAAAGCTCATATTCCAACACCGAGATGCTTACTCCAATCCATAGAAGGATCGCTGGAGTTTGCATACTTTTAGCATCCTTAGGATTGACAAAACCTTCTGGTTGTATCACATACAACTCTTCCTCACATAAACCATTATGGAAACTTTGTCTTGTCATCCATCTGCCAGATTTCATAATCGAAAAATGCAGCAACTGCTAACATAATTTTAATAGACTTTTAGCATCGCTACAGATGAGACAATCTCATCGCAGTCAACTCCTTGAACTTGGCGGAAACTTCTTTGCGACAAGTCGAGCTTTATAAACGGTGACATTTCACCATTAGCATCTATGTTCATCTCAAAGGTCCATTTGTACTCAACGACCTACCATTCAACAGGCAAGTCTACCAAAGTCCATACTTGGTTTTCATACATGGATCCTTTCTCGGATTTCATGGCTCCTAGCCATTTGTTGGAATCCGGGCCCGCCATCGCTTCTTCATAGTTCGTAGGTTCATCGTTGTCCAACAACATGATTTCCAAGACATGGTTGTCGTACTACTCAGGAGTAGTATGCGTCCTTGTCGACCTACGAGGTTCGATAGTGACTTGATCCGAAGCTTCATGATCATCATCATTAACTTCCTTTTCAACTGACGTAGGCTCTACAGAAAACTCTTTCTGTGCTGCGCTACTCTCTGGTTGAAACAAAGGTTCAACAACCTTATCAAGTTTATCTTCCTCCCACTCAATTCTTTCGAGAGAAACTCTTTCTCAAGAAAGGACCCGTTCTTAGCCACAAACACTTTTGCGCTTGAATCTGAGATAGAAGGTATACCCAATGTCTCTTTAGGGTATTCTATGAAGATGCATTTGTCTGCTTTGGGTTCGAGCTCATTAGGTGAAAACCCTCTTCAGATAAGCGTCACAGCCCCAAACATTAAGAAATGACAGCTTAGGCTTGTGTCAAACCATAATTCTCACGGTGTCATCTCAACAGACTTAGATGGTGCCCTATTAAAGTGAATGGATTTGTCTTTAATGCATAACCCCATAACTATAGTGGCAAAACGATAAGAGACATCATAGTACTCACTACATCCAATAGAGCACGACTACGACGTTCGAACACACCATCACACTATGGTGTTCCAGGAGGCGTGAGCTGTGAAACAATTTCCACATTGTCTAAAATTGCATACTAAACTCGTAACTTAGATATTCACCTCCACGATCATATCATAGACATTTTATCTTCTTGTCACGATGATCTTTAACTTCACTCTGAAACAACTTGAACCTTTCAAACATTTCAGATTCGTGTTTCATTAAGTAAATATCCCCATATTTACTCAAATCATCAGTGAAGGTAAAGAAAAACAACGATATCCACTGTGTGTTTCAACACTCATTGGACCACATACATCAACATGGATTAATTCCAATAAGCCACTAGCCCGCTCCATCAAACCGGAAGACGGGGTCTTAGTCATCTTGCCCAACAGGCATGGTTCGCATGTCTCAACTGATTCGAAATCAAGTGAGTCAAAAGATCCATCAGCATGGAGTTTCTTCATGCGATTTATACCAACATGACATTTAGCGGCAGTGCCACGGGCATGTGGTGCTATCATTATTAACTTTGTATCTTTTGGTACCAATGTTATGACCATGTGTACTACTACGATCAAGATTCAATAAACCATTCCCAGTGGGTGTATGACCATTAAAGGCATTATTCATGTAAACAGAATAACCAATTATTCTCTAAGTTATATGAATAACCGTATTTCACTAAACATGATCTAATCATGTTCATGCTCAACGCAAACACCAAATAACATTTATTTAGGTTTATCACAAATCCCGAAGGTAGAGAGAGCGTGCGATCGTGATCACATCAACCTTGGAAACACTTCCAACACACATCGTCACCTTTCACTTAGCTAGCCTCCCTTTATTCCGTAGCTTTTATTTCGAGTTACTAACACTTAGCAAACGAACCGGTATCCAATACCCAGGTGCTACTAGGAGTACCAGCAAGGTACACATTAATAACACGTATATCAAATATACTCCTGTTGACATTACCAGCCTTCTTATCTACCAAGTATCTAGGGTTGTCCCACTTTAGCGAACTTTCTCCTCATAACATAAGCACTCAGTCTCGGGTTTGGGCTCAACCTTGGGTTTCTTCACTAGAGCGACAACTGGCTTGCCATTCCTGAAGTTTTTTTTCCTTCTTGCCCTTGCCCTACTTGAAACTAGTGGTATTCACTTAACCATCAACACTTGATGCTCCTTCTTGATTTCTACCTTTGTGGTGTCAAACATCACGAACAACTAAGGGATCATCTTATCCATCCCCGGCATGTTATAGTTCATCACGAAGCTCTAGTAGCTTGGTGGCAGTGACTTGGAGAACTGCATTAATCACTATCTCATCTGGAAGATTAACTCCCACTTGATTTAAGTGATTGTAGCACCCAGACAATCTGAGCACACGCTCACCAATTGAGCTATTCTCCTTTATCTTGCAGGCAAAGAATCTTGTTGGAGGTCTCATACCTCTCAACATAGGCCCGAGCCTGAAATCCCAATTTTATCTCTTAGAACATCTCTTATGTTCTGTGACGTTCAAAACATTTTGGAGCCTAAATTCTAAGCCGTAATGCATGATGCACTGAACTATCACGTAGTCATCAAAAAGTGCCTGTCATATGTTCACAACATCTACAGATAACGCTTGAGGGAGTGGTGCACTTAGCGGTGCATCAAAGACATAAGCTTTCTGTGCAGCAATGAGGACAATCCTCAGATCACGGATCTAGTCCGTATTATTGCTACCATCAACTTTCAACTTATTTTTCTCTAGGACCGTATCAATGAAATTGGGGACCTACAGCGCGAGCTATCTACGACATAATTTGCAAGGACATTTTTAGACTAAGTTCATGATAATTAAGTTCATCTAATCAAATTATTAATGAACTCCCACTTAGATAGACATCTCTCTAGTCTTCCAAGTGATACATGATCCATGTCAACTAGCCCGTGTTCGATCATCACGTGAGACGGACTAGTCATCCATGGTGAACATCTCTATGTTGATCGTATCTTCTATACGACTCATGTTCGACCTTTCGGTCTTCCGTGTTCCGAGGCCATGTCTGTACATGCTAGGATCGTCAAGTCAACCTAAGTGTTTCGCATGTGTAAATCTGGCTTACACCCGTTGTATGCGAACGTTAGAACCTATCACACCCGATCATCACGTGGTGCTTCGAAACGACGATCCTTAGCAACGGTGCACAGTTAGGGTGAACACCTTTCTTGAAATTTTATTGAGAGATCATCTTATTTACTACCGTCGTTCTAAGCAAATAATATGTAAACATGATAAACATCACATGCAATCAATATAGTGACATGATATGGCCAATATCATCTTGCTCCTTTGATCTCCATCTTCGGGGCACCATGATCATCACTGTCACCGGCACGACACCATGATCTCCATCATCATGATCTCCATCATTGTGTCTTCATGAAGTCGTCTCGCCAACTATTACTTCTACTACTATGGCTAACGCTTAGCAATAAAGTAAAGTAATTACATGGCATTTATGATTGACACGCAGGTCATACAATAAAATAAGACAACTCCTATGGCTCCTGCCGGTTGTCATACTCATCGACATGCAAGTCGTGAATCCTATTACAAGAACATGATCAATCTCATACATCACAATGCATCACATCACATCATTTTTGGCCATATCACATCACAAGGCACATGCTGCAAAAAAACAAGTTAGACGTCCTCTAATTTGTAGTTGCAAGTTTTACGTGGCTGCTATAGGGTACTAGCAAGAACGTTTCTTACCTACGCCAATACCACAACGTGATATGCCAATTGCTATTTACCCTTGATAAGGACCCTTTTCATCGAATCCAATCCGACTAAGGTGGGAGAGACAGACACCCGCTAGCCACCTTATGCAACAAGTGCATGTCAGGTGGTGGAACCTGTCTCACGTAAGCGTACGTGTAAAGTCGGTCCGGGCCGCTTCATCCCACAATATCGTCGAATCAAGATAAGATTAGTAAAGGCAAGCATATTAACAAGATCGACGCCCACAACTCCTTTGTGTTCTACTCGTGCATAGATTCTACGCATAGACCTAGCTCTGATACCACTGTTGGGAGACGCAGTAGTAAATCAAAAAATTTCCTACGATCACCAAGATCTATCCATGGAGAAACCAGCAACGAGTGGGGAGAGATTGCATATTCATACCTTTGAAGATCGCTAAGGGGAAGCGTTACAAGAACGGGGTTGATGGAGTCGTACTCGCAGCGGTTCAGATCGCGGTAGATCTGATCAAGTGTCGAACGGACGACACCTCCGTGTTCAACACACGTGCAGCCCGGTGACGTCTCCTACACCTTGATACAGCAAGGAGGAAGGAGAGGTTGGGGAAGGGCTCCAACAGCAGCACGACGGCGTGGTGGTGGTGGAGTAGCAAGGTATTCCGACAGGGCTTCGCCTAAGCGCTGCGGAGGAGGAAGAAGAGAGGTAGGGCTTCGCCGTGAGAGCGAGAGATCAAATCTTGTCTCAAAACAGCCAAAACCTCAAGTATATATATGAGGAGGGACGTGGAGGGCTGGCTTGGCCTCTACTCCAAAGAGGAGAGGTTCGACCGATTTAAAGGGAGAGTCCACCTCCCACAAGGGAGGTGGATCTCCTCCTTTTAAATCCTTTTTGGCCCTATCTCTTATCCCTAGCCGCATGGACTTTAGCAAAAGTCTTGCCCAGTCCAATAAGGGCTGGCACACTCTATCTAACAGCCCATGTGGTCCTTTGGTTGTCACACCCCTCCAGGGGGTCCTTCGGCACCCTCCCGGCACTCCCGGTACACTACCGATGAGCCCAAAAACATTCCGGTGACCAAAACTGGACTTCCTATATATCAATCTTTACCTCTGGACCATTCCGGAGCTCCTCGTGATGTACGGGATCTCATCCGGGACTCTGAACAACCTTCGGTAATCACGTATACCATTTCCCTATAACCCTAGCGTCATCGAACCTTAAGTGTGTAGACCCTATGGGTTCGGGAGACACGTAGACATGACCGAGACACCTCTCTGGTCAATAACCAACAGCGGGATCTGGATACCCATGTTGGCTCCCACGTACTCCACGATGATCTCATCGGATGAACCACGATGTCAGGGATTCAATCAATCCCGTATGCAATTCCCTTTGTCTACCGGTATGATACTTGCCCGAGATTCGATCGTCGGTATCCCTATACCTTGTTCAATCTTGTTACCGGCAAGTCTCTTTATTCGTTCCGTAATACATCATCCCGTGACTAACTCCTTAGTCACTTTGAGCTCATTATGATGATGTCTTACCGAGTGGGCCCAGAGATACCTCTCCGTCATACGGAGTGAGAAATCCCAGTCTCGATTCGTGCCAACCCAACAAACACTTTCGGAGATACCCGTAGTGCACCTTTATAGCCACCCAGTTACGTTGTGACGTTTGGCATACCCAAAGTATTCCTATGGTATCCGGGAGTTGCACATTGGAAAAGCTTTAGCAGACGAACTACACGATCTAGTGCTATGCTTAGGATTGGGTCTTGTCCATCACATCATTCTCCTAATGATGTGATCCCGTTATCAATGAGATCCAATGTACATGATCATGAAACCGTGACCATCTATTGATCAACGATCTAGTCAACTAGAGGCTCACTAGGGACATGTTGTGGTCTATGTATTCACACATGTATTACTGTTTCCGGTTAACACAATTGTAGCATGAACAATAGACAATTATCATGAACAAGGAAATACAATAATAACCATTTTATTATTATCTCTAGGGCATATTTCCAACAGACCATAAGATGTGTCTTGAAAGTTGGTTGCATCATAGCGGACACCACTGTTTTGGTTGGTGCTCTTTTTATCTTGGGCGATCGTGTAAAATGTATTCCCATTTATCTCGTACCCTTTGAAAGTCGTTACAGTCGAACTTGGTGTCTTAGCCAACCAGTACAGTTCATCTGGAACATCGTTGTCATTGATGAGCTTTGTTTGCAACCAACTAGCAAAAGTCTCCGTGTGTTTATGTTAAATCCAGGGGTCAGGCTGCTCTGGGTTCTTGGACCGTACAATATCCTTGTGTTCCTCGATATATGGAGTCACCAAGGTGGAATTTTGTAGAACCGTGTAGTGTGCTTGAGTGAAAGAATGCACGTCCATGTTTATTGCTTCTTTCTTTCCTAGTGTGCCTTTTCCACCCAGTCTCCCCTCATGCCGCGATTCATGAAGACCTATCAGCTTAATGTCAGGAACAAAGTCAACACAAAACTCAACAACCTCCTCTATTCCATATCCCTTGGCGATGCTTCCTTCTGGCCTAGCACGGTTATGAACATATTTCTTTAAGACTCCCATGAACCTCTTGAAGGGGAACATATTATGTAGAAATACAAGACCCAGAATGTTAATCTCTTCGACTAGGTGAACTAGGACATGCGTCATAATATTGAAGAAGGATGGAGGGAACACTAACTCGAAACTGACGATTCATTGGACCAGGTCATTCTGTAACCTTGGTAGGATTTCTGGATCGATTACCTTCTGAGAAATTGCATTGAGGAGTGCGCATAGATTCACAATGGCTAATCGAACATTTTTCGGTAGAAGCCCCCAAAGTGCAACCGGTAGTAATTGCGTCATAATCACGTGGCAGTCATGAGACTTTAGATTTTGAAGTTTTTTATCTGCCATATTTATTATTCCCTTTATATTCGACGAGAAGCCAGACAGGACCTTGATACTGAGCAGGCATTCAAAAAAGATTTTCTTCTCTTCTTTGGTAAGAGCATAGCTGGCAGGACCTTGATACTGGTTTGGAGGCATGCCATGTTTTTCGTTAATTCTTTGCTTGTCCTCTCGTGCCTCCGGTGTATCTTTTGTCTTTCCATACACGCCCAAGAAGCCTAGAAGGTTCACACAAAGATTCTTCATCACGTGCATCACGTCGATTGCATTGCGGACCTCTAGGGCTTTCCAGTATTCAAGTTCCCAAAATATAGATTTCTTCTTCCACATGGGTGTGTGTCCGTTGGCGTCATTTGGAATAGATTGTCCGCCAGGGCCCTTTCCAAAGATTACTTGTAAATCCTTGACCATATCAAATATATATTCACCAGTACGGAGGCCAGGCTTCTTCCGGTTATCTGGCTCACCTTTGAAATGGTTGTCTGCCTTTCTTAAGATATGCTTGATCGGTAGAAATCGACGATGTCCCAGGTGCACATTCTTCTTACATTTATCCAAATATATACTTTCAGTATCATCTAAATAGTGTGTGCATGCATTGTATCCCTTGTTTGTATGTCCTAAAAGGTTACTAAGAGCAGGCCAATCATTGATGGTTACAAACAGCAACACTCGTAGGTCAATTTCCTTTTGTGTGTGCGCATCCCACACACGTACACCTGCATTTTTCCACAACTATAGAAGTTCATCAACTAGTGGCCTTAGGTATACATCAATGTTGTTGCCGGGTTGCTTAGGGCCTTCGATGAGAACTGGCATCATAATGAACTTCCGCTTCGTGCACAAGCAAGGAGGAAGGTTGTAGATACATAGAGTCACGGGCCAGGTGCTGTGACTGGAACTCTGCTCCCCAAAAGGATTCATTCCATCTGTACTAAGACCAAACCATAAGTTTGTTGCGTCAGCTGCAAAGTCCTCAAACTCCCTCTCGATTTTTCTCCATTGCGACCCATCAGCGGGTGCTCTCAACATCCCGTCTTTCTTACGTTCTTCTTTGTGCCATCGCAACAACTTGGCATGCTCTTTGTTTTGGAACAAACGTTTCAACCATGGTATTATAGGAGCATACCACATCACCTTGGCAGGAACGCTCTTCCCGGGGTGTTCGCCCTCCACATCACCAGTGTCATTGTGGGGGATCTTATAGCGCAGTGCACCGCATACCGGGCATGCATCCAAATTCTCGTACTCCTCACCACGGTAGAGGATGCAGTCATTAGGGCATGCATGTATCTTCTGCACCTCTAATACTAGAGGGCAGACAACCTTCTTTTCTCCGTACGTACTTTTAGGCAATTCGTTATCCTTTGGAAGCATATTCTTTATAATTATCAACAATTCTTGAAATCCCTTGTCAGTTACACCATTCTCCGCCTTCCATTGCATCAATTTTAGCGTGGTACCCAGCTTTTTCTGGTCATCTTCACAATTTGGATGCAAGAATTTCTTGTGATCCTTTAACATGTGCTTCAACTTCAACCTCTCCTTGTCAATTTCGCAGTTTCTCTTTGCATCAGCAATGACCCGACCAAAATCATCAGCGGGCTCATCTGATGCCTCTTCTTCAGCTTCCCCCATTGATGCCTCTTCTTCAGCTTCCCCCATTGTTGTACCGGTGAAAGGATAGTTGTCATCATCCTCTTCTTCTTCATTGTCTTCCATTATAACCCCTCTTTCTCCGTGCTTGGTCCAACACCTATAGACGGACATGAAACCGGACTTCAGCAGGTGGTAGTGAAGGGTTTTTGAGGTAGAGTAATTCCTATCATTCTTACATTCACGACATGGACAACACATGAAACCATTCTGCTTGTTTGCCTTAGCCACACGAATAAAATCATGAAGTCCATTAAGGAACCTTGGACTTAGTCGGTCATCGTACATCCATTGCCAGCTCATGTTCACTACACAACATCAAAGTGACCAAATTAATACAACTTCATCATCACATTACAACCAAAGTAGAGCTAGCAGTGACCAAATGTTATTAATGCAAATAATAGATACTTATAGTTCATACATACATCTCATAAAACAACATACAACTATCTACAACATTTAAATGCAACAACAAATGCGATCATAATCGCAACTAAGGTAACAATTGAGCCAACAACATAATGATACCAAGCCTCTTTATCAATGGCATAGTTTCTAATCTTTCTAAGCTTCAAGCGCATTCTAGCCATCTTGTTCTTGTGATCATCGACGATATCGGCAACATGCAACTCCAATCCCGTCTTCTCATCTTCAGTTCTTTTCAATTTTTCTTTCAAATGATCAATTTCTTTTTCAGCTTGTGTTAACTTCTCGAGCAGAATTGCATAGTCGGTTGGAATTTCTGGTTCAACTACTTCCTATAGATAAAAACATCTACGTCAATTTGGTGGCATAATTAATTGTCATAGACATTAGATGATGTGTGAAATAGTTATAAAAGATAACGACATACCACATCTGAATCATAGACTGGACGAGGGCCGACATGGGCGGATACCATAACCATGACACTATAGAATAACTAACAATAATACAAGTAAGTGAATCGTAGACGCGGCAATCTAAATCATACAAGTATTTAAAAAAAAGGTTTTAAGAAGAACAAGAGGCTCACCAAGGTGGCCGATGTCGCGACGAGACGGTGCGGGCGATCGACGGTGGTTAGGACGGGGATGGGAAGGCACCAAATAAACCACACCTACACATATGCAACCTAACAAGTTAATTTAAGCTCAAATTGCATATAAAACAAATAAACTCCCACATAATGATCACTCCCCCAAAACCTAGCTAAAACCCACAAATCACATATCTTTGAGCATACCACAAGCTAATCTAGCAATGAGAGATGAAGAGGCAAAGTTGCTAACCTTTGTGAACACTTGGATAGATGGGGTTCCTTCAAATCTTGACAAATCCATGGCAAAATGGAGGATGAGCTTCGAGCAAGAAGAAGAACATGGGAGAAAACAGAGAAATGAGCTTCGATCGGCTGCAGACGAAGAATATATATTGGAAGTCTTTAGTACCGGTTGGTGACACCAACCAATACTAAAGGGCTACCTTTAGTACCGGTTCATGCGACGAACCGGTACTAAAGAGGCATGCGGGCCCAAGTCTGACCAAAGCCTGCCACGCGCCCTTTAGTACCGGTTCGTGACACGGACCGATACTAAAGGTCCCTTACGAGCGGGTACTAAAGGTTGTCCTGTTCCTAGCCGTTGGAGCTGGCACGAACCAGGACTAATAGCCTCTTTAGTACCGACTCATAACCAGACCGGGACTAATGCATCAGATGAAAGGTCTACTTTCTACTAGTGACACTTAAGGTTCCGTGACGCTAGAGTTGTGGTTATCGAAAGTTGTTCGGATTCCCGGATGAGATCCCGGACGTCACGAGGAGTTCCAGAATGGTCCATAGGTAAATATTTATATATGGGAAGTCCTATTTTGGCCACCGGAAAATGTTTGGGATTTTTCGGTATTGTACCGAGAAGGTTCTAGAAGGTTCCAAAGTGGGGCCCACCTGCATGGGGGACCCACATGAACGTGGGTAGTGGGGGCAAGGCCTCACACCCCCGGTCAAGGCGCACCAAGATCCCCCCTTATAAGGAATAAGATCATATCCCGAAGGGATAAGATCAAGATCCCTAAAAAGGGGGGATAACAATCGGTGGGGAAGGGAATGGATGGGATTTCTTTCCTCCCACCTTTTCCAATGCCCCAATGGACTTGGAGGGCAAGAAACCAGCCCCCTCCACCCTTATATATAGTGGGAAGGAGCATGGGAGCTGAACCCATCCCCCTGGTGCAGCCCTCCCCCCTTTCTACTCCTCCTCCTCCGTAGCGCTTGGCAAAGCTCTGCTGGAGAACCGCAAGCTCCACTGCCACCATGCCGTCGTGCTGCCGGAGCTCTCCCTCAACTTATCCTCCCCCCTTGCTGGATCAAGAAGGAGGGGACGTCCCTGGACTGTACATGTGTTGAACGCGGAGGTGCCGTCCGTTCGGTGCTTGGATCAGATCTACCGCGATTTGAATCGCCGCGAGTATGACTCCATCAACCGCATTCTCTGTAACGCTTCCGCTTAGCCATCTTCAAGGTTATGAAGATGCACTCCCTCTCTCTCGTTGCTAGCATCTCCTAGATTGATCTTGGTGACACGTAGGATTTTTTTTGAATTATTACTACGTTCCCCAAAAGTGGCATCATGAGCTAGGTCTATGCATAGATTCTATGCATGAGTAGAACACAAGTAGTTGTGGGCGATGATTTGGTCAATTTTCTTTCCGTTACTAGTCTTATCTTGATTGCAGCATTGTGGGATGATTGTGGCATTGTGGGATGAAGCGGCCTGGACCGACTTTACATGTACGCTTACGTGAGACAGGTTCCACCGCCTGACATGCACTTGTTGCATAAGGTGGCTAGCGGGTGTCTGTCTCTCCCACTTTAGTCGGATCGGATTCGATGAAGAGGGTCCTTATGAAGGATAAATAGCAATTGGCATATCAGCGTTGTGACTTTTGCGTAGGTAAGAAACGTTCTTCCTAGAAACCCATAGCAGCCACGTAAAACTTGCAACAACAATTAGAGGACGTCTCACTTGTTTTTGCAGGGTATGCTATGTGATGTGATATGGCCAAATGGATTTGATGAAATATATGTGATGTATGAGATTGATCATGTTCTTGTACCAGGAATCACGACTTGCATGTCGATGAGTATGACAACCGGCAGGAGCCATAGGATTTGTCTTAATTTATTGTACAACCTGCGTGTCAATCAAAAACGCCATGTAATTACTTTACTTTATTGCTAACCGTTAGCCATAGTAGTAGAAGTAATAGTTGGCGAGACAACTTCATGAAGACACGACGATGGAGATCATGATGATGGAGATCATGGTGTCATGCCGGTGACGATGGTGATCATGCCACGCCCCGAAGATGGAGACCAAAGGCGCAAGATGATATTGGCCATATCATGTCACTTTATGATTTGCATGTGAAGTTTATCACGTTCTTACATCTTATTTGCTTAGAACGACGATACCATAAATAAGATGATCCCTCACTAAAATTTCAAGAAATATGTTCCCCCTAAGTGTGCACCATTGCGAAGGATCGTTGTTTCGAAGCACCACGTGATGATCGGGTGTGATAGATTCTAACGTTCGCATACAATGGGTGTAAGATATATTTACACACGCAAAACACTTAGGTTGACTTGACGAGCCTAGCATGTATAGACATGGCCTCGGAACACGAGAGACCGAAAGGTCAAACATGAGTCGTATAGTAGATGCGATCAACATGGAGATGTTCACCATTGATGACTAGTCCGTCTCACGTGATGATCGGACACGGCCTTGTTGATGTGGATCATGTATCACTTAGATGACTAGAGGGATGTCTATCTAAGTGGGAGTTCGTTAAATAATTTTATTAGATGAACTTAATTACCATGAACTTAGTCTAAATTTTTCTTTACAATCGATCTTGTAGATCCAATGGCCCACACTAATGTTGCCGTCAACTTCAACGCGTTCCTAGAGAAAACCAAGCTAGAAGACGATGGTAGCAACTATACGGACTGGGTCCATAACTTGAGGATCATCCTCATAGCTTCCAAGAAATTATATGTCCTTGATGCACCGCTAGGTGATGCAACCATTTTCCCAGCAACTCAAGACGTTATGAATGCCTGGCAGTCGTGTCGTGATGATTACTCCCTGGTTCAGTGCGGCATGCTTTACAGCTTAGAACTGGGGCTCCAAAAGCGTTTTGAGCAACATGGAGCATATGAGATGTTCCAAGAGCTGAGAATGGTTTTCCATGCCCATGCCCGGGTCGAGAGATATGAAGTCTCCGACAAGTTCTTCAGTTGTAAGATGGAGGAAAATAGTTCTGTTAGCGAGCACATACTCAAAATGTCCGGGTTGCACAACCGCTTGTCTCAGCGGGGAATTAATCTTCCAGATGACTCTGTTATTGACATAATCCTCCAGTCGCTTCCACCTAGATACAAAAGCTTTGTGATGAACTAAAATATGCAAGGGATGGAGAAGTCCATTCCTGAGTTATATTCGATGCTGAAATCAGCAGAGGTGGAAATCAAAAAGGAACATCAAGTGTTGATGGTGAATAACTTCACTAGTTTCAAGAAAGGCAAGGGTAAGAACAACTTCAAGTAAGACGGAAAAGCAGTTGCCGCGTCCAGTAAATCAGTTGCCGGGAAGAAGCACAAGAATGGACCCAAGCCTGAGACTGAGTGCTTTTATTGCAAGGGAACCGGTCACTGGAAGCAGAACTGCCCCAAGTACTTAGCGGATAAGAAAGCCGGCAACATCAAAGGTATATATGATATAAATTTTATTGATGTGTACCTTACCAGCGCTCGTAGTAGCTCCTGGGTATTTGATACCGGTGCGGTTGCTCACATTTGTAACACAAAACAGGAGCTACAGAATAAGCGGAGACTGGCAAAAGATGAGGTGACGATGCGCATCGGGAATGGTTCCAAGGTCGATGTGATCACCGTCGGCACGCTACCTCTACATCTACCTTCGGGATTAGTTTTAAACCTCAATAATTGTTATTAGTACCAGCTTTGAGCATGAACATTGTATCTGGATCTCGTTTGATGCGAGATGGCTACTCATTTAAATCCGAGAATAATGGTTGTTCTATTTATATGAGAGATATGTTTTATGGTCATGCCCTGCTGGTCAATGGTTTATTTTTATTAAATCTCGAACGTGATGTTACACATATTCATAGTGTGAATACCAAACAATGTAAGGTTGATAATGATAGTCCCACATACTTGTGGCACTGCCGCCTTGGTCATTTTGGTGTCAAACACATGAAGAAAGTCCATGTAGATGGACTTTTGGAGTCTCTTGATTATGAATCATTTGACACGTGCGAACCATGCCTCATGGGCAAGATGACTAAGACCCCGTTCTCCGGAACAATGGAGCGAGCAACCAGCTTGTTGGAAATAATACATACCCATGTATGTGGACCGATGAGCGTCGAGGCTCGCGGTGGCTATCATTATGTTCTCACCTTGACCGATGACTTAAGCAGATATGGGTATGTCTACTTAATGAAACACAAGTCTGAGACCTTTGAAAAGGTCAAGGAATTTCAGAGTGAGGTAGAGAATCAACGTGACAAGAAAATAAAGTTCTTACGATCTGATCGTGGGGGAAAATATTTGAGTTACGAGTTTGGCACGCACTTAAGAAAACGTGGAATTGTCTCACAACTCATGCCGCCTAGCACACCTCAGAGTAATGGTGTGTCCGAATGTCGTAATCACTCTAATTTTTCTGAAATGGACAAAGTCAGTCATCGTGGGATATGTCTTTTCATTGCGGTCATTTTGGCATGTCATGGAGCCCAATCAAAGTTCGTATGGCGAGAATATGGCCGTTCTATGGATACAACTCAAATAAATTTCATCACTAGGGGATACCGTAGATCCAGCTTCCAAGTTAAGTTTCTCGCGCCCGTGAGCCATTTTGCACCCCTCGGAATGACCTATTATTTTGGTTCCATATGAATATAACCTAGAGGGGATGCTATGTGTAGTTTCATCCAAGAATGAAGCTTTTGCATGGCTAAACAAGTGGGTAGTAGAGTTATGGGTGATAGACCATGCAAAACAACATTTTTGGGGAGTTCGGTGCATCAAAGAGGATCCTCCTTCTATCCAGACTGACAAGTATGACTTGGTGGTGAGAAATAGAGTGATGTTACATTGTCCTATAATTTATTGTCCCATAATTTGTCTGTCACTGAGCACAATGTTGGGTAGTAGAGGCTAGAAGTGTGCACGCTAACGATTAAATCATCCAAAAACTCAATCTTGCAAGCCATTTTTGGCCTCCTAATTTTTGTCGAAACGGACGGGTTCTGTCATCGTGGGATACATATTTTTGTTGCGGTCATTTTGGCATGTCGTGGAGCCCAATCGGAGTCCGTATGGCAAGAATATGGCTGTTCTAAGGATACAACTCAAATAGATTTCAACACCGGGGGATACTGTGGATCCAGCTTCCAAGGTAAGTATCTCGCGCGCGTGAGCCATTTTCAGCCCCTCGGAACGACCTATTATTTTGGTTCCATATAAATATAAACCAGAAGGGGTCCTATGCATAGTTTTGTCCAGGAATGAAGCTGTTGCATAGCTAAACATGTGGGTACTAGCGGTATGGGTGATAGACCATGCAAAACAACATTGGGGGGTGGGTCGATGCACCAAAGAGGATCCTCCTTCTATCAAGACTGCCAAGTATGACTTGCTGGTGAGAAATAGAGTTATGCTACATTGTTCTGTAATTTATCGTCCTAGAATGTGTCCGTTGCTGAGCACAATGTTGGTTAGTAGAGGCTAGAAGTGTGCATGCCAACGATTAAATCATCCAAAAACTCAATCTTGGAAGCCGTTTTTGGCCTTCAATTTTTTTCGTAATGGACGAAGTCGGTCATCATGGGATACGTATTTTTGTTGCAGTCGTTTTGGTATGTCATGGAGCCTAATCGGAGTTCGTATGGCGAGAATATGGCCGTTCTACGGATACAACTCAAATAGATTTCAGCACCGGGGGTTACCGTGGATCCAGCTTCCAAGGTAAGTTTCTCGCGCCCATGAGCCATTTTGCGCCCCTCGGAACGACCTATTATTTTGGTTCCGTATGAATATAACCTTGAAGGGATGCTATGCGCAGTTTCGTCCAGGAATGAATCTTTTGCATAGCTAAACATGAGGGTAGTAGTGGTATGGGTGATAGACCATGCAAAACAATATTTTTCGAGGGTTCGGTGCACCAAAGAGGATCCTCCTTCTATCCAGACTGACAAGTATGACTTGTTGGTGAGAAATAGAGTGATGTTACAATGTTCTGTAATTTATTGTCCCAGAATGTGTCCGTGGATGAGCACAATGTCGAGTAGTAGAGGCTAGAAGTGTGCACGCCAATGATTAAATCATCCAAAAACTCAATCTTGCAAGCCATTTTTGGCATTCGATTTTTTTCCAAAATGTACGAAGTAGGTTATCGTGGGATACGTCTTTTTGTTGCGGTCGTTTTGGCATGTCATGGAACCCAATCAGAGTTCGTATGGCCAGAATATGGTCGTTCAACGTATACAACTCAAATAGATTTCAACACTACGGGATACCGTGGATCCATCTTCCAAGGTAAGTTTCTCGTGCCCGTGAGCCATTTTGAGCCCCTCGGAGTGACCTATTATTTTTGTACCATATGATTATAACCCAGAAGGGATGCTATACGCACTTTCATCCATGAATGAAGTTTTTGCATGGCTAAACATGTGGGTAGTAACTGTCTGAGTGGTAGACCATGCAAAACAACATTTTTGGGGGGTTTGGTGCACCAAAGAGGATCCTCCTTTCTCTCCAGACTGACAAGTATGACTTGCTGGTGAGAAATAGAGTGATATTACATTGTTCTGTAATTTATTGTCCCAGAATGTGTCCGTGGCTGAGCACAATGTTGGGTAGTAGAGGCTAGAAGTGTGTACGCCAACGATTAAGTCATCCAAAAACTCAATCTTGCAAGCCGTTTTTGGCCTTCTAATTTTTTCCGAAACGAACGAAGTCAGTCATCGTGGGGTACGTCTTTTCGTTGTGGTCATTTTGGCATGTCATGGAGCCCAATCGGAGTCGTATGGACATAATAGGGATGTTCTACGAATACAACTCAAATAAATTTCATCTCCAGGGGATACCGTGGATGCAGTTTCCAAGTTAAGTTTCTTGCGCCCGTGAGCCATTTCGCGCCCCTCGGAACAACCTATTGTTTTGGTTCCATATGAATATAACCTCGATGGGATGCTATGCGTTGTTTCGTCTAGGAATGAAGCTTTTGTTGGGGAATGTTGCATGGGAAACAAAAAGTTTCCTACGTGCACCCAAGATCTATCCATGGTGATGACCGTCTACGAGAGGGAGAGTGGATCTACATATCCTTGTAGATCGCTAAGTGGGAAGAGTTAAGAAACGCGGATGATGTAGTCGAATGTCTTCACGATCCAAATCGCCGAGCATCCCGCAACCCCATCACGATCCATCCCACGATCTCATCATGATCCTTCCCGCGATCTCAATACGATCCGTCCTGCGATCCAATCATGAATCATCTCGCGATCTTGATCACTGTCCTTTTGATCTAGTACTGAATGGACGGCACCTCTGCGTTCAGCACACGCACAGCTCGATGACGATATTCGCCTTCTCGATCTAGAAAGAGGGAGCAGAGAGGTAGATGAGTTCTCTGGCAGCGCGACGGTGTTGCGGCGATGGTGTTGGAGCTATTCCAGTAGGGCATCCCCTAAGCACCACTGAAAGCAATCTAGAGGAGAAACTACGATCTAGAGGAGTGGGTAGCACGTGGCTGATTTCTATGTCTCAAAACCCTCAAAACCTCTAGTATATATATGAGGAGAGGAGGAGGAGGAAGCTTGCACACAAGGGCCAGCCCTTTGGCCTTTGGCGCAAGGAGGAGAGGAGTCCTCCTCCTCCACTCCTAGTTGGATTAGGACTCCTTCCTTATTTAGCCTTTTTGCCTTTTTCCACCTTTTTCTCCTTGGGATTTTCTTCCCAGCCAAATGTGCCCTTTGTGGGACTTCCACCAGCCCACTAAGGGCTGGTATTCATCCTCCCACAGCCCATGTAGCCTCTTGGGTCGAAATACCCCTCTCGACGGTCCCCCGGTACCCTTCCGGCACTCCCGATACACTACCGATGAGCCCGAAACTTTCCCGGTGACCAAACAGGACTTCCTATATATCAATCTTTACCTCCGGACCATTACGGAGCTCCTCGTGACATCCGAGATCTCATCCGGGACTCCGAACAACCTTCGGTCACCACCATACATAACTCTATACTACCAAAACGTCACCGAACCTTAAGTGTGCTGACCCTGCGGGTTCGAGAGCTATGTAGACATGACCGAGACACCTCTATGGTTAATAACCAATAGTGTGACCTGGATGCCCATATTGGTTCCTACATATTCTACGAAGATCTTTATCGGTCGAACCTCTATGTCAAGGATTCAGTTAATCCCGTATGATGTTCCCTTTGTTTATCGGTATGTTACTTGCCCGAGATTCGATCGTCGGTACCTGCATACCTAGTTCAACCTCGTTAACGAAAAGGCCCTTTACTCATTCTGTAATACAAGATCCTGTGGCTTACACTTAGTCACATTGCTTGCAAGGATTATTGTGATGTTGTATTACCGAGTGGGCCCTGAGATACCTCTCCGTCACACGGAGTAAGAAATCCCAGTCTTGATCCATGCCAACCCAACAGACCCCCTTGGAGATACCTGTAGAGTACCTTTCTAGTCACCCAGTTACGTTGCCATGTTTTATACACACAAGGCACTCCTATGGTATCAGTGAGTTACATGATCTTGTGGTCATAGGAATAGATACTTGACATGCAGAAAACTGTAGCAATAAACTGACACGATCATATGCTACGTTTATAGCTTGGGTCTTGTCCATCACATCATTCTCCTAATGATGTGATCTCATTATCAAATGGCATCTCATGCACATGTCTAGGAAACCTTAACCATCTTTGATCAACGAGCTAGTCCATCGGAGGCATACTAGGGACATGGTGTTGTCTATGTATCCACACATGTATTTGAGTTTCCGATCAATACAATTCTAGCATGGATAATAAACGATTATCATGAACAAGGAAATATGATAATAACTAATTAATTATTGCCTCTAGGGCATATTTCCAATAGTCTCCCACTTGCACTAGAGTCATTAATCTAGTTCACATCACCATGTGATTCGCATTGTTATGAACCTAACACCCAATGAGTTCTGGGGCTCGATCATGCTTTGCATGTGAGAGAGGTCTTTTAGTCAACGGGTCTGCGACATTCAGATCTGTGTGTACTTTGCAAATCTCTATCTTACTGTAGACACTACTAGCAGACTCCACTTGGAGCTATTCCAAATGACTACTTCGCTGTACGCATCCGGATTGCTGCTAAGAGTCATCCGGATTGGTGATAAAGATTACATCGACGTAACTCTTTACGACGAACTCTTTATCACCTCCATAATTGAGAAACATATCCTTAGTCCTCTGGTTACTAAGGATAATTTTGATCGCTGTCAAGTGATCCACTCCTGGATCACTCTTGTACCCCTTAAAGACTCATGGCGAGGCACACACCAGGTGCAGTACACAGCATGGCCTAATATAGAGCCTATGGCTAAGGCATAGGGGACGACCTTCATCCTTTCTCAGTCTTCTTCCATGGTCGAGCGTTGAGTCTCACTCAAATTCACACCTTACAAATTAGTCAAGAACTCTTTCTTTGACTGATCCATTTTGAACTCTTTCAAAATCTTGTCAAGATATGTACTCATTGAAAGTCTTATCAGACGTCTTGATCTATCTCTGTAGATCTCGATGCCCAACAATTAAGTAGCTTTATCAAAGTCTTCCTTTGAAAAATTCTTTTCAAACGACCCTTTATGCTTTCCAGAAATTCTACATCATTTCCGATCAACAATATGTCATCCACATATGCTTATCAGAAACTCTATAGTGCTCCCACTCACTTTATTGTAAATACAAGTTTCTCATAAACTTTGCATAAACTCAAAAAACTTTGATCACCTAATCAAAGCGTACATTCCAACTCCGAGATGCTTACTTCAGTCCATAGAAGGATCACTGGAGCTTGCACACCTTTTAGCATCCTTAGGACTAATAAAACGTTCTAGTTGTATCTCATACAACCTTTCGTCAAGGAAGGAAACGATGTTTTGACATCCATCTGCCAGATTTCATAATAAAAAACGCAGCAACTGCTAACATAATTCCAACAGACTTTAGCATTGCTACAAGTGAGAAAGTCTCATCGTAGTCAACTCCATGAACTTGTGGAAACTTCTTTGCGACAAGTCGAGATTTATAATTGGTGACACTCACCATCAGTGTCTGTCTTCATCTTAAAGATCCATTTGTACTCAATGACCTATCGTCCAACGAGCAAGTCTACCAAAGTCTATACTTGGTTTTCATACATGGATCCTTTCTCTGATATCATGGCCTCTAACCATTTGTTGGAATCCGGGCCCATCATCGCTTCTCCATAGCTCGTAGGTTCATTATTGTCAAACAACATGACCTCTAAGACAGGGTTGCTGTACCACGCAAGAGTAGTGTGCGTCCTTGTCGACCTACGAGGTTTGATAGTAACTTTATCCGAAGCTTCATGATCATCAACATTAACTTCCTCTTCAACTGACGTAGGCTCTACATAAACTTCTTTCTGTGCTGCGCTACTCTATGGCTGAAACAAAGGTTCAACAACCTCATCAAGTTCTATCTTCCTCCCACTCAACTCTTTCGAGAGAAACTTTTTCTTGAGAAAGGACCCATTTTAGCAACAAACATTTTGTGCTCGGATCTGAGATAGAAGGTATACCCAACTGTTCTTAGGGTAATCTATGAAGATGCATTTGTCCGCTTTGGGTTCGACCTGTTTAGGCAAAAACCTTTTTCACATAAGTGTCGCAGCCCCAAACATTAAGAAATGACAGCTTAGGTTTCTGTCAAACCATTTGGTGTCATCTCAACGGACTTTGATGGTGCCCTATTAAAAGTGAATGTAGTTGTCTCTAATTCATAACCCAAAACGATAGTGGCAAAATGATAAGAGACATCATAATTCGCACCATATCCAATAGAGCACGACTACGACGTTCGGATTCACCATCACACTATGGTGTTCCAGGTGGCGTGAGTTGTGAAATATCTTCCACATTGTCTAAAGTTGTATGCCAAAACTCGTAACTCAGATATTCACCTCCACGATCATATCATAGACATTTTATCTTCTTGTCACGATGATCTTATACTTCACTCTCAATTTGTTTGAACTATTTCGAATGATTCAGACTTGTGTTTCATTAAGTAAATATTCACTGCATGCTACAATACTCATTGAACCGTATACATCAACATGTATCATTTCCAATAAGTTACTTGCCCCGCTCCATCATATTGAAAACGGGGTTTTAGTCATCTTGCCCACGAGGCATGGCCCGCATGTTTCAACCAATTTGAAATCGAATGAGTCCAAAAATCCATCAGCATGGAGTTTCTTCATGCGCTTTACACCAATATGACATTTATCCGCAGTGCCACAAGTATGTGGTACTATCATTATTAACTTTGTATCTTTTGGCATCTACGTTATGAACATGTGTACTACTATGATCAAGATACAACCATTCATCGGGTGCATGACCATTGAAGGTATTATTCATGTAAACAGAATAACCATTATTCTCTAACTTAAATGAATAACTGTATTGCAATAAACACGATCTAATAACGTTCATGCTCAACGCAAACACCAAATAACATTTATTTAGGTTCGTCACTAATCATGAAGGTAGAGAGAGCATGCGATGTTGATCACATCAACCTTGGAAACATTTCCAACACACATGATCACCTCACCCTTAGTTAGTCTCCGTTTATTCCATAGGTTTTATTTCGAGTTACTAATATTTAGCAACCGAACCGATATCCAATACCCAGGTGCTACTAGGAGTACCAGCAAGGTACACATCAATAACACACATATCGAATATACTTCTGTCGACGTTGTCAGCCTTCTTATCTACCAAGTATCTTAGGTTGTTCCGCTTCAGCGACCTTCTCCTCATAATATAAGCACTCAGTCTCAGGTTTGGGTTCAACCTTGGGTTGCTTCACTGGAGCAGCAACTGTCTTGCCATCCATGAAGTTTCCCTTCTAGCCCTTGCCCTTCTCGAAACTAGTGGTTTTACTAACCATCAACACTTGATGCTCCTTCTTGATTTCTACCTTTGCGGTGTCAAACATCGCGAATAGCTCAAGGATCATCCTTTCTATCCCTGACATTTCATAGTTCAAAACGAAGCTCTAGTAGCTTAGTGGCAGTGACTTGGAGAACGATATCAATAACTATCTTATCTGGAATATCAACTCCCACTCGATTCAAGCGATTGTAGTACTCAGAAAATCTGAGCACATGCTCAACAATTGAGCTACTCTCCTTCATCTTGCATGCAATGAATCTTGTTGGAGGTCTTATATCTCACAACACAGGCACGATCCCTAGATCACAATTTCAGCTCTTAGAACATCTCATATGTTCCATGACGTTCAAAACGTTTTGGAGCCTCAATTCTAAGCCGTAATGCATGAAGAACTAAACTATCAAGTAGTCATCGAAATGCGCCTATCAGATGTTCACAACATCTACATACGACGATAGAGGGCGTGGTGCAACGAGCGTTGCATTAAGGACGTAAGCCTTCTGTGCAGCAACGAGGACAATCCTCAGATCACGGATCCAGTCCGCAATATTGCTACCATCATCTTTCACCTCTATTTCTCAAGGAACATATAAAAATTCAAGGGAGCTACAGCATGAGCTAGTAATATACAACATAATTTGCAAAGACATTTTGACTATGTTCATGATAATGAGTTCAATTAATCATATTACCTAAGAACTCCCACTCAAATTGACATCCCTCCGGTCATTCGAGTGATACATGATCCAAATTCACCAACTCAAGTCCGATCATCACGTGAGTTGAGGTTGTTTCAATGGTGAACATCATCATGTTGATCATATCTACTATATGACTCATGTTCGACCTTTCGGTCTCTTGTGTTCCAAGGCCATGTCTGTACATGCTAGGCACGTCAAGTTTAACCCGAGTGTTCTGCATGTGCAACACTGGCTTGCACCCGTTGTATGTGAACGTAGAGTCTATCACACCCAATCATCACGTGGTGTCTCGACACGACGAACTTTCGCAATGGTGCACACTCGGGGAGAACACAATTTATCTTGAAATTTAAGTGAGGGATCACCTTATAATGCTACCGTCGTCCTAAGCAAAACAAGGTGCATAAAAGGATTAACATCACATGAAAATTATAAGTGACATGATATGGACATGAACTTGTGCTTTTGATCTCCATCTTGAAAGCACCGGCATGATCTCCATCATCACCGGCATGACTCCATGATCTCCATCATCTCGATCTCCATCAACGTTTCACCATCAGGGTTGCCGCGCACACCAGGCTTCTACTACTATAGCTACCGCTTAGCAATAAAGTAAAGCATTACATAGTGCTTAATAATTGACACACATGTCATATAATAATTAAAGACATCCCTATGGCTCCTGCCGATTGCTGAACTCATCGACATGCAAGTCATGATATTCTACACAACACATGATCATCTCATACATCACATATATCTCATCATGTAATTGGCCATATCACATCACAACATACCCTGCAAAAACAAGTTAGACGTCCTCTAATTGTTGTTGCAAGTTTTACGTGGCTGCTACGAGTATCTAGAAAGAATGATTCTTACCTATGCAAAAGCACAACGGTGATACATCAGTTGCTTTTCAACCTTCTCAAGGACCGCCTTTGTTGAATCCGATCCAACTAAAGTAGGAGAGACAGACACCCGCCAGCCATCTTTGTGCAACGAAGTTACACGTCAGTCGATGGAACCGGTCTCTCGTAAGCGTACGAGTAATGTTGGTCCGGGCTGCTTCATCCCACAATACCACTGGACCAAAACACGACCAAGGGAGAAAGCAATCTAAGCATCAATGCCCACAAACTCCTTTGTGTTCTACTCGAGATCACATCTACACATGGACGTAGCTCTGATATCATTGTTGGGGAATGTTGCATGGGAAACAAAAAATTTCATATGTGCACGCAAGATTTATCCATGGTGATGAGCGTCTATGAGAGGGAGAGTGGATCTACATACCCTTTTAGATCGCTAAGCGGGAAGCGTTAAGAAATGCGGTTGATGTAGTCGAACGTCTTTGCAATCCAAATCGCCGAGCGTCCCGTGATCCCATCATGGTCCATCCCGCGATCTCATCATGATCCGTCCCGCGATCCAATCACGAATCGTCTCGCGATCTTGATCACGGTCCTTCCGATCTAGTACCGAACTGTAGCATCCAGTGGATATCGTTATTTTCTTACCTTCACCATCACATCATTCTCCTAATGATGTGATCCCGTTATCAAATGACATCTCATGCCCATGGCTAGGAAATCTTAACCATCTTTAATCAATGAGCTAGTCCATCAGAGGCATACTAGGGACATGGTGTTGTCTATGTATCCACACATGTATCTGAGTTTCCGATCAATACAATTCTAGCATGGATAATAAACGATTATCATGAACAAGGAAATATGATAATAAATAATTTATTATTGCCTCTAGGGCATATTTTCAACAAATTTTGCATGTCTAAACATGTGGGAAGTAGCGGTACGGGTGATAGACCATGCAAAATAACATTTTTGGGGGGTTCAGTGCATCGAAGAGGATCCTCCTTCTATCCATATTGACAAGTATGACTTGCTGGTGAGAAATAGAGTGATGTTACATTGTCCTGTAATTTATTGTCCCCGAATGTGTCCATTGTTGTCGGGACCCCAATCCTAAGCCATAAGAATCCAGCATGTAACACATCACATCACTTTGCGGCCTCACGCACGGTTATCTCCATGGCTGCCACCTTACCTGGGCCGGGACTGTTTGCGTCTTTTGGCTCACGTATGTGAATGTGTCGCTAGCATTCAAATGTCAAAGAACCCGGGCCTACATGACTAGTCGTAGAACCCAAGTGGCACATCCGTATAGGAACAGACATACGTAACCCAACAATGCAGGTGTCAATCATCAACGTGTGTAGACGACTCGTAGCAAGCTACAAGGACTCCAGTACACCGTGAGACATTTTCCTGAAGGGACAGACACAACAGCAAACAAGGATGCATGCCAGTCAATCAATGTGTCCAGAGCAGTAGCAAGCTACCAAGGCTCGGTGGAAGCACAAAGAGGCAGTTCCTCGTAATGAAGGCTACTAAAGGCACACAACTAGGTGTCGAATCCCATGCATACCAATGCATTCCAATCATACATGCACTATGCACGATATGCGTAGATACAATATGGCATCACAACTAAACTCTACAACATAACATTTATTTAGGAGGCTCCGAGGAGCCATCATAGCATAATGTTACAAACAGAAAAGGGTCGCATGACCCAACATTCAGAGGATACAAACAACAAGCGGAAGTTACATGTCTGGGTAAAGAAATCTACAAAACGGCTGGAAGATCCTGAAAGGCTACAACGACCCTACCATAGGAGCCAGACCTCTGTCTGGGTTACTAACCTAAGCAGTCGGTGTCAACATCAGAAGAAACGTAACTGAACAACGTCTATCTCTACAAAAATGTAAATAAGCAATAGTGAGTACGAAGGTACTCACCAAGTCTTACATCAGAGCTATCTACATATGCATCATGTATCAGTGAACAGAATTTTGGGGTTTACTGCAGAATGCGAGCTTTGACCTTTGGCTATACTATACTACGACAAGTAACCAACGTATCCACTACTCTCTCGTCTCCCTATGAGAGAGCACACACGAGTCCACATGTTCACCATCTCCATACACCAGTATGGATCCTCTCTCGTCTTCTTACAAGAAGCCATCCATAGCATTCACACTTGTTTGGTGCATTTTAGAGTATCCACTTAAAATTATGTATGAACAATGCAAGTCTCCAAGTAGTCCATATCTGCGGACGCGGCTATTCGAATAGATAATTTACCCTGCAGGGGTGACTTCGTCACACATGCTCCCGCCACTTGTCTCCATGTGCACGTAAAAGGCACCTCGGCAACCTTCAAGCGGAAGATCAATGAGGGAGTCGGCCACGAACTTTAACCTTCAATGACTCACGTCCTAGGTAGTCACCTATCTGAGTTGGAACCTGTAATGGAAGTCCGGCCGAGGTTTCCAACATGGCCTCAAACGTTGCAAGCAGGGCCCCAGGCCGGTCCCGATTGGGCCGTTCATCCATTTCGCAGGCCGTGCCACACCTAGCAACGTTTCGAACTACTGCAACTCCTGGACTGAGAACAAGGTAGGTTAATAGGCCGAGAGCTCGAGTTACCAGAGCTCAATGTGCGGTAGTAGCTAGTCTTGGTACACAAACACGAAACTCAGCTCCTATGACCGGCTTCAATGAGACAACGCACCATGTACTCCTACATGGCCTCTCATCGCTACCTTCATCAAAACAGGTTCAATACTTAACTTTGTTCATCAGGACACAACCATTTCACTCCGGTTCATCATCAAGATGAATCAGACCTGACACAACTCTAAGCATATCAAGCATAACAGGGTCATAGCACAACATGGCTCAAGCATCTACCAGGTCTGCAAGGTTGTTTGGTTTAGCTATTTACTATGACAGTGACAGGTCATGCAAAGGAGTGGGTTCATCTATCGCAACACAAGTACCAGTTGAAACGCGTTGTCCTAATGCATTGAAATGAGAGCAAAAGCAAGATATGGGATTGTACCGAATATGCTCAAGGGGGGGGGGGTTGCTTGCCTGTTTATCAAAAGAACTCAGCTGTTCTTCGATGTCATCGATAACTACGTCTCGCAAGTCTATCGATAAGAACGAGCAAGGTACAAATTAAGCATGGCAAATGCTCCACAATGATGCATGAGTATGACCTGTCAAAATGATGCTAGTTTGAGCTGAGGCACCTATCAACATGTTAAATGAAGATGGTTTGAACCCTAGGTTCAAACTAAACCCCATTAGTGATATGGCATATTGTGATTTAAACAAATTGTCCATTTTCACTATTTATCTTGCTCTAATATGCATGAAAATGGTACCATCAAATTCATTGGATTTTTTTGATAAATTTTCATACATAAATTATTTTAATCCGACTTATAGATTATTTTCTATGAATTTTTGAAGTTTATCATAATTTCCGGAATTCTTCTGAATTATTCTTATTATAAATATTGACTACTATGTTAGCCTGACGTCATCATGACGTGAGCAGGTCGGCTGACCTGGTGCAGGTCAAACCTGACATGCGGGGCCCGCACGTCAGTGGCACAGGGGATAATCCCCGCGTTGACCAGAGGTTTGACCCTCTATGGGGTCCACTGTCAGTGGCTATGGGCTAATTAGGGAGCGGGATTAGCACCTAATCGGCCGTCCATGTCGGCACCGGCCGGAGGGTGGTCACCGGTGACCATCCGACGTGGCGGAGGCTCGCCGGAAACCGTTACGGGGCTCGGTTCGACGTGCGGAGACCACTAGAGTGAACCTCGTGCTCGACTTCATCGAGCGGCGTTGGTCAGGGGGCTCGGTGTCGCCGGAGGGCTCGCCAGTGAGCTCTTCCACGGCGGCGCCTGTACGGCCATGACGGGAAGACCGACTAGAGGACGGGAGAGACCATGGGGAGAGGTGGAGGAGTATCGGGAGCTCAGAGCGGGTCCAACAGCGTCAACGGCAGGCTCGGAGAGGTCCTATGGATGGCGAACCCGCGACGGCAATCACTAGAGCCCGAGGTTGAAGAAGAGCTCCATGGCAACGTCCCCAGGCACTTGGCCTCAATTCCTTCGACGGGGAGAAAACACTCGAGGTGGCGGAGGCTTTGGACGGCTCAGGGAGGCGAGGCGATGCTCGTGGCTACCGTGGTGCACGAACGGCGACGCCGGCGGCATTCGGGCATGCGAGAGAGAGAGAGAGAGAGAGCAGGGGGAGAGCAGCAGGGAGAACAGGAGACGTGCACGGGGTTCCTCGCGGCGTCCTTATCCCACGCGGCGAGGTAGGTAGAGGAGCTGGTGGCATGGCCACGCGCGTGGCGCCATGCTCATCTCGCCTTTGCCTACTGGCAGAGGTTGAAGATGACCCCTTCACCCCTGGTGGGATGGGCCATCTCCCTCCTGGGCCAGGGAGTCAGGTAAGCTTCTGCCTTTTCTTTTTTATTTCTTTTCTAGTTTTTGTTTTATTTCTGACATTTGTTTTTAACTTGCAAAATAATAGCAAACTATTTTCATAATTGCTGAAAATATGCATGTGGGAAATATCCTATGCAACATAATAATTCTCAGATTTATTTGGATCTATATTTTATATATAGCAAATATAATCGAATGCAATTAACTGTTTAATTAACCCAAATGCCCAATATAAAATATTTCTGTGATTCCAAAATAATGGTTGACAGTTTTCTCTCAATCCAATATTTTATTAGAGAACCAGGGACATTTTCTTGGGTTTGTTTGAAGCAAATTTTTATAATGCTTATTTGACAAAATTTTGAATTGTGAGGCTTGATCATCCCTCATTTCATTTTCATATGAAAATAAAAATGCATGCATGAATGCACTGGCAATCTTAAAGAAACTAGGGTTGTGACAACTCACCCCCACAAAACAAGAATCTCGTCCCGAGATTCAGGAGTAGTCAGGAAGAGTGCAGGGTATTCAAGGCGAAGATGATCTTCGCGCTCCCAGGTTGCTTCATCCTCGAAATGGTGCGACCACTGAACCTTCAGAAACTTGATGCTGCAACATCGAGTGCTTTGCTTGGTTTCATGAAGAATACGAAGGGGATATTCTCGATATAAAAGATCATCTTGGAGATCAAGCGTTTAGTGGTCTACTTCGCGGATAGGATCCTCGAAGCAACGCCTTAGTTGAGATACGTGGAACACATCATGAACTTTGGAAAACTGCAGGGGTAGTTCCAATTGGTAGGCAACCTCTCCTCATTTAGCAAGAATGCGAAAAGGACCAATGTAACGAGGAGCCAATTTGCCTTTGATACCGAAACGATGGGTACCCTTAAGAGGTGGAACCCGAAGGTAAGCCTTCTCATCAACTTCATAATTTACATCCTTATGACGATGGTCATATTGACTCTTTTGATGAGATTGGGCGGTTTTTAAATTCTCACGAATGATGCGAACTTGCTCTTCTGCATCCTGGATCACATCCGGTGCAAATAATTGTCTCTCACCAGTTTCTGACCAGTTTAATGGCATTCGACATCTTCGTCCATACAGAACTTCAAAAGGAGCTTTGCCCAGACTAGACTGGAAGCTGTTGTTATAAGCAAATGCGGTGAATGGAAGACATTTCTCCCAATTCATTCCGAACGAGATAACATAGGCTCTGAGCATATCTTCAAGAATTTTATTAACTCTTTGTACTTGACCACTTGATTGAGGGTGATAAGCAGTGCTAAAGGAGAGATGGGTTCCCATAACATTCTGGAAACATTCCCAAAATGGAGAAGTGAAAAGACTTCCACGACTAGAATTGATCTCTAAAGGAACACCATGAAGAGACACTATTCGGGAAATATACAAGTCTGCTAACTGACTAGCAGTTATACTTTCTCGAACTGGAAGGAAATATGAAACTTTTGAAAGGCGATCGATGACCACGAAGATGACATTATTCCCTTTCTTGGTCCTTGGAAAGCCGGTGATGAAATCCATACCGACCTTGTCCCATTTCCACTCGGGAATAGCCAAGGGCTGAAGGGTACCAACAGGCCTTTGATGCTCTGCTTTAACACGATGACAAACGTCGTAGTTAGCAATGAATTGAGCAATTTCTCTCTTCATTCGCGTCCACCAAAACCTCTGGCGTAGGTCCTGATACATCTTAGTACTACCAGGATGAATTGTGAGAGGAGATTCATGAACTTCCTTGAGAATCAGTTCCCGAAGTTGTTGCTTCTTGGGAACCACCAAGCAATGCTTCAAGAAAACAACATATTGATCATTTACCGCGAAAGAACGAGCAAGTCCCTTGGCAATGTTGCTCTTGATACAAGAAATTTCCGTATCCTGCTTCTGGGCAGCTATGATTTGATCCTCAAGAGTTGGTTTCGCCACCAAGGTAGAAAGGAATCCTCGAGGAACTAAGGGAAGATTTAACTCACAAAATTCCTCGTGGAGAAAAGGTTGAATTTGTAGCAACATGAGGTTGTTACAATAGGATTTACGACTTAGTGCATCATCCATGACATTGGCTTTGCCTGGGGGGGGGGGGGTAAGATATTCCTAAGTCATAGTCCATAATCAACTCAGTCCACCATCTTTGCCTGAGATTCAAATCTGGTTGGGTGAATATATATTTGAGACTCTGGTGATCACTATATATCTCGCAACGATTACCCAAAAGGTAATATCGCCAAGTGACAAGTGCATGGACTACTGTGGCAAGTTCCAGATCGTGTGACGGATAATTTTCCTCATGTGGACACAACTGTCGAGATGTGTAAGCAATCACATGAAGATCTTGCATAAGAATGCAACCTAGACCTTGCCGGGAAGCATCACAGTAGATAACAAAGTCCTTTGTGAAATCAGAGGGTACAAGTATCGGGGTAGTAGTCAGTCGTCTTTTCAACTCATCAAAACTTTCCTCACACTTAGGAGTCCACTCGAACTTCTTATCCTTCGTGAGGAGTTCAGTCAGAGGTTTGGCAACTTTGGAGCAGTTCTCAATAAAGCGGCGACAATAGCTTGCCAAGCCAAGGAAACTCCTAACTTGCTTCACCGATTCAGGTTGAGTCCAATCAAGGACAACTTGAACTCTCTCTCAGGATTGATAGCAATACCTTTTGCAAAAATTATGTGGCCTAGATAGGTCACTTTTGGCAACCATAATTCGCACTTAGAGAATTTGGCGTAAAGGCGGTGCTCTTGGAGTTTCATCAATACCAGCCTGAGATGCTCAGCATGTTCTTCTTCGTTCTTCGAGTATATGAGGATATCATCGAGGTAAACCATGACAAATTTGTCCAAATACTCCATGAAGATCGAACTCATTAAGCGGGAGAAGGTGGCTGGGGCATTGGTTAAACCGAAGGACATGACCGTGTACTCGTATTGGCCATAACGAGTGACAAAAGCCGTCTTTGGAATGTCTCCATTCCTGATTTTGATTTGATGATAACCTAATCTCAAATCCATCTTGGAGAAGACTGCGGATCCAGCGAGCTGATCATACAGATCGTTGATCCTGGGGAGCGGATATTTGTTCTTTATCATGACCAGATTAACTGACCGATAATCAACAACCATCCGGTCCGTACCATCCTTCTTCTTGATGAAGAGGACATGACAAGCCCATGGAGAAGAACTAGGACGGATGAAACCTTTCTTCAAAGATTCATCGAGTTGGGTCTTAAGCTCAGCTAGCTCTTGGGGAGACATCTTCTAGGGCCTTCTAGCAATTGGAGCGGTTCCTGGAAGTAGTTCTCTGAGAAACTCTATTTCTTTGTCAGGTGGGACACCTGGCAATTCTTCTGGAAATACATCCGAAAAGTCACAGACTACCGGAATGTTTTCAAGGCTTGGGAGAGGATTGGCATTGAGGGAATAAATCATACCCTCTAGAATGCGGGTTTGGATATTGACTATCTGGCCAGAAGGATGGGTAAGCTGAACAGACCTAGTGAAACAATCAATTTTGGCATGATGAGCTGTCATCCAGTCCATCCCCAAAATGATATTGATGTCCGAAGTTTTGAGGGCTAGCAGAGAAGCAAGAAACACTAAACCATCAACAAGGATTTGGTTCCCATGGCTTACTACATTAGTTTGCCATTTGGAACGTGGACTTTGAATTACTAATGGAGAGGGCATCACTTCGAAAGCAATGTTATGCAAGGAGGCATAACGTTCAGAGATGAAGGAGTGGGATGCTCCTGAATCAAATAGGACTGAAGCTGGATGAGAATTGACGGGGAGCGTCTTAAGCACAACATTAGCATCATCTTCTACTTCTTCTACAGTTACATGGTGCACACATCCAATAGTATAAACAACTGACCTGACATTCAACTTCTTGATTTGGGGCTTGCCACGAACGGCGACATGGCTTGAATAGGATGGAACATTTGCTCGCAAAGGGCAATTCTTCGAATAATGCCCGGGCTGACTACACCCCAAGCATGCCCCATGAATGGGACATGGATCTGGGTTGAGCACTCGATTCATGAGGTTCTTTTGGGGAGCACATGACATCGGCAGACGAGGCGCCACATAGGACGGCCTCAGTGCATATCTTGGAGGAAGATCAGCATCTGGAATCCATATCCCACGCTTCTGGGATGTAGATGTTGAAGATAATCCAACATCCCGACTAAGCTTGCGAGATTCCTCGTAGGTCATGTGACTTGTCTCCGCTTGGACTGCTTTGTTCACAAGAACTTGGAAGCTAACGAACTCATGCAGACTGACATCATGATGAAGCTTCGGGTTAAGGCCTTTCCTGAACCTTGCTTGCTTCTTGGCGTCCGTGGACACTTTTTCTGGGGCATAACGCACGAGGCGTTCAAATTCACGGCTATAGGCATCCACATCCATCTTGCCTTGGGGCCAGGTTGCAAAACTCCTATTGCTTACGATCTATTAGGGCCTGTGGAATATGATTCTCACGAAAAACCTCATAGAATTCCTTCCATGAAGTAGCTTTGCCTGGAGGTCGCATGGCCTCGAAATTCTCCCACCATAAACTAGCAGAACCTTCAAGGTGAAATGCGGCATAAGTGACCTTGTGTCCTTCAGCCACGTTTGCATAACGCAGCTTGTTGTTGATACTTCGGAGTCAATCATCTGCGTCTAGTCACTCAATGGAGTGATGGAAGGTGGGCGGTTGCAACTTGATGAAGTCTCTGATGGATACTAGCTCATTGCGCTGATGGGCTATATTCTGCTCAATGTGTTCCAACAGACAGTTGGTGGCACGCTTGTTCCGCTCAACTTCTAGCATAACCTCTGCCAACAAGGGTTGGTCAGGAGGATCTTCTTCATCCCTACCATCTCCATAGTTTTGACTACGACCAGAAGATCTCCGATTAATTTGCAACATCCTGAAGGAGACAACCAGGGTTCAGAATCAAAGGAGAACACTATCACACAAAGACTCCTAAGAGGACTCGGACAACATAACGGCTGTACGGGTATGAAATATGAGGTAACCTTCACAAGATTTGGTAGCATAACCACTCAAAATCATGGTTGAGGGCACAAAGAGAACATGGCATCACTTCTCACTATTCTAATGGGACATGATTGACACAACCAACCACTATATGAGCTTGTGGTCCAGTAACTCGTCATCCTAGCAGATAGATAGAGAAGCCTAGTTCTTAATCCCCGTAGGAAAAGAAGGGGTGACATAGAATAGAGTAACTTGAGTAAAGGAGTAAAAAGAGCCTTAAGTTCCCTTCCACAATCAATTCCCTTATATACCTAAAGCATCACTAGACTCAACATCGACCAGTTTGGCTTCATCAACCTACAAGCAGTTCAGCTCTGATACCAATGCTGTCGGGACCCTGATCCTAAGCCATAAGAATCTAGCATGTAACACATCACATCACTTTGTGGCCTCACACACGGTTATCTCCATGCTTGCCACCTTACCTGGGCCGGGACCATTTGCGTCTTTTAACTCACGTATGTGAATGTGTCGCTAGCATTCAAATGTCAAAGAACCCGTGCCGACATGACTAGTCGTAGAACCCAATTGGAACATCCGTACAGGAACAGGCATACATAACCGAGCAATGCAGGTGTCAATCATCAGCGTGTGTAGATGAGTCGTAGCAAGCTACAAGGACTCCAGTACACCGCGACACATTTCCCCGAAGGGACAGACACAACTACAAACAAGGATACATGCCGGTCAATCAATGTGTCCAGAGAAGTAGCAAGCTACCAAGGCTCGATGGAAGCACAAAGAGGCAGTTCCCTGTAAAGAAGGCTACTAAAGGCACACAACTAGGTGTCGAATCCCACGTATACCAATGCATTCCAATCATACACGCAGTATGCACAATATGCGTAGATACAACATGGCATCACAAAAAAACTCTACAACATAACATTTATTTAGGAGGCTCCGAGGAACCATCATAGCATAATGTTACAAACAGAAAGGGGTCGCATGACCCAACATTCAGAGCATACAAACAACAAGAGGAAGTTGTTGGAAATATGCCCTAGAGGCAAGAATAAAATGTTTATTATAGTATTTCCTTGTTCATGATAATTTTCTATTGTTCATGCTATAGTTGTATTAACCGAAAACCAGAATGCATGTGTGAATACATAGACCACAACGAGTACAACTCCACCGACCACGTTCTTGTAATGCTTCCGCTTAGCGATCTTCAAAGTTATGAAGATGCAATCCCTCCCCACTCGTTGCTGGTTTCTCCATAGATAGATCTTTGTTATCGTAGGAATTTTTTTGATTTACTACTACGTCTCCCAATAGTGGCATCATGAGCTAGGTCTATGCGTAGAATCTATGCACGAGTAGAACACAAGTTGTTGTGGGCGTCGATTTTGTTAATTTGCTTACCACTACTAGTCTTATGTTGATTCAGCGGTATTATGGGATCAAGCGGCCCGTGCCGACTTTACACGTACGCTTACGTGAGACTGGTTCCACTGCCTGACATGCTCTTGTTGCATAAGGTGGCTAGCGGGTGTCTGTCTCTCCCACCTTAGTCAAATTGGATTCGATGAAAAGGGTCCTTATGAAGGGTAAATAGCAATTGGTATATCATGTTGGGGTTTAGGCGCAGGTAAGAAACGTTCTTGCAAGAAACCTATAGCAGCCACGTAAAACTTTCAACTACAAATTAGAGGACGTCTAACTTGTTTTTGCAGCATATGCCTTGTGATGTGATATGGCCAAAGGATGTGATGTGATGCATTGTGATGTATGAGATTGATCAGGTTCTTGTAATAGGATTCACGACTTGCATGTCGATGAGTATGACAACCAGCAGGAGCCATAGGAGTTATCTTATTTTATTGTATGACCTGCGTGTCAATCATAAACGCCATGTAATTACTTTACTTTATTGCTAAACGTTAGCCATAGTAGTAGAAGTAATAGTTGGTGAGACAACTTCATGAAGACACAATGATGGAGATCATGGTGTCGTGCCGGTGACAGTGATGATCATGGTGCCCCGAAGATGGAGATCAAAGGAGCAATATGATATTGGCCATATCATGTCACTATATTGATTGCATGTGATGTTTACCATGTTTACATCTTATTTGCTTAGAACAACGGTAGTAAATAAGATGATCTCTCAATAAAATTTCAAGAAAAGTGTTCACCCTAACTGTGCACCGTTGCTAAGGATCGTTGTTCCGAAGCACCACGTGATGATCGGGTGTGATAGGTTCTAATGTTCGCATACAACGGGTGTAAGCTAGATTTACACATGCGATACACTTAGTTTGACTTGACGAGCCTAGCATGTACAGACATGGCCTCAGAACACGGAAGACCGAAAGGTCGAATATGAGTCGTATAGAAGATACGATCAACATGGAGATGTTCACCATGGATGACTAGTCCGTCTCACGTGATGATCGGACACGGGCTAGTTGACATGGATCATGTATCACTTGGATGACTAGAGAGATGTCTATCTGAGTGGGAGTTCATTAAATAATTTGATTATGTGAACTAAATTATCATGAACTTAGTCTAAAATTATCTTTACAATCTATATTGTAGATCCTAAACTTGAACACGTTGCTAGAGAAAACCAAGCTGAAAGATGATGGAAGCAACTATGCGTACTGGGTCCGTAGCTTGAGGATCATCCTCATAGCTTCCAAGAGATTGTATGTCCTTGATGCACCGCTAGGTGACCCACCCGCTTTCCCAGCAGACCAAGACGTTACGAATACTTGGCAGTCACACTACGATGATTACTCCCTTGTTTAGTGCGGCATGCTTTACAGTTTAGAACCGGGGCTCCAAAAGCGTTTTGAGCAACACGGAGCATATGAGATGTTCCAAGAGCTGAAACTAGTTTTCCAAGCTCATGCCCGGGTCGAGAGGTATGATGTATCAACAAGTTCTTCAGTTGTAAGATGGAGGAAAATAGTTCGGTCAGTGAGCACATACTCAAGATGTGTGGGTTGCAAAACCGATTGACTCAGCTGGGAGTTAATCTTCCGGATGACTCGGTCATTGCAGAATCCTCTAGTCACTCCCACCTAGCTACAAGAGCTTTCTGATGAACTACAACATGTAGGGGATGGAAAAGTTCATTCCTGAGTTGTACTCGATGCTGAAATCGGCGGAGGTCAAGATCAAAAAGGAGCATCAGGTGTTGATGGTGAATAAGACCTCTAGTTTCAAGAAAGGCAAGGGTAAGAAGAACTTCAAGAAGGACGGCAAAGCTGTTGCCGCGCCCGGTAAGCAAGTTGCCGGGAAGAAGAACAAGCATGGACCCAAGCCTGAGACTGAGTGCTTTTATTGCAAGGGTACCGGTCACTGGAAGCAGAACTGCCCCAAGTACTTAGCGGATAAGAAGGCCGGCAACGTTAAAGGTATATGTGATATACTTGTTATTGATGTGTACCTAACCAGCGCTCATAGTAGCTCCTGGGTATTTGATACCGAGTGCTCACATTTGTAACTCCAAGCAAGAGCTGTGGAATATGCGGAGGCTGGCAAAGGACGAGGTGACGATGCGCATCGGGAATGGTTCCAAGGTCGATGATCGCCGCCGGCACGCTACCTCTCCATCTACCTTCGGGATTAGTGTTAAACCTTAATAATTTTTATTTAGTACCAGCTTTGAGCATGAACATTGTATCTGGATCTCGCTTGATGCGAGATGGCTACTCATTTAAATCTGAGAATAATGGTTGTTCTATTTATATGAGAGAAATGTTTGATGGTCATGCCCCGCTGGTCAATGGTTTATTTTTGATGAATCTAGAACGTGATGTTACACATGTCCATAGTGTGAGTACCAAAAAGTGTAAGGTTGATAACGATAGTCCCACTTACATGTGGCACTGCCGCCTTGGTCATATCGGTGTCAAACGCGTGAAGAAGCTCCATACTGATGGACTTTTGGAGTCTCTTGATTTCGAATCATTTGACACGTGCGTACCATGCCTCATGGGCAAGATGACCAAGACTCCATTCTCCGGAACAATGGAACGAGCAACTGACTTGTTGGAAATAATACATACCGATGTATGCGGTCCAATGAGTGTCGAGGCTCGTGGTGGCTACCGTTATGTTCTCACCCTCACTGATGACTTGAGCAGATATGGGTATGTCTACTTAATGAAACACAAGTCTGAAACCTTTGAAAGGTTCAAGGAATTTCAGAGTGAGGTAGAGAATCAACGTGATAGGAAAATAAAGTTCCTACGATCTGATCGTGGAGGAGAATATTTAAGTCACGAGTTTGGCACGCACCTAAGGAAATGTGGAATTGTTTCACAACTCATGCCGCCTAGCACACCTCAGGGAAATGGTGTGTCTGAATGTCGTAATCGCACTCTATTGGATATGGTGCGATCTATGATGTCTCTTATCGACTTACCGCTATCATTTTGGGGATATGCATTAGAGACTGCCACATTCACTTTAAATAGGGCACCATCAAAATCCATTGAGACGACACCATATGAAATATGGTTTGGAAAGAAACCTAAGCTGTCGTTTCTAAAAGTTTGGGGATGCGAGGCTTACGTGAAGAAACCCTGAGAAGCTCGAACCCAAAGCGGAAAAGTGCGTCTTCATAGGATATCCCAAAGAGACTATTGGGTATACCTTCTACCTTAGATCTGAAGGCAAAGTCTTTGTTGCCATGAATGGATCCTTTCTCGAGAAAGAATTTCTCTCGAAAGAAGTAAGTGGGAGGAAAATAGAACTTGATGAGGTAATTGTACCTCCACTCGAACCGGAGAGTAGCACAACACATGAAGTTGTTTCTGTGGAGCCTACACCGGCTGGAGAGGAAGTTAGTGATTATGATCATGTAACTTCAGATCAAGTTACTGTTGAATGTCGAAGGTCCACTAGGACACGTTCCGCACCAGAGTGGTACGGTAACCCTGTCTTGGAGATCATGTTGTTGGACAACGGTGAACCTTCGAACTATGAAGAAGCGATGGCAGGCCCGGATTCCAACAAATGCCTTGAGGCCATGAAATCCGAGATAGGATCCATGTATGAGAACAAAGTATGGACTTTGGTGGACTTGCGTGATGATAAGCGAGCCATTGAAAATAAATGGATCTTTAAGAAGAAGACTGACGCAGGTGGTAATGTGACTGTCTGTAAGGTTCGGCTTGTCGCTAAGGGTTATCGACAAGTTCAAGGAGTTGACTACGATGAGACTTTCTCACCCGTAGCGATGCTGAAGTCTGTCCGAATCATGTTAGCAATTGCCGCATTTTATGATTATGAGATCTGGCAAATGGATGTCAAAACAGCATTCCTTAATGGCTTCCTCAAGGAAGAATTGTATATGATGCAGCCGGAAGGTTTTGTCGATCCTAAAGATGCTAACAAAGTATGCAAGCTCTAGCGCTCCATCTATGGGCTGGCGCAAGCATCTCGGAGTTGGAACATTCGCTTTAATGAGGTGATTAAAGCGTTTGGATTTGTACAGGTTTATGAAGAACCCTGTATTTACAAGAAAGTGAGTGGGAGCTCTGTAGCATTTCTCATATTATATGTGGATGACTTACTGATAATGGGAAATGATATAGAACTCTTGGAAAGTGTAAAGGCCTACTTGAATAAATGTTTTTCAATAAAGGACCTTGGGGAAGCTGCTTACATATTAGGTATTAAGATCTATAGAGATAGATTGAGACGCCTCATAGGTCTTTCACAAAGCACATACCTTGAAAAGATATTGAAGAAGTTCAATATGTATCAGTCCAAGAAGGGGTTCTTGCCTATGCTACAGGGTGTGAGATTGAGTACGACTCAGTGCCCGACCACGGCAAAAGATAGAGAAGAGATGAGTGTCATCCCCTATGCTTCAGCCATAGGCTCTATTATGTATGCCATGCTATGTACCAGACCTGATGTGAACCTTGCCATAAGTTTGGTAGGGAGGTACCAAAGTGATCCCGGAGTGGAACACTGGACAGCGGTCAAGAATATCCTGAAGTACCTGAAAAGGACCAAGGAGATGGTTCTCGTATATGGAGGTGCCGAAGAGCTCGTCGTAAAGGGTTACGTCGATGCTAGCTTCGACACAGATCCGGACGACTCCAAGTGGCAAACCGGATATGTGTATCTTTTGAACGGAGGGGCAGTCAGCTGGTGCAGCAGCAAGCAAAGCTTAGTGGCGGCATCTACATGAAGCGGAGTACATAGCTGCTTCGGAAGCAGCAAAGGAAGGAGTCTAGATGAAGGAGTTCATCACCGACCTAGGAGTGATTCCAAGTGCGTCGGGCCCGATGACTCTATTCTGTGACAACATTGGAGCTATTGCCCTTGCAAAGGAGACCAGGTTTCACAAGAAGACAAGACACATGAGGCGCCGCTTCAACTCCATCCGTGATTACATTCAGGAGGGAGATATAGATATTTGTAAAGTACATACGGATCTGAATGTCGCAGATCCGTTGACTAAACCTCTCTCACGAGAAAAACATGATCAACACCAGAATGCTACGGGTGTTCGATTCATCGCAATGTAACTAGATTATTGAATCTAGTGCAAGTGGGAGACTGTTGGAAATATGCCCTAGAGGCAATAATTAAATGGTTATTATTGTATTTCCTTGTTCATGATAATTGTCTATTGTTCATGCTATAATTGTATTAATCGGAAACCAGAATGCATGTGTGAATACATAGACCACAACGTTTCCCTAGTGAGCATCTAGTTGACTTGCTCGTTGATCAATAGATGGTCACGGTTTCATGACCATGGACATTGCATGTCGTTGATAACGAGATCACATCATTAGGAAAATGATGTGATGGACAAGACCCAATCCTGAGCATAGCACAAGATCGTGTAGTTCGTTTGCTAAAGCTTTTCAATGTCAAGTATCATTTCCTTAGACCATGAGATTGTGTAACTCCCGGATATCATAGCAATGCTTTGGGTGTGCCAAACGTCACAACGTAACTGGGTGGCTATAAAGGTACACTACGTGTGACGGAGAGGTATCTCTGGGCCCACTCGGTAAGACATCATCATAATGAGCTCAATGTGACGAAGGAGTTAGCCACGGGATGATGTATTACATAATGAGTAAAGATATTTGTCGGTAACGAGATTGAACAAAGTATAGAGATACCGACGATCGAATCTCGGGCAAGTATCATACCGATAGACAAAGGGAATTGTATACGGGATTAATTAAATCCCGGACATCGTGGTTCATCCGATGAGATCATCGTGGAGCATGTGGGAGCCAACATGGGTATCGAGATCCCGCTGTTGGTTATTGACCGGAGAGGTGTCTCGGTCATGTCTACATGTCTCCCGAACCCATAGGGTCTACACACTTAAGGTTCGATGACGCTAGGGTTATAGGGAAATGGAATACGTGATTACCAAAGGTTGTTCAGAGTCCCGGATGAGATCCCAGACGTCACGAGGAGCTCCAAAATGGTCCGTAGGTAAAGATTGATTTATAGGCAGTCCAGTTTTGGTCACCGGAAAGTTTTCGGGCTCATCGGTAGTATACCGGGAGTGCCGGGAGGGTGCCGGAGGATCCCGGGAGGGGTGTGACGACCATAGGACTTCGTGCTCCCTTATAGGAGGTGTACCAGCCCTTATTGGGCTTGGCGAGTCCTTCCAGAAAGTCCCATGCGGCTGGAGATAAGGAGATAGGGCAAAGGAGTTTGAAAAGGAAGAGATCCACCTCCCTTGTGGGAGGTGGACTCTCCCCCTAGTTCGGTCGAACCTCTCCTCCTTGGAGGAGTGGCCAAGGCATCCCTCCCTCTCCCTCCTCCTATATATATGCAAGGTTTTGGGCTGATTTGAGACACGACTTCTCTCTCTCTCGGCGCAGCCCTACCCTTCCTCTTCCTCGTTCTTCGTAGCGCTTAGTGAAGCCCTGCCGGAGTCCACGTAGCTCCACCATCACCACGCCGTCGTGCTGTCGGAGCTCTCCGTCAACCTCTCGTTCGTCCTTCCTGGATCAAGGCGTAGGAGACGTCATCGGGCTGCACGGGTGTTGAACGCGGAGGTGTCGTTGTTCGGCGCTTAGATCAGAATCCACCGCGATCTGAATCGCTGCGAGTACGACTCCACCAACCGTGTTCTTATAATGCTTCCGCTTAGCGATCTTCAAAGGTATGAAGATGCAATATCTCCTCACTCGTTGCTGGTTTCTTCATAGATAGATCTTGGTGATTGTAGGAATTTTTTTGATTTACTACTACGTCTCCCAACAGAAGTTACATGTCTGGGTACAGACATCTACAAAACGGTTGGAAGAGCCTGAAAGGCTACAATGACCCTACCATGCCAGACCTCTGTTTGGGTTACTAAGCTAAGCAGTCGATGTCAACGTCAGAAGAAACGTAACTGAACAACGTCTATCTCTGCAAAAATGTAAATAAGCAACAGTGAGTATGAAGGTACTCAACAAGTCTTACATCAAAACTATCTACAGATGCATCATGTATCAATGAACGGAATTTTGGGGTTTACTACAGAATGCGAGCTTTGACCTTTGCCTATCCTAGACTACGACAAGTAACCAACATATCCACTACTCTCTCGTCTCCCTGCGAGAGAGCACACATGAGTCCACATGTTCACCATCTCAATACACCACTATGGATCCTCTCTCGTCTTGCTACGAGAAGCCATCCATAGCACTCACACTTGTTTGGTGCATTTTAGAGTATCCACTTAAAATTATCTATGAACAATGCAAGTCTCCAAGTAGTCCATATCCGCGGACGCGGCTATTCGAATAGATAATTTAGCCTACAAGGGTGAACTTCGTCACACATGCTCCCACGACTTATCGCCATGTGCACGTAAAAGGCACCTCGACAACCTTCAAGCGAAAGCCTAGCGAGGGAGTCGTCCACGGACGTTAACCTTCAATGACTCACGTCCAAGGTAGTCGCCTATCTGAGTTGGAACCCATAATGGAAGTCCGGCCGAGGTTTCCAACATGGCCTCAAACGTTGCGAGAAGGGCCCCAAGCCAGTCCCGATTGGGCCGTTCATCGGCTTCGCAGGCCATGCCACACCTATCAACGTTTCGAACTACTGTGACTCCTTGACTGAGAACAGGGTAGGTTAATAGGCCGAGAGAGCTCGAGTTACCGGAGCTCAATGTGCGGTAGTAGATAGTCTTGGAACACAAACACTGAGCTCAGCTCCTATGAGCGGCTTCAATGAGAGAACCCACCATGTACTCCTACATGGCCTCTAATAGCTACCTTTACCAAAACGGGTTCAACACTTAACCTTCATCATTAGGACACAACCATTTCACTCCGGTTCATCACCCAGATGAATCAGAGTTGACACAACTCTAAGCATAGCAATCATAACAGGGTTATAGCACAACATGGCTCAAGCATCTACCACGTATGCTAGGTTGTTTGGTTTAGGTATTTACTGTGACAATGACAGGTCATGCAAAGGAGTGGGTTCATCTATCACAACACAAGTAGCAGTGGAAACGCGTTGTCCTAATGCATTGAAATGAGAGCAAAAGCAAGATATGGGATTGTATCGAATATGCTCAAGGGGGGGGGGGTTGCTTGCCTGTTTATCAAAAGAACTCATCTATTCTTCGATGTCGTCGATAACTACGTCTCGCAAGTCTATCGATAAGAACGAGCAAGGTACAAATTAAGAAAGGCAAATGCTCCACAATGATGCATGAGTATGACCTGTCAAAATGATGCTAGTTTGAGCTGAGGCACCTATCAACATGTTAAATGAAGATGATTTGAACCCTAGGTTCAAACTCAACCCCATAAGTGATATGGCATATTGTGATTTAAACAAATTGTCCATGTTTGCCTATTTAGCTTGCTCTAATATGCATGAAAATGGTACCATCAGATTCATTGGATTTTTTGGATAAATTTTCATATATAAATTATTTTAATCTGACTTATAGATTATTTTCTATGAATTTTTGAAGTTTATAATAATTTCTAGAATTTTTCTGAATTATTTTTATTATAAATATTGATTACTTCGTCAGCCTGATGTCATCATGACGTCAGCAGGTCGGCTGACTTGGTCCACGTCAAACCTGACGTGCAGGACCCGCACGTTAGTGACATGGGGGATAATCCCCGTGCTGACCAGAGGTTTGACCCTCTACAGGGTCCACTGTCAGTGGCTATGGGCTAATTAGGGAGGGGGATTAGCGCCTAATCAGCTGGCCACGTCGGCACTGGCCGGAGGGTGGTCGCCGACGACCATCCGACGCGGCGGAGGCTCGCCAAAAATCGCTACGGGGCTCGGTTCGACGCGCGGAGGCCACTCGAGTGAACTTCGTGCTCGACCGCGTCGAGCGGCGCTAGTCAGGGGGCTCGGTGTCACCGACGAGCTCTTCCACGGCGGCGCCCGTACGGCCAAGACGGGGAGACCGGCTAGACGACAGGAGAGACCATGTGGAGAGGAGGAGGAGCATCGGGAGCTCAGAGCGGGTCCAGCAGTGGCAACGTCAGGCTCGGAGGGGTGCTGTGGCCGGCGAATCCGCGACGGCGATCACCGGAGCCCGAGGTTGAAGAGGAGCTCCATGGCAACGTCCCCGGGTACTTGGCCTCGATTCCTTCGACGGGGAGAAACAACTCGAGGTGGCAGAGGCTTTGGACGGCTCAGGGAGGCAAGGCGATGCTCGTGGCTGCGGTGGTGAGTGAACGGAGGCGACGGCGGCCTTCGAGCGTGCGAGAGAGAGAGAGAGAGCAGGGGGAGAGAGCAGCAGGGAGGAGAGGAGACGTGCACGGGGTTCCTCGCGACGTCCTTAGCCCGCGCGGCTAGGCATGCAGAGGAGCTAGTGGCATGGCCACGCGCGCGGTGCCATGCTCATCTCGCCTCTGCCTACTGGCAGAGGTTGAAGATGACCCCTTCGCCCCTCGTGGGCTGGGCCATCTCCCTCCTAGGCTAGGGAGCCAACTAAGCTTCTGCCTTTTCTTTTTTATTTCTTTTCTAGTTTTTGTTTTATTTCTGACATTTGTTTTTAACTTGCAAAATAATAGCAAACTATTTTCATAATTGCTGAAAATTTGCATGTGGGTTAAACGGAAATATCGTATGCCACATACTAATTCTCAGATTTATTTGCATCAATATTTTATATATAGCAAATATAATCCAATGCAATTAATTGTTTGATTATCCCAAATGCCCAATATAAAATATTTCTGTGATCCCAAAATATTGGTTGACAATTTTATCTCAATCCAGTATTTTATTAGAGAACCAGGGACATTTTCTTGGGTTTGTTTGAAGCAAATTTTTATAATGCTTATTTGACAAAATTTTGAATTGTGAGGCTTGATCATCCCTCATTTTATTTTCATATGAAAATAAAAATGCATGCATGAATGCAGTGGCAATCTTAAAGAAACTAGGGTTGTGACAGTTGCTCAGCACAATGTTTGGTAGTAGAGGTTAGAAGTGTGCACGCCAATGACTCAATCATCCAAAAACACAGTCTTGCATGCCGTTTCTGGCCTTCGAATATTTTCCGAAACAGACGAAGTTGGTCATCGTGGGATACGCCTTTTCGTTGCGGTCATTTTGGCATCTCGTGGGGCCCAATGAGAGTTTGAATGGCCAGAATATGGCCGTCCTATGGATACAACTCAAATAGATTTCAACACCGGGGTATACCGTGGTTCCACCTTCCAAGGTAAGTTTCTCACGCCCGTGAGCCATTTTGCGCCCCTCGGAACGACCTATTATTTTGGTTCCATATGAATATAACCCAGAAGGGATGCTATGCACAGTTTCTTCCAAGTATTAAGCTTTTGCATACCTAAACTTGTGGGTAGTAGCGGTATGGGTGGTAGACCATGCAAAACAACATTTTTTTGGGGTTCGGTGCATCGAAGAGGATGCTCCTTCTATCCAGACTGACAAGTATGACCTGCTGGTGAGAGATAGAGTGATGTTACATTCTTATGTAATTTATTGTCCCACAATGTGTCCGTGGCTGAGCACCATGTTTGGTAGTAGAGGCTAGAAGTGTGCACGCTAATGATTAAATAATCCAAAAACACAATCTGCAAGATTTTTTTGGCCTTCAAATTTTTTGCGAAACTCACAAAGTCATTTATCGTGGGATATGTCTTTTCGTTGCAGTCGTTTTGGCATGCCATGGAGCGCAATCGGAGCTCGTATGGCCAGAATATGTCCGTTCTATGGATACAACTCAAATAGAATTCAGCACCGGGGGATACCATGGATCCAGCTTCCAAGGTAAGTTTGTCGCGTCCGTAAGCCATTTTGCACCCCTCGGAATGACCTATTATTTTGGTTCCATATGAATATAACCCAGAAGGGGTGCCATGCGCAGTTTCGTCCAGGAATGAAGCTTTTGCATGGCTAAACATGTGGGAGTAGCGCTATGGGTAATAGAACATGCAAAACAACATTTTTGGGGCGTTCGGTGCACCGAAAAGGATCCTCCTTCTATCCAGACTGATATGTATGACTTGATGGTGAGAAATTGAGTGATGTTACATTGTTCTGTACTTTATTGTCCCAGAATGTGTGCGTGGTTGAGCACAATGTTGGGTAGTAGAGGCTACAAGAGTGCACGCCAAAAACTCAATCTTGCCAAATGTTTTTGGCATTCGATTTTTTTCCGAAACTGATAAAGTTTGTCATCGTGGAATACGTCTTTTGTTTGCGGTCATTATGGCATGTCATGGAGCCCAATCAGAGTTCGTATGATCAAAATATGGCCGTTCTACGGATACAACTCAAATAGATTTCAGCACTGGGGGATACCGTGGATCCAGCTTCCAAGGTAATTTTCTCGCGCCCGTGAGCCATTTTGCGCCCAATCGGAATGACTTATTATTTTGGTTCCGTATGAATATAACCCAGAAGGGATATTATGCACAACTTCGTCCAGGAATGAAGCTTTTGCATGGCTAAACATGTGGTTAGTAGTGGTGTGGGTGATAGACCATGCAAAACAACATTTTTGGGGGGTTCCGTGCATCGAAGAGGATCCTCCTTCTATCCAGACTAACAAGTATGACTTGCTGGCGAGAAATTGTAACAACCCGGAACCGACGCTCCAAAAGATTCCGTTTTTAGTCCATTATCGTCATGTGATTCGTCTGGTTGTCGCATTCATCATTGCATCATTCGCATCATCTGCATAGCATTGTCACTCGTTTTCGAAAACTTGCATCCGTTCGTAGCTGCCGGTTCTCTCGGGTCGCGTCGTCCTCCATTTCCTGGCAAACCATACACGCATGCGCCCGCCGCATCGATAAAATATTTTTTGTAAAGTGCGTATAAAACTTTATAGGATTATGTCAAAATTTGGCGTGCGGTCTTTTTATATTGTCGGTAGACCGCCTGCCAAATTTCGCCGCAATTAGATGTCGTTTGATACCCCTACATTCAACTATAGTGTCGCCGACATCTGTTAAGTAGCGGACGTTTTCGATTTAAAAAATACTCTGTCACGGGCCGCAAGCTCTCTTTCTTCTTGGCCCACAACACCTCTCCACAGCCCACATAGCCTTGCTAGCCCTCTCCGTTTCCGGACCGTCCGCTCGAGATCCGAAGATCTGAAAACGGAACAAAAACCCCTTCTATAGTCTCCCTACTATTATAAATATGAACAACCCTACAATTTAAGGGAGGTGTCCCATCATTCCCCCTCAGCCGCCGCCGTCCCCTTCCTCGGGATCTCATCCCGATCCAGCCAACCCGACACCTCCCCTCGTTTTCAGCCATCGACCAATTTTCTCATGCCCGATCCCTCTCGATCCCACCCACCCACCCGCAACCGCCCGATGAAGTCTCACCGAAGCTCCTCTAGCCCGCCTCGCCGGAGAACCACCAGGCCGCCGTGGTGTCCTCTGCTTCCCATGCAACAAGCATCAGCAGCTCGCTTGTCGGCCAACGACCATGCGTCACCCCAAGTGCCCAGCGCTGCTCGAAGCACCTCGCCGATGGCAGCACCAACAGGTCTCTCCCGTCCGAAGCCCCGCAGGTCACCGTGTGCCATTGCTTCTTTCTTCTCTTTTCTCCGGCTCTTTCTTATGCAGCTTCCTCCCTCCCTCTCTCTCTCTCTCTCTCTCTCTCTCTCTCTCTCTCTCTCTCTCGTGCACAGCGCGAGGCCGCCATGGAGCGTCGCCGCCGTCTCACCCTGTCGGACCTCACTTCCGTTCCGTCCCGACCTCGTCTGTGCGGGAACCGCGTCGTCCCTGCCGTCCGAGTCGCGGCGCGTCAAGCTCCTCGCATGTGCAGCCGACCGAGCCTCCCCGTGCTCTTCCACCTCGCCTTGTCGTCCGACGACCAGCGCCGCCGCCGGGACCACGAGGCCACGACCAGGTCGCCCCCGTTTCCTTCTCCTCCTTCCTCCGATTCTCCTCCTGCTCCCCTCAAATCTCTCTCACTCAAGGCTGCTCTCTCTCTCTCCTGTGTATGCGCCGCAGGGAACCACATGGCTACCTACAGGAGCTCTAGGTTCGACCATGGCGCCGATGGAGCACCCAGCCATGGGACCTCACCTTAACATCACTGGGTCCGGTGCCCGAAGGCACGATCCGTCCGTCCCCGTTGCCCTCCGGTCAGCCCCGTCGAGCTCAGCATGTCCTGGACCTCGCCTACACAACCAAGGCCGACTCGTTGTTGCTCCTGTTTCAGTCAAGTTCAGATATAGCCATGTTGCGTTTTCAGTTTCGTTCAGGTTCAGTGTCACTGCACATTTATTTCACTGAGTCACATATAGCCATGTTGCTTCGTAGCCCAGCTGGTAGTGGCGTTTGCGTGCAACCAATAGATCTTCTGTTCGAGTCCCAGGCATCCCATATTTTGCTGGCATTTTGCTAGTTGCGATGACTCTCCATTTAGGCCAAATCCTTTTGGCTGCTGCAGGATTCTGCAATCCGGCCCGTATTATTTTTTTTCTGTGCTGTGATTTTTATTTATATTCAAGACATTGCATGTTTAGAAATGCCATGTATTAATGCCTAATAACTAAATAAGCATGGATTGGATTAAAATGATGTATATTTGTAAAATGCTTAAATTTTTGTGTACATTCACAATATCGAACTTTCAATCATGATAAAAATATTTAACTTGCTGTTTTCATGTAATTTGCATAAATGCCAATGCTAAAATGGTTTATTTCATAACTAATTAACCGTAGCTTCGTTGGAAATGTTTTACATACGTAACTTGGCTAGTACAATGTGTAGAATATCATGGTGACATTTATTTTGCTGTTTAACAACTCTAAAATTGTATTCTAGGCAGACAGTAGCAAATTTGAAAATTAGATATGGGGACTTCCCGGAAGTGTTATATGTTGCTTTCGGCCTCATTTAAAATGCCTAGATGTTGTAGTTGTTTATGTTTCACCTCTTGTCATGTCTAACAACATTTAATATGTATGAGCACCTAGACGGAGTGAACTAAATAATTCGAATGTGGAGTTTCGTAAATATGCAACTCGTTGCCTATTGAGCTTCACTTAATGTAGATGAGTTATTTGATGTGCTTTGCCATGCCTTGCATAATTAAACCGGACATGTATCATATGTGTCTGCACATTATATCATGCATATGGTGTGGTGTTTCTCGTGTGTTGATTGTTTGTTTCTGGTTTGCTTCTTCTCGATAGAGTTCCGAAAGCGTTCGGAGTGTGAGGATTCATTCGTCTACTTCACGGATCGTCTTCTTCATGGATTCGTTCATCTTCCAAGCGGGATCTCAGACAAGATGACACATTTCCCTAGATACCACTACTATCATTGCCATGCTAGATGTCCCGTTTTTATCGTTATGTCTCGCTACCTACCATTTGTTTGTCAAGCCTCCCAACATTGCCATGAAAAGCCTCTAACCCCTCCACATCCCAGCAAACCATTGTTTGGCTATGTTACCGCTTGCTCGGCCCTTCCTATAGCGTTTCTAGCTGCAGGTGCAATTGCTTCCATATGATCACATGGACATTCTTTTATTATCACAATATTATTGCTATTTAATTTAATGCACTTATACACTTGGTAAAGGGTGCAAGGCTTGGCCTTTTGCTCGGTGTTTTGTTCCACTCTTGCCGCCCTAGTAGTTGTGAACCGTTGTTATGTTCCATAATTGAGCGCTCCTAACATGCTCGGGGTTGTTATGGGCCCCCCTTGATTTTTGTTTTAGGATAAAGCTTGTCTGGCAAGGACCAAAATTGGTACTACATTTGCCTAATAACTAATAAAATGCATAGGGACCCGCCGACACCGGTGGATCTTTAATCAACAACCCAGGCCAGTGCTCCTCATGAGTGTTGGTCCAAACTAGAGCACCGTGCGGGGCTAACCCGAGGCAACTCGGTAGATTTCTATCAGGCCACCGTATGCTTTGCTTATTTGTCGTGTCCTGAGAACGAGATACGTGGCTCCTATAGGGTTCATCGACACGTCAGGCGGTCTTGCTAGACTTGTTTTACCTTTCTCGAATGTCTTGCGTGAGGAACTCTAATCTTTTTTGGGCTATCTCAAGGTGTCGTATTTCCTTTGGAATTTTCTAGAATGATCACGAGATCTGTGGTCGAGATTATTCCCACGGCGTGTGGTTAATTTGTGATGGACGAGTTGGAGCACCCCTGTAGGGTTAAATCTTTTTGAGAAGCCGTGCCCGCGGTTATGTGGCAAACTTGGAAACTCTGTTTAACACCTGGTCATAGAAAACTTGAAGTAAACTCTAAGAAAATACACCAACTGTGTGCGTAACCGTGACTGTCTCTTCTCGTGAGTCCTTATCCAAGAGAGAACACGGCGGGATTATGTTTGACGAAAGTAGGTGTTCAGGATCAGTTAGTGATCATTACTAGTTCACGTCCGTTATGCGTAGACCACACACCTTTACTTTCTGTATTCGTAAGTTAGTCACTCAAATAAATACTTAGTCTCTTGCTGCAGCCTCACCACTTAACCATACCTCACCCATTAAGCTTTAATAGTCTTGATACCCTTGGAAATGAGATTGCTGAGTCCCTGTGGCTCACAGATTCCTACAACAATAGTTGCAGGTACAGCTAACGCGATGATTTGATGTGAGCGTGATGCTTGTTTGATTTGGAGTTATTCTTCTTCTTCTTCATCGATCTAGGATTGTTCCACGCGGCAGCCTGGGATAGCAAGGATACATGTCATTTTATCGTTTGGTTTCGTCCGTAGTCGGACCCTGCTCTTTTGTATCATGTTTGACTATGTTGTTGTATTGATGTGAACTTGATGTAGCTTGTGGCGAATGTATGCCAATTCCATATACTCATCTCTTCCGTATATGGACTTGTAATGATATCCATTCTTGCAACACGACGAGATGCGCTCCTATCCCTGTCGAGGCCCTCGAGCCAAAATGAGGATAGGGTCACATCTTGGGCGTGACAGAAATAGAGTGATGTTACATAGTTCTATAACTGATTGTCCTAGAATGTGTCTGTATCTGAGCACAATGTTGGGTAGGAGAGGCTAGAAGTGTGCACGCCAACGATTAAATCATCCAAAACCTCAATCTTGCAAGCCATTTTTGGCCTTTGATTTATTTCTGAAGAGGACGAAGTCGGTCATCGTGGGATACGTCTTTTCATTGCGGTCGTATTGGCATGTTTCGGAGCCCAATCGGAGTTCGTATGGCCATAAAATGTCCGTCCTACGGATACAACTCAAATAGATTTCAGCACCAGGGGATAGCGTGGATCTAGCTTCCAAGGTAAGTTTCTCGTGCTCATTAGCCATTTTGCGCATCTCGGAACGACCTATTATTTTGGTTCCATATGAATATAATCCAGAAGGGATGCTATGCGCAGTTTAGTCCAGGAATGAAGCTTTTGCATGGCTAAACATGTGGGTAGTAGCGGTATGGGTGATAGACCATGCACAACAATATTTTTGGGGGGTTCGGTGCATCGAAGAGGATCCTCCTTCTATCCAGACTGACAAGTACGACTTGCTGGTGAGAAATAGAGTGATGTTACATTGTCCTGTAATTTATTGTCCCAGAATTTTTCTGTAGTTGAGCAAATTGTTTGGTAGTAGAGGCTGGAAGTGTGCACGCCAACAATTAAATCATCCAAAAACTCAATCTTTTAAGCCATTTTTGGCTGTTGAAGTTTTTTCCGAAGAGGACGAAGTCGGTCATTGTGGGATACATCTTTTCTTGTAGTCGTTTTGGCATGTTCTGGAGCCCAATCGGAGTTCATATGGCCAGAATATGTCCATCCAACGGATAGAACTCAAATAGATTTCAGCACCGGGGGATACCGTGGATCCGGCTTCCAATTTAAATTCTCACGCCCGTGAGCCATTTTGCGCCCCTCGGAACTACCTATTATTTAGCTTCCATATGAATATAATCTAGAAGGGCTGCTATGCGCAGTTTTGTCCGGGAATGAAGCTTTTGCATGGCTAATCATGTGGGTAGTAGTGGTATGGGTGATAGACCATGCAAAAAAAAATTGGGGGGTTCGGTGCATCGAAGAGGAACCTCCTTCTATCCAGACTGACAAGTATGACTTGCTGGTGAGAAATAGAGTGATGTTACATTGTTCTATAATTTATTGTCCCAGAATGTGTCTGCGACTGAGCACAATGTTGAGTAGTAGATGCTAGAAGTGTGCAGGCCAACGATTAAATCATCAAAAAACTCAATCTTGCAAGCCATTTTTGGCCTTCGATTTTTTCCGAAATGGACGAAGTCAGTCCTCGTGGGATACGACTTTTCGTTGCGGACATTTTGGCGGGTCGTGGAGCCCAATCAGAGTTCGTATGGCTAGAATATGGCCTTTCTACGTATATAACTCAAATAGATTGCAGCATTGAGGGATACCGTGGATCTAGCTTCCAAGGTAAGTTTCTCGCACCCGTGAGCCATTTTGCACCCCTCGGAACGACCTATTCTTTTGGCTCCATATTAAATAACCTAGAAGGGATGCTATGCATAGTTTCATGTAGGAATATAACTTTTGCATGGCAAAACATGTGGGTTTTAACAGTATGGGTGATAGACCATGCAAAACAATATTTTTCGGGGGTTCGATGCACCAAAGAGGATCCTCCTTCTATCCAGACTGAAAACTATGACTTGCTGGAGAGAAATAGAGTGATGTTACATTGTTGTGTAATTTATTGTCCTAGAATGTGTTTGTGAATGAGCACAATATTGGGTAGCAGAGGATAGAAGTATGCATGCCAGCGACTAAGTCATCCAAAAACTCAATCTTGCAAGCCGTTTTTGCCCTTCGATTTTTTTCCCGAAATGGACGAGGTTGGTCATCGTGGGATACGTCTTTTTGTTGTGGTCGTTTTGGCATGTCGTGGAGCCCAATCAGAGTTCGTATGGCCAGAATATGTCCGTCCTACGAATACAACTCAAATAGATTTTAGCACCGGGTGATACCGTGGATCTAGCTTCCAAAGTAAGTTTCTCGCACCCGTGAGCCATTTTGTGCCCCTTGGAACGACCTTTTATTTTGGTTCCATATGAATATAACCCAGAAGGGATGCTATGCGCAGTTTCGTCCAGGAATGAAGCTTTTGCATGGCTAAATATGTGGGAAGTAGCGGTATAGGTGATAGACCATGCAAAACAACATTTTTGGGGGTTTCGGTGCATCAAAGAGGATCCTCCTTCTATCTAGTCTGACAAGTATGAATTGCTGGTGAGAAATAAATTGATGTTACATTGTTCTGTAATTGATAGTCCTAGATTGTGTTCGTAGATGAGCACAATGTTGGGTAGGAGAGGCTAGAAGTGTGCACGCCAATGATTAAATCATCCAAAAACTCAATCTGGCAAGCCATTTTTGGCCTTCGATTTTTTTCCAAAGAGGATGAAGTCAGTCATCGTGGGATACGTGTTTTTCTTGCGGTCGTTTTGGCATGTTGTGGACCCCAACCGGAGTTCGTATGGCTAGAATATGGCCGTCCTACGGATACAACTCAAATAGATTTTAGCACCGGGGGATACCATGGATCTGACTTCCAAGGTAAGTTTCTCGCGCCCGTGAGCCATTTTGCGCTCCTCGAAACAACCTATTATTTTGGTTCCATTTGAAAATAACCCAGAAGGAATGCTATGCGCAGTTTCGTCCAGGAATCAAGCTTTTGCATGGCTAACCATGTGGGTAGTAGCGATATGGGTGATAGACCATGCAAAACAACATCTTGGGGGGTTTGGTGCATCAAAGAGGATCCTCCTTCTATCCAGACTATCAAGTATGACTTGCTGGTGAGAAATAGAGTGATGTCACGTTGTTCTGTAACTTTTGGTCCCAGAATGTGTTTGTGGCTGACAACAATGTTGGGTAGTAGAGGCTAGAAGTGTGCACGCCAACGATTAAATCATCCCAATACTCAATCTTGCAACCAGTTTTTGGCCTTCCAATTTTTCTGAAACGGACGAAGTCGGTCTTCATGGGATATGTCTTTTCATTGCGGTCATTTTGGCAAGTCGTGGAGCCCAATCGGAGTTTGTATAGCCACAATATGGCCGTTCTACGGATACAACTCAAATAGATTGCAGCACTGGGGATACCATGGATCCAGCTTCCAAGGTAAGTTTCCCGTGGCCGTGAGCCATTTTGCACCCCTCGGAACGACCTATTCTTTTGGTTCCATATGAATATAATCCATAAGGGATGCTATGCACAGTTTTGCCCAGGAATGAAGCTTTGCCTGGCTAAACATGTGGGTTGTAAAGGTTTGGGTTATAGACCATGCAAAACAACATTTTTTGGGGGGGGGGGGAGGTCAGTGCACCAAAGAGGATCCTCCTTTTATCCAGACTAACAAGTATGACTTGCTGGTGAGAAATAGAGTGATGATACATTGTTCTATAATCTATTGCCCTAGAATGTGTCCATGGCTGAGCACAATGTTGGGTAGCAGAGGCAAGAAGTGTGCATGCCAACTATTAAATCATTCAAAAACTCTATCTTGCAAGCCGTTTTTTTCCTTCGATTTTTTCCGAAACGGCCGAAGCTTGTCGTCGTGGGATACGACTTTTCTTTGTAGTCATTTTGGCATGTCATGCAGCCCAATCGGAGTTCGTATGGCTTGAATATGGCCGTCCTACGGATACAACTCAAATATATTTTAGCACCGGGTACTACCGTGGATCCAATTTCCAAGGTAAGTTTCTCGTGCCCGTGAGCCATTTTGCGCCCCTCGAAACGACCTATTATTTCGGTTCCATATGAATATAACCCAAAAGGGATTCTATGCGCAGTTTCTTCCAGGAATGAAGCATTTGCATGGTTAAACTTGTGGGAAGCAGTAGTATGGGTGATAGACCATGCAAAACAACATTTGGGGGGGGGGGAGGGGGTTCGGTGCATCAAAGAGGATCCTCCTTCTATTTAGAAATAGATTGATGTTACATTGTTCTGTAATTGATTGTCCTAGAGTGTGTCTGTAGCTGAGCACAATGTTGGGTAGGAGAGGCTAGAAGTGTGCTCGCCAATGATTAAATCATCCAAAAACTCAATATTGCAAGCCATTTTTGGCCTTCGATTTTTTCCGAAGAGGATGTAGTCGGTGATGGTGGGATACATATTTTCGTCGCGGTCGTTTTGGCGTGTTGTGTAGCCCAATCGGAGTTTGTATGGCCAGAATATGGTCGTCCTACAGATACAACTCAAATAGATTTCAGCACCGGGGGATACCGTGGATCCGACTTCCAAGGTAAGTTTCTCGTGCCCGTGAGCCATTTTGCGCCCCTCGGAACGACCTATTATTTTGGTTCCGTATGAACATAATCCAAAAAGGATGCTATGCGCAGTTTTGTCCAGGACTGAAGCTTATTCATGGCTAAACATGTGGGTAGTAGCAGTATGGGTGATAGACCATGGAAAACAACATTTTTGGCGGATCAAAGAGGATCCTCCTTCTATCTAGACTGACAAGTATGACTTCCTGGTGAGAAATAGAGTGATTTTACATTGTTCTATAATTTTATTGTCCCAGAATTTGTCCGCGCGAGCACATTGTTGGGTAGTAGATGCTAGAAATGGGCACGCCAACGATGAAATCGTCCAAAAACTCAATCTTGCAAGCCGTTTTTGGCCTTCGAAAATTCCCCGAAACGCATGAAGTCGGTCATCACGGGATACGTCTTTTCTTTGCGGTCGTTTTGGCATGTCGTGAAGCCCTATCGGAGTTCGTATGTCCAGAATATGGCCGTCCTACGGATACAACTCAAATTTATTTCAGCACCGGGTGATACCGTAGATCCAGCTTCCAAGGTAAGTTTCTCGCGCCCGTGAGCCATTTTGCGCCCTTTGGAATGACCTATTATTTCTGATCCATATGAACATAACCTAGATGGGATTCTTTGCGCAGTTTCGTCCAGGAATGAAGCTTTTGCATGGCTAAACATGTGGGAATTAGCGGTATGGGTGATAGACCATGCAAAACATCATTCTGGGGGGGGGGGGTCGGTGCATCGAAGAGGATCTACCTTCTATTCAGACTAACAAGTATGAATTGCTGGCGAGAAATAGATTGATGTTACATTGTTGTGTAATTGATTGTCCTAGAAGGTGTCCGTAGCTGAGCAGAATGTTGGGTAGGAGAGGCTAGAAGTGTGCACGCCAACGATTAAATCATCCAAAAACTCAATCTTGCAAGCCGTTTATGGCCATCGAATTTTTCTGAAGAGGATGAAGTCAGTCATTGTGGGATACATATTTTCGTTGCGGTCGTTTTGGCATGTTGTGGAGCCCAATCGGAGTTCGTATGGCCATAATATGGCTGTCCTACGGATATAACTCAAATAGATTTCAGCACCTGGGGATACCATGGATCCGGCTTCCAAGGTAAGTTTCTCGTGCCCGTGAGCCATTTTGCGCCCCTCGGAACGACCTATTATTTTGGTTCCATATGAATATAATCCAGAAGGGATGCTATGCAGAGTTTCATCCAGGAATGAAGGTTATTCATGGCTAAACATGTGGGTAGTAGCGGTATGGGTGATAGACCATGCAAAACAATATTTTTTGGGGGTCCGATGCATCGAAGAGGATCCACCTTCTATCCAAGCTGAGAAGTATGACTTGGTGGTGACATATAGATTGATGTTACATTGTCCTGTAACTTATTGTCCCAGAATGTGTTCGTGGCTGAGCACAATGTTGGGAGGAGAGGCTAGAAGTGTGCACACCAACGATTAAATCATGCAAAAACTAAATCTTGCAAGCCGTTTTTGGCCTTTGAATTTTTTCCAAAGAGGACGAAGTCGATCATCGTGGAATACGTCGTTTTGTTGCAGTCATTTTGGCATGTTCTGGAGCCCAATCGGAGTTCGTATGGCCAGAATATGGCCGCCCAATGCATACAACTCAGATAGATTTCAGCACCGGGGGATACCGTGGATCCGGCTTCCAAGGTAAGTTTGTCGCGCACGTGAGCCATTTTGTGGCCCTCGAAATGACCTATGATTTTGGTTCCATATGAATATAATCCAGAAGGGATGCTATGCGCAGTTTCGTCCAGGAATGAAGCTTTTGCATGGCTAAACTTGTGGGTAGTAGCGGTATGGGTGATAGACCATGCAAAACAACATTTTTGGCAGTTTGGTGCATTGAGGAGGATCCTCCTTCTATCAAGACTGACAAGTATGACTTGCTGGTGAGAAATAGAATGATGTTACATTGTTCTACAATTTATTGTCCCAGAATGTGTCCGCGGCTGAGCAGAATGTTGGGTAGCAGATGCTAGAAGTGTGCACACCAATGATTAAATCATCCAAAAACTCAATCTTGCAAGCCGTTTTTTGCCTTTGAATTTTTCCGAAACGGACAAAGTCGGTCATCATAGGATACGTCTTTTCGTTGCGGTCGTTTTGGCAGGTCGTGGAGCCCAATCGGAGTTCGTATGGCCAGAATATGTCCTTTCAACGGATACAACTCAAATAGATTGCAGCACCGTGGGATACCATGGATCCAGCTTCCAAGGTAAGTTTCTCGCGCCCGTGAGCCATTTTGCATGCCTCAGAATGACCTATTCTTTTGGTTCCATATGAATATAACCCAGAAGGGATGCTACATGCAGTTTCGTCCAGGCATGAAGCTTTTGCATGGCTAAACATGTGGGTTGTAACGGTATGGGTGATAGATCATGCAAAACTACATTTTTGGGGGGTTCCGTGCATCGAACAGGATCCTCCTTCTATCCAGACTGACCATTATGACTTGCTGGTGAGAATAGAGTGATGTTACATTGTTCTGTAATTTATTGTCCTAGAAAGTGTCCGTGGCGGAGCACAATGTTGGGTAGCAGAGGCTAGAAGTGTGCACGCCTGCGATTAAATCATCCAAAAATCTATAATCCAAGCCGGTTTTGCCCTTCGAAGTTTTTTCGAAACAGACGAAGTTGGTCATCGTGGGATACGTCTTTTCTTTGTGGTAATTTTGGCATGTCGTGGAGCCCAATCGGAGTTTGTATGGCTAGAATATGGCCTTCCTACGAATACAACTCAAATAGATTTCAGCACCGGGGGATACCGTGGATCCGGCTTCCGAGGTAACTTTCTCGTGCCCGTGAGCCATTTTGCGCCCCTCGGAGTGACCTATTATTTTGGTTCCATATGAATGTAATCCAGAAGGGTTTCTATGCGCAGTTTCATCTAGGAATGCATCTTTTGCATGGCTAAACATGTGCGTAGTAGCGGTATGGGTGATAGACCATGCAAAACAATATTTTTGGCGGGTTCGATGCATCGAAGAGGATCCAACCTTTATCCAGGCTGAGAAAAAATGACTTGTTGGTGACTAATAGATTGATGTTATGTTGTTCTATAATATATTGTCCCAGAATGTGTTTGTGGCTGAGCACAATGTTGGGAGGAGAGGTTACAAGTGTGCACACCAACGATTAACTCATCCAAAAACTTAATCTTGCAAGCCGTTATTGGCCTTTGAATTTTTTCCGAAGAGGACGAAGTCGATCATCGCGGAATACGTCTTTTTGTTGCAGTCGTTTTGGCATGTTTTGGAGCCCAATCGGAGTTCGTATGTTAGAATATGGCCGCCCAACGCATACAACTCAGATAGGTTTCAGCACCGGGGGATACCGTGGATCCGGCTTCCAAGGTAAGTTTGTCGTGCCCGTGAGCCATTTTGCGCCCCTCAGAACGACCTATTATTTTGGTTCCATATGAATATAATCCAGAAGGGATGCTATGCGCAGTTTCATCGAGGAATGCAGCTTTTGCATGGCTAAACATGTGGGTAGTAGCGGTATGGGTGATAGACCATGCAAAACAACATTTTTGGCGGTTTGGTGCATCGAAGAGGATCCTCCTTCTATCAAGACTGACAAGTATGACTTGTTGGTGAGAAATAGAATGATGTTACATTGTTCTACAATTTATTGCCCCAGAATGTGTCCGCGGCTGAGCACAATGTTGGGTAGTAGATGCTATAAGTGTGCGCGCCAATAATTAAATCATCCAAAAACTCAATCTTGCAAGCTGTTTTTTTCCTTTGAATTTTTTCCGAAACGGATGAAGTCGGTCATCCTAGGATACGTCTTTTCGTTGCGGTCGTTTTGGCAGGTCGTGGAGCCCAATCGGAGTTCGGACGGCCAGAATATGTCCTTTCTACGGATACAACTGAAATAGATTGCAGCATCGGGGGATACCGTGGATCCAGCTTCCAAGGTAAGTTTCTCGTGCCCGTGAGCCATTTCGCCCCCCTCGGAATGACCTATTGTTTTGGTTCCATATGAATATAACCCAGAACAATGCTATACGTAGTTTCGTCCATGAATGAAGCTTTTGCATGGCTAAACATGTGGGTTGTAACGGTATGGGTGATAGACCATGCAAAACAACATTTTTGGGGGGTTCGGTGCACCGAACAGGATCCTCCTTCTATCCAGACTGACCATTATGACTTGGTGGTGATAATAGAGTGATGTTACATTGTTCTGTAATTTATTGTCCTAGAAAGTGTCCATGGGTGAGCACAATGTTGGGTAGCAGAGCTAGAAGTGTGCACGCCTAGGATTAAATCATCCAAAAAATCAATATTCCAAGCCATTTTTGCCCTTCGAAGTTTTTCCGAAACAGGCGAAGTTGGTCATCATGGGATACGTCTTTTCTTTGCGGTAATTTTGGCATGTCATGGAGCCCAATTGGAGTTCGTATGGCTAGAGTATGGCCGTCCTACGGATACAACTCAAATAGATTTTAGCACCGGGTGATACCGTTGATTCGACTTCCAAGGTAAGTTTCTCGTGCCCGTGATCCATTTTGCGCCCATCGGAACGACCTATTATTTTGGTTCCATATGAACATAACCCAAAAGGGATGCTATGCACAGTTTTGTCCAGGAATGAATCTTTTGCATGGCTAAACATGTCGGTAGTAGCGGTATGGGTGATAGACCATGCAAAACAACATCTTTGGGGGCTTTGGTGCATCGAAGAGGATCCTTCCTCTATCCAAGACTGACAAGTATGACTTGCTGGTGAGAAATAGAGTGAGGTCACATTGTTTTGTAATTTATTGTCCCAGAATGTGTTCGTGGCTGAGCACAATGGTGGGAGGAGAGGCTAGAAGTGTGCACACCAACGATTAAATCATCCAAAAACTAAATCTTGCAAGCCATTTTTGGCCTTTGAATTTTTTCCGAAGAGGACGAAGTCGATCATCGCGGAATACGTCTTTTTGTTGCAGTCGTTTTGGTATGTTCATGAGCCCAATCGGAGTTCGTATGTCAGAATATGGCCGCCCAACCCATACAACTCAGATAGGTTTCAGCACCGGGGGATACCGTGGATCCGGCTTCCAAGGTAAGTTTGTCATGGCCGTGAGCCATTTTGCGCCCCTCAGAACGACCTATTATTTTGGTTCCATATGAATATAATCCAGAAGGGATGCTATGCGCAGTTTCGTCCAGCAATGAAGCTTTTGCATGGCTAAACATGTGGGTAGTAGCGGTATGGGTTATAGACCATGCAAAACAACATTTTTGGCGGTTTGGTGCATCGAAGAGGATCCTCCTTCAGTCAAGACTGACAAGTATGACTTGTTGGTGAGAAATAGAATGATGTTACATTGTTCTACAATTTATTGTCCCAGAATGTGTCCGCGGCTGAGCACAATGTTGGGTAGTAGATGCTAGAAGTGTGCACCCCAACAATTAAATCATCCAAAAACTCAATCTTGCAAGCCGTTTTTTGCCTTTGAATTTTTCCGAAACGGACAAAGTCGGTCATCATAGGATACGTCTTTTCGTTGCGGTCCTTTTGGCAGGTCGTGGTGCCCAATCGTAGTTCGTATGGCCAGAATATGTCCTTTCTACGGATACAACCCAAATAGATTGCAGCACCGGGGGATACCGTGGATCCAGCTTCCAAGGTAAGTTTCTCGTGCCCGTGAGCCATTTCGCCCCCCTCGGAATGACCTATTCTTTTGGTTCCATATGAATATAACCCAGAACGGATGCTATGCACAGTTTCGTCCAGGAATGAAGCTTTTGCATGGATAAACATGTGGGTTGTAACGGTATGGGTGATAGACCATGCAAAACAACATTTTTGGGGGGTTCGGTGCACCGAACAGGATCCTCCTTCTATCCAGACTGACCATTATGACTTGGTGGTGATAATAGAGTGATGTTACGTTGTTCTGTAATTTATTGTCCTAGAAAGTGTCCGTGGGTGAGCACAATGTTGGGTAGCAGAGCTAGAAGTGTGCACGCCTACGATTAAATCATCCAAAAAATCAATATTCCAAGCCATTTTTGCCCTTCGAAGTTTTTCCGAAACAGGCGAAGTTGGTCATCATGGGATACGTCTTTTCTTTGCGGTAATTTTGGCATGTCATGGAGCCCAATTGGAGTTCGTATGGCTAGAGTATGGCCGTCCTACGGATACAACTCAAATAGATTTCAGCACCGGGTGATACCGTTGATTCGACTTCCAAGGTAAGTTTCTCGTGCCCGTGATCCATTTTGTGCCCATCGGAACGACCTATTATTTTGGTTCCATATGAACATAACCCAAAAGGGATGCTATGCACAGTTTTGTCCAGGAATGAATCTTTTGCATGGCTAAACATGTCGGTAGTAGCGGTATGGGTGATAGACCATGCAAAACAACATCTTTGGGGGCTTTGGTGCATCGAAGAGGATCCTTCCTCTATCCAAGACTGACAAGTATGACTTGCTGGTGAGAAATAGAGTGAGGTCACATTGTTTTGTAATTTATTGTCCCAGAATGTGTTCGTGGCTGAGCACAATGGTGGGAGGAGAGGCTACAAGTGTGCACACCAACGATTAAATCATCCAAAAACTAAATCTTGCAAGCCATTTTTGGCCTTTGAATTTTTTCCGAAGAGGACGAAGTCGGTCATCGCGGAATACGTCTTTTTGTTGCAGTCGTTTTGGTATGTTCATGAGCCCAATCGGAGTTCGTATGTCAGAATATGGCCGCCCAACCCATACAACTCAGATAGGTTTCAGCACCGGGGGATACCGTGGATCCGGCTTCCAAGGTAAGTTTGTCATGGCCGTGAGCCATTTTGCGCCCCTCAGAACGACCTATTATTTTGGTTGCATATGAATATAATCCAGAAGGGATGCTATGCGCAGTTTCGTCCAGCAATGAAGCTTTTGCATGGCTAAACATGTGGGTAGTAGCGGTATGGGTGATAGACCATGCAAAACAACATTTTTGGCGGTTTGGTGCATCGAAGAGGATCCTCCTTCAGTCAAGACTGACAAGTATGACTTGTTGGTGAGAAATAGAATGATGTTACATTGTTCTACAATTTATTGTCCCAGAATGTGTCCGCGGCTGAGCACAATGTTGGGTAGTAGATGCTAGAAGTGTGCACCCCAACAATTAAATCATCCAAATACTCAATCTTGCAAGCCGTTTTTTGCCTTTGAATTTTTCCGAAACGGACAAAGTCGGTCATCATAGGATACGTCTTTTCGTTGCGGTCCTTTTGGCAGGTCGTGGTGCCCAATCGGAGTTCGTATGGCCAGAATATGTCCTTTCTACGGATACAACCCAAATAGATTGCAGCACCGGGGGATACCGTGGATCCAGCTTCCAAGGTAAGTTTCTCGTGCCCGTGAGCCATTTCGCCCCCCTCGGAATGACCTATTCTTTTGGTTCCATATGAATATAACCCAGAACGGATGCTATGCACAGTTTCCTCCAGGAATGAAGCTTTTGCATGGCTAAACATGTGGGTTGTAACGGTATGGGTGATAGACCATGCAAAACAACATTTTTGGGGGGTTCGGTGCACCGAACAGGATCCTCCTTCTATCCAGACTGACCATTATGACTTGGTGGTGAGAATAGAGTGATGTTACATTTTTCTATAATTTATTGTCCTAGAAAGTGTCTGTGGGTGAGCACAATGTTGGGTAGCAGAGCTAGAAGTGTGCACGCCTGCGATTAAATCATCCAAAAAATCAATATTCCAAGCCATTTTGCCCTTCGAAGTTTTTCCGAAACAGACGAAGTTGGTCATCATGGGATACGTCTTTTCTTTTCGGTAATTTTGGCATGTCGTGGAGCCCAATTGGAGTTCGTATGGCTAGAGTATGGCCGTCCTACAGATACAACTCAAATAGATTTCAGCACCGGGTGATACCATGGATTCGACTTCCAAGGTAAGTTTCTCACGCCCGTGATCCATTTTGCGCCCATCGGAACGACCTATTATTTTGGTTCCATATGAATATAACCCAAAAGGGATGCTATGCGCAGTTTTGTCCAGGAATGAAGCTTTTGCATGGCTAAACATGTGGGTAGTAGTGGTATGGGTGATAGACCATGCAAAACAACATCTTTGGGGGTTTTGGTGCATCGAAGAGGATCCTTCCTCTATCCAAGACTGACAAGTATGACTTCCTGGTGAGAAATAGAGTGAGGTTACATTGTTTTGTAATTTATTGTCCCAGAATGTGTCTGTGGGTGAGCACAATGTTGGGTAGTAGCGGGTAGAAGTGTGCACGCCAATTATTAAATCATGCAAAAACTCAATCTTGCAGGTCTTTTTTGGCCTTCGAATTTATTTCGAACCGGACAAAGTCAGTCATCTTGGGATTCCTCTTTTCGTTGCGGTCGTTTTGGAAGGTCGTGGAACCCAACTGGAGTTCATATGGCCAAAATATGGCCGCCCTATGGATACAACTCAAATAGATTTCAGCGGCAGGGGATACTGCGGGTCCAGCTTACAACGTAAGTTTAACATGCCCGTGAGCCATTTTGCACCCCTCGGAACGACCTATTATTTTTGTTCTGTGTGAATATAATACAGAAGGGATGCTCTGCGCAGTTTTGTCCAGGAATGAAGCTTTTGCTTGGCTAAATATGTGGGTAGAAGTGGTATGGGTGATAGACCATGCAAAACAACAATTTTTGGGGGTGTGGTACACCGAATAGGATCCTCCTTCTATCCACATTGACAAGTATGACTTGCTGGTGAGAAATAGAGTGATGTTACATTGTTCTGTAATTTATTTTTTCTAGAATGGGTCCGTGGCTGAGCACAATGTTGGGTAGTAGAGTGTAGGAGTGTGCACGCCAATGATTAAATCATCCAAAAACTCAATCATGCCAGCCGTTTTTGGCCTTAGAATTTTTCCAAAACCGACAAAGTCGGTCACCGTGGGATACACCTTTTCATTGCGGTTATTTTGGCATGTCGCCGAGCTCAATCGGGGTTCGTATGGCCAGAATATGGTCGTTCTACGGATACAACTCAAATAGATTTCAGCACCGGGGGATACCGTGGATCCAGCTTACAAGGTAAGATTCTCGTGACCGTGAACCATTTTGCGGCCCTCGAAACAACCTATTATTTTGGTTCCACATGAATATAATCCAGAGATTTTATGCGCAGTTTCATCAAGGAATGAAGCTTTTGCATGGCTAAACATGTGGGTAGTAGCGGTATGGGTAATAGACCATGCAAAACAACAATTTTGGGGGGTTCGGTGCAACGAAGAGGATCCTCCTTCTATCCATACTGACAAGTATGAATTGCTGGTGAGAAATAGAGTGATGTTATATTGTTCTGTAGTTAATTGTCCTAGAATGTGTCCATGGCTGAGCACAATGTTGGGTAGTAGAGGCTAGAAGTGTGCAAGCCAACGATTAAATCATCAAAAAACTTAATCTCGCAAGCTATTTTTGGCCCCGATCTTTTTCCGAAACGGACGAAGTTAGTCATCGTGGCATACGTCCTTTTTTGCGGTCGTTTTGGCAGGTCGTGGAGCCCAATTGGAGTTCATATGGCTAGAATATGGTTCTTCTATGGCTAGGACTCAAAAAGATTTCAGCACCGAGGGATACCGTGGATCTAGCTTCCAAGGTATGTTTCTCGCGCCCGTGAACCATTATGCACCCCTCGGAATGACCTATTATTTTGGTTCCATATGAATATAACCTAAAAGGAATGCTATGCGCAGTTTCATCCAGGAATGAAGCTTTTGCATGGCTAGCATGTGCGTTGTAACGGTATGGGTGATAGACCATGCAAAACAACATTTTTGGGGGTTCGGTGCACCGAAGAGGATCCTCCTTCTATCCAGACTAACAAGTGTGACTTGCTAGTGAGAAATAGAGTGATGTTACATTGTTCTGTAATGCATTGTCCTAGAATGTGTCCGTGGTTGAGAACAATGTTTGTTAAAAGAGGCTTGACACGTGCACACAAACGATTAAATCATCCAAAAACTCAATCTTGCAAGACGTTTTTGGCCTTCGAATTTCTTCCGAAACACACAATGTCAGTCATCTTGGGATTTCTCTTTTTGTTGCGGTCGTTTTGGAAGGTCGTGGAGCCCAACCGGAGTTCATATGGTCAGAATATGGTCGTCCTACGGATAGAACTCAAATAGATTTCAGCACCGGGGCATACCGTGGGTCCAGCTTCCAAGGTAAGTTTCTGTCACATCCCTAGTTAGCTTACTTAGGTTAGCATGTGTGTGCATCATGTTTTCCTTTTTGCATCAACTTGAAATGGGGATTAACAGAAACCCTATCATCTCACCTGAATCAAAACAATTCAAAAGATGTGAAAAATCAACAAATCCAAAATGCCCATCAAAATTGCCCCCTATGTCTAATAAATGTTGACATCAATATATGAGGGGTCATTCTAAATATCTGAATCCATATAGCATTTCAAAAATATATATTAGAGCTGCTGAAAATACCAAATAAAGCAATGTAATTATTTTAGAATTCAAAATATTCTGAAACTTTTTGTAGAGGTTTGAAATATTCAAACTAAGCTCTATTAAACATATGAGTATTTTGTGCCTAGTATTTGTGCCTAAAACAAAATAAAACAAATGTCAGAAAAGGAAAAATAGAATGAAATAAGAAAAAAAAGAAAAGGAATCTCACCTCAGGCCCAGTCTTGGCCGGCCCACCTAGCCCAGGGAGGTCTTCGTCCTTCTGGCGGCCAGGGGGACGGGCGTGTGGCCGCCGTGCGTGCACGACCGTGCCGCCACGCCGGCAGCTACCTACGTGCCTCCCCCTCGCCAACGCGACGAGGATAAGCTCGCCCTGTCGTCCCCATCGCTCTCTCCCCCTCACAGACGCTCGCTCCTCTCTCCTCTCCCCTGTGTCGTCATGGCCGTAGAAGCCCCACCGCCGTAGTCTCGCCGCTCCAGCCACTCCTCCTCGCTCCTGAGCCCCCTAGCCGCTCCGCCTCGACGCACTCTTCCTCCTCACCGAGCCACGCGCCGCCGGGAGCCCTCCATCGCCAAGCCACCGTCTTCTTTCTTCGCCATCGTAGTCACCACCGTCCATTCGCCGGAAGTAGAGCCTCCCCGAGCCCGTCTCGGACGACGTCGTGACTGTTGTGAGCTCCTGGATCTTCTCCACCCTTTTCCCCCATTGCTAGCACGCTCTAGCGCCGAATCACCTTGGGCCTGAGAGCTTCTCGCCATCGGCAAGGACGTGGCCGTCGCTGCGGCAGCGCAAGCTAGCACCTGAGCACGTATGCGTACTTAGGAGGGTCCCAGATAGCCATAGGAGCCTTTAGTTGGCCCGTTGGAGCTCCGGCTCAATGAGCCCGTGCTCGCCCGAGCTCCGACAGCTGCCATGCTCAATGCCGGCGTCGACTCCGGCCACCCCAGCCCCTGGTGAGTGTCGGGTTCGACACGCGTGAGCACGCAGGACCGTCCGGTGCCCTTCGCCTTCCATTTGGTCGCCAGAGGAGGGTTTCTGACCGCCACCACTGTCCCTAACGTCGCCGGTGGCTCAACGCTAGCGAGTCAACCCAGTTGACCGTGGGGTTGACCCCCCCTTGGGTCACTGGCAAGTGGGCCCGGCCCGTTAGGTTTAAATTAGTTTAGGTAATTAATTAATTAACTTAATTAACTTAAAGACCCACTAACAGGTGGGCCCAACCTAAATAATTACTAATTAGGAATTAAATTAAACCCAGTTAGGGTCTCGGTCACTGACCAGTGGACCCCACTGGTCAGGTTTGACCTGGCACGGTCAGTTGACCCGCTCACGTCATGTTGACGTCATGGTGATGCAATAATTTAAATTAATTCCACAAATTGCTAAAAACTTAGAAAATTCATATAAATTAATATATAACTCAGATTGAAATAATTTATATATGAAATTATCAGAAAAATCCGATGAATCCAATGGTGCTATTATCATGCATGTTAGAGCAAGCCATCTAGGGGAACATTGAAATTTAGTAATATGTCAGTGTATGGAATATGAAATGGAGAACGACTTTGAACCTATATGCAAATCCACTCCATCCAACTTGAATAATAGTTGCATTAGCTCATCCATTCATGTTGCCATGTCATGATCATGTATCATATTGTTGCACTTGCCGTGTATTGATTGTTATTTATCTGCATTGCGGTAGGCCCTACTTCCTAGGATACCCTCAAGTATTCCAACGAAGGAGAGTACCTTCCCGCTTCCCAGCAAGGCAAGCAACCCCATTGATCATTCTGATATCATCCCATTCTCTCGCTCCTGCTCTTGCTTATTGCATTAGGACAAATGTTCAATTATTTGTCTTTTGCGGTAGTTGAACCCATTCCATTGCATGACCTGTCATTTTCACAGTAAATAGCTAAACCTTGCAACCTAGCATATCTGGTAGATGCTTGAGCCATGATGTGATTACCTACTATGATTGCTATGCTTAGAGTTGTGTCAGGTCTGATTCATCTAGGTGATGAACTGGAGTGAAACAATATTGTTCTAATGTGATAAGCTTAATGATGAACCCGATTTGGTAAAGGTAGCGACGAGAGGCTATGTAGGAGTACATAGTGGGTTGTCTCATTGAGACCGTTCTTAGGAACTGAGTTCCATGTTTGTGATCCAAGACTAGTTACTACCACACGTTGGGATACTTAATTAACCCTCTTGACTTATCAATCGCTTAGTCCTTGGTCCAGTAGTTGCAAGTAGTTTCTGGTGTTCAGAGTATGCTGGAGGCTCTGCATAGCGCTGACCCTAGGGGTGGGTTACGATGCGGTAGGCAGTGGCACGGTGTACCAAGGGTCACCCGAATGGTGGGCTTGGAACCCTACGCACATCGTTTGGGGCCGCAGCGGAAACTTCAGCAGGACTTCCGTGCCGGTTCAGTCTCAAATAGGCGATAGCCTGGACTAGAGGTCTTGTGAGATTGACAATCATGGCCGACTCCCTTGCTGGGCTTCCGCTTGAAGGTTGCCGAGGTGCATGATGTTATGAGCACACAGCGATAAGTGGCGAGAGCATGTGTGAAGGTGTACACCCCTATAGGGTATGAACTTGAATAGCCGCGTCCTCGAATATGGATTACTTGGAGAACTTATGCTGTTCATGGATAACTTGATGGATACCCATAAAATTCTCAAGACAAATGTGAGTACCGTGGATGGCACTTCCATAGATGACGGAGGTGAACCCATGGTGGTGTATTGATGTCGAGTTAGTGGACTCGTGTGCGATATCTAAAACTTGAACAAAGAGTAATATGTGTAGTTTAGGTTAGCCAAGAGTCAAAGCTGGCATTGCTGCATAAACTCCACCACTCCCCCTTGTTGATACATGAGCATGAAAAGACTAGGTTTGATTTAAAGACTTGCTAAGTACGTTTGTACTGATGTTTGCTTATTAAATGTTGCAGATGAGACTCAACATCCATCAGGTGGGTTCTACCTAGATGTCGACGATGCCGAATAGCTGGTGTCCCAGCTATGACCTGCTGCCCTGTGGCGGGTTGTAGATAGTCAGGCCATGTGCCTTTTTACCCTTTCATCTATTTGTACTCAGATAGCTTTATGCTTCCGCTAGTTTGTATGAACTCGATTGTATGACTTGAGTGTCGGGTCATGTCACCCCTATCTGTAAGAACATATTATGCAAGGCTCCTCTAAGCCTCTTAAATAAAAGTTGTGTTATTGTATGGTTATGTTGTGATGCCATGGTTGTATCTATGCATACCGGGCATGTCGGGCGTACGTGTGATGTGCAACGGTATGTATGGGATCTGACACCTAGTCATGTGCTCTTAGTATTAATCTTTACGGGAAACTTCCATCGAGCCTTGGTAGCTTGCTACTGCTCCAGACACAACGATTGACTGGCATGTATCCTTCTTTGCTATTGTGTCTGTCCCTTCGGGGAAACGTCTCGCATTGTAATGGAGTCCTTGTAGCTTGCTATGACTCGTTTACGCTCGCTTGAGGCCAACACCTGCATTGCTGGGTTATGTATGCCTGTTTCCGTACGGATGTGCCACTTGGGTTCTATGACTAGTCATATTGGCCCGGGTTCTCTATCGTTTGAATGCTGGCGACATATTCACACAGATGAGCCAAAAGACGCAAACGGTCCCAGCTAAGGTAAGGCTGTAGCCGTGGAGTTTACCGTGCATGAGGCCGCAAAGTGATGTGATGTGTTACAGGCTGGATTCTTAAGACTTAGAATCGGGGTCTCAACAACATTGATATCAGAGCCTGACTGACTGTAGGACTACCAAGCCAAACCGGTCGAAGTTCAGTCTAGAAACACTATAGAAATGTAAGGGAATTGATTGTGGAAGGGAACGTAAGGCTCTTTTTACTCCTCTTCCCGAGTTATTCTAGTCTGAGTCACTCTCATCTTTTCTACGGGGTTCAGAGCTAGGCTTCTTATCTATTTCTTAGGATGACGAGTTACTAACCATGGACTAGTAGCTAGTTTGTTCGTAAGTGAACTCTAGTACTTAAGTGTTGTTGGTGTGGCAATCAGTTGGATCAGAAAATTGAGTCTAGAAAGTCGTGTGGTTATGCTATCCAATCTTTTGCAATAGTCTCAAAATCGTTTTGAGCAATTACAACCATTATGCTGTCCGATTTCTGCTAGGGTCTCTAATGTCTTTGCATCATTCTCTATTTCAGATGCCCCCTCGTCCTTCACGTCAGGTGTTCCGTCTGACTAGGTGCATCGATGTACCGGGTCACATGTGTCGGAAATATGCCCTAGAGGAAATAATAAATAGCTAGTCACATGTGTCTGACTAGCTATGACATGTGTTGGAAAGATGTTTCTGTGAAGCCTACGTTAGTTGAAAAGGAAGTTAATGATGATGATCATGAAGCTTCAGGATCAAGTTACTATCGAACATCGTAGGTCGACAAGGATGTGTACTGCTCCTAAGTAGTACGACAACCCTGTCTTGGAGGTCATGTTGTTGGACAACGAGGAACCTACGAGCTATGGAGAAGCGATGATGGGCCCGGATTCGGACAAATGGTTTGAGGCCATGAAATCCGAGATAGGATCCATGTATGAAAACCAGGTATAGACTTTGGTAGACTTGCTCGTTGGACGACAGGTCGTTGAGTACAAATGGATCTTTAAAATGAAGACACACACTGATGGTAAATGTCACCATTTCTAAAGCTCGACTTGTTGCAAAGATGTTTGTGACAAGTTCAAGGAGTTGACTGCGATGAGACTTTCTCACTCGTAGCGATGCTAAATTCTGTTGGAATTATGTTAGCAGTTGCTGCATTTTCCATTATGAAATCTTGCAGATGGATGTCAAAACATCGTTTCCTTAAACGGTTTAGTTGAGGGAAGGTTGTATGTGATACAACCAGAAGGTTTGTCAGTCCTAAGGATGCTAAAAGGTGTGCAAGCTTCAGTGATCCTTCTATGGACTGAAGCAAGCATCTCGGAGTCAGAATATACGCTTTGATGAGGTGATCAAAGTTTTGAGGTTTATACAAAGTTTATGAGAAACTTGTATTTACAATAAAGTGAGTGGGATCACTATAGAATTTCTGATAAGTATATGTGGATGACATATTGTTGATCGGAAATAGTGTAGAATTTCTGGAAAGCATAAATGGTTGTTTGAAAAGTGATTTTCAAAGGAAGACCTAGATAAAACTACCTAATTGTTGAGCATCAAGATCTATAGAGATAGATCAAGGTGCTTGATGAGACTTTCAATGAGTACATACCATGACAAGATTTTGAAGGAGTTCAGAATGGATCAGTCAGAGAAAGAGTTCTCGTCTGATTTGTAAGGTGTGAAGTTGAGTGAGACTCAAAGCTAGACAACGGAAGAAGAAAGAGAAAGGACGAACGTCGTCCCCTATGCCTTAGCCATAGGCTCTGCACAGTATGCCATGCTGTGTACCGCACATGCGTGTGCCTTGGCATGAGTTCGTCAGGGGGTACAAGAGTGAACCAGGAGTGGATCACTGGACAGCGGTCAAGATTATCCTTAGTAACTAAAAGACTGAGGACATGTTTCTCTATTATGGAGGTGATAAAGAGTTCGTCGTAAAGAGTTACGTCGATGCAGGCTTTAGCACAAATCCGGATGACTAGTAGTAACAATATGGATACATATAGTGGAGCAGCCATTTGGAAGTAGTACCAAGTGGAGTGTGGTAGCAGTGTTTATGGTTTGGCATAGAGATTTGCAAAGTACACACGGATCTGAATATCGCAGACCTGTTGACTGTAAAGACCTCTCTCACATGCAAAGCATGATCGAGCCCCAGAACTCGTTGGGTGTTAGATTCATAACAATGCGAATCACATGGTGATGTGAACTAGATTATTAACTCTAGTGCAAGTGGGAGACTATTGGAAATATGCCCTACAGGAAATAATAAATTAGTTATTATCATATTTCCTTGTTCATGACAATCGTTTATTATCCATGCTATAATTGTATTGATCGGAGACTTAGATGCACGTGTGGATACATAGACAAAACCATGTCCCTAGTATACCTCTAATAGACTAGCTCGTTGATCAAAAGATGGTTAAGATTTCCTAGCCATGGACATGAGATGTCATTTGATAACGGGGTCACATCATTAGGAGAATGATGTCATGGACAAGACCCAAACTACAAACGTAGCATATGATCGTGTCAGTTTATTGCTACTGTTTTCCGCATGTCAAGTATGTGTTCCTATGACCATGAGATCATGCAACTCACGGATATCGGAGGAGTGCCTTGTGTGTATCAAACGTCGCAACGTAACTGGGTGACTATAAAGGTGCTCTACAGGTATTTCCGATGATGTCTGTTGAGTTGGCATGGATCGAGACTGGGATTTGTTACTCCGTGTGACGGAGAGGTATCTCGGGGCCCACTCAGTAATGCAACATCACAATAAGCCTTGCAAGCAATGTGACTAATTTTTAGTTGCAGGATCTTGTATTATGGAATGAGTAAAGAGACTTGCCGGTAACGAGATTGAACTAGGTATGGAGATACCGACGATCGAATCTCGGGCAAGTAACATACCGAAGAACAAAGGGAATGTTGTACGGGATTAACTGAATCCTTGACATAGAGGTTCGACCGATAGATCTTCATAGAATGTGTAGGAACCAATGTGGACGTCCAGGTCCCGCCATTGGTTATTGGCCGTAGAGGTGTCTCGGTCATGTCTGCATAGTTCTCGAACCCGCAGGGTCTGCGCACTTAAGGTTTGGTGACGTTTCGGTAGTATAGAGTTATGTATGGTGGTGACCGAAGGATGTTCGGAGTCTCGGATACGATCCCGGACATGACGAGGATCTCCGGAAGAGTCTGGAGATAAAGATTGATATATGTGATAATAGTGTTTTGATCTCTTGAAGAGTTCCGGAATTAACCGGAAGGGGTTCCGGATGTTTACCGAAGTGTTCGGGTACATCAACACTTTATATGGACCAATGGGGTAAAACCCACGAGGTATTGGAAAGGGCAAAAGAAAGTTTTGCTGCTGCCTTAAGCAGTAAGGCAGTACTACCGCTTGTGAAGTGGTACTACCGCTCAAGCAGTACTACCGCTTGTGAAGCGGTACTACCGCTCGTGAAGCGGTACTACCGCTTGTGAGCGGGACTGCAGGGATCCGAGTTGGAATCTTTTCTTGCGGGCCAAACCGACCTTGTGCGGGCAAAATCGACCTTGTAGAGGTTTTTGCTCCAAGTTTAGACCCTAGGGCTCAACATATAAATAGAGGGGCATGGCTAGCACACGGGACACAACTTATGGCCACGTGCTACCCGTTCCACCGGTGCTCCTCTAGATCGGTTTTCTACAGTGCTTAGGTGAAGCCTTGCCGGAATTGCTACACCACCATCACCGGAGTGCCGTCATGCTGCCGGTGAACTCTCTCTCCTCTCCACCTCCTCTTGCTGGATCAAGACGGTGGAGATCATCATCAAGCTGCACGTGTGCTGAACATGGAGGTGCCGTCCGTTTGGTGCAAATCGGAAGGACCGTGATCGAGATCGTGAGACGGTTCATGATGAGATCGCGGAACGGATCGTGTTGAGTTCGCGGGACAGATCGTGATCAATATCGTGAGATGGATCGTGATGAGTTCGCGGGACGGATCGTGATTGGATCGCGGAACGGATCGTGATGAGATCGCGGGACGCACCGCGATTTGGATCGCGAAGAAGTTTGACTACACCAACCGCCTTTCTTAATGCTTCCCGCTTAGCGATCTACAAGGGTATGTAGATCCACTCTCCCTCTCGTAGATGCTCATCACCATGGATAGGTTTGCGTGTGCGTAGGAAATTTTGTGTTTCCCATGCGACGTTCCCCAACAGTGGCATCATGAGCTAGGTTGATGGTTCGATGAGATCTCGAGTAGAACACAAAAGGTTTGTGGGCGTTGATGCTTAGATTGCTTCCTCCCTTGGTTGTAATTTGGTTCAGCGGGATTGTGAGATGAAGCGGCCCGGACCAACATTACTCGTACGCTTACGAGACACCGGTTCCCTCGACGCAACTTGTTGCCTAGATGGCTTGCGGGTGACAGTTTCTCTCACTTTAGTTGGATCGGATTCGACAAAGGTGGTCCTTGAGAAGGTTGAAAAGCAACTAGTGTATCACCGTTGTGGTTTTTGCGTAGATGAGAATTGTTCTTGCTAGATACCTGTAGCAGCCACGTAAAACATGCAACAACAATTAGAGGACGTCTAACTCGTTTTTGTAGGGTATGTTGTGATGTGATATGGCCAATTACATGATGTGATATATGTGATGTATGAGATGATTATGTGATGTATAGATTATCACGACTTGCATGTCGATGAGTACCGCAACCGGCAGGAGCCATAGGGTTGTCTTTAATTATTGTATGACCTATGTGTCAATCATTAAGCGCTATGTAATGCTTTACTTTATCGCTACGGTAGAAATAGTAGTAGAAGCATGCAGGGCGTGACAACCCCGATGGCGACACGTTGATGGAGATCAAGATGATGGAGATCATGGTGTCATGCCGATGACGATGGAGATCATGTCGGTGCTTTCATGATGGAGATCAAAAGCACAAGATCATGGCCATATCATGTCACTTATGATTTGCGTGTGATGTTAATCCTTTTATGCACCTTGTTTTGCTTAGGACGACGGTAGCATTATAATGTGATCCCTCACTTAATTTCAAGATAAATTGTGTTCTCCCCGAGTGTGCACCGTTGCGAAAGTTCGTCATGTTGAGACACCACGTGCTAATCGGGTGTGATAGACTCTACGTTCACATACAACGGGTGCAAGCCAGATTTGCACGTGAAGGACACTCGGGTTAAACTTGATGAGCCTAGCATGTACAGACATGGCCTCGGAACACAAGAGACTGAAAGGTCGAACATGAGTCATATAGTAGATATGATCAACATGATGATGTTCACCATTGCAGCCACCTCAACTCATGTGATGATCGGACTTGAGTTGGTGAATTTGGATCATGCATCACTCGAATGATATGACGGATGTCAATTTGAGTGGGAGTTCTTGAGTAATATGATTAATTGAACTCATTATCATGAACATAGTCAATAGTGTGTTTGCATATTATGTTGTAGATTACTAGCTCGCGCTGTAGCTCCCTTATATTTTTATATGTTCCTAGAGAAATAGAGTTGGAAGATGTTGGTAGAAATATTGCGGACTGGGTCCGTCATCTGAGGATTGTCCTCATTGCTACACAGAAGGCTTATGTCCTTAATGCACCGCTCAGTGTGCCACCCCCCTCTAGCGTCGTCTATAGATGTTGTGAACATCTGACAGGCACGTTTCGATGACTACTTGATAGTTTGGTGCGTCATGCATTACGGCTTAGAATTGAGGCTCCGAAACATTTTGAACGTCACGGAACATATGAGATGTTATAGGAGCAGAGATTGTGATCTCAGGCTCATGCCTGTGTTGCGAGATATGAGATCTCCAACAAGATTCTTTGCCTGTAAGATGAACGAGAATAGCTCAATCGTTGAGCATGTACTCAGATTGTCTGGCTACTACAATTGCTTGAATCAAGTGGGAGTTGATCTTCCAGATAAGATAGTGATTGATATAGTTCTCCAAGTCACTGTCACTAAAGCTACTAGAACTTAGTGATGAACTATAAAACACCAGGGATAGAAGTATTGATCCCTGAGCTGTTCGCGATGTTTGACACCGCGAAGGTAGAAATCAAGAAGGAGCGTCAAGTGTTGATGGTTAATCAAACCACTAGTTTCAAAAAGGGCAAGAGCAAGGAGGGAAACTTCATGGATAGCAAGTCAGTTGCTGCTCCAGTGAAGCAACCCAAAGTTGAACTCAAACCCGAGACTAAGTGCTTCTATTATGAGGTGAGAGGTCGCTGAAGCGGAACAACCCTAGATACTTGGTAGATAAGAAGGCTGGAAACATCGACAGAAGTATATTTGATATACGAGTTATTGATGTGTACCTTGCTAGTACTCCTAGTAGCACCTGGGTATTGGATACCGGTTCGGTTGCTAAATGTTAGTAACTCGAAATAAAAGCTACGGAATAAACGGAGAACTAGCTAAGGGTGAGGTGACGATATGTGTTGGAAATGTTTCCAAGGTTGATGTGATCAACATCGCACGCTCTCTCTACCTTCAGGATTAGTGACGAACCTAAATAAATGTTATTTGGTGTTTTGCGTTGAGCATGAACATGATTAGATCATGTTTGTTGCAATACGGTTGTTCATTTAAGTCAGAGAATAATGGTTATTCTGTTTACATGAATAATACCTTCAACGGTCATGCACCCAGTGAGAATGGTTTGTTGAATCTTGATCGTAGTAATACACATGTTCATAACATTGATGTCAAAAGATACAGAGTTAAATAATTATAGTACCACATACTTGTGGCACTGCCGCAAAATGTCATATTGGTATAAAGCGCATGAAGAACTCCATGCTGATGGATATTTGGACTCATTCGATTTCGAATCGGTTGAGACATGCGAACCATGCCTCTTGGGCAAGATGACTAAAAGGATCCTATTGGATGGAGAGGGCAAGTGATTCATTGGAAATGATACATGTTGATGTATGCAATCTAGTGAGTCTTGTAGCATGAAGTGGATATCGTTATTTTCTTACCTTCACTGATGATTTGAGTAGATATAGTGTATATTTACTTAATGAAACACAAGTCTAAATCGTTTGAAAGGTTCAAGCAAATTCAGAGTGAAGTTTAAGATCATCGTGACAAGAAGATAAAAATGACTGCGATATGATCGTGGAGGTAAATATCCGAGTTACGAGTTTGGCATACAACTTAAGACAATGTGAAATTTGTTTCACAACTAAAACGCCACCTGGAACACCATAGTGTGATGGTGTGTCCGAACATCATGGTCATGCTCTATTGGAGATGGTGCGTGCTATGATGTCTCTTATCGTTTTACTACTATAATTTTGGGGTTATGCATTAGAGACAACTACATTCACTTTAAATAGGGCACCATCTAAATCTGTTGAGATGACACCGTGTGAATTATGGTTTGATAGAAACCTAAGCTGTCATTTCTTAATATTTGGGGCTGCGACACTTGTGTGGAAAATGTTTTCACCTAATGAGGTCGAACCCAAGGCGGACAGATGGATCTTCATAGAATACCCTAAGATCAGTAGGGTGAACCTTCTATCTCAGATCCAAGTACAAAGTATTTGTTGCTTAAACGGATCCTTTCTCGAGGAAATGTTTCTCTTGAAAGAATTGAGTGGGAGGAAGATAGAACTTGATGAGGTTGTTAAACTTTGTTTAACCAGAGAGTAGCGCAGCGCAGAAAGATGTTTCTGTGAAGCCTACGTTAGTTGAAAAGGAAGTTAATGATGATGATCATGAAGCTTCAGGATCAAGTTACTGTCAAACATCGTAGGTCGACAAGGATGTGTACTGCTCCTAAGTAGTACGACAACCCTGTCTTGGAGGTCATGTTGTTGGACAACGATGAACCTACGAGCTATTGAGAAGCGATGATGGGCCCGGATTCCGACAAATGGTTAGAGGCCATGAAATCCGAGATAGGATCCATGTATGAAAACCAAGTATAGACATTGGTAGACTTGCTCGTTGGACGACAGGTCGTTGAGTACAAATGGATCTTTAAAATGAAGACAGACACTGATGGTAAATGTCACCATTTCTAAAGCTCGACTTGTTGCAAAGATGTTTGTGACAAGTTCAAGGAGTTGACTGCGATGAGACTTTCTCACTCGTAGCGATGCTAAAGTCTGTTGGAATTATGTTAGCAATTGCTGCATTTTCAATTATGAAATCTAGCAGATGGATGTCAAAACATCGTTTCCTTAAACGGTTTACTTGAGGGAAGGTTGTATGTGATACAACCAGAAGGTTTTGTCAGTCCTAAGGATGCTAAAAGGTGTGCAAGCTGCAATGATCCTTCTATGGACTGAAGCAAGCATCTCGGAGACGGAATATATGCTTTGATGAGGTGATCAAAGTTTTGAGGTTTATACAAAGTTTATGAGAAACTTGTATTTACAATAAAGTGAGTGGGAGCACTATAGAATTTCTGATAAGTATATGTGGATGACATATTGTTGATCGGAAATAGTGTAGAATTTCTGGAAAGCATAAATGGTTGTTTGAAAAGTGATTTTCAAAGGAAGACCTGGATAAAACTACCTAATTGTTGAGCATCAAGATCTATAGAGATAGATCAAGATGCTTGATGAGACTTTCAATGAGTACATACCTTGACAAGATTTTGAAGGAGTTCAGAATGGATCAGTCAGAGAAAGAGTTCTCGTCTGATTTGTAAGGTGTGAAGTTGAGTGAGACTCAAAGCTCGACAACGGGAGAAGAAAGAGAAAGGACGAACGTCGTCCCCTATGCCTTAGCCATAGGCTCTGTACAGTATGCCATGCTGTGTACCGCACATGTGTGTGCCTTGGCATGAGTTCGTCAGGGGGTACAAGAGTGAACCAGGAGTGGATCACTGGACAGCGGTCTAGATTATCCTTAGTAACTGAAAGACTGAGGACATGTTTCTCGATTATGGAGGTGATAAAGAGTTCGTCGTAAAGAGTTACGTCGATGCAGGCTTTAGCACCAATCCGGATGACTAGTAGTAACAATCTGGATACATATAGTGGAGCAGCCATTTGGAAGTAGTACCAAGTGGAGTGTGGTAGCAATGTTTACGGTTTGACATAGAGATTTGCAAAGTACACACGAATCTGAATATCGCAGACCCGTTGACTGTAGAAGACCTCTCTCACATGCAAAGCATGATCGAGCCCCAGAACTCGTTGGGTGTTAGATTCATAACAATGCGAATCACATGGTGATGTGAACTAGATTATTGACTCTAGTGCAAGTGGGAGACTGTTGGAAATATGCCCTAGAGGCAATAATAAATTAGTTATTATCATATTTCCTTGTTCATGATAATCGTTTATTATCCATGCTATAATTGTATTGATCGGAGATTTAGATGCATGTGTGGATACATAGACAAAACCATGTCCCTAGTATGCCTCTAATAGACTAGCTCGTTGATCAAAAGATGGTTAAGGTTTCCTAGCCATGGACATGAGATGTCATTTGATAACGGGGTCACATCATTAGGAGAATGATGTGGTGGACAAGACCCAAACTACAAACGTAGCATACGATCATGTCAGTTTATTGCTACTGTTTTCCGCATGTCAAGTATGTGTTCCTATGACCATGATATCATGCAACTCAGGAATATTGGAGGAGTGCCTTGTGTGTATCAAACGTCGCAACGTAACTGGATGACTATAAAGGTGCTCTACAGGTATTTCCGATGATGTCTGTTGAGTTGGCATGGATCGAGACTGGGATTTGTTACTTCGTGTGACGGAGAGGTATCTCGGGGCCCACTCGGTAATGCAACATCAAAATAAGCCTTGCAAGCAATGTGACTAATTGTTAGTTGCGGGATCTTGTATTACGGAACGAGTAAAGAGACTTGCCGGTACCGAGATTGAACTAGGTATGGAGATACCGACGATCGAATCTCGGGCAAGTAACATACCGAAGAACAAAGGGAACGTTATACGGGATTAACTGAATCCTTGACATAGAGGTTCGACCGATAGATCTTCGTAGAATGTGTAGGAACCAATGTGGATGTCTAGGTCCCGCCATTGGTTATTGACCGTAGAGGTGTCTCGGTCATGTCTACATAGTTCTCGAACCCGCAGGGTCTGCAAACTTAAGGTTTGGTGACGTTTCGGTAGTATAGAGTTATCTATGGTGGTGACCGAAGGGTGTTCGGAGTCTCAGATACGATCCTGGACATGACGAGCATCTCCGGAAGAGTCTGGAGATAAAGATTGATATATGTGATAATAGTGTTTTGATCTCTGGAAGAGTTCCGGAATTAACCGGAAGGGGTTCCGGATGTTTACCGAAGTGTTCGGGTAGAGCAACACTTTATATGGACCAATGGGGTAAAACCTACGAGGTATTGGAAAGGGCAAAAGGAAGTTTTGCTGCTGCCTTAAGCAGTAAGGCAGTACTACCGCTCGTGAAGCGGTACTACCGCTCGTGAAGCGGTACTACCGCTTGTGAGCGGGACTGCAGGGATTCGAGTTGGACTGTTTTCTTGCGGCCCAAACCAACCTTGTGCGGGCAAAATCGACCTTGTAGAGGTTTTTGCTCCAAGTTTAGACCCCAGGGCTCAACATATAAATAGAGGGGCAGGGCTAGGACACGGGACACAACTTACGGCTACGTGCTACCCATTCCACCGGTGCTCCTCTAGATCGGTTTTCTGCAGTGCTTAGGCGAAGCCCTGCCGGAATTGCTACACCACCATCACCGGAGCGCCGTCACGCTGCCGGTGAACTCTCTCTCCTCTCCACCTCCTGTTGCTAGATCAAGACGGTGGAGATCATCATCAAGCTGCACGTGTGTTGAACGCGGAGGTGCCGTCCGTTCGGTGCTAGATCGGAAGGACCGTGATCGAGATCGCGAGACGGTTCGTGATGAGATCGCGGAACGGATCGTGATGAGTTCGCGGGACAAATCGTGATCAAGATCGTGAGACGGATCGTGATGAGTTCGCGGGACGGATCGTGATGTGTTCGCGGGACGGATCATGATTTGATCGCGGGACGGATCGTGATGATATCGCGGGACGCTCGGCGATTTGGATCGCGAAGAAGTTCGACTACACCAACCGCGTTTCTTAACGCTTCCCGCTTAGCGATCTACAAGGGTATGTAGATCCACTCTCCCTCTCGTAGATTCTCATCACCATGGATAGGTTTGCGTGTGCGTAGGAAATTTTTTCTTTCCCATGCGACGTTCCCCAACAAATGACCATGTTGGTTAGAGTTATGATGGAGGCTGGTTACCGTTGGTGCCCAGAGTATACAGTGGAGGAGCAGTATCGAGACTTCAACCAGGGCCAGTACCTATGTACTGTTAGGATATATCCATCATATCCTGGAGCTGTAGAGCCGCTTCAATGGACATATGGGATAGGTGTCACCATAGACATGGCAGTTCAGGAGGCCGCCTACACCATGTTGACTATTATGAGATCTCACCATGGACTGCTTCAAAACATCGAGTTCTGCTATGTTCCTGCTACTCTAGGAGGAGAGGATGGTTATCTTAGTGCAGCTTATTATGATCATTCTCATGAGGACCCTAGGCTTCAGGTGACCACTCAGTTGTTGGAGAACAGGGATCATGATGCACGTGCCCTTCGCATGGAGCTATATGCTACCCATGCATGCCTTTGGACAGCCTTGACACAGCTAGCACCTGTCGTGCAGACATGCTATGGAGATTTGGAGATGCTGAGCCCATTGCGGACTCATCTGCCAGCTCGCGTAGACTGGCCCAATGTTGGAGGCATCACTCCTCTTCGACGACTGCTTTTGCCACCAACCATGGGACTGAGGCCACATCCGTGTCCTTACGGTTGCCAGGGATCGCAGGCTAGAGTGTTTCCAGATCCCCAGGTTCTGCTCCCGGGCCACGGGGGTAACCTATATGAGGTGTTCTACTGCGATGCTTGAGTGCGTGTATGTTAGTACTAGTATTGTAGTAGTCGTATTGCCATAGTCGCGCGTGTCCTGTTTGATATGACTGAGGTGTGAGTTGAGTTCCGGAGGAGTAGATAGACAATGTATAGGAAGCTTGTAATGCCTCCGATGAGTTGTATCATCTTTTCAGTAGTTTGTACTTCAGCTTGGGCTTGTACTGAACTAAGTCATGGTGTGTATGAATCATGGTGTTCATATCGCAGTTGTTTGTTACCATGTTGATCAGGTGTTTACCCATGCATGCCATGTTGTCGAGTACATTCCTCATCTCATGTCTTAGAGTTAATATCTTCCTTGTCTAAGCCTTGGGTTTGTTTTTCCCATGGTGGTGTCAACTAGGAATAACCCCGTGCCTACCTTGGAGCAGGGCGAGGGAAGCCAGCCAAGGCAAGAGAACCTGTCGTAGTCGCCCTCTCTAGGGGAGGTGATGCTCGAAGCCGAGCGAAATAAAAGGGAGACCAACAGGGTGTTGGAACGTATTGAGCAGAATACCACGCGTCCTCCCCGCAATGAGCATAATGATGGTGTGTCCCTCAATGGCTTCGTCAAGCTGTGCCCACCTAAGTTTCATCACTCGGTCGACCTGCTCGACGCTGATGACTGGCTGACCAGCATGTCCTGCAAAATCCGAGCTGCTAATGTATCTGAGGCCAATTAGATGACTTTTGTTGCATACCTTATGGAAGGACCCGCCAACCTGTGGTGGGAAAATTATGAAGCCATGTGTCCAGCAGGCCCCGCAACTACCTGGGCAGATTTCAGTGAGGCATTCTGTACCCATCACATCCCAGAAGGGCTGATGGATCGCAAGAGAGAGGAATTCTGTGCTTTTACCCAGGGCTGACTGACAGTGGATGCTTATAGCCGTGAGTTCAGCAACCTTGCTCATTATGCACTAGAGGAAGTGTCGAACGATGCCAAGAAACAGGCTAGGTTCCATAAGGGACTTAACCCTGATCTCCATCGAGACCTGCGTCTGCATGAGTGCAATACCTTCCAGGCCCTTGTCAACAAGGCTATCAATGCGAAACTAGACAGACTGACTACGAGGCAACTAAGAAGCACAACCGTGACTTCAACCCTGCATCTAGCTCAAGCCCCAACAAACGCCGGGTGTGGGGTCCCAACATAGCTCTCTCGCCAAGGTACACCGCGAGACCATCCTTTCAGGTGCCTCACCCATCTCAGCCCAATCCTCCAGCCAGGACATTTGGAGGTCCCCCTGCCAATGTTGTTCCCCATGCCACCGTTGTCTGCTACAAATGTGGAGAACTAGGACACTATGCCCACGAGTGTCACCAAAACTATGTCAAGCCGGCCGGACATGGGAAGCCAGGAAAAGCCTTCTATGTGAAGCCAACTCCTACTCGTGGGTGAGTGAATTATGTTTCTGCTGAAGAAGCCCTTGAGGATCCTGATGTTATCCTAGGTATGCTCCTTGTCAATAGTCATCGAGCATATGTTCTGTTTGATACTAGAGCATCTCATTCATTCATCTCAGAAAGTTATGCACAGTTGCATAACATATATTTTCGTGATATGCCTACTCCTTTAGTAGTTTAGACTCCTGGTTCAAGTGGCAAACTTCTAGAGTGAGCCATCACAATTAGATTCTTGTGGATAGGCTAGTCTTCCTAGCATCTTTGATAGCTCTCAAGTCTTTGGACATTAATATCATCTTAGGCATGGACTGGATGAAAGCCCATTATGCTAAGATTGATACTCATTCTAGGAATCTTCAGCTCACACATCCATCAGGTGAGATAGTTAATGTCTCTAATCGAGCTATCAAGCGCCAACTCTATTCTATCAATGCTAGCCCTCTTCCAGAATTAGAAGATATTCCGGTAGTCCATGACTTTCCAGATGTCTTTCCAGAAGAACTGCAAGGAATTCCACCTGTCAAAGATGTAGAGTTTGTGATAGAGCTCATTCCATGGACTGTCCCAATAGCCAGAAGACCCTATAAGATGGCACCCTTAGAACTAGCCGAACTTAAGAAACAACTCGATGAGGCTTTGAAGAAAGGTTTCGTCCGTCCTAGTTCTTCTCCTTGGGCTTACCCCATCCTCTTCGTTAAGAAGAAGGATGTATCGGATCGGATGGTTGTAGATTATCGGCTAGTGAATCTGGTCTCCATAAAGAACAAGTATCCGCTCCCCAGGATCAATGACTTGTATGATCAACTGACTGGATCCTCAGTCTTTTCTAAGATGAATTTGAGGTTGGGATACCATCAAATCAGAATTAGAAACGGGGACATTCCAAAAATGGCCTTTTCAACTCGCTATGGCCAATACGAGTACACCGTCATGTCCTTCGGTTTAACCAATGTCCTAGCCACTTTCTCTTGCTTGATGAATTCGATCTTCATGGAGTACCTGGATAAATTTGTCATGGTTTACCTCAACGATATACTCATCTACTCAAAGAACGATCAGGAACATGCCGAGAATTTAAGGCTGGTATGGATGAAACTTCGAGAGCATCATCTGTATGCCAAATTCTCCAAGTGTGAATTTTGGTGACCAGAAGTGACCTATCTAGGCCACCTGATCTCTGGTAAGGGTATTGCTGTAAATCCCGAGAGAGTTCAGGCCATCCTTGATTGGACTCAACCTAAATTGGTTAAGCAAGTTCGGAGTTTCCTTGGCTTAGCGAGCTATTGTCACCTCTTTGTCGAGAATTGTTGGAAATATGCCCTAGAGGCAATAATGAATTAGTTATTATCATATTTCCTTGTTCATGATAATCATTTATTATCCATGCTAGAATTGTATTGATCAGAAACTCAGATACATGTGTGGATACATAGTCACCACCATGTCCCTAGTATGCCTCTGATGGACTAGCTCGTTGATCAAAGATGGTTAAGGTTTCCTAGCCATGGACATGAGATGTCAATTGATAACGGGATCACATCATTAGGAGAATGATGTGATGGACATGACCCAAACTATAAACGTAGCATATGATCGTATCAGTTTATTGCTACAGTTTTTTACATGTCAAGTATCTGTTCCTATGACCATGAGATCATGCAACTCACGGACACTGGAGGAGTGCCTTGTGTGTATCAAACATTGCAACATAACTGGGTGAAAATAAAGGTGCTCTACATCTATCTCCGAGGGTGTCTGTTGGGTTGGCATGGATCGACACGGGGATTTGTTACTCCGTGTGAGGGAGAGGTATCTCAGAGCCCACTCAGTAATACAACATCACAATAAGCCTTGAAAGCAATGTGACTAAGTGTTAGCCTCGGGATTTTGTATTACGGAACGTGTAAAGAGACTTGCCGGTAATGAGATTGAACTAGGTATGGAGATACCAACGATCGAATCTCGGGCAAGTAACATACCGAAGAACAAAGGGAACAACATACGGGATTAACTGAATCGTTGACATAGAGGTTCAACCGATAAAGATCTTCGTAGAATATGTAGGAACCAATATGGGTATCCAGGTCCCGCTATTGGTTATTGACCATAGACGTGTCTTGGTCATGTCTACATAGTTCCCGAACCCGTAGGGTCTGCACACTTAAGGTTCAGTGACGTTTCGGTAGTATAGAGTTATGTATGGTGGTGACCGAAGGTTGTTCGAAGTCCCGGATGAGATCCCGTACTTCACGAGGATCTCCCTAATGGTCCGTAGGTAAAGATTGATATATAGGAAGTCCTGTTTTGGTCACCAGAAAAGTTTCGGGCTCATCGGTAGTGTACCGGGTGTGCCGGGAGGGTGCCGGGGGACCGTCGGGAGGGGTATTTGGACCCAAGAGGCTACATGGGCAGTGGGAAGAGGTATACCAGCCCTTAGTGGGCTTTAATAAGTCCCATAAGAGTCCCATGCGGCTGGAGTGGAAGGAGAAGGAAAAAAAGCCAAGGTGGAAAGAGTTTCCAAGTGGGAAGGAGGAGTTCTAGTCCTACTAGGATTGGAGGACTCCTCCTCTCCTCCTTGTGCCAAAGGCCAAAGGGCTGGCCCTTGTGCGCCAGCCTCCTCCTCTCCTCCTGTCTATCATAGAGGTTTTGAGGGTTTTGAGACATAGAAAACAACCACGTGCTGCCCTCTTCTCTAGATCGTAGTTTCTCCTCTAGATTGGTTTCATCGGTGCTTAGGCAAAGCCCTGCTGGAATAGCTCGACCACCATCGCCGCAATGACATCACACTGCCGGAGAAATCTTCTACCTCTCCACTCCCTCTTGCTGGATCAACAAGGCGGAGATCTTCATCGAGTTGTACGTGTGCTAAACGTGGAGGTGCCATCCGTTTGGTGCTAGTTCGGAAGGACCGTGATCAAGATCGCGAGACGGATCGTGATGAGATCGCGGGACGGATCATGATGATATCGTGGGACGGATTGTGATGAGATCGCGGGATGGATCATGATGGGATCACAGGACGCTCCGCGATTTGGATCGTGAAGACGTTCGACTACATCAACCACATTTTTTAACGCTTCCCGCTTAGCGATCTACAAGGGTATGTAGATCCACTCTCCCTCTCGTAGATGCTCATCACCATGGATAGATCTTGCGTGCGCGTAGGATTTTTTTTGTTTCCCATGCAACTCTCCCCAACAAGAACTTCTCCAAGGTTGCGAAGCCTCTGACTGAACTCCTCAAGAAATAAAAAAGTTTGAGTGGACCCCACAATGCGAGCATAGTTTTCAGGAACTGAAAACTCTCCAGACCTCTGCTCCCGTTCTGGTGCCACCAGATTTTTCGAAGGACTTTGTTATCTATTGCGACGCCTCACGACATGGATTAGGTTGCATTCTCATGCAAGATCGTCATGTGATTGCATACACATCTCGACAGCTGTGTCCACATGAGGATAATTATCCAACACATGATCTTCAGCTTGTAGCTGTAGTCCATGCAATGAAAACCTGGCGACATTACCTTCTTGGTAATCATTGCGAAATTTACACTGATCACCAAAGTCTGAAATATATTTTCACCCAGTCAGATTTGAATCTTAGGCAAATACGGTGGCTTGAGCTGATTACAGATTACGACTTAGGGATAACTTACACCCCAGGGAAAGCCAATGTCATGGCTGATGGACTAAGTTGTAAGTCTTATTGTAACAACTTGATGTTACCACAAAGTCAACCACTTCTCTATGAGGAGTTTCGGAAGTTGAACCTTCATATTGTTCCTCAAGGATTCCTTTCCAACCTAGTGGCAAAACCCACCCTTAAGGATCAAATCGTAGCTATTCAGAGGTATGACAAGGGTATATCTCAAATCAAGGAGAACATTGCTAGCGGAAGCGCTAAAGATTTCTCCAAAGACGATCAGGGTGTTGTGTTCTTTCAGAACCGCTTGGTGGTTCTTAAAAGCAGACGCTTACAACAGCTCATCCTTAAGGAGGCTCATGATTATCCTCTCACAATTCATCCTGGTAGTACCAAGATGTATCAGGACCTACGCTAGAGGTTCAGGTGGACTAGGATGAGGAGAGAAATTGCTCAGTTCGTTGCTAACTGCAATGTTTGTCATCGCGTTAAGGCAGAACATCAAAGGCTTGCTGGCAACCTTCAACCCTTAGCTATTCCTGAATGGCAATGGGATAAGGTCGGTTTGGATTTCATCACCGGATTTCCCAGGACCAAGAGAGGGAATAATGCTATCTTTGTGGTCATTGACCGTCTTTCCAAAGTGGCTCTTTTTCTTCCTGTTTGGGAGAGTATAACTGCTAGCCAGCTAGTGGAGTTATACGTTTCTTGAATAGTTTCTCTTCATGGCATTCCTTTGGAGATTAACTCAGACTATGGAAGTATCTTTACTTCCCGATTTCAGGAAAGCTTCCAAAATGCTATGGGGACTCATCTATCCATTAGCACTGCTTTCCATCCACAGTCAAGTGATCAAGTTGAGTGAGTCAATCAAATTCTTGAAGACATGCTCCGAGCTTGTGTTATATCCTTCGGTATGAATTGGAAAAAATATATTCCATTTGCTGAATTTGCTAATAACAATAGTTACCAGTCAAGCTTGGGCAAAGCCCCTTTTGAAGTTCTCTATGGACGAAGGTGTCGAACACCTCTTAACTGGTCAGAAACCAGAGAGAGGCAACTCTTTGGCCCAGATATGATCCAGGATGCAGAGGAGCAGGTTCGCATTATTCGTCAAAATTTGAAAACAGTCCAATCTCGTCAAAAGAGCCATCATGATTGCCATGATATGGCTGTGACCTATGAAGTTGACGAGAAGGCTTATCTTCGGGTTACACCTCTGAAGGGTACCCATCAATTCGGTATCAAGGGCAAGTTGGCTCCTCGTTACATTGGACCTTTTCACATTCTTGCTAAATGAGGAGAAGTTGCCTACCTATTGGAACTTCCGTTGCATATTTCCAAGGTTCAAGATGTCTTCCATGTCTCGCAACTCAGGCGTTGCTTCTCAGACCCTATCCGCGAAGTAGACCACGAAGCGCTTGATCTCCAAGATAGCCTTACATATCGAGAATACCCTATTCGTAATCTTGATCAAGATGAGCGTACCACTCGGCGTCAAAACATCAAGTTTATCAAGGTTCAGTGGTCACACCATTCCGAGAAGGAAGCCACATGGGAAAGAGAGGATCATCTTCGACAAGAGTACCCCGCGCTCTTCCTGACGATTTCCAAATCTCGGGACGAGATTCTTTTGAGTGGGGGTGAGTTGTCACATCCCTAGTTAGCTTACTTAGGGCAGCATGTGTGTGCATCATGTTTTATTTTTTGCATCAACTTGAAATGGGGATTAACAAAAGCCCTATCATCTCACCTGAATCAAACCAATTCAAAAGATGTGAAAAATCAACCAATCCAAAATGCCCATCAAAATTGCCCCCTATGTGTGTTAAATGTTGACATCAATATATCAGGGGTCATTCTAAATATCTGAATCCATGTAGCATTTCAAAAATAAATATTAAAGTTGCTGAAAATGCCAAATAAAGAATTATAATTATTTTAGCATTCAAAATATTCTGAAACTTTTTCTAGAGGTTCGAAATATTCAAACTAAGCTCTATAAAATATGTGAGTATTTTGTGCCTAGTATTTGTGCCTAAAACAAAATAAAACAAATGTTAGAAAAGGAAAAATAGAAAGAAATAAGAAAGAAGAAAAGAAATCTCACCTTAGGCCCAGGCCAGGCCAGCCCACCTTGCCCAGGGAGGTCTTCGTCCTCCTGGGGGCCAGGGGGACGGGCATGTGGCCGCCGTGCGCACACGGCCGTGCCGCCACGCCGGTAGCTGCGTGCCTGCCTCCCCCTCGCCAGTGCGACGGGGATAAGCTCGCGCTGTTGTCCCCATCGCTCTCTCCTCCTCGCAGACGCTTTTTCCTCTCCCGTCTCCCCTCTATCTCCATGGCCGCCGAAGCCCTGCCGCCGTAGTCTCGCTGCTCCATCCGCCCCCCCTCACTCCTGAGCCCCCCAGCCGCTCCGCCTCGACACCCTCTTTCTCCTCACCGAGCCACGCGTCGTCGGGAGCCCTCCATCGCTGAGCCGCCATCTTCTTCAACCATCGGCCACTGCAGTCGCCGCCGTCGATTCGCCAGAAGCAGAGCCTCCCCGAGCCCGTCTCCGACATCGTCGTGACCGATGTGAGCTCCTGGATCTTGTCCCCCCTTTTCCCCCATCACTAGCGCGCTCTAGCGCCAATTCACCTTGGGCCCGAGACCTTCTCGCCGTCGGCGAGGACGTGGCAGTCGCTGCGGCAGCCCAAGCTCGCACTTGAGCACGTAGACGTGCTCAGGAGGTTCCCAGGTAGCCATAGGAGCCTTTAGTTGTCCCATTCGAGCTCTGGCTCGACGAGCTAGTGCTCGCCCGAGCTCCGGCAGCCACCGCGCCCAATGCCGGCGTCGACTCCGGCCACCCCAGCCCCTAGCTAGTGTCGGGTTCGACGCACACGAGCATGCATGACCGTCCGGTGCCCTCCGCCGTCCATTTGGTCGCCGGAGGAGGGTTTCCAACCCCCTCCGCCGTCCCTCACGTTGCCGGCGGCTCAACACCAGTGAGTCAACCTAGTTGACCGCAGAGTTGACCCCCCTTGGGTCACTGGCAAGTGGGCCCGTCCCGTTAGGTTTAAATTAGTTTAGGTAATTAATTAATTACCTTAATTAACTTAAACACCCACTCACAGGTGGGCCCAACCTAAATAATTCGTAATTAGGAATTAAATTAAACCCAATTAGGGTCGGGGTCACTCACCAGTGGACCCCACTGGTCAGGTTTGACCTGGCACGCTTAGTTGACCTGCTCACGTCATGCTGACGTCATGGTGACGCAATAATATAATTTCTAATTTAAATTAAGTCCAAAAATTGCTAAATACTTTGAAAATTCATAGAAATTAATCTATAACTCAGATTGAAATAATTTATGTCTGAAAATTTATGAGAAAAATTCAATGAATCCAATGGTGCTATTATCATGCATGTTAGAGCAAGCCATCTGGTGAAAATTCACATTTAGTAATAGGTCAATGTATGGAATATGAAATGGAGAACGACTTTGAACCTATATTCAAATCCACTCCATCCAACTTGAATAATAGTTGCGTTAGCTCATCCATTCATGTTGCCATGTCATGATCATGCATCATATTGTTGCACTTGCCATGTATTGATTGTTATTTATCTGCATTGCGGTAGGCCCTACTTCCGAGGATACCCCCGAGTACTCCAACGAAGGAGGGTACCTTCCCACTTCCCAGCAAGGCAAGCAACCCCATAGATCATTCCGATATCATCCCATTCACTCGCTCCTGTTCTTGTTTATTGCATTAGGACAAACGTTCAATTATCTGTCTTTTGCGGTAGTTGAACCCATTCCTTTGCATGACCTGTCATTGTCATAGTAAATAGCTAAACCTTGCAACCTAGCATACCTGGTAGATGCTTGAGCCATGATGTAATTACCTGCTGTGCTTGCTATGCTTAGAGTTGTGTGAGGTCTGATTCATCTGGGTGATAACTGGAGTGAAACATTATTGTTCTGTTGCGAGAAGCTTAATGATGAACCCAATTTGTTAAAGGTGGCGATGAGAGGCTACGTAGGAGTACATAGCGGGTTATCTCATTGGGCCGTTCTTAGGAACTGAGTTTCGTGTTTTTGATCCAAGACTAGTTACTACCACACGTTGGGATACTTAATTTACCCTCTCGACTTATCATTCGCTTAGTCCTTGGTCCAGGAGTTGCAAGTAGTTTCTGGTGTTCATAGTATGCTGGAGGCTGTGCGTAGCGCTGACCCTAGGGGTGGGTTACGATGCGGTAGGCAGTGGCACGGTGTACCAAGGGTCGCCTGAATGGTGGGCTTGGGAACCACACGCACATCTTTTGGGGCCGTAGCGGAAATTTCGGCCGGACTTCCTTGCGGGTTCAGTCTCAAATAGGCAATAGCCTGGACTAGAGGGCTTGTGTGATTGACGGTCATGGCCGACTCCCTTGCGAGGCTTCCGCTTGAAGGTTGCTGAGGTGCATGGTTCTATGAGCACACAACGATAAGTGGTGAGAGCGTGTGTGAAGGAGTACACCCCTGCAGGGTATGAACCTGTTCGAATAGCCACGTCCTTGGATATGGACTACTTGGAGAACTTATGCTGTTCATAGATAACTTGATGGATACCCATAAAATTCTCAAGACAAGTGTGAGTACCATGGATGGCACTTCCGTAGATGACGGAGGTTAACCCATGGTGGTGTATTGATGTGGAGTTAGTGGACTCGTGTGCGATATCTAAAACTTGAACAAAGAGTAAGATGTGTAGTTTAGGTTAGCCAAGAGTCAAAGATGGCATTGCTGCATAAACTCCACCACTCCCCCTTGTTGATACATGATCATGAATAGACTAGGTCTGATTTAAAGACTTGTTGAGTACATTTGTACTCACGTTTGCTTAATAAATGTTGCAGATGAGACTCAGAACCCATCAGGTGGGTTCTACCTAGATGTTGACGATGCAGAATAGCTGGTATCCTAGCTACGACCTGCTGCCCTATGGCGGGCTGTAGATAGTCAGGCCATATGCCTTTTTACCCTTTCATCTGTCTATACTAAGACAACTTTATGCTTTCGCTTGGTTTGTATGAACTTGAGTGTCGGGTCATGTGGCCCCTATCTGTAGGAACATATTATGCAAGGCTCCTCTGAGCCTCTTAAATAAAAGTTGTGTTGTTGTATGGTTATGTTGTGTTGCCATGCATACCGGGCATGTCGGGCATACGTGTGATGTACAACGGTATGTATGGGATCCGACACCTAGTCATGTGCCTTTAGTAGTACCGTTTACGGGAAACTGCCTCTTTGTGCTTCCACCGAGCCTTGGTAGCTTGCTACTGCTCCGGACACATTGATTGACCGACATGTATCCTTCTTTGGTGCTATGTATGTCCCTTCGGGGAAATAGCTTGCAGTGCAATGGAGTCCCTATAGCTTGCTATTACTCGTTTACAGTCGCTTGAGGCCGACACCTGCATTGTTGGGTTACATATGTCTGTTTCCTTACGGATGTGCCACTTGGGTTCTATGACTAGTCATGTCAGCCCGGGTTCTCTGTCGTTTGAATGCTGGCGACATATTCACATACGTGAGCCAAAAGACGCAAATGGTCCTGGCTACGGTAAGGCTGCAACCATGGAGTTTACCGTGCATGAGGCCGCAAAGTGATGTGATATGTTACAGGCCAGATACCTATGACTTTGGATCGGGGTCTCGACAGTTTCTCGTGCTCGTGAGCCATTTTGCGCCCCTTCGATCGACCTATTATTTTGGTTCAATGTGAATATAATACAGAAGGGATGCTATGCGCAGTTTCATCTAGGAATGAAGCTTTTGCATGGCTAAACATGTGGGTAGTAGCGGTATGGGTGATAGACCATGCAAAATAACATTTTTCGGGGGTTTGGTGCACCGAAGATGATCCTCCTTCTATCCAGACTTACAAGTATGACTTGGTGGCGAGAAATAGAGTGATGTTACATTGTTCTTTAATTTATTGTCCTAGAATGTGTCCGTAGCTAAGCACAATGTTGGGTATTAGAGGCTATAATTGTGCACGCCAACGATTGAATCATCGAAAACTCAATCTTGCAAGCCCTTTTTGGCCTTCGAATTTTTCCGAAACGGACGAAGTCAGTCATCATGGGATACGTCTTTTCGTTGCGGTCGTTTTGGCATGTCATGGAGTCCAATCGGAGTTCGTATGGCCAGAATTTGGGCCACTCTACGAATACAACTCAAATATATTTCAGACCGGAGTATACCGTGGATCCAGCTTCCAAGGTAAGTGTCTCGCACCTGTGAGCCATTTTCCGCTCCTCGTAATGACCAATTATTTTGGTTCCATATGAATATAACCCAGAAGGGACGCTATGCACAGTTTCGTCCACGAATGAAGCTATTGCATGGATAAACATGTGGGTAGTAGCGGTATGGGTGATAGACCATTCAAAACAACATTTTTGGGCCATTCTATGGACACAACTCAAATAGATTTCAGACCAGGGGATACCGTGCATCCAGCTTGCCACGTAAGTTTTTCGCGCCCGTGAGCCATTTTGCGTCCCTCGGAATGACCAATTATTTTGGTTCCATATGAATATAACCCAGAAGGGATGTTATGCAAAGTTTTGTCGAGGAATGAAGCTTCTGCATGGATAAACATGTGGGTAGTAGCGGTACGGGTAATAGACCATGCAAAACAACATTTTTGGGGGTTTGGGTGCACCGAACATGACCCTCCTTCTATCCAGACTTACTAGTATGACTTGCTGGTGAGAAATAGAGTGATGTTACATTGTTCTGTAATTTACTGTCCTAGAATGTGTCCATGGCTGAGCACAATGTTGGGGTAGTAGAGGCTAGAAGTGTGCACGACAACTATTAAATAATACAAAAACTCAATCTTGCAAGCCATTTTTGGGCCTTGAATTTTTTCCTAAATGGACGAAGTCAGTCATCATGGGATACATTTTTTTGTTGCGGTCGTTTTGGCATGTCGTGGAGCCCAATCGGAGTTCGTATGGCCAGAATATGGCCGTTCTACGGATACAACTCAAATAAGACCGGGGGATACCATGGATCTAGCTTCCCAGGTAAGTTTCTCGCGCCCGTGAGCCATTTTGCGCCCCTCGGAAGGACCAATTATTTTTCTTCCACATGAATATAACCCAAAAGGGATGCTATGCGCAGTTTCATCCAGGACTGACGCTTTTGCATGGCTAAACATGTGGGTAGTAGCGGTATTGGTGATAGACCATGCAAAACAATATTTTTTGGGTGTTCGGTGAACCGAAAATGACTCTCCTTCTGTACGGACTGATAAGTATGACTTTCTGGTGAGAAATAGAGTGATGTTACATTGTTCTGTAATTTATTGTCCTAGAATGTGTCCGTGGATGAGCACAATGTTGGGTAGTAGAGGCTGGAAGTGTGCACGCGAACGATTAAATCATCGAAAAACTCAATCTTGCAAGCCGTTTTTGGCCTTCGACTTTTTGCCCAAACGTACAAACTCGGTCATCGTGGGATACGTCATTTCGTTGTAGTCGTTTTGGCATGTCGTGGCACCCAATCGGAGTTCGTATGGCTAGAATATGGCCATTCTACGGATACAACTCAAATAGATTTAAGACCGGGGGATACCGTGGATCCAGCTTCCCAGGTAAGTGTTGGGGAACGTTGCATGGGAAACAAAAAATTTCCTACGCACACGCAAGATCTCCCCATGGTGATGAGCATCTACGAGAGGGAGAGTGGATCTACACACCCGTGTAGATCGCGAAGCGGGAAGCGTTAAGAAACACGGTTGATGTAGTCGAACGTCTTCATGATCCAAATTGCCGAGCATCCCATGATCCCATCACGATCCATCCCGCGATCTCATCACGATCCGTCCCGCGATCTCATCATGAACCTTCCTGCGATCCAATCATGAGTCATCTCGCGATCTTGATCACGGTCCTTCCGATCTAGCACCGAACAGATGACACCTCCGCGTTCAGCACACGTACAGCTCGACGACGATCTCTGCCTTCTTGATCCATCAAGAGGGAACGGAGAGGTAGAAGATTTCTCCGGCAGCACGACGGTGTTGCGGTGATGGTGGTGGAGCTATTCCGGCAGGGCTTCGCCTAAGCACTGCAGAAAACCGATCTAGAGGAGAAACTATGCACTAGAGGAGAGGGTAGCACGTGGCTGTTTTCTATGCGTGCAAAAACCCTAAAACCTCTAGTGTATATAAGAAGAGGAGAGGAGGATGTTGGCGCACCAAGGGCAGCAATTTTGCCCTTGGCGCATGGAGAGGAGAGGAGGAATCCTCCTCCAATCCTATTAGGACTTGGACTCCTTCCTTATTAGCCGTTTTGCCCTTTTCCACCTTTTTCTCTTTGGTTTTTTCTTTCCCAGCTGCATGGGCCTTTTTGGGACTTCCACCAGCCCACTAAGGGCTGGTATTCATCCTCCCACAGCCCATGTAGCCTCTTGGGTCGAAATACCCCTCCCGATGGTCCCCCGGTACACTGCCGGGACTCCCGGTACACTACCGATGAGCCTGAAACTTTTCTGGTGACCAAAATAGGACTTCCTATATATAAATCTTTACCTTCGGACCATTCCAGAGCTCCTCGTGACGTCCGGGATCTCACCCGGGACTCCTAACAACCTTCGGTCACCACCATACATAACTCTATACTACCGAAACGTCACCGAACCTTAAGTGTGCAGACCCTGCGGGTTCGAGAACTATGTAGACATGACCAAGACACCTCTATGGTCAATAACCAATAGAGGGACCTGGATGCCCATATTGGTTCCTACATATTCTACGAAGACCTTTGTTGGTCGAACCTCTATGTCAAGGATTCAGTTAATCCCATATGATGTTCCCTTTGTTTATCGGTATGTTACTTGCTTGAGATTCGATTGTCGGTATCTGCATTCCTAGTTCAACCTCGTTATTGGCAAGTCTATTTACTCATTCTGTAATACAAGATCCCGTGGCTAACACTTAGTCACATTGCTTGCAAGGCTTATTGTGATGTTGTATTACCGAGTGGGCCCTAAGATACCTCTCCGTCACCCAATAGACACCTTCGGAGATACCTGTAGAGCACCATTATAGTCACTCAGTTACGTTGCGATGTTTGATACACATAAAGCACTCCTCCGGTGTCCATGAGTTGCATGATCTCATGGTGATAGGAACATATACTTGACATGCAAAAAACTGTAGCAATAAACTAACACGATCATACATACGTTATAGTTTGGGTCTTGTCCATCACATCATTCTCCTAATTATGTGATCCCATTATCAAATGTGTTCTCATGTCCATGGCTAGGAAACCTTAACCATCGTTGATCAACGAGCTAGTCCATTAGAGGCATCTAGGGACATGCGGTTGTCTATGTATCCACACATGTATCTAAGTTTCCGATCAATACAATTCTAGCATGGACAATAAACGATTATCATGAACAAGGAAATATAATAATAAAAAATTTATTATTGCCTCTAGGGTGTATTTCAAACAGTAAGTTTCTCGCGCCCGTGAGCTATTTTGCGCCCCTTGGAATGACCAATTTTTTTGGTTCCAGATGAATATAAACTAGAAGGGCTTCTATGTGCAATTTCATCCAGGAATGTAATTTTTGCATGTCTGAACGTGTGGGTAGTAGTGGTATAGGTGATATACAATGCAAAACAACATTTTGGAGGGTTCGGTGTACCGAAGATGATCCTCCTTCTATCCATACTGACAACTATGGCTTGCTGGTGAGAAATTGATTGATGTTACATTGTTCTGTAATTTATTGTCCTACAATGTGTCCATGACTGAGCACAATGTTGGGTAGTAGAGGCTAGAAGTGTGTACGCCAAAGATTAAATCATCCAAAAACTCAATCTTGCAAGCCGTTTTTGGCCTTCAAATTTTTTCCAAAATGGAGGAAGTCGGTCATCGTGGGTTATGTCTGTTTGTTGCGGTCGTTTGGGCATGTCGTGGAGCCCAATCGGAGTTCGTATGACTAGAATATGACCGTTCTACGGATACAACTCAAATAGATTTCAAACCGGGGGATACCGTGGATCCAGCTTCCCACGTAAGTTTCTCGCGCACGTGAGCCATTTTGCGCCCCTCGGAACACACAATTATTTTGGTTCCATATGAATATAACCAAGAAGGGATGCTATGCGCAGTTTCGTCAAGGAATGAAGCTTTTGCATGGCTAAACATGTGGGTAGTAGTGGTATGGGTGATAGACCAGGCAGAACAACATTTTTGAGGGGTTCGGTGCACCGAAGATGATCCTCCTTCTATCCGGACTGACAAGTATGACTTGCTGGTGACAAATAGAGTGATGTTACATTGTTCTGTAATTTATTGTCCTAGAATGTGAACATGGCTAAGCACAATGTTGGGTAGTAGAGGCTAGAAGTGTGTACGCCAACGATTAAATCATCCAAATACTCAATCTTGCAAGCCCTTTTTGGCCTTCGAATTTTTTGCAAAACGGACAAAGTCGGTCATCGTGGGATACGTATTTTCGTGGCGGTTGTTTTGGCAAGTCGTGGAGCCCAATCTGAGTTCGTATGGCCAGAATATGGCCATCCTACGGATGCAACTCAAATAGATTTGAGACCAGGGGATACCATGGATCCAGCTTCCCAGGTAAGTTTCTCGTGGCCGTGAGCCAATTTTCGCCCCTCGGAAGGACCAATTATTTTGGTTCCATATGAATATAACCCAGAAGGAATGATATGCACCGTTTGGTCAAGGAATGAATGTTTTGAATGAATAAACATGGGGGTAGTAGTGGTATGGGTGATAGACCATGCAAACAACATTTTTTGGGGGGGGGGTTAGTGCACCGAAGATGATCCTCCTTCTATCCATACTGACAAGTATGACTTGCTGGTGAGAAATAGAGTGATGTTACATTGTTCTTTAATTTATTATCTATGTTAGGTAATAGAGGCTAGAAGTGTGCACGCTAATGATTAAATCATCCAAAACCTCAATCTTGCAAGCCCATTTTGGCCTTCGAATTTTTTTCTGAATCGGACGAAGTCGGTCTTCGTGGGATACGTCTTGTGATTGCGGTCGTTTTGGCATGTCATAGAGCCCAATCGGAGTTCGTATGGCCAGAATATCGCCGTTCTATGGATACAAGTCAAATAGATTTCAGACCGGGCGATACCGTGGATCCAGCTTCCCATGTTAGTTTCTTGTGCCCGTGATCCATTTTATGCCCCTCGGAAGGACCAATTATTTGGGTTCCATATGAATATATCCCAAAAGGGATGCTATGCACCGTTTCGTCCAGGAATAAAGCTTTTGTATGGATAAACATGTGGGTTGTAGCGGTATGGGTGATGGACCATGCAAAACAACATTTTTGGAAGGTTCGGTGCAACGAAGATGATCCTCCTTCTATCCATACTGACAAGTATGACTTGCTGGTGAGAAATATAGTGATGTTACATTGTTCTTTAATTTATTATCCTATAATGTGTCCATTGCTGAGGACAATGTTGAGTAGTAGAGGCTAGAAGTATGCACGCCAATGATTAAATCTTCCAAAAACTCAATCTTGCAAGCCATTTTTGGCCTTTGATTTATTTTTGAAACGGTCGAAGTCGGTCATCGTGGGATAGTTCTTTTCGTTGAGGTCTCTTTGGCATGTCTTGTAGCCCAATCAGAGTTCGTATGGCCAGAATATGGTCGTTCTACGGATATAACTCAAATAAGACCGGGGGATACCGTGCATCCAGCTTCCCAGGTAAGTTTCTCGTGCCCGTGAGCCATTTTGCACCCCTCGGAACGACCAATTATTTTGGTTCCAGATGAATATAACCCAAAAGGGATGCTATGCGCAGTTTCGTCCAGGAATGAAGCTTTTGCATGACTAAACATGTGGGTAGTAGCAGTATTGGTGATAGACCATCCAAAACAACATTTTTCGGGCGTTCGGTGCACCGAAGATGATCCTCCTTCTATCCAGACTGACAAGTGTGACTTGTTGGTGAGAAATAGAGTGTGTTACATTGTTCTATAATTTATTGTCCAAGAATGTGTCCGTGGCTGAGCACAATGTTGGGTAGTGGAAGCTAGAAGTGTACACGCCAACGATTAAATAATCCAAAAACTCAATCTTGCAAGCCGTTTTTGGCCTCTGAATATTTTTCCAAAACTGACGAAGTCGGTCATCATGGGATACGTCTTTTCGTTGCGGTTGTTTTGACATGTCGTGGAGCTCAATCGGTGTTCGTATGGCTAGAATATGGTCGTTCTATGGATAAAACACAAATAGATTTTAGACCGGGGTTACCATGGATCCAGCTTCCCAGGTAAGTTTCTCGCGCCCGTGAGCCATTTTGCGCCCCTTGGAACGACCGGTTCTTTTGGTTCCAGATGAATATAAACTAGAAGGGATTCTATGCGCAATTTCGTCAAGGAATGAAATTTTTGCATGTCTAAACATGTGGGTAGTAGCGGTATAGGTGATATACAATGCAAAACAACATATTTGGAGGGTTCGGTGTACCGAAGATGATCGTCCATCTATCTAGACTGACAACTATGACTTGCTGGTGAGAAATTGAGTGATGTTATGTTGTTCTGTAATTTATAGTCCTACAATGTGTCCATGGCTAAGAACAATTTTGGGTAGTAGAGGCTAGAAGTGTGCACGGTAATGATTAAATCATCCAAAAACTCAATCTTGCAAGCCATTTTTGGCCTTCAAATTTTTTCACATCGGAGGAAGTCGGTCATCGTGGGTGACGTCTTTTTGTTGCGGTCGTTTTGGCATGTTATGGAGCTCAATCGGAGTTCGTATGACTACAATATGGCCGTTCTATGGATACAGCTCAAATAGATTTCAAACCGGGGGATACCGTGGATCCAGCTTCCCAGGTAAGTTTCTCGCGCCCGTGAGCCATTTTGCACCCGTCGGAACGACCAATTATTTTGGTTCCATATGAATATAACCTAGAAGGGATACTATGCGCAGTTTCGTCCAGGAATGAAGCTTTTGCATGGCTAAACATGTGGGTAGTAGCGGTATGGGTGATAGACCATGCAAAACAACATTTTTGGGGTGTTCGGTGCACCGAAGATGATCCTCCTTCTATCCAGACTGATAAGTATGACTTGCTGGTGACAAATAGAGTGATGTTACATTATTCTGTAATTTATTGTCCTAGAATGCGTTCGTGGCTGAGCACAATGTTGGGTAGTAGAGGCTAGAAGTGTGCACGCCAACGATTAAATCATCCAAAAACTCAATCTTGCAAGCCCTTTCTGTCCTTCGAACTTTTTCCAAAACGGACAAAGTCGGTCATCGTGGGATACGTCTTTTCGTTGCGGTCGTTTTGATATATCATGGAGCCCAATAGGAGTTCGTATGGCCAGAATATGGCCGTTCTACGGATACAACTCTAATAGATTTCAGAACGGGTGATACCGTGGATACAACTTCCCAGGTAAGTTTCTCACGCCCGTGAGCCATTTTGCGCCCATCGAAAGCACCAATTATTTTGGTTCCATATGAGTATAACCCAGAAGAGATGCTATGCACCATTTTGTCTAGGAATGAAGCTTTTGCATGGATAAACATGGGGTAGTAGCGGTATGGGTGATAGACCATCCAGAACAACATGTTTGGGGGGTTCAATGCACCGAAGATGATCCTCCTTCTATCCATATTGACAAGTATGACTTGCTGGTGAGAAATAGAGTGATTTTACATTGTTGTTTAATTTATATTCCTAGAATATGTCCTTGGCTGAGCACAGTGTCGGGTAGTAGAGGCTAGTAGTGTGCACGCCAACGATTAAATCAACCAAAAACTCAATCTTGCAAGCCCATTTTGGCCTTCGATTTTTTTTTGAAACGAACTTAGTCGGTCTTCTTGGGATACGTCTTGTCGTTGCGGTCGTTTTTGCATGTCATGGAGCCCAATCGGAGATCATATGGCTATAATATGGCTGTTGTACGAATACAACTCAAATAGATTTCAGACCGGGGGATACCATGGATCCAGCTTCCCAGGTAAGTTTCTCGTGCCCGTGAGCCATTTTATGCCCCTCGGAAGGACCAATTATTTTGGATCCATATGAATATAACCCAAAAGGGATGCTATGAACTATTTCATCGAGGAATAAAGATTTTGCATGGATAAACATGTGGGTAGTAGCGGTATGGGTGATAGAATATGCAAACAACATTTTCGCGAGGTTCGGTGCACCGAAGATGATCCTCCTTCTATCCATAGTGACAAGTATGACTTGTTGGTGAGAAATAGAGTGATGTTACATTGTTCTTTAATATATTGTCCTATAATGTGTCCGTGGCTGAGCACAATGTTGGGTAGTAGAGGCTAGAAGTGTGCACACCACGATTAAATCAACCAAAAACTCAATCTTGCAAACCGTTTTTGGCCTTAGAATTTTTTTCCGAAACGGACGAAGTCGGTCATCGTGGGATACGTCTTTTCATTGCTTTATTTTTGGCATGTCATGGAGCCCAATCGGAGTTCATATGGCTAGAATCTGGCCGTTCTAGGGATATAACTCAAATAAGATCGTGGGATACCGTGGATCCAACTTCCCAGGTAAGTTTCTCACGCCTGTGAGCCATTTTGCGCCCCTCGGAACGACCAATTATTTTGGTCCCAGATGAATATAACCCAAAAGGGATGCTATGCGCAGTTTCGTCCAGGAATGTAGCTTTTGCATGGCTAAACATGTGGGTAGTAGCGGTATGGGTGATAGACCATGCAAAACAACATTGGGGGGGGGGGGTCGGTGCACCGAAGAGGATCCTCCTTCTATCTAGATTGACAAGTATGACTTGCCGGTGAGAAATAAAGTGATGTTACATTGTTCTGTAATTTATTGTCCTAGAATGTGTCCGTGGCTTAGCACAATGTTGGGTAGTAGAGGCTAGAAGTGTGCACGCCAATGATTAAATCATCCAAAAAGTCAATCTTGCAAGTCATTTTTGGCCTTTGATTTTTTCTGAAATGGACGAAGTTTGTCACCGTGGGATACATATTTTCTATGCGGTCGTTTTGGCATGCGTGGAGCCCAATAGGAGTTTGTATGGCCAGAATATGGCCGTTCTACGGATACAACTCAAATAGATTTTAGCACCGGGGGATACCGTGGATCCCGCTTCCAAGGTAAGTTTCTTGCGCCCGTGAGCCATTTTGTGCCCCTCAGAACAACCTATTATTTTGGTTACATATGAATATAACTAGAAGGGGGACAGCCGGGCGAGGCGGAGCCCGCAGCACCGGGGGCTGCGACGGCGGCAATGCCGGTAGCGGCCGCGGGAGGAGGAGCCGGCCGGGGTTGTGGCCGGCCGGACGAGGGGCAGCCAGCAGCGCCGAGGTCCACGAGAGGCAAGGCCGGCAGGGGTCGATGCAGGAGCCGGCCGGGGCTGTGGCCGGCCGGGCGAGGGGACGTGGAGGGCCGGCTGGCGCGCCTAGCCGGCGACGGGACGCGGAGGGCTGGCTGGCGCGCCTAGCCGGCCACGGGACGCGGAGGGCTGGCCGACGCGCCCAGCCGGCGACGGGATATGGTGGGCCGGCCGGCGTAGAGGCGGCCGGAGCGGCGAGCTGGCCCAGGCATGCGGGCGGGAGGCGGAGCCGGCCCAGGAGGAGGGCGGTGAGCCGGCGGTCGCAGGAGTCGGCCGGGCTTGGAGAATCCGGCAGGTCCGGAAGGAGGCAGCGGGGCACGGCCGTCGGGCCGGCGTGGAGACACCAGGGTGCGGGGGACGCGGACGCCCGAGCTGGCGGGGGCGGCGCGGAGACGCTGGCCGACCGGGCGGCGACGAGTGCGCGAGCCAGCCGGTGACGGGCGGAGCCGACCGCGGGCCGGAGCGGAGCGAGGCCGGGGCGAGCTCGAGGAGGCCGGCCAAAGCCCGGCATGGACGGAGCAGGGCCAGACCGAGGCGAAGCCGCGAGCATGCGTCCGCTGGAGATGGTGGTGGAGAAGACCGTGCATGGGCGCGAAGACCCACCGCATGGACACAAGCCATGTCAACCAGCCAAGCTAGCCTACGCAGCCAAATCCATTGGCTATGTTAGCTCGCTAGCTAGCTAGGTGCAAGGGCGTGCACATACAGGGGCCGAGGAGCAGCACGGTGGCGCAGCCAGCCGCACGGCAGCAGCCATGGCTGGTGGTGGTTGAGATGCGCTATGTGAACATGAACAGAAGAGCAGCGAGTGGATGAGCGACGCAGCACCATGGGCACGCTGCTGGAGCGGCTGTGGAGGGGCGACGTCGAGGCCTCCGGCAAGGAGGAGCAATGGGCACCAAGCGCGCACGACCGGGGCAACCGAGGCGACGCGTCGACGACCGTGCCTGAGCAAGACGCAGCGCGGGGCGGCGCCCGGCCCTGGCGATGAACGCAGATGGAGGGACGGTGGTGACGTCGCGATGGTGTCAAGGCTGATGGCCAGGGGCGAGTTGATGTCGAGCCCTCGAGCGTGGCCGGATAGGCGACGGCGACGCCACAGCGGAGCTGGCAAAGATGGAGAGGCCGACGATGAAGGCGCGCCATCTCGCACGGCCGCCCCAGGGGCGAGTTGATGTCGAGCCCTCGAGCACGGCCGGAGAGGCTACGACGATGCCACGACGGAGTTGGCAAAGATGGCGTGGCCGACGACGAAGGCGCGCCACCTCGTGCGGCCACCTCGGGGGCGAGTTGATGTCGAGCCCTCGAGCGTGGCTGGAGAGGCGACGGCGACACCACGGCGGAGTTAGCGAAGATGGCGAGGCCGACGACGAAGGCGCACCGTCTCGTGCGGCCGCCCCGGGGGCGAGTTGATGTCGAGCCCTCGAGCGCGGCCGGAGAGGCGAACGCGACGCCACAGCAGAGTTGGCGAAGATGGCGAGGCCGACGATGAAGGCACGCCGCCTCGTGCGGCCGCCCCGGGGGCGAGTTGATGTCGAGCCCTCGATCGTGGCCGGAGAGGCGATGGTGATGCCATGGCGGAGTTGGCAAATATGGTCCCGCCCGGACCGCAGAAACAATAGCAGCTTGCCCCACGGAGGGCGCCAACTGTCGTAGTTTTGTCACGGCAGATGCCATAGGTAGGCTTATCGAGGTGAGAGCAAGGCTGTCGTGGATGATTCGGGATGGGTATGCAAATAGCACGCAGTGGTTTTTCCATGTTCGGGGCTATCCGGAGAGATATTGCCCCTACTCCTGCATGTCTGTATGTATGTGGTATATCAGTACAGGGTTGCTCCTAGAGCTGTATCGGAGATAGCAGTAGCAGAGAGCTAGCTAATGTATGTGTGGCCAGGAAAGCTCCTAGCCATGTGTGGCATGATCCCAGGCCTTGTGGTCGTGACCCCATGGATGGATGGGTGGCTCCCTTTATATAGCCAAGAGGCATGGGTGTGTGACGTGGTGGTCGCTTGGCCCACCTTACCAACTACACTATTACATATATCGTACGAGGTGAAGCGTGAGGCTGACCATAGCCTGCCACTATTGCTAAATAGTGCCAGGTACATCCGTCTCGTCTGTGTCACGTCAGATGCGACGTCGTGGTTGACTTCGGGCCAGCCGGCTGGCAGGCGCAATCGGCAGCCGGCCAGGCAGCCGACCGGGCGAAGCAGGCGGCCCGGGCGGCTGGGCAGCCCCGTCCAACCCGCTGTCTTTGGGGTACCCGGGGGACATCCCCCCGACAGATGTGACATTGTTCTGTAATTTATTGTCCTAGAATGTGTCCGTGGCTGAGCACAATGTTGGGTTGTAGAGGCTAGAGTGTACCCGCCAACGATTAAATCATCCAAAAACTCAATCTTGCAAGCCATTTTTGGCCATCGAATTCTTTTCCAAAACGAAGAAAGTCGGTCATCGTGGGATACGTCTTTTCGTTGCAGTCATTTTGGCATGTCATGGAGCCCAATAAGTGTTCGTATGACCAGAATATGGCCGTTCTACAGATACAACTCAAATAGATTTCAAAACGGGGGATACCATGGATCTAGCTTCGCAGGTAAGTTTCTTGCGCCCCGTGAGCCATTTTCCCACTCGGAATGAACAATTATTTTGGTTCCATATGAATATAACAAAGAAGGGACGCTATGCGCAGGTTCGTCCAAGAATGAAGCTTTTACATGGCTAAACTTGTGGGTAGTAGCGGTATGGGTGATAGACCATGCAAAACAACATTTTTGGGGGGTTCGGTGCACCAAAGATGATCCTCCTTCTATCGAGACTGAGAAGTATGACTTGCTGGTGAGAAATAGACTGATGTTACATTGTTCTATAATTTATTGTCCTAGAATGTCTCCATGGCTGAGCACAATGTTGGATACTAGAGGCCAGAAGTGTGCACACAACCGATTAAATCATCCAAAAACTCAATCTTGCAAGCCATTTTTGGCCTTCGAATTTTTTCCGTCATCGTGGGATACGTCTTTTTGTTGCGGTCGTTTTGGCAGGTCGCGAAGCCCAATTGGAGTTCATATGGCCAAAATATGGCCGTTCTACGCATACAACTCAAATAGATTTCAGTACGAGGGGATACGGTGGATCCTGCTTCTAAGTAAGTTTCTCATGCCCGTGAGCCATTTTGTGCCCCTCAGAACGACCTATTATTTTGGTTCCATATGAATACAACCCAGAGGGGATGCTATGTGCAGTTTCGTCCAGGAATGAAGCTTTTGCATGGTTAAACACGTGGGTAGTAACGGTATGGGTGATAGACCATGCAAAACAACATTTTGGGGGGCTTCGGTGCATCGAAGAGGGACCTCCTTCTATCTAGACTGACAAGTATGACTTGCTGGTGAGAAATAAAGTGATGTTACATTGTTCTGTAGTTTTTTGTCCAAGAATGTGTCCATGGCTTACCACAATGTTGGGTAGTAGAGGCTAGAAGTGTGCACACCAACGATTAAGTCATCCGAAAAGTCAATCTTGCAAGTCGTTTTTGGCCTTCGATTTTTTCCGAAATGGACGAAGTTTGTCATCATGGGATACATATTTTCTATGCTGTCGTTTTGGCATGTGTGGAGCCCAATCGAAGTTCGTATGGCCAGAATATGGTTGTTCTACGGATACAACTCAAATAGATTTTAGCATCAGGGGATACCGTGGATCCCGCTTCCAAGGTAAGTTTCTCGCACCCGTGAGCAATTTTGTGCCCCTCGAAATGACCTATTATTTTGGTTACATATGAATATAACCCAAAAGGGATGCTATATGCAGTTTCGTCCCAGAATGAAGCTTTTGCAGGGCTAAACACGTGGGTAGTAGCGGTATGGTTGATAGACCTTGCAAAACAATATTTTGGGGGGGTCGGTGCACCAAAGAGGATCCGCCTTCTATCTAGACTGACAAGTATGACTTGCTGGTAAGAAATAGAGTGTTGTTATATTGTTCTGTAATTTACTGCCCACAATATTTCAATGGCTGAGCACAACGTTGGGTAGTAGAGGCTGGAAGTCTGCACGCCAACGATTAACTCATCCAAAAACTCAATCTTTCAAGCCGTTTTTGGCTTTCTAATTTTTTATGAAACGGATGAAGTTGGTATTCGTGGGATACGTCTGTTCATTGTTGCCGTTTTGGCAGGTCGTGGAGCCCAATCGCAGTGTGTATGGCCAGAATATGGCCGTCCTGCGGATACAACTCAAATGGATTTTGGCACCGGGGGATACCGTGGATCCCGCTTCCAAGGTAATTTTCTTGCGCCCATGAGCCATTTTGCACCCCTCGGAATGACCTATTATTTTGGTTCCACAAGAATATAACCCAGAAGGGATGCTATGTGTAGTTTCGTCTAGGAATTAAGCTTTTGTATGGGTAAACATGTGGGTAGTAGCGGTATGGGTGATAGACCATGCAAAATAACATTGGGGGGGGGGGGTTCGATGCACCGAAGTGGATCCTCCTATTACCCACACTGACAAGTATACCTTGCTAGTGAGAAATAGTGATGTTGCATTGTTCAGTAATTTATTGCCCCGGAATGTGTCCGTGGATGACACAATGGCTTGCAGTAGAGGCTAGAAGTGTGCATGCCAACTATTAAATAATCCAAAAACTCAATCTTGCAAGACGACCTTTGATTTTTCTGAAACTCAATAGGTTGGTCATCATGGGATACGTCTTTTTGTTGTGGTCGTTTTGGCATGTCGTGGAGCCCAATCGGAGTTGTTATGGTCAGAATATGGTCGTTCTACGGATACAACTCAAATAGATTTTAGCACCGTTGGATACCGTGGATCCATCTTCCAAGGTAAGTTTCTCGCGCCCGAGAGCCATTTTGCGCACCTCGGAATGACCTATTTTTTGGTTCCATATGAATATAACCCTATTTGGGACATAACCCCACAATATGACCTGCCATTAAGGTTCCCGGTCACATTGATGGCTCGTGAGCCGACCCAGGAAGATAAGCGGCTCAAGGTGTGGGACGCAAGGTTGCCCGGATGGAGAAGTCCCGGGCGTGTAAGCCGCTCGGGGAGAGCTTGGACAAGAAGATAGAGGAAGACTGGGATAGACAATGAGACTCGGTTAGACAACTGTAAAGACCCGTGGTCCTGACCTCCTATATAAAGCTAGACCCGGGGTGACTTAGAGATCAGGTTATCGAGAACTAGGTCAAGCTTTAGCTCCCTTGTAATCAATACAACAAGCAATACAAGAACAAGCAGGACGTAGGTGTAGCGACCCGACTCAAAACGAGTCAAGCTTCTGTGTTTTCTGTGCCATCCCTGCATCAGTATGCTAGCACACACAGTACATCAATGTATATATCAAAGTGCAATCACATGTAATTAACGTAAAACTGATATATACCTTAAAATAGCAGCAGATACAGTCAACGGGAGTGGAGTCCCAATAACACCAACGGCAAGTTGAGTGCGGACCGTAACCCTGAATCGTACTCTTACCCGTCGTAGAAGAGTATCTGCAACATAAGACGTTGCAGCCGTGTAGGTCAGTACATTGAATGTACTGGCAAGATCACCATAGTAGAACAGAAGAATAGTGACTATTCTATATGCAAAGGCTTTGTGGCTCTGTGTCTAAGTTTTTGCGTAAAAGCTGAATTTATTTTCCCTACAACAAAGGAATATCAGGAATTTCACTATGGAGTTACCTATCATGACATAGTTCCGCCAACCAATGTCTCAATGCCCATAAGTATCATAAGTTGCCCACAATTAGTTATCAGTCCAGTGTTGAGAGTTCAGAGATAGATCCAAGTCTAGAAGCTCAAATTGTCTGTAACCGGGGACACGGCTAATCGATTAGGTTTAACTCTGTAGAGTGTTGTGTACTTTACCCACAAGATTCTTTCCCTCCTGGTAACTCCTCGCACTGCTTGGTGTTTGAGAACAGGATGAAAGAAACATGGTCTTTCAGAGTGCTTCCCTGACTGTTCGGCAGTGCCCATCCAATCCTAACGTCGACTACATCTCGTAGCACTGCCCAGTAGAGTCACAACAAAGATCAACCAAGCCAGAGCCCGTAATGACTTGTGGCTACACAGGTAAGCTTTCGGGCATGAAGTATTCATCCTTCTCTTTGAGTCTGGGTGAAGCTTTCCGCAACATGTCATGGCGCTTCTCCATGCATCCCGGCCACTCACTGGTTTCTCCAAGGTGCCCATCAATTCCATCCTTCACCCAGTAGTGTGTATTGAAAACTTGTCTTCTCGAGTCTTGAAGACTTGAGGTCTTGAAGATGCAGGACTTGAAGATGTCTTCATGAAGTTGTCGTCTTGACGTAGAGTCCTTCTTCACACCACTCACGAACACTCATACCAAACCCCGTCTACTTTATCATAGCATAAAAGTAACTAACGTTCCTGGGGCTTTAGTAACCAGTGGTGGGTTCCTACCTCATGCATTCTACTCAACTACAAGAATTTCAATAACACTACGGGAGGGATGTGTTGAATGATGTCACTACATGCAATAAAAACATAGGTATTATATAGATGGTCAAAGTGAACTTGCTGTACTGTTGATGAAGATAAAGATCGCTCTTAGAAATAACTTGATAGACTATTCGTTACTCTCCGATGAAAATCTATAACAAACATTGCATTCATAAGCAAACACTTCTAACAAGCAATACTAACAATCAAAAGGTAACACAAGGAACAAAAACAACAAGGTTGATGAAGGAAATACTTAAGACAAAAGTTAAAATCAAGAAAACTACATCAACACAACTAAGGTGATGATGAAGGAAATACTTAAGACAAAATCAACAAAGTTTTTCATAAAATCAACTAAGGTAATTTCCCACTACAAGCAACTATTTTCAACAACACTAAACCAGAAACAAAGTAAAATATAACAAAAAGGATTTTAGTAAATATTTTACTAGCAAAAAGAATTACTTTTGAAGAATAAGTAAAACTATGAAAACAACATTCTAACAACATGAGTGTGAACTTAACTACAAGCACAACCATAAACTAAAAGAAAAACAAATATGAAACAACTAAGTTAACAGAAAATAAACAATGAAAATCTTTATTATAAAACAGAATTAAATCATCTAAAATTTTGTGGAAAGAGTTTCTATGAAAAAGTAAATTGTTTTATAACATGTTACCTAATGAAAAAAAATAATCTAGTTTCCTATCATAAAAGAGCAAAATGAAATTACTTTTATTAACAAAATATTTCTTAACAGAAAAGAATTAATACAAATTTTATTTGAAAACAGAATCTAACTACTTAAAACTTTAGTTAAAAGAATTGTTACTAACAAATTTGCTTTTAAAACAACTATACCTATTTGAAAGAGGGTATAGATGCCTACAACAAAATTTCGAAACTAAACAAATTAACTTTTGTTAACAGCAAGTAAATTACTAAGGTTTGAAACAACAAAACTAAATGAAATCTGATACTTAATATAAATCATATTCAGATTTTCAAAATAAAACAAATAAATCAATTTAATTAAACTAATAGGAAACTATACAGATTCTGTTTCTAGTTAAAACCCTATTAAATTTTTATTTAAAAAATTCTCAAACTTAGCATGAAGATAGTCCTAAGTAATATCAAGCAGTAGCAAAAAGATTCATAATAATATATTTTTAAACTCAAGTTATTCAGAAAACAAAATTTAAATCAAATCTGTTCAAATTCAAATTTAAATATTCTAACATAGTCAAATTTGGTATTCACAGAAACTAGATGAAATTTGTGATCTAATGCAAAATAAATCAATTAAAAACATTAAGTTTTTTAAAAGATATAAAGAAAATAAAATCAGAACCTATTCTGGAAACAGAAATTAAAACAGAAAAGAAAAAATGTGTTTCTAACGGTCAGGCGGTACACGTGGCGCTTCCTGATTGGTCTGGTGTGCGTGTGCTAGGAAGTTTTCGGGCGGACGACCAACACATAACAGAAAACGGTTCGGTCTATAATTTCAAAAGAAAAACCGGCCGGTTCTTTCTAAAAGAACCGAAGGGGTACGGGGATTCTAATCTACGCCGTTGAGACGAGATCGGACGGGGGAGAGTGCTCACCGTGGTGGAAAGAGCTCCGGCGAGGTCGACGTCGATGGCAGGGATGGCGTGGTCGTCGGGGACGCGCCTCCGGTGGTCCTCTGGCGACGGAGAAGGCTCCGTTTGACGCAGGCGAAGACGGCGATGAGGATGGTGGTGTCGGAGGGACTCAGGGACGAAGGTGGCGACGACGGCGAGCTCAGAGGCAGTGGTGGTGTTTCGGGTGCCGACGGATAAGGGCCTCCAATGGGTCTTCGGAGAAGGCGAGGAGATGGGGAGATGCGGGGGAGCGAGAGAGGGAGGTTGGTGGGCTCCGGGAGGGTGCGGGGAAGGCAGGGGAAGTAGCACGTCGAAAATGGCGCGGCGGCTACCGGTATCTCCGGCGAGAGATTCCGGTGAGGGTGATGCACGGGAGAAGGGGAAAACAGGAGGAATGGAGAGAGGAGGGTGAGGGCTATATATAGGACCAGGTGCGGGGTAGGGGAGTAAAGGAGGGAGGGGGTCCGCGGCGAGGGGAACCGGCGACGGCGTCTGGCGCGTGGGAGGAGGAAGGCGACCGCGCGGGAGAAGGGAGCGGGCGATGGTCCCACACGTCAGCGAGAGGAGAGGATGGGGTCTGCGTTGGTTGACCGGCTCGTAACGGTATCGGCATTTAAGGCTGGTGGGCTGGCCGTTTTATTATAAAACCGTTACCGTTTTTCTATTTATGATTTTTCCAGAGCCATAAAACCTATTTAAAGCATTCGAATACATTCCAAATATAGTCAAAGTTTATATCGCAATTAACAGAATAATAATTGCCATTTAATGGACATTTTTATTCTCGCAGTTGAATACTTTAAAAAAATCATTTTTTCCAGAAAATGCCTTAATTGGTTTTATTTACTTTTGCAAATATTTTTCAAATAACTTTTTGGGTTTGAGGATTCAAAAACTTCACAAATTACCCCTGGTTTTGGAGTGTCATATTACTCCTCTCAAAATATTTGACAAGGGGTTTGAATACTTGCAAATTCAAATAGGAAATTCAAATGAAACTGAAACTCAAATAGATTTCAAATTCCCTTTTCCAAATCCTTGGTTTAACTTCCAACTCATATTTCATATATTTGAAGAAGTCATGTTACCTTCTCTCATGAAAATCATTGAGTTGCATAAAGTTGTTAGATTTGAAATATTATCAAATGGAATTTCAGATTATTTTCAAATCCCTTTTCATTTCTTTAAATGGAAGAAGTCATATCCTCTTCACTCTGGGGTTTTGTGATGAAATGAATTTGAATTCCTGGTGATCAAAATGCAAAGTGAAAGTTTGGGAAAGTCATTTCATTCCCTCTCATTCAACTTTCAAAAAAATTACAAAAAATTTCAAATTTCACTCACTTTCAATCACTCAAGCAAACAAACAATCATTCTAATATTTATTATAACATTCCAAAATTTTGGGATGTTACAAACCTACCACACTTAAAATGAATCTCGTCCTCGAGATTCGGAGGGCTAGAAAGAAAAGGTTAGGGTTTGGGGTCTTCTAACAAATCCACTGTCCTGGAAGGTGTGGGGTCTTCCAACAAAACTCCATTGACCTGGAAATGTGGGTCTACCACACTTGAAATGAGAGTTACTCGTCCTTCAAAATCTTGATAGTCCTATGGTGCATCTGTCTGTTCACATTCTTCACAGCATCTTCCTTGGTGATGATCTTCGGTTATATCAAAATCTTGTGTCCTCACAACAAGGTGTACTTCCTCCAATACTGGGTCTTCTTAGCTGACAAGTCTCGTGATTATTCTAAATAACTTATCGAAGATCTCACGGTGGTCTACCATTAGTGGTTATCCTGCAGTGAAATGGGTCTTGGCTTCATTCCTCACCGTAAAATTCCTACGTGTGTCAGCAACTGTCATGTACAAGGGTTTTCTTCATACCATTTTAAGGCTTAAACAAAAGCTTTCAAAGAACGTCGTCTCTTTACTATGGGTAAGTCACTCAGATTTACCATTCCGAATAGCAAGAGAATGATAAGAGTAAGTCGTCATGGTGGCCAAGCCATGTCACACTGAAATCATTACCTTGTATAAGGTTTAGTGAATCGCGTATTCTAACACTTGGGCTAACTCACAAGCGTTGCAGAATTTCTCTTGTCAACGAACAAAGTTCGGATAAATCCAATGATTCTGCAAGCTAAGCAAAAACATCTATCATTTCTTCACATCTCTCAGGTTTTCGTAAACACCTAAGAAAACGTTTGCTGATCAGTCGTAGCTTCTTCCAAGTTTCCTCCTTCACAAGGGTGGGGCTTGATCCTTATCAATCCTGAGGTCAGTGACTTGTGGATTCACTTGAATACTTGAAGAACTTCATCTCACCCGTGGGTTACTATCGTTCCATATACCAGCATTTCCTTCAGTTAACTCCATTATACCCTTGAGGTACAAATCACAGGCTTATTCTTGTTTAGAATCCACTCAGCTGAATTCATTTTCCTTTCCATTGGTCTGTTTAACCTTGGGTATGGTTTCATCACAATCATTCCTTTTCGCATCATTCCAGCTTCAAAAGCACTTTGTCTCAAGGCTTATCATCCACATAGTTTGAGGTGGTTCCACATTCTCTTCACCTGTATTCACTTATCCAAACTCCTTAACATGAATGGTATTCCCTTCATTCTTTTGTCCCTGTGGTTGCTACTACACTTAAAATGAATGCACGCATGCCTGCATAGACCATATTTTCTCATATCCTCGAAAATGGTAAGAGATCTTTGTTCATAGAGTAACAACCCACATATTTCAACATAAGATAAATCATGACACCATAATTTCCATTGACTCATGAATTTATTTACAGACTTTGAGACTTCCATTACATAACTCCAAAATTGTAAGAGTGCTACCTATTACATTTGGTACATCCAGAATCCAAAACTCAGACTACTCATGCTTAGCCATTCTTCTCTCGACAGGTATAGGAGTAGTGTCCTGTCTTCTTGCACTGAAAACAAATGATTTCTGACATATCTTGGGTCTTCTTGATGTTGTTGTTTGCTCCTGGAAGTTCTGGTCCATTTCTTGGGCACTTATTGGTATAGTGGCCCATATCCTTACACTTTAAACATCGAATATGACTCAAGTCCTTCTGTTCAGGGGCTTGTCTCTTCCTGTGGTTCTTTGTTCTGATCAAACTTTCAATTTCCTATGGATCAAACTCCACTTCTTCTACCGGGAAGTTTCCCAGATACTCTTTTCTTTCCTTCGTACAGTTCCGTGAGAAATGTCCTTCTTCTCCACATGTATAGCAGGCATTTGAGTAAAACCTGGTTAATCCTTCTCCATTAGGGTCTTCATCATCTTCCTTCTTCACAAGTTCTCCAAATTTTTCTCTGAAGGCTTTCTTCATGGCTTTTCTGCTGTTTGATGACTTCTTGTACCTTGGAGTATATTTGACATTGTGCCGGATAGTGAGTGGTTCCTTCACACAATAAACATGTCACCTGCCCAGTTGGGCATTCCTCAGCTCGGTGATTTTCTTCACAGTGAGGGCATCCTTCCTTGTGTTCTGCCTGGGTGTGTCCTATCTCTCCACATATCCTGCATGCACATATCTTCTTCACATCTTTGCCACGGGGCTTCTGGGTGTTGGTAACAACATGAGATCCTTTCAGAGTTATCTTGAATTCTTCCTAAGTGATTGATTTCTGCCTATCATGCATCTTCCACCAATGTGCAGCACCTTCTGCAAAGTACCGAAGAGCATACTGGACCATTTCGTTCCTTGCAACAAGGTTACTCCTTAGATGATTCTCCATGTTCTGAATCCATTCTTCTGTCTCTAACCAAGTCATTGATCCAGAATACACGAGTCCAGCTTCATTCGTCATCTACTGGGGTCAAGGTTTTGGGATGAGATATGAGAGAGAGAGAGAAAAGGAGAGGATACACACAATACAAACAATGGTTTTGAAAATAGATTTTTTGTTGTGGCTGTCGAAAATTACACACAAATGACAGCTCACAAAAATCATCGTATCTAACGTAAGTATACAACAGGGGTATGGTCTTCTAGGGCATAATGTCTTGGAAATTCTTCATGGTCTTCAATTTCTTCGGGTCTTCACAGTCTTCAACACGTGTAGCTTCAACTCTTCTAATGCATGGTGAAATCTTCTTTACATGGAAGTGACCATCAGTTGTTTCGATATCTTGTCCTTCTCGAAGTGATTTTAGTTGATCCTTAGTGTGGTCAAGGGGCAAAGGGTATTTTCTAACTCTTTGATAAAACTCAGAAAGGATGAGAAGTAAAGACTCTTTTGAAAACAAGGTTTTTCGAGAAATCATTTCCTAAGGACTTTCCAGTTTCGAGGGTCACGTCCTAGAGTCAACATGTGCTCTGATACCATTTCTGTAGCGACCCGACTCAAAACGAGTCAAGCCTCTGTGTTTTCTGTGCCATCCCTGGATCAGTATGCTGGCATACACAGTACATCAATGTATATATCAAAGTGCAATCACATGTAATTAACGTAAAACTGATATATACCTTAAAATAGCAGCGGATACAGTCAACGGGAGTGGAGTCCCAATAACACCAACGGCAAGTTGAGTGCGGACCGTAACCCTGAATCGTACTCTTACCCGTCGTAGAAGAGTATCTGCAACATAAGACGTTGCAGCCGTGTAGGTCAGTACATTGAATGTACTGGCAAGATCACCATAGTAGAACAGAAGAATAAAGACTATTCTATATGCAAAGGCTTTGTGGCTCTGTGTCTAAGTTTTTGCGTAAAAGCTGAATTTATTTTCCCTACAACAAAGGAATATCAGGAATTTCACTATGGAGTTACCTATCATGACATGGTTCCGCCAACCAATGTCTCAATGCCCATAAGTATCATAAGTTGCCCACAATTAGTTATCAGTCCAGTGTTGAGAGTTCAGAGATAGATCCAAGTCTAGAAGCTCAAATTGTCCGTAACCGGGGACACGGCTAATCGATTAGGTTTAACTCTGCAGAGTGTTGTGTACTTTACCCACAAGATTCTTTCCCTCCTGGTAACTCCTCGCACTGCTTGGTGTTTGAGAACAGGATGAAAGAAACATGGTCTTTCAGAGTGCTTCCCTGACTGTTCGGCAGTGCCCATCCAATCCTAACGTCGACTACATCTCGTAGCACTGCCCAGCAGAGTCACAACAAAGATCAACCAAGCCAAAGCCCATAATGACTTGTGGCTACACAGGTAAGCTTCCGGGCATGAAGTATTCATCCTTCTCTTTGAGTCTGGGTGAAGCTTTCCGCAAGATGTCATGGCGCTTCTCCATGCATCCCGGCCACTCACTGGTTTCTCGAAGGTGCCCATCAATTCCATCCTTCACCCAGTAGTGTGTATTGAAAACTTGTCTTCTCGAGTCTTGAAGACTTGAGGTCTTGAAGATGCAGGACTTGAAGATGTCTTCATGAAGTTGTCGTCTTGACGTAGAGTCCTTCTTCACACCACTCACGAACACTCATACCAAACCCCGTCTACTTTATCATAGCATAAAAGTAACTAACGTTCCTGGGGCTTTAGTAACCAGTGGTGGGTTCCTACCTCATGCATTCTACTCAACTACAAGAATTTCAATAACACTACGGGAGGGATGTGTTGAATGATGTCACTACATGCAATAAAAACATAGGTATTATATAGATGGTCAAAGTGAACTTGCCTGTACTGTTGATGAAGATAAAGATCGCTCTTAGAAATAACTTGATAGACTATTCGTTACTCTCCGATGAAAATCTATAACAAACATTGCATTCATAAGCAAACACTTCTAACAAGCAATACTAACAATCAAAAGGTAACACAAGGAACAAAAACAACAAGGTTGATGAAGGAAATACTTAAGACAAAAGTTAAAATCAAGAAAACTACATCAACACAACTAAGGTGATGATGAAGGAAATACTTAAGACAAAATCAACAAAGTTTTTCATAAAATCAACTAAGGTAATTTCCCACTACAAGCAACTATTTTCAACAACACTAAACCAGAAACAAAGTAAAATATAACAAAAAGGATTTTAGTAAATATTTTACTAGCAAAAAGAATTACTTTTGAAGAATAAGTAAAACTATGAAAACAACATTCTAACAACATGAGTGTGAACTTAACTACAAGCACAACCAAAAACTAAAAGAAAAACAAATATGAAACAACTAAGTTAACAGAAAATAAACAATGAAAATCTTTATTATAAAAAAGAATTAAATCATCTAAAATTTTGTGAAAAGAGTTTCTATGAAAAAGTAAATTGTTTTATAACATGTTACCTAATGAAAAAAATAATCTAGTTTCCTATCATAATAGAGAAAAATTAAATTATTTTTATTAACAAAATATTTCTTAACAGAAAAGAATTAATACAACTTTTTTTGAAAACAGAATCTAAGTACTTAAAACTTTAGTTTAAAGAATTGTTACTAACAAATTTTCTTTTACAACAACTATACCTATTTGAAAGAGGGTATAGATCCCTACAACAAAATTTATAAACTAAACAAATTAACTTTTGTTAACAGCAAGTAAATTACTAAGGTTTGAAACAACAAAACTAAATGAAATCTGATACTTAATATAAATCATATTCAGATTTTCAGAATAAAACAAATAAATCAATTTAATTAAACTAATAGGAAACTATACAGATTCTGTTTCTAGTTAAAACCCTATTAAATTTTTATTTAAAAAAATTCTCAAACTTAGCATGAAGATAGTCCTCAGTAATATCAAGCAGTAGCAAAAAGATTCATAAAAATATATTTTTAAACTCAAGTTATTCAGAAAACAAAATTTAAATCAAATCTGTTGAAATTCAAATTTAAATATTCTAACATAGTCAAATTTTTTATTCACAGAAACTAGATGAAATTTGTGATCTAATGCAAAAGAAATCAATTAAAAACATTAAGTTTTTTAAAATATATAAAGCAAATAAAATCAGAACCTATTCTGGAAACAGAAATTAAAACAGAAAAGAAAAAATGTGTTTCTACCGGTCAGGGGGTACACGTGGTGCTTCCTGATTGGTCTGGTGTGCGTGTGCTAGGGAGTTTTCGGGCGGACGACCGAGACATAACAGAAAACGGTTCGGTCTATAATTTCAAAAGAAAAACCGGCCGGTTCTTTCTAAAAGAACCGAAGGGGTACGGGGATTCTAATCTACGCCATTGAGACGAGATTGGACGGGGGAGAGTGCTCACCGTGATGGAAAGAGCTCCGGCGAGGTCGACGTCGACGGCAGGGACGGCGAGGTCGTCTGGGACGCGCCTCCGGTGGTCCTCTGGCGACGGAGAAGGCTCCGTTTGACGCAGGCGAAGACGGCGATGAGGATGGTGGTGTCGGAGGGACTCAGGGACGAAGGTGGCAACGACGGCGAGCTCAGAGGCGGCGGTGGTGTTTCGGGTGCCGACGGAGAAGGGGCTCCGGTGGATCTCCGGAGAAGGCGAGGAGATGGGGAGATGCGGGCGAACGAGAGAGGGAGGTTGGTGGGCTCCGGGAGGGTGCGGGGAAGGCAGGGGAAGCAGCACGTCGAAAATGGCGCGGCGGCTACCGGTATCTCCGGCGAGAGATTCCGGTGAGGGTGATGCACGGGAGAAGGGGAAAACAGGAGGAATGGAGAGAGGAGGGTGAGGGCTATTTATAGGACCAGGTGCGGGGTAGGGGAGTAAAGGAGGGAGGGGGTCCGCGGCGAGGGGAACCGGCGACGGCGTCGGGCGCGTGAGAGGAGGAAGGCGACCGCGCGGGAGAAGGGAGCGGGCGATGGTCCCACACGTCAGCGAGAGGAGAGGATGGGGTCTGCGTCGGTTGACCGGCTCGTAACGGTATCGGCATTTAAGGCTGGTGGGCTGGCCATTTTATTATAAAACCGTTAACGTTTTTCTATTTATGATTTTTCCAGAGCCATAAAACCTATTTAAAGCATTCGAATAAATTCCAAATATAGTCAAAGTTTATATCAAAATTCACAGAATAATAAATGCCATTTAATGGACATTTTTATTCTAGTAGTTGAATACTTTAGAAAAAATCATTTTTTTCAAAAAATGCCTTAATTGGTTTTATTTACTTTTGCAAATAGTTTTCAAATAACTTTTTGGGTTTGAGGATTCAAAAACTTCACAAATTACCCCTGGTTTTGGAGTGTCATATTACTCCTCTCAAAATATTTGACAAGGGGTTTGAATACTTGCAAATTCAAATAGGAAATTCAAATGAAACTGAAACTCAAATAGATTTCAAATTCCCTTTTCCAAATCCTTGGTTTAACTTCCAACTCATATTTCATATATTTTAAGAAGTCATGTTATCTTCTCTTATGAAAATCATTGAGTTGCATAAAGTTGTTAGATTTGAAATATTATCAAATGGAATTTCAAATTATTTTCAAATCCCTTTTCATTTCTTTAAATGGAAGAAGTCATATCCTCTTCACTCTGGGGTTTTGTGATGAAATGAATTTGAATTCCTGGTGATCAAAATGCAAAGTGAAAGTTTGGGAAAGTCATTTCATTCCCTCTCATTCAACTTTCAAAAAATTACAAAAAATTTCAAATTTCACTCACTTTCAATCACTCAAGCAAACAAACAATCATTCTAATATTTATTATAACATTCCAAAATTTTGAGATGTTACAGTAGGCTATTACCTTGACTTGAGGTGCCGAACCTGGTTAAACTCGTGTCCTTCGTCCCAATCAACCCCTTTGAGTCCATCACGTTAGCAATGGCCTCGAATCCAAGTCCGTTCACCCGGACATCTGCCGTGATAAATCCACGACAGTTGGCGCCCACCGTGGGGCTTGCGCTTGGTGGTGTTGAGTTCTCAAAGGGCTCTCTCCCAGGGCTCGAGGGATACGTGGTCAGAAGGATGAGCAAGAGTCGCCGTGGCCGGTTCTACATCGACAATGCCGGCTGGGGGCTTGACGTCGAGTCCGTGGAGTATGGATTCCGGGTTCCGTTCGGCGGGATCCATGTTTTCATCGGAAAGGCTGATGGATCTACACCCGGGCCGAACGTCTACACCAACATCGTCGAGCTGGCTCGGCGTCTCTCATCTGCAAGTAACGTGCGGCCTGCCCGCGCCAATCTAGGTCAGTGGCATGTCTTTGTAGGCTTCACTCAAGGTATGGATCTGGAAGCATCCGGGTCACAGGAAGCCCTTGTTCATTCAGAAGATGAATCTTCAAGTGGTGAAACAGAATCAGTGTACCAGCTCCGCAACGGTGGCCGTGGGGGATACGACGATGCATACCCTGAGTCGGATGGCTTTGAGTCGGATGTTATGAAACCTCCGGTTCATGCGGCGGTGTTCATGGCGGGATCAGCCCCAAGCACAAGTAACGCAGCCGCGGGAGCCGCCACTTCGGGTGATAATCCGCCGCCGCCGGCTCCAGTTCTTGTGGAGCTGATGGTTGAACTCGCGGTTCACATGGCCACTGAAGTCACACCAGATAATCAAGCAGCTCGGAATTTAGAGATTGCAAGGATCAAGGGCCGGATGGCAGAGGAAGGACAACGGATGGCTGAGCTGAAGGTCCAGATGGAAGAAGAGGGAGAACGTATCAAGATAGATGCTTTCTAGGGCTGGAGCAAATGTTAGAAGCGGCGGTACATCAGAGGAGGCATCAGTCCCGTCTACCAGAGCGTTATGAAGCGAGGAACCTCTTTAATACCCCTAGCGCGGGGCGAGCCGCGGGCACGCTCGAGAGCCACCCAACGAAACGGTCGAGGACTCATCCGGCCCAACATAACCAAGCTTCACTTGGGGGCTTTCCAACACCGACGGGTCATTATTCTAACCCGACCGAGAATATGGTAACAGCTGCCACCCAGCTTGAGACGATCGCTATCCCGGATGAAGCACCCTTTGCAGAGGGTGTGTAGAACGCCATCCGGTACTTGCAGACGGCCATGGCCCAGCAGGAGAGATACGCTCATAGCCGGAGCCGCGTCCAGTCATCCCCTCTTCCTAGCCGTAGTTGTAGCCGGTGCTACGAGTCACCAGCAGGTTCCAGCAGCAACCATCACAGAGAGATTCCAACGGGTCACCGACCGCGAAGAGATACACAGGCATGTGTAAACCATGCGGGAAGCCTGCAAGAGGCACCAGCTAGGCCGGCTTACCAAGAGCCCGGGCCTTCCGTTTCTGTAGGGGCAGGAGTAACCCAGGACGGGAGGGCTGCCGTGTCTATCCCCGGCTCTCCGGAGCGAGCGGTTGCCAAAAGACTTCAAAGGTCCCCGCAACGTCCCAAATTACACCGTTGATTTACCCCCAGAGGCCTGGGTGGAAAGCTATGAACTGGCCATGGAGATGCTGGATGTTAGTGAGGCGGTTTGTGCCAAGTATTTCGTCATGATGCTTGAAGGCCCGGCTCGTACATGGCTAAAGAGGTTACCACCTAATACCATCAATTCATGGGAAGAGCTTAGGGCTCGATTCATTAAAAACTTTCAAGGGACGTGCAAGCAGCCTATGACTATTGTGGATCTTGATCATTGTGTCCAACAGGAGAGCGAGTCAGCTCATCATGGGGTATGGCGGGTCTCGACAATTATTCACTCATCAGAGCAGGTCACGGTGGCTCGAGCGATGTTTATCTTAGAGAAGAACTGCCACTTTATTCATCTAAAGCAGAAACTTGGCCGGCTCAAGCATACATGTCAGGACATGGGAGAGTTCATGACGACTCTCACGAAATACGCCAACTCAGACAACACGAAGGATCCGGGTTCTGATGAGGAAAAGGCTAGTCAAGGCAAGAAGGGCAACCAAGACAAGGGTGCGGTGAACAATGGTAGCCAGAGTAAGCGCGAGAATCCAGAAGCAGGATCAGAACTGGTGGCCAACGCAAATGCCTAGCAGAATCATCCCAAGGGCAACAGGAGGTTTGGACCGCCCTCGGGCAGGGATAATTTTTCCTCGAACATGGAAGAGTTGCTTAAGCGACCTTGTCCAAATCACAGTTTGCGTGATAGGCCGGCAAATCAAACATGGGAGAGTTGTTCTTTTATGCAGAAGTTTAAGTGGTATGTCACACAACCTAACCATCACGGTGGCGGCCCGCCAGGCGGCCCAGGACATGGCGGGTCAGGAGCCGGATTTGGCTCTGTTGGTTCAGCATCCACTCATTTGGGTCAGGATAATCACGGGGGACAGCAGTCACACTTTGGTAATAATAATCAACAACAACAGCAACAGCGGAATCTGTCCGGTTTTCAGAGTAACCCGAAGCAGCTCAGCTCCGGGCAGTACCACGTGTTCACGACTAGTCTCAATAGATGGGACCAGAAGTTGCGAAAACGAGCGGTCAATGCGGTTACACCAGCTCTTCCACAGTATCTAAAGTGGTCTGAATATGACATAACATGGAGCTGTGAAGATCACCCGCCACGCGTTGATGACCCGAGGCGGCTGGCTTTGGTTGTAGCCCCCCAAGTGGGTGGATATATGTTGAACAAGGTGCTCATGGATGGCGGCAGCAGCATAAACATCCTTTATTATGACACCTTTCGGCGGATGAAGTTGCTCGACAAGGACTTAAAACCTTCGTCCATTGTTTTTCATGGTGTGGTGCCGGGTAAGTCGGCGCATCCGGTGGGCAGGATTTCATCACCATCTATGTTTACTTATAGCTCAAGATGCCCGGCTTAAACGATACCATCACCGTTCATGGTAACCGAAACACGGCTACTGAGTGTGAGAAGGAGATGCGGCTTACGCAGAGTCCAGTTGCGCCCAGGAGGAGCTTAAGTTTTATAAGGAGAATGTTGATCCGGAGGATATGACCCCCTGAAAAAGCCAACCACGGAGGTTGAGCCGCCCCTCAAGTTTTCAGCAAATGATACCAAGGCAGTAGATTTCAATCCGGGCGACTCATCTAAGCAGTTCATCATTGGAGCTCATATGGATCCCAAATAGGAAAGCGCACTCATCGAATTCATCCGTGAGAATCGGGACATCTTTTCATGGAAGCCCTCTGACATGCCAGGTGTACCGAGAGAATTCGCTGAGCACAACCTTAATGTGGATCCAAAGTTTAAGCCGATCAAACAGTTTCTGTGGCGGTTCAATGAGGAGAGACGCAAGGCTATTGGGGAAGAAGTTGCCCGGCTCTTGGCTGCAGGTTTTATTGTTGAAGTTTTCCACCCAGAATGGTTGGCTAACCCAGTGCTGGTGCTCAAAAAGAATGGCACATCGCGTATGTGTGTGGATTACACGCACCTTAACAAGGCTTGTCCGGCTGATCCCTTTGCCCTCCCACGTATTGATCAGATCATTGATGCTGTAGCAGGATGTGAAAGCTTATGCTTCTTGGATGCTTATTCCGGTTATCATCAGATCAAGATGGCAGTGAAAGACCAGAAGAAGACGGCGTTCATTACACCCTTCGGGGCGTTCTGTTATGTCTCTATGCCTTTCAGGCTCAAGAGTGCCCAGGCGACTTATCAACGGTGCGTATAGAACTGCCTTCACAGTCAAATTGGCCGTAATGTTCATGCTTATGTGGACGACATCATAGTCAAATCCAGAAAGAAGGAGACTCTTTTGAAGGATCTAAAGGGAACCTTTGACGATCTCCGGGTCTACAAGATGATGCTTAACCCGACCAAGTGTGTCTTTGGGGTTCCAGCAGGAAAGCTTTTGGGTTTCTTGGTCTCTGAACGTGGCATCAAGGCTAACCCAAATAAAATCAAGGCTATTACTTCTCTAGGAGAGCCGGCGTGTATTAATGACGTTCAGCGCCTGGCAGGGCGGATTTTTGCATTGAGCCGTTTCATAAGCCGCCTTGGAGAGAAGGCTATTCCTTTATATCAGATGATGAAGAAGACAGACAAGTTTGTCTGGAGCAAAGTGGCGGGTGAAGCACTTGAGGCGCTTAAGAAACAGCTGTCTGAGCCTCCAGTGTTAGCCGCTCCGGCTGAGAAAGAACCATTGCTCCTTTATGTGGCGGCTAACAACAGGGCAGTCGGCATTGCAATTGTGCTCGAGCGCAAGGAGGTTGGGAAGGAGTATCCCGTGCAAAGGCCGGTTTACTATGTCAGTGAGGTCCTAGCAGAATCTAAGCAAAGATATCCCCATTGGCAGAAGCTGATATGCGGAGTTTTCATGGCCAACCACAAGTTAAAACACTACTTTCTAGGGCACCAGATAACTGTGGTCAGTTCTGCTCCGTTGGGGGATATTATCCAGAACAGAGAAGCCACATGAAGGATTGCTAAATGGGCGTTAGAGCTGGGACCTCTTAATTTAAAGTATGTTCCTCACACGGCGGTCAAGTCCCAAGCTTTGGTGGATTTCATAAATGATTGGACAGAGTGTCAAGCTCCCGAAGAAAAGCTGGATAACACATACTCGACTATACACTTTGATGGATCCAAGCAGTTAGAGGGGTTTTGAGCAGGGGTTATCTTGACATCCCCAAAGGGTGACAAGTTTTGTTATGTGCTCCGGCTGATGTTTCCCTGCACTAACAATGTGGCTAAGTACAAGGCTTTGCTTCATGGTCTTAGTTTAGCCAAGGAGATGAATTTGAGCTGGGTCAAGTGTTTGGGCAATTCAGATCTTGTGGCTCAGCAAGTTTCTGGCACTTGGGACTCCAAGGATCCGCAGATGGCGGCTTATAGGCAGGCGGTTGATATTATTGCGGGTCACTTGAATGGGTATCAGTTAGATCACATTGATCATCGCAAGAACAAGGCGGCTGATGCTTGATCATGGCTAGGTTCCCAACGTAAGCCAGTGCCGCCTAATGTCTTTCTGGACGTCTTATACCATCCGACTGTCAAGATACCTTCAGAGGAAGATTTGGTTGTTCCTGGCCCGGAGGCAGAATTGGTGGCGGCTCTACATGTTATACCAGATTGGACTATTCCTTATTTGGCCTATTTAACCCAGGGCGGGTTACCTGAGGATGAGGATCTGGCCAGGAAGATCACCTGGTGTTCTAAGTCTATGACAATAGTGAATGGTGAGTTACATAAATGAAGTTGACGGGAGTTTTCCAACGTTGTGTTTCACTAGAGGAAGGCCGGAAGATCTTGAATGAGATTCATGCTGGCGATTGTGGACACCATGCCGGCTCGAAGTCTTTGGTGGCCAAGGCTTTCCGGCAAGGATTTTTCTGGTTGACGGCTCACAAAGATGCAGAAGACCTAGTCCGTAAGTGTGACGGCTGTCAGAAATTTGGCCGACGTGCTCATGTCCCAGCTCAGGAGTTAAGGACGATACTAATTACTTGGCCATTTGTGGTCTGGGGGTTTTACATGGTGGGACCTTTGAAGAGATCCAATGACAAGAAAACACACCTTCTGGTGGTGGTGGACAAGTTTACCAAGTGAGTAGAGGCAGAGCCGGTCAGCAAATGTGATGCGACTATGGTGGTTTTATTTATCAAAAAATCGATCTAACGTTTTGGTTACCCACACAACATCATCACTGATAATGGTACAAATCTGTCCAAGGAGGCTATGAAAAAATTTCTGCGAAGAAGAGCATATCCGGCTTGATGTTTCAGCAGTGGCGCACCCACAGTCCAATGGTCAGGCGGAGCGTGCCAATCAGGAAATTTTAAGAGGGATCAAACTGCGGCTCATGGTTCCTTTGCAGCGAACACTCGGGTGTTGGGTAGAAGAATTACTCTCCGTCTTATGGAGCATCAGGACCACCCCTAACAGATCTACGGGTTTCACGCCTTTCTTCATGGTGTACGAGGCCGAGGCAGTTTTGCCCAGTGACATCCGACATGACTCGCCAAGGGTGGCGGCTTACATTGAAGCGGACAATGAGACGGCACATCAAGACGCATTGGATGCTCTGGAAGAGGAACGAGAGTTAGCCGCGGCCCGGTCGGCAATTTATCAACAAGACTTGCGTCGCTATCACAGCCACAGGGTCAAGACCCGGACATTCCAGGAGGGCGACTTAGTGCTCCGGCTGATTCAGGACCAGACAAATGTGCATAAGCTCTCTCCTCCATGGGAAGGACTTTTTGTAGTCAGCAGAAATCTCAACAATGGGTCATATTACCTCACCGATATCCGAGATGACTTAGATACGGGGGGTCAGGAGACCCGCTGGTCGTGGAACATCGCACATCTCCGACCTTATTTCACTTAAGGGTGTAGAGACCCCTCATCATACACTATCATTGTACATGTCACAGTTATATCAAATAGTGTCACTGCCAAAGTAAAATCCCGGCTCAGGAAAATGAGTCACGGCACCAGGCGTTATGCCACAAAATCCCGGCTCAGGAAAATGAGTCGCAGCACCAGCCGTTATGCCACAAAATCCCGGCTCAGGAAAATGAGCCGTGGCACCAAGCTTTATGCTACAAAAAAACCGGCTCAAGAAAATGAGTCGTGGTGAGGGCGGCTTCTTCCCTTCGGGTACAACTTCTAACGCCTATCCGCCGGCTGGTCATGCCATATTGCTGAGGGGGGCTTCTTACTGACGGGTACCACTTCTAACACCCTATCAGCCGGCTTTATGCCATCTCCGAATAACCAGTTTAGCCGCGGTTATGAGAGGTATTTTACCGACGGGTAGCTAACATCTCATGACCAGAGAACGGCGGCTTCTTACCTCTGGGTACAACTTCTAATGCCTATTAGCCGGCATAAGGCCATGTAAAAACAGCTAAGGTAAATTAGCTGTGATGAACGACGGCTTCTTACCTTCGGGTACAGCTTCTAACGCCTATTAGCTGTTCTTATAAAAATCCGGCTACGGAAAATTAGCCGCGGCAAGGGCGGCTTCTTACCTTCGGGTACAGCTTCTAATGCTTATCCGCCGGCGTTTACGCCATATTATTACCTCCGGGTGTATCTTCTAAAATGCCTTATTGTGCAGGCTTTACGCCATCTCCGACTGACCATATTAGCTGTAATTACCAAAAAGGGAGTCACCACCGGGTGTAGCTTACCTAATCTTGGCTGCAGGTGTCTTCTATGAAGACAAGGCAAGTCTAAATGATTCAAAGCATACAAAGACAAAATGGCAGCCAAAAACCAGATCATCTTATAAAAACATCATGACAAGTTTCAGACAAGTTTCATCCAGCTATTACATTCGCAGGGGAGATCAAAATTTTGGACAAGTTCTCCAAACCGTCACACGGTGGGTTAAGCTGATGCAAGTTCTTAAGCAGAAGATAATTAGTTGATGGGTCATCCTGCGTTGGCTCTTCTGTGGCCCTGATCTGGAGGTTGTCCAAATCCCAATTGCAGTTCGTTAGAGCCGCAAAAGAGCCTTCGAAATAAGGTGACGGGTCAAGATCTGGAGCAAAGAGGTCCTTACTCCGAGTAGGCATCAAATCTTTGCACTCGTATAGAGGACCACGGACTCTCTTCTGCTTCGGGTCATAAGCTGCTTGATAAGTTGACAGATCAACCTCCTCCGCCAAGACACAAGCTAACACCAGGGAATCCTTCGTGCACCGGTTGTAGTCAGCGTCAGTAAACTCCGAGCCATTATCTTTTCTTGAAGGGAAGCCCTCCATCATCTCGGCGGCTATTAGGCCCAGAGCAAAGGCCAAAGCCCGGTTGATGCCCCCAATGGCCCCTTGGCGGGCGGCTATCTTCTTGAGCTCGGCGATTTGTTTCGGCATGGTGGAGAAGAGCTCTAAGACACCCTTGACAGTCGCTGGAATTTTATCCTTATATTGTGCGGCCTTGATAGTGGAGATTGCACCATAGTACAACTGCTCAGTTAAGGTATAGATGACCTTCAACGGAAGCAGGCTATCAGAGGCCAAGTGCCAGCTCCTAGGACCTGTATAAACCGGACAATTCAGATGAGTTGCCAGTCTAAGTAAAGATGTAGCCATTTGAAACACAAAGTTGTCAGAATCTTACCAAAGAGGGCGGCTGACATCTTGCTTATGTGGCGCTTCAAGCCTTGGAGTTCATCCGCCATAGCTACCAGCCGGTGGTCGGCGTCATCCGCCCGTTGGGTCAAAGCAGTCTTCTCAGATTCAGCTGACTCCTTAAGAGCAGCAAAATCGGCCTTGATTGTGGCCAGCTCCTCAGAGAGAAGCCAACACTTTTCATCGGCGACGCTGCGGGCCTCTTGTTGACCCGCCAGGTTGGTCTTCAGGTCCATCAACTTTGACCCGACTTCATTTAAGGCTTCGTATGACATATCAAAATACAGAGTAAGTTGCCAGAATGGAAATCGTATCAAATGATGAAGGTTAAAGACAAAGTTATACAAGTCTCAAGCAGATTGCAAGCAATATGTTTAACACTTGGGGGCTAATGTATATTTGATCTTCGAGAAATCAATACAGTTCTGGCTCATCTTCATCAAAGTTAATTCGGAACTTGGGGGCTGCAATATGGCTCTTCAAATTGACTTACAATAAAATCTCCAACTCAATGTTATCAAGTTTTAGTCGGCCCTTGGGGGCTACAAGTGGTTCTTCAGGCTATCTACTTTACAACTCCGACTCAACTTTATCAAGTTTGAGTCGGGCCTTGGGGGCAATGGATTTGGATTTTCTACAGAGGATCAGAAAAGACCCGATTCAACTCTTAAGCTAGAATTGAACCGGCACTTGGGGGCTAAGTAAGGGTATAGCAAGAGAAGGAGTACCTCATATTTTATCTTCATCAAGTTGACCAGCCGAAGTTCTAGATCTCAGCTGGTGGAAAGCCAGTTTGTATACCCGGCGTGGAGTTCTTCGACCGCCATCTTCTCAAAAGAAGAGTTGAATCCCAGCTTCTTGGAGGCCTCGGCCGACTCTTTATGCCTGGTTAGCACGTGAGCCGGAGGAGACTGAGGAGCAGAACTGGTGATCACGACTTCCAGAGTTGTAGTGGTCTTGGCAGGACTTGGCGGTTTCGAAGGACCCCTTAGAGGGCTCTCCGGAATGATATCTTCAGCAGCCGGCTCAGTGGAGGCAATTGGCGGATCTACATCCGGTTGTGGCTCCTCCAGTTGTTCTTGCTCTGGCTCTTGAGCAGCAGGGTCGGGGGAGGGCTTGTTGGTCTTCCGACGCTTGGCTTGAGCACTGCAAGATAGAAAGATCACAATCCAAAGGATATTACTACCCTACAAAGAACCGGATGTTATAGTATCAAGCAAACAACTAAAATTTTACCTCTGAGGTAGATGACTGTGGCGGGTCAAACCATTCCCCTCGCGGGGCGTCTTTCTTTGGCTTCTTGGCTGGGGCCTTCTTCTTGAGCTTCTTCGGAGGAGGGACGTACTCCTTCTTCCAGAAATCAGAGTCGACCTGCGAAAATAACCCGGAGAAGAGTAATAGATCAGCAAGGTACAAACAAAAATCCAAGAGATGGATGGGAAGAAATTGACTTACATCTGGAGCCGGATTGTTGACGGTGAAAGGCGCCAGGCCAATGGCGCTGCATGAGCGGGAGGCTTCATGGACAAGTCTCTGGATGACAGTGGTAATGTCATCCTCTGTCAGGGTTGATTGGATGGAACATAAGGATCTGTCATACTTGCCTTCATATTCACACATAAGCCAGCTTCTACGACTTAAGGGCATGATCCGCCAAGAAATCCAGCAGCGGATCAAATCCAATCCAATTAAACAATTGGCCATGAGTGACTTGATCTTGGCATGAGCCGACTCATACCTTGCACGCTCCGAAGCTGAGAACTGACCAGGAAGTTCTGAATCTGTCCTGAGCCAGGAGGGACGATAACCCGGCAATGGGCGCTCATTCTCAGGAGAGGTGTCCTTGCAATAGAACCAACTCTTGTTCCAGTCCTTCGGATGACTCGGCATCTGCGCAGCCGGAAAGATGATGTCTCTACATCATTGAATGGAAATACCGCCAAGCTCCAGACTCGGACCGCCTTTCATTTCGGTTTGGCAGTTGGCGTAGAAGAACCCTCAAAACAAACCCATAGACTGTTTAACTTGTAGGTAGACTTCGTAGAGCACTTGGAAATTGCATATGTTTGGAACGGAGTTGGGGGCCAAGTCTTGAGGGTGAAGCTTGTATAGGTGAAGAACATCACAGAAGAATTTCGAGCCGGGTGGCACGAATCCTTGCTCAATATGGTCAGAGAAAACTACTACCTCTCCTTTTTGGGGAGAGGGCCATGTTTTGTCATCCAGAACCCGCCAATCAAGGACCTCCTTGGAAGGAAGAATGCCTGGTCCAACGAAATCCGTTAAATACTCTTCTGTGATGCAAGACCCGACCCAGTTGCATGAGTTGGAGGCGCGAGACATACTGGCGGCTTAAAGACTGGGCAAAATTAAATACGCGGCGAGTTAAGAGCAAGCAGGTATATGTGACGGCTTACAATTTTAAGGGCTCTACAATTTTAAGGAAAGGAGGAGTGAAAATTGGCTAAGTCCTGAAAAGAGGTTTCACAAACTACCGATACAATTACGGATCTACAAAAGAAGGAAAAAAGGTTCATATTCTCGACCTAGCAAAGAACAGACGAAGCAGAAGAAAGAAAACAGAGCCACGACGATCCGCGCATTGCGCACGGCCGCGCCGTGCGCGGCGGTGCGGCAAGGATGCGTGTTAAAGGCATCAAAGGCGTCGGGAGTACACCGACATGGTGCGGACAGAGCCCGAGCGGCGCCGGCGAAGCTTCTGCAAACCCTACTACGGTGGCGATGGATCTAAGGAGGAGCTTACCGATGATGGAGCGGCAGACGCGGTAGAAAAACTGGAACGACACAGGTTGATGTAGCGGCCTGGTTGACGACGATGCGAAGATGGCGCCAGAGCAGAGTGCGCTGGAGTGGAGGCGATGAGAGGAAGAAGATGAAGAGCGAGCGGGAAAAGGAAAGGTTTTCACGTGCAACAGGTCTTATTTGAAGGGAGAACGAGATAGGTGCGAAAATCTAGGCGACGGAAACCATTTGACCGAGGCGGACGCCTCGATTCTCGGGCTGACCATTTAATAAAAGATTCGGTGGCACGTCAGCGGATCTCTCTTGCAGGGACTATGTGGCATCACGCCGGGTCATCATCGGGCGACTCGCCGAAGAGCAGAAGAAAGGGATGAAGTGAGCAAGCTCAATTCAACCTAGGGCCTAATGTTGGGGATATAACCCTGCAATATGACCCGCCATTAAGGTTCCGGGTCACATTGATGGCTCGTGAGCCAGCCCAAGGATGAGCCGTAAAGTCTACGACCCAGGAAGATAAGCGGCTCAAGGTGTGGGCCGCAAGGTGGCCCGGGCGGAGAAGACCAGGGCGTGTAAGCCGCTCGGGGACAGCTTGGACAAGAAGATAGAGGAAGACTCAGATAGACAATGAGACTCAGTTAGACAATTGTAAAGACCCATGGTCCTGACCTCCTATATAAAGGCAGACTCGGGGCGACTTAGAGATCAGTTTATTGAGAACTAGGTGAAGCTTTAGCTCCCTTGTAATCGATCGAACAAGCAATACAAGAAAAAGAAGGACGTAGGCTATTACCTCGACTTGAGGGGCTGAACCTGGGTAAACTCATGTCCTTCGTCCCAATCAACCCCTTTGAGTCCATCATGTTAGCAATGGCCTCGAATCCAAGTCCGTTCACCCGGACATCTGCCGTGATAAATCCACGACAAACCCAGAAGGGATGCGATGCATAGTTTCGTCCAGGAATGAAGCTTTTGCATGGCTAAACATGTGGGTAGTAGCGGTATGGGTGCTAGACCATGCAAGACAACAGTTTTGGGGGGTTCGATGCACCGAAGAGGATCCTCCTTCTATCGAGACTGAAAAGTTTGACTTGTTGGTGATAAATAGAGCGATGTTACATTGTTCTGTAATTTATTGTCCCAGAATGTGTCCATGGTGAAGCAAAATGTTGGTTAATAGAGGCAATAAGTGTGCACGCCAACGATTCAATCATCCAAAAACTCAATCTTGCAAGCCGTTTTTGGCCTTCGAATTTTTTGAACATAAACAAAGTCGATCGTCGTGCGATATGTCTTTTCGTTGCGGTCGTTTTGGTAGTTCGTGGAGCCCAGACGGAGTTTGTATGGCCAGAATATGGACGTCCTACGGATACAACTCAAATAGATTTCGGCGCCAGGGATACCCTGGATCCAGCTTACAAGGTAATTTTCTCGCGCCCGTGAGCCATTTTGCGCACCGCGGAACGACCTATTATTTTGGTTCCATGTGAATATAACCTAGAAGGGATGCTATGCATAGTTTCGTCCAGGAATGAAGCTTTTGCATGTCTAAACATGTGGGTAGTAGTGGTATGGGTGCTAGACCATGCAAAACAACTTTTTTGGGGGTTCGGTGCACCAAAGAGGATCCTCCTTCTATCCAGACTAACAAGTATGACTTGCTGGTGAGAAATAGAGTGAGGTTACATTGTTCTGTAATTTATTGTCCTAGAATGTGTCCATGGCTGAGCACAATATTGGTTAGTAGAGGCTAGAAGTGTACATGCCAACGATTAAATCATCCAAAAACTAAATCTTGCAAGCCATTTATGGCCTTCGAATTTTTCCAACACAGACAAAGTTGGTCATCATGGGATATATCTTTTCGTTGCAGTTGTTTTGGCAGTTCGTGGAGCCCAATTGGAGTTTGTATGGCCAGAGTATGGCCGTCCTACTGATAGAACTCAAATAGATTTCGGCACCGGGGGATACCGTGGATCCAGCTTCAAGGGTAAGTTTCTTGCACCCGTGAGCCATTTTGCGCCCCTCGGAACGACCTATTATTGTGGTTCCATATGAATATAATACAGAAGGGATAGTATGCACAGTTTCATCAACGAATGAAGCTTAAGAATGGCTAACAAGTGGGTAATACCGGTATGGGTGATGGACCATGCAAAACAACATTTTTGGGTGGTTTGGTGTACCGAAGAGGATCCTCCTTCTATCCAAACTGACAAGTATAACTTGCTGGTGGAGTGATGTTGCATTGTTCTGTAATTTATTGTCCCGGATTATGTCTGTGGCTGACACAATGGTTGGTAGTAGAGGCTATAAGTGTGCACGCCAATTATTAAATCATCCAAAAACTCAATCTTGGAAGACTTCCTTTGATTTTTTCCGAAACGGATCAAGTCGGTCATCGTGGGATACGTCTTTTCGTTGCGGTCGTTTCGGCATGTCCTGGAGCCCAATCGGAGTTCGTATGACAAGAGTATGGCCGTTCAACGGATACAACTCAAATAGATTTCAAAACGGGGGATACCGTGGATCCATCTTCCCACGTAAATTTCTCGAGCCCGTGAGCCATTTTGCCCCTCGACATGAACAATTATTTTGGTTCCATATGATTATAACCAACAAGGGATGCTATGCGCAGTTTCGTCCAGGAATGAAGCTTTTGCATGGCTAAACTTGTGGGTAGTAGCAGTATGGGTGATAGGCCATGCAAAACAACTTTTTTGGGGGGTTTGGTGCACCGAAGATGATCCTCCTTCTATCCAGACTGACAAGTATGACTTGCTGGTGAGAAATAGAGTGATGTTACATTGTTGTTTAATTTATTGTCCTAGAATGTGTCCGTGGCTGAGCACAATGTTGGGTAGCAGAGGCTAGTAGTGTGCACGCCAATGATTAAATCAACCAAAAACTCAATCTTGCAAGCCCTTTTTGGCCTTGGAATTTTTTCCCAAACGGACGAAATCAATCTTCGTGGGATACGTCTTGTCGTTGCAGTAGTTTTGGCATGTCATGGAGCCCAATCGGAGTTCGTATGGCCAGAATATGGCCGTTCTACGAATACAACTCAAATAGATTTTAGGCCGGGGGATACCGTGGATCCAGCTTCCCAGGTAAGTTTCTCGTGCCCGTGAGCCATTTTGTGCCCCTCGAAAGGACCAATTATTTTGGTTGCATATGAACATAACCCAAAAGGGACACCATGCACCGTTTCATCCAGGAATAAAGCTTTTGCATGGATAAACATGTGGGTAGTAGCGGTATGGGTGATAGACCATGAAAACAACATTTTCTAGAGGTTCGGTGCACCGAAGATGATCCTCCTTCTATCCATATTGACAAGTATGACTTGCTGGTGAGAAATAGAGTGATGTTACATTGTTCTGTAATTTATTGTCCCAGAATGTTTCTGTGGCTGAGCACAATGTTGGGTAGTAGAGGCTAGAAGTGTGCACGCCAACGATTAAATCATCCAAAAACCCAATCTTGCAAGCCGTTTTTGGCCATCGTTTTTTTTTTCCAAAACGGATGAAGTCGGTCATCGTGGGATACGTCTTTTCGTTGCGGTATTTTTGGCATGTCGTGGAGCCCAGTCGGAGTTCGTATGGCCAGAATATGGCCGTTCTATGGATATAACTCAAATAAGACCGGGGGATAACGTGGATCCAGCTTCCCAGGTAAGTTTCTCGCGCCCATGAGCTAGTTTGCGGCCCTCGGAACGACCAATTATTTTGGTTCCGGATGAATATAACCCAGAAGGGATGCTATGCGAAGTTTCGTCCAAGAATGAAGATTTTGCATGGCTAAACATTTGGGTAGTAGTGGTACTGGTGATAGACCATGCAAAACAACATTTTTCGGGCATTCGGTGTACCAAAGATGATCCTTCTTCTATCCAGACTGACAAGTGTGACTTGCAGGTGAGAAATAGAGTGATGTTACATTGTTTTGTAATTTATTGTCCTAGAATGTGTCGGTGGCTGAGCACAATGTTGGGTAGTAAAGGATAGAAGTGTGCACGCCAACGATTAAATCATCCAAAAACTCAATCTTGCAAGCCATTTTTGTCCTTCGAATTATTTTCTGAAATGGACAAACTCGGTCATCGTGGGATACGTATTTTCGTTGCGGTCTTTTTGGCATGTTGTGGAGCCCAATCGGAGTTCGTAAGACCAGAATATGGCCGTTCTACAGATACAACTCAAATAGATTTCAGAATGGGGGATACCGTGGATCGAGCTTCCCAGGTAAGTTTCTCGCGCCCGTGAGCCATTTTCCCCCTGGGAGTGAACAATTATTTTGGTTCCATATGAATATAACCATGAATGGATGCTATGCGCAATTTCATCCAGGAATGAAGCTTTTGCATGGCTAAACTTGTGGGTCGTAGCGGTATGGGTGATAGACCATGTAAAACAACATTTTTGGGGGTTCGGTCCACCGAAGATGATCCTCCTTCTATCGAGACTAACAAGTATGACTTGCTGGTGAGAAATAGAGCGATGTCACATTGTTCTGTAATTTATTGTCCTAGAATGTCTCCATGGCTGAGCACAATGTTGGGTACTAGAGGCCAGAAGTGTGCACACCAACGATTAAATCATCCAAAAACTCAATCTTTCAAGCCATTTTTGGCCTACGAATTTTTTCCGTCATCGTGGGATACGTCTTTTCGTTGCGGTCGTTTTGGCAGGTCGTGGAGCCCAATCGGAGCTTGTATGGCCATAATATGGTCGTTCTATGGATATAACTCAAATAGATTTCAGTACCAGGGGATACCGTGGATCCCTCTTCTAAGGTAAGTTTCTCACGCCCGTGAGCCATTTTGCGCCCCTTGGAACGACCTATTATTTTGGTTCAATATCAATACAACCTAGAAGGGATGCTATGAGCAGTTTTGTCCAGGAATGAAGCTTTTGCATGGTTAAACATGTGTGTAGTAGCGATAGCTGTGATAGACCATGCAAAACAGCAATTGGGGGGGGGGGCGGTGCATCGAAGAGGAACCTCCTTCTATCTAGACTGACAAGTATGACTTGCTGGTGAGAAATAAAGTGATGTTACATTGTTCTGTAATTTATTGTCCTAGAATGTGTCTGTGGCTTAGAACAATATTGGTTAGTAGAAGCTAGAAGTGAGCACGCCAATGATTAAATCATCCAAAAACTAAATCTTGCAAGCCGTTTTTGGCCTTCGAATTTTTCCAACACGGACAAAGTCGGTCGTCGTGGGATATATCTTTTTGTTGTAGTCGTTGTGGCAGTTCGTGGAGCCCAATTGGAATTTGTATGGCCAGAATATGGCCGTCCTACCGATACAGCTCAAATAGATTTCAGCACCGAGGGATACCGTGGATCCAGCTTCAAGGGTAAGTTTCTCGTGCCCGTGAGCCATTTGCGCCCCTCGGAACGACCTATTATTGTGGTTCCATATGAATATAATCCAGAAGGGATACTATGCGCAGTTTTGTCCACGAATGAAGCTGATGAGTGGCTAAACATGTGGTTAGTAGCGGTATGGGTGATGGACTATGCAAAACAACATTTTTGGGGGGGTTGGTGCACCGAAGATGATCCTCCTTCTATCCAAACTGACAAGTATAATTTGCTGTTGATAAATAGACTGATGTTGCATTGTTCTGTAATTTATTGTCCCGGAATATGTCTATGGCTGACACAATGGTTGGTAGTAGAGGCTATAAGTGTGCGCGCCAATTATTAAATCATCCAAAAACTCAATCTTGCAAGACTTTCTTTGAATTTTTCCGAAACGGATCAAGTTTGTCATCGTGGGATACATCTTTTCGTTGATGTCGTTTTGGCATGTCGTGGAGACCAATTAGAGTTTGTATGGCTAGAATGTGGTCGTCCTATGGACGCAACTCAAATAGATTTCACCGTAGGGGGATACCGTGGATCCATCTTCCAAGGTAAGTTTCTCACGCCCGTGATCCATTCTACGCCCCTCGGAATGACCTATTATTTTGGTTCCATATGAATATAACCCAAAAGGGATGCTATGCACAGTTTCGTCTAGGAATGAAGCTTTTGCGTGGCTAAATATGGGGGTAGGAGAGGTATGGGTGCTAGACCATGCAAAATAAGAATTTTGGGGGGTTCAGTTCACCGAAGAGGATCCTCCTTCTATCGAGACAAACAAGTATGACTTGTTGGTGACAAATAGAGTGATGTTACATTGTTCTATAATTTATTGTCCTAAAATGTGTCCATGGCTAAGCACAATGTTGGTTAAAAGAGGCTAGCCGCATGCACGCAAACGATTAAATCATCCAAAAACTCAATCTTGCATGTGTCCATGGCTGAGCACAATGTTGGTTAGTACAGGCTAGAAGTGTGCATGCCAACGATTAAATCATCCAAAAACTCAATATTGGAATACGACCTTTGAATTTTTTCCGAATAGGGTGAAGTTGGTCATCGTGGGATATGTCTGCTCATTTTTGTCGTTTTGGCATGTCGTGGAGCCCAATCGGAGTTCGTATGGCCAGAATATGGCCGTTATACGGATACAACACAAATAGATTTCAGCACCGGGGGATACTTTGGATCCAGCTTCCAAGGTAAGTTTCTCGCACCCGTGAGCCATTTTGTGCCACTCGGAACGACCTATTATTTTGGTTCCATATGAATATAACACAAAAGGGATGCTATGCATAGTTTCGTCCAGGAATGAAGCTTGTGCATGGCTAAACATGTGGGTAGTAGGGGTATGGGTGCTAGACGATGCAAAACAACATTATTGGGTGGTTTGGTGCACCGAAGACTATCCTCCTTCTATCCAGACTGACAAGTATGACTTGCTGGTGAGAAATAGAGTGATGTTACATTGTTTTGTAATTTATTGTCCCACAATGTGTCCATGGCTGAGCCCAACGTTGGTTAGTAGAGGCTAGAAGTGTGCACGCCAACGATTAAATCATCCAAAAACTCAATCTTGCAAGGTGTTTTTGGCCTTGAATTTTTTCCAACACGGACAAAGTCGGTCGTCGCGGGATATGTCTTTTTGTTGCGGTCGTTTTGGTAGTCCGTGGAGCCCAATCGGAGTTTGTATGGCCAGAAAATGGTCATCCTATGGATACAACTCAGATAGATTTCGGCACGGGGGGATACCATGGATCCAGCTTCCAAGGTAAGTTTCTCGTGCCCGTGAGCCATTTTGTGCCCCTCAGAACGACCTATTATTTTGGTTCCATATGAAAATAACACAGAAGGGATGCTATGCGCAGTTTCATCCACGAATGAAGCTTTTGCATGGCTAAACATGTGGCTAGTAGCGGTATGGGTGATAGACCATGCAAAACAACATTTTTGGGGGATTCGGTGCACCAAAGAGGATCCTCCTTCTATCCAAACTGACAAGTATGACTTGCTGGTGAGAAATAGAGTGAAGTTACATTGTTCTGTAATTTATTGTCCCATAATGTGTCCGTGGATGAGCACAATGTTGGGTAGTAGAGGCTAGAAGTGTGCACGCGAATGATTAAATCATCGAAAAACTCATTCTTGGAAGCCGTTTTTGGCCCTTCGATTTTTTCCAACAAGGACAAAATCGGTCGTCATGGGATATGTCTTTTCGTTTCGGTCATTTTGGCAGTTCGTGGATCCCAATCGGTCTTTGTATGGCCAGAACATGGCCGTCCGACAGATACAACTCAAATAGATTTCGGCACTGGGGGATACCGTGGATCTAGCTTCCACGACAAGTTTCTCGCGCGTGTGACCATTTTGCGGCCCTCGGAATAACCTATTATTTTGGTTTGATACGAATATAACACAGAAGGTATGCTATGCGTAGTTTCAGCCCCGAATGAAGCTTTTGCATGGCTGAACATGTGGGTAGTAGCGGTATGGGTGATAGACCACGCAAAACAACATTTTTTGGGGTTCGGTGCACCGAAGAGGACCCTCCTTCTATGCAGACTGACAAGTATGACTTGCTGGTGAGAAATGGAGTGATGTTACATTGTTTTGTAGTATATTGTCCTAGAATGTGTCCATGGCTGAGCACAATGTTGTTTTGTAGAGGCTAGAAGAGTGCATGCCAACGATTAAATCGTCAAAAAACTCAATCTTGCAAGCTGTTTTCGGCCTTTGAGTTTTTCCAACACAGACAAACTCAGTCATCGTGGGATATGTCTTTTTGTTGTGGTCGTTTTGGCAGTTCGTGGAGCCCAATCAGAGTCTATATGGCCAGAATATGGCCGTCCTATGGATACAACTCAAATAGATTTCGGCACCAGGGGATACCAATGATCCAACTTCCAAGGTAAGTTTCTCGTGCTCGTGAGCCATTTTGTGCCCCTCAGAACGACCTAATATTTTGGTTCCATATGAATATAACCCAGAAGGAATGCTATGCGCAGTTTTGTCCACGAATAAAGCTTTTGCATGGCTACACATGTGGGTAGTAGCGGTATGGGTGATAGACCATGAAAAACAACATTTTTGGGGGTTCGTGCACCGAAGAGGATCCCCCTTCTATCCAAACTGACAAGTATGAGTTGATGGTGATAAATAGAGTGATTTTACATTGTTTTGTAATTTATTGTCCTAGATTGTGTCCGTGGCTGAGCCCAATGTTGATTAGTAGAGTCTAGAAGTGTGCACAAGAACGATTAAATCATCTAAAAAACCAATCTTGCAAGCCGTTTTGGCCCTTCGATTTTTTCCAACACAATCAAAGTCGATCGTCATGGGTTATGTCTTCTCATTGCGAATGTTTTGGTAGTTCGTGGAGCCCAATCAGAGTTTGTATGGCCAGAACATGGCCATCCTACGGATACAACTCAAATAGATTTCGGTGCCAGGGGATACCGTGGATCCAGCTTCCAAGGTAAGTTTCTCGCACCTGTGACCATTTTGCGGCCCTGGGAATGGCCTATTATTTTGGTTCCATATGAATATAACCCAGAAGGTATGCTATGCGCAATTTCGTCCACGAATGAAGCTTTCGCATGGCTGAACATGTGGTTAGTAGCGGTATGGGTGATAGAACACGAAAAACAACATTTTGGGGGGGTTCGGTGCACCGAAGAGGATCCTCTTTCTATCCAAACTGACAAGTATGACTTGCTGGTGAGAAATAGAGTGATGTTACATTGTTCTGTAATTTATTGTCTAATAATGTGTCTGTGGCTGAGCACAATGTTGGGTAGTAGAGGCTAGAAGTGTGCACATGAATGATTAAATCATCCAAAACTCAATCTTGCAAGCTGTTTTTGGCCCTTCGATTTCTTCCAACACGGACAAAGCTGGTCGTCGTGGGACATGTCTTTTCGTTGCGGTCGTTTTGGCAGTTCGTGGAGCCCAATCGGAGTTTGTATTGCCAGAACATGGCCGTCCTATGGATACAACTCAAATAGATTTTGGCAACCGGGGATACCATGGATTCGGCATCCAAGGTAAGTTTCTCGCACCCGTGAGCCATTTTGTCTCCCTCATAACGACCTATTATTTTGGTTCCATATGAATATAACCCAGAAGGGATGCTATGCGTAGTTTCGTCCATGAATGAAGCTTTTGCATGGCTAAACATGTGGGTAGTAGTGGTATGGGTGATAGACCATGAAAAACAATATTTTTGGGGCGTTCGGTGCACCGAAGAGGATCCTCCTTCTACCCAAACTGACAAGTATGACTTGCTGGTGATAGATAGAGTGATGTTACATTGTTCTGTAATTTATTGTCCCAGAATGTGTCCGTGGGTGAGCCCGATGTAGATTAGTAGAGGCTAGATGTGTGCACACAAACTATTAAATCATCCAAAAAATCAATCTTGCAAGCCGTTTTTCGCCCTTCGATTTTTTCCAACACGAACAAAGTCGATCGTCATGGGATATGTATTTTCGTTGCGGATGTTTTGGCAATTCGTGGAGCCCATTCCGAATTTGTATGGCCAGAGCATGGTCGTCCTAAGGATACAACTCAAATAGATTTTGGCGCCGGGGGATATAGTGGATCCAGCTTCCAAGGTAAGTTTCTCGCACCCGTGAGCTATTTCGCACCCCTCGGAATGACCTGTTATTTTGGTTCCATATGAATATAACCCAGAAGGGCTGCTATGCACAGTTTCGTCCATGAATGAAGCTTTTGCATGGCCAAACATATGGTAGTGGCGATATGGGTGATAGAACACGCAAAACAACATTCTGGGGGGTTCAGTGCACCAAAGAGGATCCTCCTTCTACCCAAACTGACAAGTATGACTTGCTGGTGAGAAATAGAGTGATGTTACATTATTTTCAAATTTATTGTCCTACAATGTGTCCATGGCTGAGCCCAATGTTAGTTAGTAGAGGCTAGAAGTGTGCATGCGAACGATTAAATCATCCAAAAAATCAATCTTGCAAGCCATTTTTGGCCCTTCGATTTTTTCCAACATAGACAAAGTCGGTCGTCACGGGCTATGTCTTTTCATTGCGGTCGTTTCGGCAGTTCATGGAGCCAAATCAGAATTTGTATGGCTAGAACATGGACGTCCTACGGATACAACTCAAATAGATTTCGGTACCGGGGGATACCGTGGATCCAGCTTCCAAGGTAAGTTTCTTGCGCCTTTGACCATTTTGCGGCCCTCGGAATGACCTATTATTTTGGTTCCATATGATTATAACTCAGAAGGTATGCTATGCGCAGTTTCATCCACGAATGTAGTTTTTGCATGGCTGAACATGTGGGTAGTAGAGGTATGGGTGATAGAACACGCAAAATAACATGTTGGGGGGTTCAATGCACCGATGAGGTTCCTCCTTCTATCCAAACTGACAAGTATGACTTGTTGGTTAGAAATGGATTGATGTTACATTGTTCTGTAATTTATTGTCCCAGAATGTGTCCATGGTTGAGCACAATGTTAGTTAGTAGAGGCTAGAAGTGTGCATGCCAACGATTAAATCATATAAAAACTCATTCTTGCAAGCCGTTTTTGGACTTCGATTTTTTCCAACACGGAAAAAGTCGGTCATCGTGGGATATGTCTTTTCGTTGCGTTCGTTTTTCCACTTCGTGGAGCCCAATCGGAGTTTGGATGGCCA